>CM072519.1:45719497-45815277 GCA_036898135.1 Oncomelania hupensis | reverse complement strand
AAACATAAGACGAGTTTACAAAAGGAGTGCAGAGCGTCTCACTGCTGGCAAAAACAGCCCTCAGCGAGATCACCTCCACTTATACAGATACGAGACGAGCCTCCACTTATACAGATACGAGACGAACAATCTTCTACGTCCGTGGTCCACTGGAAGCTCCAACATAATTCCTATCTATATATATTATATCATGGCTAAAATAAACACAGGGGGAAGTAATTAATAATATACACCTTCTCCGGTGCCACTGGTCTGCAATAATACGGATGTGAGAAACAACATTGGGTCAGTAAGGGCTACCTCGTGGTGTTGAAAATCGGTCGCGTGAGTCAGCCACGTGGTCAAGCAAAGTTTAACCAACATTTTACAATTATAAAACATGGCAAGACTTCACAAGCATAATCCAATAATAATATCAATAAATCGTGGTGAAACAAAAGATCGATCATTTACCTTTTTGACAATGTCAGGCTATGGCTATACTGGTTTAAATGGATTTCACTCGTCACCTGCATAGTCTTCTGAGAGAGTTTAAAGCGCGTCCGTCTCGGGTGCTGTTTAAACAAAGACCGACGTTAACGGTGTGTGGCCAGCTAAAGCCCGCGATATCTCATAAGCCTTAGCGCCCTCGCGGGCGCTGATTGATATAGGTCAGCTGGATTATGTCATGGCCTACCTAGTGAAACTTTTCCCTACATATAATTAGGACAAACCAAACTTTTGTCATCTTCTAGGCCTCGAATTTAAGTTACAAAGCCAAAGAAGGAAGAAGTTTTAGAGGCGTGAAGCCTTACTGCAATGTCCAAACTAGCCTCATGTGACAGGCTTCCTCAAATGAAAAAAGGTGATGACTACTGGATTCCACCTTTCTTACTACAGAGCCGAGTTTAACACTGCACTATCCTAGGGCCCTATTTTGGGTGGGCAACAGCTGATGTGGACTCCACGAGATGACAACTTAGGTAGTCGGCTCCGTGACTCTTTTTGCCGGGGATGTACTCGACTTGAAAGGAGTATGCCTGAAGGGTGAGTGCCCATCGCACGAGGCAAGAGTTCAAGGACTTGGCTGCCAGGAACGATAGCGTTTGATGGTCCACCTGAACTGTGAAGTGTGTCCCATACAGGTAGAGTTGGAATTTCTGTATGGCCCAGACCAGTCCAAGACATTCCTTCTCCGACGTGGCGTAGTGTGTCTCGGCGGGTCTCAGTTCTCTGCTGGCGTACGCGACAGAAAATAGCGTCTCTGGATTCTTTGGGTTGCGCTGTAGCAGTACTGCTTCGTGGCCTAAGTCACTTGTGTCGGTGCGATGAACGAAGGGCTGAGTCAAATCTGGTAGATGGAGTACTGACGCCGATGTCATTTTGTCCTTGAGGGTTTGGAATGTTGTCTTGCATTTGGCGGTCCAAATGACTTTTTGTCCTGGGCGGTTTTCCAGGTCCCATTGGTCATTGGCACGGCGAAGTGGCTGTAGTTGGGGATGAATTTCTGGTAGAAACCGCAGAGCCCTAGAAACGACTGCACTTCCTTTTTGGTCCTCTGCCTTGGAGCGTCGAGCAGGCGATTTATGGTCTTTCCTAACCGCCGCAGGCTTCCTTGCCTGATGGTGTGTCCCAGAAATTCCAATTCTGTGAACCCAATCTGGCACTTGGTGGGTCTTGCCATCAAGCTGGTGTCTCTGAGGCGGGCGAGTAGTCGTTGTAATAGTGCGACATTTTCTGCCCACGTAGGTGTTGCTATGAGGATGTAGTCCATAAACAAGTGTAGGTGTTTGCTGCTCATGGGTGCCATGAGTTTCCGCATCATCATGCTAAAAATGCTGGGTGTGTTGAGTAGCCTGAAGGGAAGTATGTTGAATTCAAAATGTCCCTCCCTTTGCTGAGGTGCGTTGTGTAGCCTGAAGGGAAGTATGTTGAATTCAAAATGTCCCTCCCTTTGCTGAGGTGCGTTGTGTAGCCTGAAGGGAAGTATGTTGAATTCAAAATGTCCCTCCCTTTGCTGAGGTGCGTTGTGTAGCCTGAAAGGAAGTATGTTGAATTCAAAATGTCCCTCCCTTTGCTGAGGTGCGTTGTGTAGCCTGAAGGGAAGTATGTTGAATTCAAAATGTCCCTCCCTTTGCTGAGGTGCGTTGTGTAGCCTGAAGTGAAGTATGTTGAATTCAAAATGTCCCTCCCTTTGCTGAGGTGCGTTGTGTAGCCTGAAAGGAAGTATGTTGAATTCAAAATGTCCCTCCCTTTGCTGAGGTCGGTGCCACAGAAGTACTTCGCTGCCTTTAGCTTGGCAAATAGACCCTCCCTTTCAGTGAAAGGAAAGGAAAAGAAGCATCGGCGAAGCTATTTATAGCTAGTCTGCTTGACCTAACCTCAAAATTAAAAAGCTTTGGTTGAGTCACTGTGGGGGTGGTTCTGGATGATGCACAGTTGATGCTCTCCTTTGGGCTTCCGCAACAATACAGTGCCTGCGCTGTGGGTAAAGTAGACGTGGATATGATTCCAGCTGCCAGTAAGGTGTCTAACTCTTCCTTGATGGCTCACTGCTGTGACTGTGGCATCTGGTAGAGCTTCTGACGGACTGGGGTTGGGTCAGTCACCATTAGGGTTACTTCGACGAGGGTCCTCCCCGGTCGGTCTGTGAGCACAGGCTGAGGTTGCCTAATGACCGGTAGTACTTGCTGTTGTTGTTTGGCGGCGAGATTTCCATTGAGTATCACATCATTGTGGGTCTCATTGGACTGCATGGGGTATTCTATGGCAATTGTCTCCATGCTTTCTCCTTCCTCAGCGATGGTGATGGGCAGCAAGTTTTAAGTGCTTGGGGTCGTGGGTCAGTTGGTGTATTTCTTGAGTAGGTTAATGTGGTGGTATGGGGTTCTCCCGTTGACCTCCACTTGGTAGGCTGTCTTGGATTTCTTGGCAGTCACCGGGTACGGTCCTCTCCAAGCGATGTCCAGTGTGTTGGTGCCACTTGGGAGTAACAGTAGCACTTGATCGCCGACTTGCAGTTCTAGGTCTTTCGTGTGGCGGTTGTAGTACTTCGCCTGACGGGCTCTTTGCTTTCTTCAGAGCTTCACAACCTTTCTTCCACATGGCTTTGAGTGTTTCCTGCAGGTGTGTTGTCCACTTTAGCTTCTGTCCAACTCATGCATAGTGCTTCTAATGGTCCTGATAGTGGTCTACCGAAAAGCAATGTCGATGGGGCGTAACCTGCGGCGGCATGAGGTGTTTCTCGGTATGCGAACAGTGCCGCTTCCACGTAGGTGTCCTACGCTTCTGGGTTGTAGTCGGCGACTTTCCTGAGAATGGTGAGACGGGTACCATTCAGTCTTTCTACCTGTCCGTTGCTAACTGGGTGGTAAGGTGGCATGTGAATATGATGCACTTGTAGCAACTCAAGACACCTCTTGCATCAGGCGGTGAACTGAGATCCGCTGTCCGTCCTAATGCTGTCAGGGAATCCCACTCTGGTAAAGATGGTGATGAGTGCATCTGCAATCTTCCTGGTGTCAATCGCTGGCAAAAGGAACTGCTTCGCACCACACCGAACAGGTGTCGACGATTGTGAGGAGAAATCTGTTCCGCTTCTTAGTCATGGGCAATGGTCCTACTATGTCTACTGAGACTTGCTGGAATGGCACGCCGACTACTACTGATGGTCCTAAGGTAACTGGTACGGTGTGATGGCGCGGGGAATATCGTTGACCTTGGTGACAAGATTTCACTTACCGCGTGACATCCTCCGTGATCCCTGGCCAATAGTAGTGTGTGCTGATCCTCTGTACTGTGGCACCAATTCCCATGTGTCCACTGAGTGGCACGCTGTGGCCTAACTCTAGTACTTGGGCTATAAGGGTGGCAGGCAGTACTGAGTGTGATCTCAATCTCCATGCCGATGTAGCACTCCATCTTCCATGTAGACGTTTCCTTTGTGCGGGTGTGTGCGCACCTTCGGTAACTTTTGAAAGCACTTGGCTATTGAGGCGTCTGCTTTCTGTGCAGTTTTGATCTCTGCGAGTCCTGGATTTGGGGCTAACTCAGGCTGGGGTGGTTGGGTTTTAGCTTGGGCCCTGGTTTGCACTGCAGCTATCTCTACAGTTTTAGGGGGTGTGCCTAAAAACACATACCTACATCCTAGCACTAGATCATACAGGAGTTTCTGTAAAACTGCTGCTTGGATCCGTCCTGTGTTGTATCTGCTAGCTACTTCTATCCACTCAATCGGGCAAGTGGTCGTCAGTTTCGTCAAGTCCACTCCTTGTTCGACAGTCTTGTCCGCCAAGTCCATGCGCGATTGAAGCAACTCGCGTACAACTGCGTCGTATGACAGACCTGTGTCATAAATACAGTTCGCTGCTTTACCGTTTGACCTTGACCGTATCTGTCACGGATGGGTGATCTTCGATGGGGTATGGATTTGTACCACTGCTATGAGTTAATACTCTATGAGCTGGCCGGCTCTCACTCCCATCTCTTCGTTGGGCTGCCAACTTGAAACATTCCGTGGTGGAGTGATTCTTTTTGTTGCAGAACGAGCAAAACTGTCTCTGTTCTGTGGGACCTTGTTTCTCGAATTCCACCATGGGTCCTCTATTTGGCCCAGGTTTGGGGTGGGTAGGGGTGCGCTTGTCCCTGAGAGGGCTTTCAGGATTTACTTCGTGGATACTTCGTTCATACTTCTCCCTTACTTCATTCTTCATCCATTCATCATTCGTTCATAATTCCTTCTCCTTAATGGCTTGAGACAAGAATAAACGTGCCCCGAACTCCAACTGCTCAGAGCCTCAGATTGTGAAAGAGTGCGACAGACGTTCTAATTCATTTCAAAGCAAGCATAAGCAGACAGTCACAATTACTATTATTATTATCATCATCATTTTTATTATATCATTAACACAGCAAGGATAGATTGAATTTCTTAACGTTTAAAATAAGCCTACTTCAGTTTATAAATTAAGAGGACATGTTAATTTACAACTACAGTACATTCAAAATACCATACAGAATTGAAGTTTTGTAAAAGAAAAGTAAAGCTCAATTATTACCTCAGACTCCATTGGGATTGTCTCAATACACCTCTCTGTCTTCACCCACACCATCTTTTCCAATGAGCCACTGCTTTCTGCAACAACAAAATCAGCAAATATGACATGGGTAAGTGGTTGATAGAGATAGCGCAATTGGTTAGGATTGGTTTTCTATGCCAAAGGTCATGGGTTCAAACAGGCAGGGGATGAATTTATGTGACTTAGACACAAGACTTTTCCAGGTCACTGAGGGGTTTAACCTGGTACTTCGGTTTCCTTACTCCTTTCAATAATAGTATTGGATGCAGTCAACCAACAATAAAAATTAGTTTTTCTTTCCGTCTTGAACAGCCCCTTTCCTTTACACCACATGACTGAGAGATGAACGGGCGTTTGTTGAATATGAAGGGGTGTGGATAGCAGGGGAGTTTTATGTTGGTTACAGATCACCATGCTTCAAATATAATTTAGGAATATGGCAGGTATAGCATCCATTATTATTATTATTATTAATCTTTATCTTTTTAATTCTTAAAACTAAAGAGCAAGTTTATCTCTCTAGTCTCCATTATTATGGGGTTCATGCCAGGAAGGTTACCACACATAAACAAATTTCATGCCCCTCATGGAATTGAACCCTTGCACACATGGCTGATCATGGCATGTAAATACTCTCAAAGCCTGTTCTATATTTTAGATCAATAAAGGTGAAACTGTAAAGCAGCACAGATACAATCACAATATAGATAATAACATGACAATTATTACTAAGTATACAACACTAATACACTTACCACATCCTTCTGTGTTTTCAGATTCTGTTTTCACCTTGAACATCACTGGGTCATGTGGTTCCATCATGTCAGGTTCTGTCTTGATTTCTGCTTCTTCCTTCACCGCACACTTGCTGCAAGTGCAAGTTCCTTCTGATGTTACAATGTGTTCACTGCTGGTGTGAAAAACATGTTGGCTTCCTGCAATTTCTAAACAAAGCAACAGCATTCATAACGACTGAAGAGATAGATACAACAAACACCTGTGCTTAAGATCTACACATTTATTTATTTATTAACATTTGTTTAAAGTAAAGCCAAGGACACAAACTGTGACGACGTGAGTTTACGACATGCTAAATTTATGCTGTGTCGGGATGTACATAGTAAACAGTTTCATATCTATGAGAGTGCTGTGCAAAAAGTGTGGGTCAGCGTTATGCATTGCGTGGTGTATATAGGTTTTGAAAGTTTCTCCTGTGTTTTACATGGCTCAGTAGCTGCTAGAAGCTTGAACAGAGTTCTGTGCCTTGAATTGTGGACTGGGAGAAGCGGTGTAAGGACAGAGTCAAGTTGGTACTAATTGTGATCAGACAGCTACTGGATATTTGTGACTGCCACTATTATAGGACAGCTGTAGAGTCCGTTTATAAGTGTTGTGTTTTGTGCTAAAACCACCCGATGTCTTGTTCCTTAAGGGCAAGAATGACCAGTGTGGTGTTAGAATTGCTATAGAGAAGTACGTTTATAGCAGTATAGGAGAGACAACACTGCCACAAGTGCTGTGTGATCCTTGTGTAGATAGAGTGTGTTTCTAAGGGTGTGTGCTCTTCTATTAGAGACTGCCCAAGGCCTAGGTATCTCTTCGATACTAGGGTGTCCTAATATCATAAAATAGTGCACAAGTAACGAACCATCGACTCTCTTACAGACTGTGTGTTGTGTTATGATGTGTTGTCTGTACCATCACAGGCCGAGGACTGAAGGTGAGTGGTGCCCAGTATTCTCAGTGGCTATACACTCTTGAACATGCGTACGAGGATGAATGATGATGGTTGAGGGGGAATTTTGAAAATATCATTTTCATATGATTTTCTTGCTGGAAATGTATAATGGAATGATGTCGTTGAGGTTGTTGCAAGAACGAGGTTAAGGGTGATGATGTATGATAGGTATGGTATAGGAGTGATGAATATGAGTGAGAGGATGAATCAAGTTTGTTGATTAGGAATGGAATTATAATATGCATTTGTATAGTATTCTGTTAATGTGAAATTATATAAATTATAGAAGAATTATGAATTGTAATGCATAAATAAACAGGTCAAGATGGCGGACGGCAGTAGGAGTTATTTCCCATGTTATGTTTACATCGTAAATGGATAGCTTAGTAAGATGAGTTATTATGTTGACCAGATTGGGCCTGCTTGGCTGTTTCCTGCATGTTGTTTGCTGTTGCATTACATTACATTACATGATTATTGCTTTAGGTCCAGCGGACTCTTCCGAGACAAATCAGGACCGGACAACTCCTGATCCGAAAAAAAGATCTGCTGAAACAACCCTAGTGGTAAAACTGAAAGCTCTCCACCAGTCAGTCACTTTACAATAAAGACATCCCACACAGGGGACACTGAGGCTATACTCTAATTTATCGAACCCCAATTTACAAAAACAAAATAGAATACAAACGTCATTATAAAATATCAACAAAACACATACATATAAAATGCTTACATTGCTAAATAATAACATCATAGGAAGCCCTAGTGACCACCTGGCAGAAAGCGTCCAATATTCCCAAGCTGATCCAACAGACCTCACACACAAATAAGGAGTCTTGTCCCGGAAGAGTTTTCAAGAAAAAAAAGGTGATTGGTCTAGTGAAGAAGAAGATAGTATAGCATATTGATAGACATGCTGGTGTTGTATGGTGCCGTGTGTTGGTTCATCAATGTTCTACACCGCTCCGAGAAGCTAAGATGTGGCGTGACCTTGGCCGCCTTGGTGCTGCATGATCCCTACCACATTGATGTTGCACTGCGGTACTCAGGGCCGTGCACACTCACCAACATACAACATTACACGCACATAAATCCATACTACACACTTAGTGAACATTTAATACAGTGATTTTCACAGAATTCGTCGAAGGTTGTGATCATGTCTTGTTCATCAATAGACTGTGCTAGGTTTTGAAAACAGTGTGGTGATTTTCTGGAACTCGGTGTGGAAAAGCAAAAGACATGTGTTGCTGATTCCAGATGATAGTAGTTAAGCTTAGTAATGAATAACGAACAATTGTGCTGGTTTATGTAAAGGGTTTTGATATTAATTAAATATATTCTCACAGAGCATATTGATCGTATCCATAAGCCATCTGTTATAGTACATCATCTTTATTTTCATATTGCTGTATCACTTGTTGGGTTGGCACTTTGATTCCAATGTTTAAGGGGTTACGAAGTAGTCAAGGGAAGTAACTGATTGCTAATTGTTGGGGTTGTAGCATCCGGTTAAGGGTTGAGGTAGGGTTAGATTTCCCATATTCCTGTGTGTATATGTGTTGAATAAAAGACTTTAACTGTTCATCTGGTATTTGTGTTAGTATTTTAGTTTGAGTTTGAATCCATTCACTCGCTGTTTGAGCTGAAGTCACTGAGCCCATTCGAGTGATGTGACAGATACAGACATTTGCTTGAAACTTTTAAACCTCGAATGATGAAAAATTCACTACAACAGCCAAAATACAATAACTCTTGTGTAAAATATAAATGTTCATAAACTGCTCAAAGTACTGGATCTAACTCAAGTCACTTGGTGTGCCCACCTGCAACCTTTGGGTGCATAATCTGACATTCAGATCACTGAGCACAATCATGGGCGATCAGGGATGGGGAGAAGGCACCTAGAAGTAGAAGGTGCCAAGTGTATTTGTGTATACTGCACTCACCTGTCTAGGACATCAGCATTTAGTTTTTAATGTTATGTATTTATTTACAAAATATTATTTTATTATTATTATTTTACTCCAGGTTGGGGTTTGAACAACTTGACAGGCTGCAATGTTATTGCTTTACATTGAGTACACTGCATACACCACTGAGCCAACTGCGCTCTATAGCTTTACATTATTACTAAGTAATAAAATACTAATACACTTACCATATCCTTCTGGGTTACTTTCCGGTTCTGTCTTCACTTTGGACAACACTGGGTCATGTGGCTCCATCATGTCAGGCTCTGTCTTAATTTCTGATTCTTCTTTCGGCTCAGACTTACTGCAAATGTAAGTTCCTTCTGATGTTACAATCTATTCTTTGTTGATCTGAGAAATATGTTGGCTTTCTCTTCCCGAAATTTCTAAACAACAACAAAAAAAACCAGCTGTATAAGAACATGTCCATGCTTCACACTTTACTCATCATCATATAATACTCAGATAAGTAATTATGACCTTCTGCGTCACTGGTTGGCACAAGCTTCACTTTAGATAACACTGGGTCGTGTAGCTTCATCAAACACAATAATTTATTGTTCCGATTCATAAAAGAAATGTTATAACTTATATGGGAAAACATTACAACAGAAATATGAGAAATGGCAATCACCATAATAAACTATTGTACTAACTAACCATATATCCTTCTCTGTCACTACCAGACTCATTTTCTGATTATTTCTTTATCTCAAATTGGCTGCAAGTTCCATCTGGCAACTTGTTTGCTGCTGATGTCAGAAATATGCTGGCTTTCTATTCCTGCAATTTCTAACAAGAAATAAAAAGAGCTTAACTGACCCTATTTCATGACAGTGGCCATGGCTACAACCTACATCATTTCTTCTCTCTTTAAGTAAAAACTAACAACAGTGACACAGTTCATAAACTTTTAAATTGTAAGAATAGTAGGTACGGAAAACGCTGCTCTGCCTGGCACTTACCAAATACAAATAAAAGCAATCAATAATCATGCAATAATAATACTAATTTATAATGCACTTTTACTAAAAAGTGAGCTGAATCAGTCAATGAACATTCTTACAAAACAATAATACGACAGACTTTTAAAACCAGAGGCCACCCAATAAATAAGTTGAATTCCCCACAGTCCCATCCCTTATCTGAAACAACCTAGCAGCGGCTCATCCCAATCGTGGGCCTCTTACGTAATAAATAGTATGTATTTGAGGCACCTACGAAAGACGAGACTTCCCAGCCTGTGGTTGGATGCCCAAAACAATAAAGAAGGAAGTAAATGTACATGCTCATGCCGTGCAACTGTCTCAAAATTACATTTCTTTTTAAAATTGGTTCTACGACTGGACTGGACTCGAGAATTGACTGGTTTGACACTGAGCGAAGCCATCAGGGATGCTGAGGACAGAGAAAGATGGAGTATGCTAATTAAACGATCATCTGAGGTGTCCCTACGACCTCCGGGTTACGGGACAGGATAGGATAGTACGTCACGAAGCTGACCAACATCACGGAAATCAAGTCCCAACGTCTGCCAAACATAACTTTCAGTTTCAAGAAATCGGAGGACTCTGGGGAACAAGGTTTGTATTGATTTATATTGTCAACAAATCTACCCACCAGATTCTAGTCTTTCAGCTGAGAAAGTGCCATCTTCAACAGTCTTTATCGAAGCGCTTACAGAATCATGTTGTCCCCTTACTAACAAAGACTATCTTACATCATATAGCCCGGAAGCGTAGATATAACCTGATGAGTTATCTTTTCCTTCGTGCATGTGACGTCTAAAGGGATTGGGCTAGTAGGCCTACTACTGATAGCAAATTAAAGACTATGAATGTATCCGCAGTCTCCGCTTCTTGTAAATAGTTTTGACCGTTGTAAACGCACACCCACACACCCACACCCACACACACACACACACACCCAAAGAGTGGTCAAATTCGACTGCAGGGAGAATTAACAACTAAGCTCAGTGCTTAATTTTGAATTGATTTAGTTTCCGGGTTTGTCGCAAGAGGCGACTAACAGGGGTGATGTCAGCACGGCATCACTGGGCGAAAGTCTTCTACCACAGGCGCTTTTGTGTGTCCAGATAAAATCACCTGTGCCTTCTACGGAGAAGTCACCGGCCAGGGGTCAACGACCACGTGCTCGGGGCCAATGCGAGCCACATCGTAATCGTGTATTTCGGCTGTGGCCAACAGCCTGGAGAGGGTTTAAAGTCTTTCTTTCCGAAGACAAACCCTGAAATGACTAGAACCGCTCACTCCATACCGGATCGGCCGTCGCCTTCCGTTGGCCACCACCAGGGGACAAGTGTGTTACTGATGGGCGTCCTTAACAAGATAGGTATCAGCGATCGAACTGCGCTGGAAAGGCCTATGTGAAACAACAACCGACAGAGACCCCCACCTTCATTTATGCGGCACAGATGACAGGCACGAACACGGTGTTGAATTCTTGTTCCACAAAGACATTCTGGCCACTGTCATTGGTTGCCGTCCAGCCAGATCGAGTGTCAAGAATAGGCCCTAACTCATTACCATCCGTTTGAGAGCCCCTTTCATCATTACCATCATCCAGGCCTACGCCTCAACATCAGACTATGACGACAGCGAAGTCGAGGGCTTCTATGAACATCTGCAGGCTGTCCTTGACAAAGTGCCGAGGAAGGACATATAGTCGACAGTCATAGTGCAAGGCGACTGGAATGCCACGTTTGGCCAAGATGCGTACCACACCTGGGGAGATATGTGTGGACAGAGGTCTGAGACTCTTGGAGTTTGACACATACAACAATCTGACACTGGCAAACACGCTTGGTCTCCACAAAAAATCCAGACAATGGACCTGACACAGTCCAAGCGGTGAACATCACAACCAGATCGACTACATCATGGTCAAGAAATGCTTCAGATCAAGCGTCAGCATTGGCACTTTTCCAGGAGCAGACATCGGAAATAACCACGATCTCGTGATGATTACTTTCCGGCTCCACTTGAAGCAAGCACACAAAGCAAAGTGCATCCGGCTGAAGTTCGACCTGAACAAACTGCAAGACCTGGAGGTGGCAGAAATATTCCAAGCCACAATTGGAGGGAAATTTGCGCCAGTGCTCATTTTGGGAGCTGATGAAGTAGATCAAGATGTGAACACCATGACTGCCACCTTCAATTCAGCAGTGACAGATGCCGCCACTGCCCAAAGAAAAAACTATGAATCACGCCTGAACTTTTGGACCTGTGCGACAAACGAAGAGAGACGAAAAGGAAAAAGAACATCTCACAGGGAGCTGATGCCTACTGACAAATCAACAATGACATCCGAAAAGGTATGCGCACAGCAAAGCAGAACTGGATAGAAGATCAATGCAAGAAAACAGAGAACAGTCCGAACAAGTACAAAAGCAAGAAGGCCTACCAGATTGTGAAATGGCTGACAAGTATTAAGCAGATCATGAAGGCACAGTCAGCATAGGGGGGTAGAGCAATCTCCAATCTTCGTTTTGCGGATGACATTGATGAATTGGCTGGAGAGGAACAAGAACTTGAACAGCTGGTACAGAGGCTTGACACCACCTCCAGAGCCTATGGAATGGAAATAAGTGCAGAGAAGACCAAAATGATGACCAACAACACCAATGGCATCAACACGGACATCAAAGTCCAAGGCCAATCCCTCAACACAGTGCATAGCTTCAAATATTTAGGAGCCATTGTATCAGACAATGGGTCCCGACAGGAAGTCCTCTCCAGGATCGCACAAACAACTGCTGCCCTGACAAGGTTGAAGCCCATTTGGAAAGACAGGACCATCAGTCTGCATTCCAAAGTAAGACTGCTGCGCTCCCTTGTCATCTCCATCTTCCTATATGCTTGCGAAGCATGTACCCTCACAGAAGATCTCCAACAAAGAATACAGAGCATGGAGATGAGGTGTTACAGAAGACTTCTGGGCATTTCCTATACCAACACATCACCAACGACGAAGTTCGACAGACCATCACACAAGCCAATGGACAACACGATGACCTGCTCACAGTGGTGAAGAAACGGAAACTCCGATGGTATGGCCACGTCACCAGATCATAGGCCATGCAAAGACTATTCTGCAAGGCACAGTGCAAGGAGGTAGAAGAAGAGGGAGACCGAATAAGAGGTAGGAAGACAACATTCGAGAATGGACTGGTTTGACACTGAGCGAAGCCATCAGGGCTGCTGAGGACAGAGAAAGATGGAGTATGCTGGTTAAACGATCATCTGTGGTGCCCCTACGACCTCCGGGTTACGGGACAGGATAGGATAGGATAGGTATTAAACAGCTCAGCGTCTCCACGATCCAATGCAAGTATGGCTTGTGCCTTATGGAAGAACAAGAAGGATAGATGGACGGAGTACTTTCTGACCTTTACCACTACACACCAAACGGAGACCCATCAGTTCTGGAATATCCTCAGAACAGAGAAAAAAATAAATCCTCCCAATTCTCCGAGAAAACTCCTGTAACAAGATCTGCAAGAGAAGGGAGTTACATTACATTACATTACATTATTATTGATTTAGGTCCAGCGGCCTCTTCCGAGCCAAATCAGGACCGGACAACCCCTGATCCGCATAAAAGATCTGCTGAAACAACCCTAGTGGTAAAAACTAAAGCTCTCCACCAGCCAGTCACTTTACAATAAAGACATCCCACGCAGGGGACGGCTGAGGCTTCACCCCAACTTATCGAACCCCCGTTTACAAAAACAAAATAGAATACAAACATCATTATAAATTATCAACAAAACACATACATATAAAATGCCTACATTGCTAAATAATAACATCATAGGAAGCCCTAGTGACCACCTGGCAGAAAGCGTCCAATATTCCCAAGCTGATCCAACAGACCTCATACACAAACAAGGAGTCTTGTCCCGGAAGAGTTTTCAAGAAGAAAGGTAGAAGACTGGTCTAAAGAAGAAGAAGATAGTATAGCAGATTGATAGAACAGAGCAGGAATGAGAAAGAGCAAATGAGAAAGACAGCGACAGTGGGAATTTAAAGCACTAAATTTCCAGAAAGTGGGGATACTATTTATACTGAAATCCCCGGCACCCCAACGGGGGTAAGAGAAGGGAGTGGACCCAATCGCTTGTCATCACTCTTCCCCAAAAGTGTAACCTTCAGGAGTGTCAAAACTACCGCACAATCAGCCTCTACAACCATCCCAGCAAAGTTCTCATGAAAATAAGAATACTCAACAGGTTGAAATCCCAAGCTGAACAAATCATAGCTGAAGAAGAAGATTCAGGGCAGGGCGAAGTACCATTGAGCAGATTTTCAACCTCAGAATTATCTGTGAGGAATACTTGTCAACGCACGGGAGGATCCTTATGCGGCCCTTACCCCAAAATACGTAATGATTTCAGGGGGATGCCGCACCACCCGCCGCGGTTGCTTCCGCGTTCTTAATAAATAGGCGGTGTGTACAGTTGAGGACAGAGCCACAGCAACAAAGATGAGGACACGCGCGCACTTGCACCATAAAACGCATACACTGATCTGATGGTGATAGTGATACAAATAAATTTCTTCATTCAATGATGACGCTTACGAATGATAATGAACGATGATATAGTCATATACGATTGAATTATATCCGGACTAACAATCCGGTGTTGTCCCATCTGCTGTTCATGATAAAATTAAAGGTTTTTTTTTTACTTAACTTCTTGCGGTAGCGAGACTGGAGTACAGACACGAATGTTCTCGCTTCCAATGATGGTATCGTTGACTTTATGTGACGTCAATGTCTCTTTCTATTTTTTTCTACTCCTCTCTTGTCGCTGGCTTTGTCATGATGTTCTGGAAACTTCCATGTTATTGTTCCACCCAACGTCCATACATCCCGGGCCTGTATTTGTGGCGCCTGAAACGATCAGGTGGTGACCTAATGTCCCAGATATGAATTTTCTATAACGAACCACAAGTATAGTGCAATGTTCTTCGTTTGTCGAACCATTAAAAAGTATACAATTATGGTGTATCATTATAACACAATAGTTGATAATGAATGATAGATGAGATGACTGATGACCCTTCCTTCATGCCTTACATACAATGACATAAACAAACACTTCAGCCAAGTGCTCTCCAAACCGGATCCTCTGCAAGAGATCTAAATCTGAACATAAACATATATCAATCAACGCTGTGAGATGAAGTCTAAAAGATCTAAGAATCGGTCTAGATGCGCTGAGGCTAAAAATATAGAAACAATGATGGAAAAGTTACACTTATTTCACACGAAAATAAACGTCAGGGCTTTTAGTGCAGTCCAACGTAACAACGCTATCAGGAATTGGTTCAGAACAACCTTCGATGAGTTCCAAGGCTGCCTACTCTCTTCAGCATTCTTCAACATCTTTCTAGAGCGCATCATTTCAGATGCCCTTTCAGATAATTATGGCACAATCATTATAGCAATCTCCAATCTCCATTTTGCGGAGGACCTTGATTGATTGGCTGGAGATGAACAAGAACTTGAACAGTGGTACAGAGGCGTGACACCATCTCCAGAGCTTTTGGAATGGAAACGAGCATAGAGAAGATCCACATTATGACCAACCACACCAATGGCATTAACACAGCCAAAGTCCAAGGCCAATCCCTCAACATCGGTGCACAGCTTCAAATGTTTAGGAGCAATTGTATTAGACAATGGGACCCGACAGGAAGTCCTGTCCAGGAGAGCACAAACAACTGCTGCCCTGACAAGGATGAAAAAGAGGTGGGAGGACAACATTCGAGAATAAGGACTGCTGAAGACAGAGAAAGATGGAGTAAGCTGAAAAAGAGGAAAACCGAAAAAGAGGTGGGAGGACAACATTCGAGAATTGACTGGCTTGACACTGAGCAAAACCATCAGGGTTGCTGAGGACAGAGAAAGATGAAGTACGCTGGTTAAACGATCATCTGTGGTGCCCCAACGACTTCCGAGTTACGGGATAGGATAGTTTAAGCTGGTTAAACGATCATCTGTAGTGCCCTAACGACTTTCGAGTTACGGGATTGTATAGGATAGAATATCTATATCTTCTTCGTTGTTTTTTTATACTGGGTACTTGCCTTTGATTTGGTGTTGGTTAGGAGGTCCTCCTTGTGTGAATGCTTTACCAGTTTTTGATAGCTGTATGATATATTATAGTCATTTATAAACAGCACTGTTTACATTTTATTTTTTGTTTGTTTTTATTTTAGTCTTTACTGATGTTTTTGTGTTTATGGACAGTGCGCCAAAGGCAAATTTCTAGATTTTTTATTTTATTTTATTTTCTTATAAGACAACAAAGTTGTACTATATTGTATTGCATGGTATTGTTTTGCTCGTTCTCCAAGTAATACGATCTTTGCAACATATATAATAAAATATAATAAAGACTAAGTTTAGCAATCGGGACGTTCAATACTCAACAAACAATTGATGATGATGATGATGATGATGATGATGATGATGATGATGATGATGATGATGATGATGATGATGATGATGATGATGTAGACTTGTATAGCGCAGGTATTCACGATAACAAAGTTCATGCTCACTGCGTTTCACCTCGCTGATGATGCACGTACAACAGGAACTAATTAATATCAAACAAAGTACGCCTTCTCATGTGGTGTATATGAAATGTTATTTAAAGTATACTTCTTGTGTATTTACAAAGAACAGGATCTATCATTAATAAATACATAAAATGTAAGAAGGAAAAGGAGAATCAATTTTATAAGAAGGATAAAGATAGTGATGAGCAAGAAGGAAAAGAAGACAGAGGGTGACTTAAAAGACAGAAAGAGAAAGAGCGAATGGGACAGAGAAGGGGAAGATGGGAGGGGGAGAGACAGAAGAAGAAGCAAGGAACAGAAACAATGCAATGATGATACATCATCTTTATTACCATATATCAATTATCCATCATTCAGTAGCAAGATCCGCACGAGAAACAACATCGTCATATGAACCTGGAATGTCAGGATCCTAACTGCGGAAGGAAATTTTGAAGAACTGGCTCACGAGCTGGACCACCATCGATGGAACGTTCTAGGTATCAGCGAACTGCGCTGGAAAGGCCTAGGTGAAACAATGACCGACAAAGGCCACAAGCTCTATTTCAGCGGTAGAGATGACAGGCACGAACACTGCATTGGATTCTTGGTCCACAAGAACATTCTAGCCACTGTCATGGATTGCCGCCCAGTCTCCAGTACACTCATTACCATCCGTCTGAGAGCAGCCCCTTTCAACATCACCATCATCCAGGCCTATGCCCCAACATCAGACTATGACGACAGCGAAGTGGAGGATTTTATGAAAATCTACAGGCGGTCCTTGACCAAGTGCCGAAGAAGGACATAGTCATAGTGCAAGGCGACTGGAATGCCAAGGTTGGCCAAGATGCGCACCACAACTGGGGAGACACATGTGGACCCCACTGCAACAACGAGACAAATGACAGGGGCCTGAGACTCTTGGAGTTTGCCAGATACAACAATCTGGTACTGTCAAACACGCTTGGTCTCCACAAAAACTCCAGACGATGGACATGGCACAGTCCTGGCGGGGAGCATCACAACAAGATAGACTACACCATGGTCAAGAAACGCTTCAGATCAAGCATCAACATTGGCAGGACACACTTTTTCAGGAGCAGACATAGGGAAGTGACCACGATCTCGTGATGATGTCTTTCCGGCTCCACTTGAAGAGAGTAAATACAGCAAAGTGCACTAGACTGAAGTTCGACCTGGACAAACTGCAAGACCCGGAGGTGGCAGGACTATTTCAGGCCACAATTGGAGGGAAATTTGCACCACTGCTCATTTTGGGGGCTGGTGAAGTAGATGTCAACACCATGACCACCACCTTCAACTCAGCTGTGACAGATGCCGCCACTGAGATCCTTGGCAAGCACTGACCAAAGACGAAGACTTGGATCACACCTGAACTTTTGGATCTGTGTGATAAACGAAGAGAGATCAAAAAGAAAAAGAACACCTCACAGGGAGCTGATGTCTACCGAAAAATCAACAATGACATCCGAAAATGGATGCGCACAGCAAAGGAGGACTGGATAGAAGATCAATGCCAGGAAATAGATAACAGTCTGAACAAGAACAACAGCAAGAAGGCCTACCAGATTGTGAAGCGGCTGACAAGTGTTAAACAGCCCAAAATCTCCACGATCCAAAGCAAGTCTGGCATATGCCTTACAGAAGAACAAGAAGTCTTGGACAGATGGACAGAGTACTGCTCTGACCTTTACAACCATACACCAAATGGAAACCCATCAGTTCTAGCATGTCCCGAGAACAGAGAAGAAGAAGAAATCCTCCCAATTCTCCGGGAAGAAATTGAGGCAGCAGTGCAATCGCTGAAGAAAGGGAAGTCCGCGGTAGCGGACAACATACCCGCCGAACTGCTACAAGCAGGAGGAGAAGCGATGATTGATGCCCTCACCATTCTCTGTAACAAGATCTGGCAGAGTGGGGAGTGGCCTACACCTTGGACCCAGTCGCTTGTCATCACTCTTCCCAAAAAAGGTAAACTTCAGGAGTGTGAAAATTACCGCACCATCAGCCATCCCAGCAAGGTCCTCCTGAAAATAATACTCAACAGGTTGAAACCCCAAGCTGAACAAATCATAGCTGAAGAACAAGCAGGATTCAGGGCAGGGCGAAGTACCACTGAACAGATTTTTAACCTCAGAATAATCTGTGAGAAATACCTACAGCACCAACATCTATTTCATAGACTTCAAGAAGGCGTTTGACCGAGTCTGGCATGCAGCTCTATGGGCAACAATGAAAGTGTACCACATTAAAGCCCTAAAACTATTGAAGTCATCAAAAGCCTGTATGACAAGGCTACCAGTGCAGTCCTCCATAACAGCGTCATCGGGAACTGGTTCAGAACAACAATCGGTGTGCGTCAAGGATGCCTACTCTCTCCAACACTCTTCAACATCTTCCTAGAGCGCATCATGTTAGATGCTTTAGCAGATTACATTACATTACATTATTATTGCTTTAGGTCCAGTGGACTCTTCCGAGCCAAATCAGGACCAGACAACCCCCGATCCGTATAAAAGATCTGCCGAAACAGCCCTAGTGGTATAACCGAAAGCTCTCCACCAGCCAGTCACTTTATAATAAAGACATCCCACGCAGGGGACGGCTGAGGCTTCACCCCAACTTATCAATCCCACGTTTACAAAATCAAAATAGAATACAAACATCATTATAAATTATCAACAAAACACATACATATAAAATGCCTACATTGCTAAATAATAACATTATAGGAAGCCCTAGTGACCACCCGGCAGAAAGCGTCCAATATTCCCAAGCTGATCCACCAGACCTCATACACAAATAAGGAGTCTTGTCCCGGAAGAGTTTTAAAAAAAAAGGTAGGAGACTGGTCTAGCGAAGAAGACGATAGTATAGCAGATTGATAGAACAGAGCAGGAATGAGAAAGAGCAAATGAGGAAGACAGCGACAGTGGGAATTTAAAGCACTAAATTTCCAGAAAGCGGGGATACTATAAATACTGAAACCCCCGGCACCCCAACGGGGTGCTCTTGCAGATCACGAAGGCACAGTCAGCATAGGGGGTAGAGCAATCTCCAATCTTCGTTTTGCGGATGACATTGATGGATTGGCTGGAGAGGATCAAGAACTTGAACAGCTGGTACAGAGGCTTGACACCACCTCCAGAGCTTATGGTATGAAAATAAGTGCAAAGACCAAAATGATGACCAACAACACCAATGGCATCAACCCGGACATCAAAGTCCAAGGCCAATCCCTCAACACAGTGCATAACTTCAAATATTTAGGAGCCATTGCTTTTTTTTTTTTTTTTGGCTGCAGTTTATTATTCCTTTTTATCGGGAAACTCTGGGCCGCCTCCCCCGGCCGTGGAAGGCGTAGTCGCAGCCAGTGGCGCGCCCAAACCCTACCTACCTAACATTATTTGTGATTTTTTTTGAAATTTTTGCTGAGGGAGCAAACCGGAGTACCCGGAGAAAACCCCCGAGACGTTGCCCGAGTCGAAAGTAAATAATATTCGGAGAAACATAACGCCCAGGTGCTGGCTTGAACCCACACCTGTCAGGCACCATTGGTTTCTGGCTTGTGGACAAGGCAAGTTAGTCCCGCCTTAGCCCACTTGGCCACAACGCTCACTCATTACATTACATTACATAATTGTTGTATCATTACATTACATTACATAATTGTTGCTTTAGGTTCTCTTCCGAGCCAAATCAGGACTGGACAACCCCCAATCCGCATAAAAGATCTGCTGAAACAACCCTTGTGGGAAAACCGAATGCCTTCCAACAGCCAGTCACTTTACAATAAAGACATCCCACGCAGGGGATGGCTGAGGCTTCACCCCAACTTATCGAACCCCCGTTTACAAAAACAAAATAGAATAAAAACATCATTATAAATTATCAACAAAACACATACATATGAAATGCCTACATTGCTGTCACAGGGCAGTCTGTGGTAGAAACCGGGCAGGTTGTGGGTGAAGAGTATAATGGGTTAGAGGTCGTAACTGCGTGTTTTGGTGTGCGTGGTTATTAGAGTTGAAGCGTGCAAAGCGTGATTAAGCAGCACGGGCCGGTTAGCTAGTAGGGAGAAATACTCACCTTTTGGCAGAACAGGTTTGAAAGAGCTACTGTGTAGACGCGTTTTGTCTAATGCTCTAGTATTTTGGTGTGTTCTGGAATAGGGTAGGACGGTTATCAGTGGATTATGATAACTGGTCCAAGTATACTAGTTGGGAATATTGCTGTTATCTTGAAGTTATCACTCAGTGTGGAGTGTAGCTAAAGTATAGCAAAGTTCGTTAGTGTGTGGTAGTTTAGCATTGAGGAATTGTCTGCTAAGGGAACTACACACACTGGATTACCCTATTGGAGTACTTTCGTAGCAGGGCAGTGGAGAAAGGCTACGGAGTGCGTTTACATTCGAGACGGTTGGGTGAGTGGAATGGGTGTTTTCCTTACTGTGCCAGGAACCCGGTGCCGGCTGTTTGGGGTGTTGGTACGAGCGCTGTGCGTAAGGCTAGGGAAGGATGAGAAGGGTTGCACGGTGGAAGGGGAGAATGAGGTAGGAGAGTGAAGGGGAGGATGAAGGTAAGGATGGAAGTGGTTGCTGTTGTTGTGGTGGCTGCTTGATACGAATAATGTGTTGATGTTTACATGTATTCATTTGCAGCATTGCTCATTTCATGCATTCATAATTTCATTGGGTTTTATGAGATGCGTTTGTTTATAAGTGACAATAACAGTAGCTAAAGGGGAAGCGGACAGCAGTTGTGTCTCCTCAAGCATCAGAAGTTAGTTGAGTAGAGAAGGGGGGGGGGGGGTAAAGTGTGATGGAGGGAGGGGGACAGAGGCAGGTAGACAAGATATTAACGATACGACAAGCGTGTTACAGGTTCGTCACTGTTACGTTGAAACGTGAACGAAAGTATGTCGGAAGCGCGCACAATAGATCTAATCGTTTCGTTTTGCAAAGTATTCAATAATGGTGTTTATTTACCTTTGATTTGAGTTTGCATTGTTGTTAGGAGAGGCTTTCTATAACGTTGATAATTTGCGTTAGTCGATATTATTTGAGAATCTTCTGGATATGCGTGTTTACTCTTGATAGAAATTTCCTGACACATGTAGAAGCAAGAGGTCGTTCTGGAAGATATAAAAATATGTATTGACGTAAGTCAGTGATGACGATCTTTTATTCGATTGGTGGCAGTACGTCATTTTCTACCATGTACGAAATCTTTCCGGAAAAGAGAGAGGTTATTTAATCGTGTGCAGAGTTGCTGTCGAGAGAGAGTAAAGTTGTTGATAGTGAAGCTGGAAGAGTTGCTGTGAAAGTTGTTGAGTTGAATTGAGAATTGTATGCAGTTGTTGGTGTGTGCTGAATAAAAGTGGAAAACTTCATACGTCGACTTTGTGACTTGTATGCTGTTTGGACGGGCTGTGTGAATAAACGAATCTGAGTTACACAACTATCAGGAATTCAAGCATCGGGGCTGAATCAGATACTGATAGAAAACACCAACATCAAACTGAGTGTAACATTTTGGGGGCCAAGCCGGGATTCACGCCATAGCCAAGGGTTCAACTGCTACAACAAGCGAGTCAACGTTACGAGAGGCAGTCATCGAGGGTAGCCGCCAACGAGTTGCGTCGAGAGGGGCCAACATACTGGGACTACATCCGATAGATTCGGGTTGACTGCAAGGGCGTGTAGTCGCCGAAGAGTTGCTTCGTGAGCGAACAACAGAGCGGGACTACGTGGCTGCCGCAGGACTACGTCGAGGGACAGTCTCGGAGCTACATCGCCAGTGTTACAGAGAGCGGCGAGCGGACGTCGCGTCTACTTCAGCACAGGAGCGTGTACATCAACACCAGCGTGGTGCAGCGTCGCATACGACGAGGACAGCGGGGCCTGCGTCAGCGAAAGCGACTAGTGACAAGCATCAGCGCTACTGCAGAAAGCGTGCTGTTCTAGAACAGTCTAGAAAGGTACAGCACAGTCAAGAACTTTCCAGAAAAAAAGAACTCTACAGTCAAGAACTTTCTAGAAGAAGAACTTTCCAGAAAAGAACTTTCCAGAAGCATCAAGATGGCTGACTTCTGGCAGAAAGGGGTTGAACTAAATCTAAAAGGCAAACAGCTGACGGAGTACGTCAAATGTCAGGAGAGAATATTGCGCGAAGAAAGAGAAGAACAGCGATGGCGTGAAGAACGAGAATTAGAAGAGCAGCGTCGCCGTGAAGAACGAGAATTAGAAGAGCAGCGTCGCCGTGAAGAACGAGAATTAGAAGAGCAGCGTCGCCGTGAAGACAGAGAATTTGAACTGAAGCGTCTGGAAATTGAACAGCAGCAGCAAGAAAGAGATCGTCAGTACCAGCTAGAGTTGGCGCGTATCCAAAACAATCAGCATGCGCCACAAGTCACCAACGACCATACGGCTCCAAAATTGCCAGCTTTCGTCGACGGGAAGGACCAGATCGACAGCTATCTGGCGAGATTCGAAAGGTTCGCCGAAAGCTCCAATTGGCAACCTCGAGACTGGGCGATTCGACTGAGTGCACTTCTGACGGGGCAAGCTCTCGAAGTTTACACCAGACTGTCGAACGATGACGCCAAAAACTACGACGTCTTGAAAGAGGCCCTGTTGCAGTGCTACAACTTTACAGAGAAGGGCTACCGTAAACGCTTCCGTGAATGCCGGCCTAAGTCAGACGAGACGCCAAAGCAGTTTGTGGAGCGCCTGTCGTCATATCTACACAAGTGGGTGGAGTTATCAGGCGAAATGAAGTCTTACGACAGTCTCCATGACCTGATCGTGAAGGAACAATTTCTCAATGCCTGTCACAAGGACCTAGCGACCCACTTAGAAGAACAAAAGCTGCAGACGCTTAAAGATGTGACTGAGGCTGCTGAAAGATATCTCATCGCTCATGGGAAAACCCTGGGGCCACCCAGCGCGACGAAACATTTTCAGAAGACTGGAAACCATGTGAACCAGATCCAGGGGAGCCGGACGAACCAGAGACAGACGGACTCCACGCCTCCTCCCAGGGAAGGGCATTCAAGAGGCTGTTTCACTTGCAACGCTACAGACCACAGAGCGGCTAACTGTCCTCAAAACAAAAGTAGCGGACAGCGGAGCAGTATGGACAATGCAGCGGCGGGCAACCGACAGAGACGTTTCTCCAATCTACGGCAAACCAGTAGACCTGACCATCAAGTGTGCGGCGGGAGCGTCATTCTTCCGAGTGAGACCGAGCGCGCAGCTACTCCCGCGGACGTGCAAGAGTGCATAACCGATGGCCAACTTCTCCTCGCCAACGGGAAATCCATCCCCGTCGTCGCCAGTGCAGCGATGACCGTCCAAAACATGCCTGTTTCCAAGGGACGCGTCGGAAATCATGAAGTGACTGTTTTAAGAGACTCTGGCTGTAGTGGGGTCATCGTCAAAGAAGACCTAATCGCTAAAGAACAGTTCACTGGCGATTCAAAATGGACACTCATGGCCGACAGCAAATGTGTGAGAGCGCCAGTTGCGAAGATTCATGTCAACACCCCTTTCTACATAGGCGAAGTCGAAGCGGTTTGCCTGAAGAAGCCGCTGTATGATTTGATGATCGGGAATATCGACGGCGCGAGACGACCCGACAACCCCGATCCAGAGTGGAGTCCTGCCTCAACCCAACGCGTCGAAGTTGTGGAGGAAGATCCATTGCCATTTCCCGATGGAGACCTTACAGAGCTGCTACGGGACAATGTGGTTACTCCGGCTCAGCCCTGCCGACCAGAGATCGTCGGTGCTGTTACTACCAGGGCCCAGGCCAAGAGAGACAAGACGTCTACGCCACTGAAGGTCGCCGACAACTCTAAAGCTGCCATCGTGGACAGAGATAAGCTGATCCAGCTCCAGGAAGCTGATAGCACTTTAAACAAGTACAGGAACCGCCAAGACCACGTGACCAAGGGCAATGGCACGGTCTATTTTGAGGTGAAGGCCAAGATCCTGTACAGAATCTTCCAGCACCCGAGGGTCAACGGAGGTAAACCACTACGTCAAGTACTGGTACCATTACCCTTAAGGCGCCAGGTGATGGAAGTAGCGCATGACTCGATCATGGGAGGTCACCTGGGTATCAAGAAGACGTCGGATAGAATCCAGGCGGTGTTCTACTGGCCAGGGCTTCATGCGGACGTCAGCCGTTTCTGCCGATCATGTGATATTTGCCAGAAGACCATACCTCGAGGAAGGGTCCCGAAAGTGCCTATGCAGAGGATGCCTCTGATCGACCGACCTTTCAAGAGGGTGGCCTTAGACTTAATCGGTGAAATAAGACCTCCGAGTGAAGAAGGTCATCGATGGGTACTGACTTTGGTAGACTATGCGACTCGGTACCCAGAAGCAGTGCCACTGAAGAAGATTGACACTGAAACTGTAGCAGAGGCACTGGTGGACATGTTCAGTAGACTTGGAGTGCCTGAAGAAATTCTGACAGACCTCGGGACGCAGTTCGTCTCTGACTGTATGAAGGAGGTCAACAGACTGCTGAGCATCCGGCATTTAACTACGACACCCTACCATCCAATGTGCAACGGGCTTGTCGAAAAGTTCAATGCTACGTTGAAGTCCACCTTGAAGAAACTGTGCAGCGAGCAGCCCAGACAATGGCATCGCTACATCAACGCCTTACTTTTCGCCTACAGAGAAGTACCGCAGGAGTCCACCGGCTTTTCTCCGTTCGAGCTGCTGTACGGAAGAACCATCCGAGGGCCGATGCACATCCTAAAAGAACTGTGGACGAAAGAAGTAGACACCCCAGAGGTGAAGAACAGTTACCAGTACGTGTTTGAGCTACGGGAGAAGCTGGAGCAGACCCTCGAAATAGCAAGAGAAAACCTGAAGAAGTCCCAAGACTGTGGAAAGCACTACTACGATCGTAGGGCTGTGAACAGGAAGTTCAAACCTGGCAACAAAGTGCTGGTGCTGCTACCTACCAATCATAATAAGTTGCTGATGCAGTGGAAAGGCCCGTACGAAGTGGAGACCGTGGTGGGGATCAACGACTATAAGGTGAAGGTCGGCCAGCATTCCAAGATATACCACGCCAACCTCCTTAAGCTGTACGTGGAAAGGCCATCAGAGACTGTGCACGCAGCCACAGCAGCTGTGACCGACGACAGCTTTGACAGCGAAGAACTGTTGGAACTGGGAGACTTCCACAGCAAAGAAGGCATCGATGATGTTAAGCTAGGACCAAGCTTGACGGAAGGTCAAAAGATGGAGCTCAAGGACCTTATGGGCGAGTTTCCCCATAGCTTCAGTGATGTCCTAGGCTCTACGACTTTGGTCGAACATGAAGTCCACACCCAGACCTGGAAGGAGCAGCATCTGCAGACCTTGAGGGAGCTGTTCCACCGTCCTGCAGAAGCCAACCTGACCGTGAGACCCGGCGAATGCATCCTGGGAGCTGACAACGTCGACTGCGTCGGACATCCGATGGAAGAAGGAGACAACGGAGGACGCACTGATTCCAGGGAAGCCCACGTGATCATCGTCTTTGACCCTGGGCCGATGACGACCGCAACTGACGAGGGCGTCGATTCCTTGCGAACGAAAGAACATTGACTGTGTGGACGAACTAAGAATATTGGTAATGACAGACTTGAAAATGAAAAACGTTGACTGAGTAAATGATCTGTGAACATTGACAATATCCAGATAGATTTGAAGATGAAAACCATTGACTCTGTGTGAATGAGCTGAGAACATTGACAGTGTTCAGACAGTCTGAAATAAGTTTTAATTCTGAACTTTGGTTGTGCATTACGTTTCAACGTTGTTGAAAGAAATTGGGTAAATTTCTTCTTGAGTGGGGGGTTATGTTACGTTGAAACGTGAACGAAAGTATGTCGGAAGCGCGCACAATAGATCTAATCGTTTCGTTTTGCAAAGTATTCAATAATGGTGTTTATTTACCTTTGATTTGAGTTTGCATTGTTGTTAGGAGAGGCTTTCTATAACGTTGATAATTTGCGTTAGTCGATATTATTTGAGAATCTTCTGGATATGCGTGTTTACTCTTGATAGAAATTTCCTGACACATGTAGAAGCAAGAGGTCGTTCTGGAAGATATAAAAATATGTATTGACGTAAGTCAGTGATGACGATCTTTTATTCGATTGGTGGCAGTACGTCATTTTCTACCATGTACGAAATCTTTCCGGAAAAGAGAGAGGTTATTTAATCGTGTGCAGAGTTGCTGTCGAGAGAGAGTAAAGTTGTTGATAGTGAAGCTGGAAGAGTTGCTGTGAAAGTTGTTGAGTTGAATTGAGAATTGTATGCAGTTGTTGGTGTGTGCTGAATAAAAGTGGAAAACTTCATACGTCGACTTTGTGACTTGTATGCTGTTTGGACGGGCTGTGTGAATAAACGAATCTGAGTTACACAACTATCAGGAATTCAAGCATCGGGGCTGAATCAGATACTGATAGAAAACACCAACATCAAACTGAGTGTAACAGTCACTGGTCAACGTTGTTCAACGTTAACCAACGTCGTGCGTCAACGACGACGGCACTTGGTCGGGTGGACTAAACATCAGCATCGCCATCTGTAACGTTCCATGTTCATCGTTGTCTACGCGTCCTCACCATTGACTTCATCATCATCATTCCTCAACCCCACCCTTCCTGTGGTGGTTGTGATGTGGGTAAACGGAACCTGGCCTCAACGTCGCGGTGTAGCTGACTGGAGGAGTCCAGCTGTGTGACGTCGACGGTGGCAGGGCTGCCGCGACTACTGCGTCACCATCATCATTTCATCACCATCGTCAGCGGCGAGTGGAGGCGGCGACGCCACCACGTATGATCATCATCAGCACCGGTCCGACAACAGCTACAAGAAGGGGGAGGATACCGTTACCGGGACATCGTAAGCCGACGCTGCAAGGAGGCGACAGGGACTTCATTCCGCCAGGTGGGCCCGTTCTTTGTTGTCCCTCTCCTAACACTCGACCCCCCTTTCGTTTAGTGCGTGCAAACGGACATTGGCTGTGCACAGCTCGATACATGGACCTTGGTTGATTAGCAACCCTCGATCATCCTGACGTACCATTTCATTGTTTCATTGAACCATTGATTGTTTCATCATCATTTTCTTCGTTTCATGTGTATATGTTGTATGTGTATGAGTGTGTGGCTTGAATGAATAAATAGGTTGAAAGTTGTATATATAATTGTTGTGTTTTCATCCCTTCACGCCTGCAGGAAATCGTCATTCTGTCTGGGCGGTCTGCGGGTGGAAGTTGTTTGTTTGTGGCGTCTGCTTAGACGGAGTCGTAGCGGTGACAATTGCTAAATAATAACATCATAGGAAGCCCTAGTGACCACCTGGAAGAAAGCGTCCAATATTCCCAAGCTAATCCAACAGACCTCATACGCAAACAAGGAGTCTTGTCCCGGAAGAGTTTTCAAGAAAAAAGGTAGGAGACTGGTCTAGCGAAGAAGACGATAGTATAGCAGATTGATAGAACAGAGCAGGAATGAGAAAGAGCAAATGAGAAAGACAGCGACAGTGGGAATTTAAAGCACTAAATTTCCAGAAAGTGGGGATACTAGCCATTGTATCAGACAATGTGGGTGAATATACATAGACTCACCTTGCTATGCAATTGAGTAACAAACACCACAAACATTTGCATTAAAAAGTGTTTTTTTTAATTCAATATTGAAAATGAACCACAAAAGACACAGCCCAATATCTCATGAAGACCAATGACAAGAGAGTAAGAGTAGTCAAATTTAAAGAATACACACAAAAAACTTCGTAAATTCATTTTCTGTCGGTCTTTTTGCCTACAGTTTTGTTTCCATAGATCATAATTAAATGAATTTTTTTTTTCAAATAAAAATAAAAACAATGCATCTGCTTTCACACAAAAGACCCCCCGTTTACAAAAACAAACTAGAATTACATTACATAATTGTTGCTTTAGGTCCAGCGTACTCTTCCGAGCCAAATCAGGACCGGACAACCCCCAATCCGCATAAAAGATCTGCTGAAACAACCCTAGTGGGAAAACTGAATGCCCTCCACCAGCCAGTCACTTTACAATAAAGACATCCCACGCAGGGGACGGCTGAGGCTTCACCCCAACTTATCGAACCCCCGTTTACAAAAACAAAATAGAATACAAACATCATTATAAATTATCAACAAAACACATACATATAAAATGCCTACATTGCTAAATAATAACATCATAGGAAACCTCAGTGACCACCTGGCAGAAAGCGTCCAATATTTCCAAGCTGATCCAACAGATCTCACACACAAATGAGGAGTTTTGTCACAGAAGAGTTTTCAACAAAAAAGGCAGGTGACTGGTCTACCGAAGAAAAAGATAGTATAGTAGATTGATAGAACAGAGTAGGAATGAGAAAGAACAAAGGAAAAAGACAGCGACAGTGTGCATTTAAAACACTAAATTTCCATAAGGTGGGGATACTATTTATACTGATACCCCCGGCACCCCCACGAGTGGGGTGGGAGGGGTGTCTCAATAAATAAATAGGAAATTAAATAAAAATTTAGATTAGCTGAACCTTAAACTAAACTACGCCTATCTGGCCTAACATTAATAATAATTATAGTAGTAATACTTTCCCATGATCCATTCTTCTAGTTTAATGTGTCTCTGGCCTGTCATTGTGAATTTAATTTTAAATTTGCTTGGTTGAAAAATAGGATAAGAGAGTTATTCATACACAAATGAGTACTGTCCCGGAAAGTTTTCAAAAAAAAAGGTAGGTGACTGGTCTAGCGAAGAAGAAGATATATAGTAGATTGATAGAACAGAGTAGGAATAAGAAAAAACAAAGGAGAAAGACAGCAACAGTGGGAATTTAAAGCACTAAATTTCCAGAAAGTGGGGATACTATTTAAACTGAAACCCCCAGCATCCCCCACGGGGGACATATTTATAAAAGAAATTCTACAAAACAATGAAATGCTAGATCACATCTACAAAACAATTAAATGCAGGATAACACATCTACAAAACAATGAAATGCAGGATAACACATCTACAAAACAATCAAATGCAGGATAACACAATCATATTTTTGTTTTAATTTAAGTCCTAGCATCAATCAACAAACTCCACACCCCAAATTGGAACATTACAAAACATTGATTTACATTACATTACATGTTTATTGCTTTAGGTCCAGCGGACTCTTCCAAGCCAGAAAATGGGAATACTATTTAAACTAAAACCCCCGGCATCCCCACGGGGGACATATATAAAGAAAAAATTCTCCAAAACAATGAAATGCTAGATCACATCTACAAAACAATGAAATGCAGGATAACACATCTACAAAACAATCAAATGCAAGATAACACAATCATATTTTTGTTTTAATTTCAGTCCTAGCATCAACAAACCCCACTCCCCAAACTGGAACATTACAAAACATTGATTTACATTACATTACATGGTTATTGCTTTAGGTCCAGCGAACTCTTCCAAGCCAAATCAGGATCAGAGAAGTGAAAGAGGACTCACCCCTGATCCGCATAAAAGATCTGCCGAAACAACCCTAGTGGTAACACTGATTTGACAAAAGCAACAACATCAATGCAGAACTAGCAACACTCCAAAAAGACAACACAAGTTAAATGCGCCAGTCAATGACAAACAAACTACCTCGGAAAAAATTCCACAGAGGTGGGGAACCACTCCTCGGCAAACCGAGAGGGAAATGTGCTTCCTGCGCTCTGACTGACATGCAAAATCAGCGACTTTCTTTTTTTTTTTTTTGGAAGGAAATTAGCTGATCGGAACTGTCGAATAAAATCTGTAATTTCGGAAAGATCTGTTTTTTTAATTTTTGGGATTTTCCATAATAAATACAGCCATACCGGGTCAAGGTCACTTCAAAGTAACTATACAAACTGACTTTGAACTGCTCCATTGACCTTGGAGTTAGGTTGACCAAATGTGCAAAGTATGTGTGTCTCATTGATATCTATCATGCATCAAAGAATCGTAAGTTCAATGTTAATAACTTACGAGGAAAAAAATGAAATTTTGTGAAAAATTTTAATCTTGACTAACATTTGATGACCCTAGTTTGATTGTGATAGCTGAACTAAGCTCTGAGCACTTAGCCCTTTTTAAGTTTTTGCACAGACGGATGATGGACAAACAGACGGAAGGAGGAACATGCTTTTCCCCCCAAGATCATTTTCGGACTATTTAAAACTCATTTCACAAAATTGCAAAAATGTAAATTTTTATTTTTTTACATTTCTTTTCCCATTTGGGGGGAGGGGGAGGAGGGGGGGTTACACAGACTCACACTGCAATGCATGTCATCAATGGAAAGTCATTTATGGGGGTGAATACACAGACTCACACTGCTATGCATGTCATCACTGGAAAGTCATTTATTTTGCTTTTGTACAGAAATCAACAAAATATTTCTGTACAAAAACACCAAACACAACAAAAAAATGATTGACCTAAGTCTTTAGCAAAAGAACTTGTGATGTCATTGTCTTCACTCATGACATCATTTTCTTCACACATGACATCATTTTCCTCACACATGACATCATTTTCTTCACACATGACATCATTTTCTTCACACATGACAACATTTTCTTCACACATGACATCATTTTCTTCACCATGACATATTTTTTTTCCCCAAACTTCATTTTAGTCACAAGTTAACTTGATTCCCCTAAAAAATCCCCTGCTGAGTTCACAATGCCATAACATAATGAATACTTTATTTATAAAATGCTTGATTTTGTACACGTCCCCTGAAAGATTTTGAGTTACTGAAAACTGCCGGACAATGAGGACACTTTAAAGGAAGACTGACCCTCTACCTGGCTTCTGACTGTACAGGTAGAACTGGTTCTACCTAACCTAGCTGTGTCCCGATTGGCTGAGACATCGGAGCACTCTCACGTTAAGCTGGATGATGTCATTGCCTACTAGGCTATCGTCAGCCTACCTGCTACGCATGAACACTTCTGTCGTCTGCTTCATACTACAGTAACCTTCTAAGTTTATACTAACCAAGGCAAAAGCTGAAGGGCTGTGTAAACGGGGCTCCCGTGACAGTAAGTTGATGTGACTTCAAGTGATGTAACATTGTGAATGCTTTGCCACAGTCAGTGCACTTGTAAGGTTTATTGCCTGTATGTGTACGTTGATGTTTCTGCAAAACACCAGAATCTGCGAATGCTTTGTCACAGTCAGTGCACTTGTAAGGTTTATCACCTGTGTGTATATGTTGATGTTTCCTAAGATGACGTGACTCTGTGAATGCTTTGCCACAGTCAGTGCACTTGTAAGGTTTATCACCTGTGTGTGTACGTTGATGTTTCTTCAGATTGTCTAACCGTGTGCATGCTTTGCCACAGTCAGTGCACTTGTAAGGTTTATCACCTGTGTGTGTACGTTGATGTTTCTTCAGATTGTCTAACTGTGTGAATGCTTTGTCACAGTCAGTGCACTTGTAAGGTTTATCACCTGTGTGTGTACGTTGATGTGCCTTCATATTGCTTAACTTTGTGAATGCTTTGTCACAGTCAGTGCACTTGTAAGGTTTATCACCGGTGTGTGTATGTTGATGTTTCTTCAGATATCTTAACAATGTGAATGATTTGCCACAATCAATGCACTTGTAAGGTTTATCACCTGTGTGTGTATGTTGATGTTTCTGCAGAACATTTAACCGTGAGAATGCGTTACCATAGTCAGTGCAATTGTAAGGTTTATCACCTGTGTGTATAAGTTGAGGTGTCTTCAGCTTGCCTAACTGTGTGAAAGCCTTGCCACAGACAGTGAGCTTAGTCGCATCACTTAACGAGGTGCTGTCAGAGTGTACTAGTTTGTGCGCTATCAAGTACTGAGCTGTTGTAAAAGTCGTGTCACACACCTCACAGATAAAACGTTTTACTTTCAGGTCCTCTTCCCTCTTTCCTAGCATAGTACTAACCCCACCAACTGAATTCATGCTGACGTTTGAGGGTTTCTGTTTGTGGTAGGACATCATGTGAATCCTGAGACTCGTGAACTGTACAAAAGCAGAGTCACATTGCTGGCATTTGTATTTTCTCTCCAGCGAAAGAAGCTTGGATGTTTTGGAGTTACTAGATGCCGGTTGCTGCTTTTCGGCGATAGCGGATGTATTCTGCTAAAACACACAAAGAAGATAACAAAATATTAATAGATACAGTCGGAAACAATTAGAAATAAGCAAATTCAAATATTACTTAACATCATTTACAAAAGACAAACTTTATTTGAATTTATTTTATATTTTAATACCCACAATGTACCAACACGACCCCTATGGCGAAAATGGACTCCTAATAATATAATTGTAACTATAATCTATAAATTTCACGAGAATTTAGTATCCAATCACCCTGCTGAATCATCAAGCAACAATCGATATATTATACGAATCACATACAACTAAACAGTGAGAATAAATTGCGCTGCATTTTAAAAACAATACCTTAGTATCCGTCTTGGCTTCATCACTGTCGGTGAATTCAAGGTCACTGCTTCCAGAGAAGATCCAGTCACAGTCAGTATCATCATAGCTGCTGTCAGCTTCCTCTGAAACATTTTAGAGAGCATTTACAAATATGACAAAGAGTCATGGTGCGAAAAGTGGATGGGTTGTGGAGTGATATCATTGTGCTACTGTGAGTGATATCATTGTGCTACCGTGAGTGATATCATTGCGCTACCGTGAGTGATATCATTGTGCTACAGTAATATCATTGTGCTACTGTGAGTGATATCATTGTGCTACTGTGAGTGATATCATTGTGCTACTGTGAGTGATATCATTGTGCTACTGTGAGTGATATCATTGCGCTACCGTGAGTGATATCATTGTGCTACAGCAAGTGATATCATTGTGCTACAGTAATATCATTGTGCTACTGTGAGTGATATCATTGTGCTACTGTGAGTGCATGCATGTGTCTTTGAGTATGTATGTGTGTTAGAAAGTGTTTTAAGTGTGTGTATGTAGTGTATATTTGTGTGGATTTGTGCGTGGGTAGCTGTAGTTGTGTGCTGCAGAATATTAAATATTTTATTTCAAAAATAAAACTCTACAATGTGTGCATACTGGCAATATTGTATAACCAGCATTATACCCGCAAATACTCCCCCTCATCATCTGTAATAATAACCAATACAACAAATTACTCCTTCAGATGAGAGTATAAACTGAGGTCTAGTCTATGTACTCATGCATTCCATCGCATGGATTTTAAAGATGTTGATGCTCAGTCCTAGATGAGCGAGTGTCAGCTACACAAATACACCCAGCATGCACTAGGTCCCTTCTCCCCATACAGGGTCACCCAGAATTGTGCTCAGTCGTCTAGGCTTCAGACTATGTGCCTAAAGGCTTCAAGTGGGCGCACCGAGGTGCTTGAGTTAGATACTGTATAGGCCAACGTCTTGAGCAGCTCTTGAGCTGGAAAAGCGCTGGATAAAAACGATTAAATAAATATAAATAAACATGTTTAGAACACTCACTTGATGTTCCCGAATATCGCCCCCTCTTGTCACCCTCTCGAATCTTGTCACCCTCTCGAATGATGCCCAGCTCTTTGCCATATTCACTGCCATACCAAACAAGAATCTCAGTCCCAGCCTGCAATAACAAATGAACACAATGTGACGCAAGAAAGCGGCATCTTTAGAAAGAAACAGCTTCATCAGACACTGAAACAGTTGGGTTGAATAAAAAGAGGAAAATTTAGGGACAGAGGGTGTGTTAATTCTCATTAACTATGTCGAAATATGTGTATTATTGTGTAGAGTTCGAAGTTCAAATAATCACATGCATTCATGATGAAGAACATTTCGAATTGGAGTAGGAAGACTTCAAACCTGAGAGTTGAACTTTGTACCTTGGAGGAAATTTTGTATCTCATGGGGAACTTCAATGATAAAATGGAGTCTTACCCATGTCTGTCATAATCGACATTAACAGTGAGTTCACATACAACTCTGAAGTTCAGTTACTTTGAAGGAAACCAGGCAGGACTATTTAATGTGGAATGGAAGAAAAAGTATGATCTAGAATGAATTACATTGTGACGAATATAATAATGAGAATTGTGTGACTATGTGAAAATACTATCGTCGAATATCTTGTTCAGTTTATGTGTTGAATTCAGAGAAACACTTATGATTACAGAACAATGTGTGCATGCAATAAGCAGGGGTGGGAATTGCTGAAGTGAAAAATAAAGGAAACTAGGGGGGTCCGGGGGCATGCCCCCCCGGAAAATTTTCAAAATCAAGAACAAAATCTGTGCAATCTGGCGTATTCTGATTGTATTGTATAGTAGCTGAACATGTACACAACTGTATATTCAACATCTGAATATCAGCTGTCAAAACTAAACATAGCTCCAACATCAATATGGCAAGCAATGACATTCCAACTTGCTCTTCAGCTAAAACAACCAAAGAAAAAGAAAAACATATTTCCAGATTTGCCTAGAAGGATAAATATAAAAAAAATTACCTGAACAGCATTCCCAAGGCACAAGGACTGAATGAGCACCATTCAATACTAGTTCTAACCCTTCTGAATGCACCAAATGTTCAAGTCAGTACACACAAAGAAGACAAAAGAAGACCTATAAAGTCTGTTTCATGCTAGGACACACAGCAGATCTACACAAGTCATGAACACTTGAAAAACCCCTTGATGGAGGACTGTTTGGAAACAGACACATTCTTCTAGATGGCACTTGCTCTTTGAAAGACAGGTTCAAGTTCTTCAACATCTTTCCCACCATCCCCAGAGGTTGTAGCCACAGACTCCTCATGTTGTTCTCTAGCTCTCTTGGCTTTAGAGCCAGTGTCTTCATTTGCCTTCCTGACATGATGGCGGTGATTAAGTACAACGACCTCGACCTCTCACTTCCGGTGAGATTTCTGTTGCGCTGTGTCTAAACACCGCAATAGTGTAAATTTTTATTTTTTTTTTATTTTTTGGCGGAAGCATTATTGTTTTTGGCGGATGGGATTTTTTTTATGGCGGAAATCCGCCAAATGGCGGACAATTCCCACCCCTGAATAAGATTGAAAATGATTGAATGAGTTATGTTTGCATGAGGGTATTTGTTATTTTGTTTGCATGTGAAATGAAATAAGAATCCAATCAATAATCAACACAAAGGAAAAATCAAACAGTAATAACAATAATAACGGATTTTTATATAGCGGGTACTCCAGCCTACGACCAGACTCACCGCGTTTTACATAGTCATTACATAAAAATACATGCACTCGATCAAACATCGCTTTTGCTACGATACACCAAAAGACGGAACAGTAAAAGTAAAAACTATTTACAACTATGTACACAAATGACAAAAAAAAGACAAAAATAGAATAGCAAAAACCTATTCACAGCTATTTTTATGCCCGTTTAGGAAGGAAAACAGTATAAATATTTACAGTCGTGTACCCACTTACGGATCAGACAGAGACAAAAGAGGAGAGAATGGCAGTGTGATACAAATCAGTCTGAATAATGCAGTTTAAAGAGGTGGGTTTTGAGGGCCTTTTTGAATGCCTGTGTTGATTGTATGTTGCAGAGGAGCTGAGGGAAGGGAATTCCACTGCTTGGGTGCGGAGTAAGCGAATGCACGTTGGCCGTATGTCTTAATGCGGGTGACGGGAACCTTGAGTGTGCGAGTGTCAGCAGAAGATCTTAAAGTGCGTGAAGGAGAGTAGACAGACAGTAGATCAGCAAGGTAGGAAGGACAAGAATCTGTGAAGAAGTTGTGACAGAGAACAGAGAGTTTGTACTCTATGCGTGCTTGCACAGGAAGCCAGTGAAGGGAATGTAGTAGAGGTGTGATGTGATCGCGTTTCTTTGCTCGGAATACTCGGAGTTCTGAACCTTTTGTAGTTTGTCAATGATGTGTTTTGTGGTGCCAGCGAGGAGAGAGTTGCAATAGCCAAGACAAGAAAGGACGAGAGCGCAGACTAGGGTTTTGGTGGCAGTGACTGTAAGATAGTGGCAAAAGGAGCTGATTTGGCGTATGACCGTGTATGCAGAGTGACAGATGTTGGAGATGTGGTTGTTGAGGGACAGGTCATCGGAGAGAATGTAGCCGAGATTTCTTGCTGCGGATGAGAACTGAATGTTTGTTGTCCCTACTGTAAGCGATGTTGGGAGAGGAGGAGGTGTTGTGCTTGTGCTTGTTAGTATGGTGTAAGCCTTTAATGTCCTCCCTGCTTTGACAGAGGGCATCGACGGCGCAACGCACTTAGCTCTCTATGGAGGTCCTGCTCCTCCCCCTCCAAGTCACCCTCGAAAAAGATTTAAAACACAGACGCAAAAATGGTACAATCGAGCAAAACCGTCTCTGTTCTGAGGGACCTTGTTTCTCGAATTCCACCATGGGTCCTCTATTTGGCCCAGGTTTGGGGTGGGTAGGGCGAATCGCGGTGCGCTCGTCCCTGTGAGGGCTTTCAGGATTTACTTCGTGGATACTTCGTTCATACTTCTCCCTTACTTCATTCTTCATACTACTTTATCCATTCATCATTCGTTCATAATTCCTTCTACTTATTGGCTTGAGACGAGAATAAACGTGCCCCGAACTCCAACTGCTTACAGCCTCAGAGTGTGAAAGAGTGCGACAGACATTTTAATTCATTTCAAAGCAAGCTATAAGCAGACGGTCACAATTACTATTATTATTATCATCATCATTTTTATTATCAGACATGAGACCACAGAAAGTTGAAAAATACTGAAACTTTTTTTTGGAGTCACGTATTGCGAGGCCCGAAGGGCCGAAGCACCTTGTGGTCTAGGGGGTATGGGGGGTATAAGCTCCCCCAGCGGGGTCCGGGGCGGAGCCCCGGCCGCCAACACATTTCCTGCATTCTAAGACACAAATCTGGCCTCTCCTAGTGCCTTTAAAGTGTTAATATGTTGGACAAGAACTTCTAATTTTACAGATTACACATTGATTATTGTGTCACTTTTTTAAGCTGGAAATGCAGCAAGTTACTGAAGTTTAGATTTCTTCAAGAAAGACCTGATGTCTGCATTGTTCTTTCTCTTGCTGCCAACTTTGACTGTTCTTCCCACAGTTAAACCTGAAGGCTGCCCTTGCTGTCCTGGCAAGCACACGACAAAATGATTGGGCTTCCATGTAGCTGGTGGCGCATTTTTTCCCTCTACGCGAGTCCACATAAAATTTACATTATACCAACAGACTTTGCAGATGACACAATCTTGCTGCGTGGAGAAAGCTTCTTGTTCAAGAGATGCCGTACTGTATACTCAGGATAAACATAAAATATTTTGTATTTTATGACATCTTCACACAGAGAGCACACTGCTTTTCCAGGCTCGTTGATCTTTGAAATTGTGTTACCAAGTTTTACGTCAACTGACTTCGTTTTCTCCTTCTCCCTCCACTTCAATTGTACCGTCTCTTGTAACCACGAAAAATTCCAGCTGTTCTTGACTCCAGTGTCTTTGTCGATTTTCTTGGCAAGAAATGAGTCTTTCTCGTTTAGACGATGCATTTTAAGCTGTTTTTTTTGTTGTTGTAGTTGTTGTTGAAACAGATTTAGAACCATGTGTTGTGTTGAGTGCAACGGATACAAGATGGCGGCTACGAAAACTTAAAGTATCTGCAAACGGCTCGTTCAAAACTGCGCAAAATGACGAACTGCGTTTTCGATAGCGCATTGGTTAAAAAGGAACTAAGAGAGATTTTGTGTCCGCATACGGTTTGACATACATATATATAATTGTCAAAAATTAGGAACAGGGTGAAGAGAAGATTTTACCATTTGGAGATCGATAAAGAATAAAGCTCCGATGGTTGCCGAAACGGCGTGAACAACCTATCACATCACTAATATACCATGGCGTAGTAGAGTACGCTATGTAATATACCCTAATATTTTCTTAACGGATTTGCACGAATCTCGAGAATGACCCCTGAGACCTTCAAAAAAACGGAATTCAGTATAAATACGGAAAAGTCTCATGTCTGATTATATCATTAACACAGCCAGAATATATTGAGTTTCTTAATGTTTAAAATAAGCCTACTTCAGTTTACAAATTAAGAGGACATTTACAACTACAGTACATTCGAAATACCATACAGAATTGAAGCTTTGTAAAAGAAAAGTCAAGCTCAATTATTACCTCAGACTCCATTGGGATTGTCTCAATGCACCTCTCTGTCTTCACCCACACCATCTTTTCCAATGAGCCACTGCTTTCTGCAACAACAAAATCAGCAGAAATGTCATGGGTAAGTGGTTGATAGAGATAGTGCAATTGGTTAGGACTGGTCATGGGTTCAAACAGGCAGAGGATGAATTTATGTGACTTAGACACAAGACTTTTATAGGTCATTGAGGGGTTTGACCTGGTACTTCGGTTTCCTCACTCCCTTTAATAATAGTATTGGATGCAGTCAACCTTTTATTCGTATCCAACAAAAATTAGTTTTTCTTTCCGTATTGAACAGCCCCTTTCCTTTACACCACATGACTGAGAGATGAACGGGCGTTTGTTGTACATGAAGGGGTGTGGGTAGCAGGGGAGTATTATGTTGGTTACAGATCACCACGCTTCAAATATAATTTAGGAATAGGGCAGGTATAGCATCCATTATTATTATTATTAATCTTTCTATTGTTTAACTTTTTAATTCTTAACTCTTTCCCTGCCAATCGACGATATATCGTCGATCTGAGCCGCCATGTTTGTGCCAATCGACGATATATCGTCGATTTCAGTATTCCGTTTCGTTCTGGTTTTTGCGCAGTCCAATCCAAGTTTTATTTTAACCAAAGAGAGATAACTCTTCCTACTTTCGTTCCCGATCGACACGCGCGTGGTTTCTTCAAATTGATTCGTTTTTAGAGTGTTTTTTGTGCATTTTACTAAGCATATGTGATGGGCACAATCGACAGTGTGTCAAACTCTGCTAATAATCAATATAATTTCAAACTGTAAAGTGTATTTTGATTCTAAATAAATTTTCTTTCTGGTGTGTGAAGCTGATTCAGTGATTGGAATTATTCCTCCAGATTTTGTTTATCACTGTGGTATGTAGAAATATTTTTATTTTATTTTATAATTTCCAAAAGATCAACATGCTTTTAAAACACATATTTCAATAACATAATCAAATTAACATTTGTGTGTTTTTTTTTCTTATTCTTCACTCATTTACCTTTAATTTGATATGAAATATGTCTATTTGACAACTATTATTGAAAGAACAGTAGCTTAAATGCCTAAGGTACTGAACTTTCTTTCCGGTGCCAGAGAAATGTCTGGCACAAACGTGGAAACATGCCTGGCAGGGAAAGAGTTAAAACTAAAGAGCAGGTTTATCTCTCAAGTCTCAATTATTATGGGGTTTATACCAGGAAAGGTTACCACACATAAACAAATGTCATGCCCCTCATGGAATTGAACCCTTGTACACATGGCTGATCATGGCATGTAACTACTCTCAAAGCCTGTTCTATATTTTAGATCTAGAAAGGTGAAACTGTAAAGCAGCTCTGATACAATCATAATATAGATAATAACGTGACAATTATTACTAAGTATACAACACTAATACACTTACCACATCCCTCTGTATTTTCAGGTTCTGTCTTCACCTTGGACATCACTGGGTCATGTGGCTCCATCATGTCAGGCTCTGTCTTGATTTCTGATTCTTCCTTCACATCACACTTGCTGCAAGTGCAAGTTCCTTCTGATGTTACAATGTGTTCACTGCTGGTGTGAAAAACATGTTGGCTTCCTGCAATTTCTAAACAAAGCAACAGCATTCATAACGACTGAAGAGATAAATACAACAAACACCTGTGCTTAAGATCTACACATTTTTTTAATTTATTAACATTTGTTTAAAGTAAAGCCAAGGACACAAACTGTGACGACAAGAGTTTACGACACCCTAAATTTATGCTGTGTCGGGATGTACATAGTAAACAGTTTCATATCTATGAGAGTGCTGTGCAAAAAGTGTGGGTCAGCGTTATGCATTGTGTAGTGTATATAGGTTTTGAAAGTTTCTCGTGTGTTTTACATGGCTCAGTAGGTGCTAGAAGCTTGAACGTAGTTCTGTGCCTTGAATTGTGGACTGGGAGAAGCGGTGTAAGGACAGAGTCAAGTTGGTACTAATTGTGATCAGACAGCTACTGGATATTTGTGACTGCCACTATTATAGGAAAGCTGTAGAGTGCGTTTATAAGTGTTGTGTTTTGTGCTAAAACCACCCGATGTCTTGTTCCTTAAGAAGTGCAAGAATGACCAGTGTGCTGTTGGAATTGCTATAGAGAAGCACTTTTATAGCAGTATAGGAGAGACAACACTGCCACAAGTGCTGTGTGATCCTTGTGTAGATAGAGTGTGTTTCTAAGGGTGTGTGCTCTTCTATTAGAGACTGCCCAAGGCCTAGGTATCTCATTGTTACTAGGATGTCCTAAGATCATAAAATAATGCAGCAGCAACGAACCATCGACTCTCGTACAGACTGTGTGTTGTGTTTTGGTGTGTTGTCTGTACCATCACAGGCCGAGGACTGAAGGTGAGTGGTGCCCAGTATTCTCAGTGGCCATACACTCTTGAGCATGTGTACGAGGATGAATGATGATGGGTGAGGGGGTATTTTGAAATATTTTGAATTGTAATGCATAAATAAACAGGTCAAGATTGCAGATGGCAGTAGGAGTTATTTCCCATGTTATGTTTACATTGTAAATGGATAGCTTAGTAAGATGAGTTATTATGTTGACCAGATTGGGCCTGGTTGCCTGCTTGGCTGTTTCCTGCATGTGGTTTTCTGTTGCATTACATTACATGATTATTGCTTTAGGTCCAGCGGACTCTTCCGAGCCAATCAGGACCGGACAACTACTGATCCGTATAAAAGATCTGCTGAAACAAACCTAGTGGTAAAACTGAAAGCTCTCCACCAGCCAGTCACTTTACAATAAAGACATCCCACGCAGGGGACACTGAGGCTATACTCTAATTTATCGAACCCCCATTTACAAAAACAAAATAGAATACAAACATCATTATAAAATAACAAAACACATACATATAAAATGCCAACAAACATTGCTAAATAATAACATCATAGGAAGCCTTAGTGACCACCTGGCAAAAAGCGTCCAATATTCCCAAGCTGATCCAACAGACCTCATACACAAATAAGGAGTCTTGTCCCGGAAGAGTTTTCAAGAAAAAAGGTAGATGACTGGTCTAGCGAAGAGGAAGATAGTACAGCAGATTTATAGACATGCTGGTGTTGCATGGTGCCGTGTGTTGGTTCATCGATGTTCTACACCGGTCTGAGAAGCTAAGACGTGGCGTGACCTTGGCCGCCTTGGTGCTGCATGATCCCTACCACATTGATGCTGCACTGCGGTACTCAGGGCCGTGCACACTCACCAACATACAACATTACACGCACATAAATCCATACTACACACTTAGTGATTTTCACAGAATTCGTCGAAGGTTGTGTTCTTGTCTTGTTCTTCTATAGACTGTGCTAGGTTTTAAAAGCAGTGTGGTGATTTTCTGGAACTCGGTGTGGAAAAGCAAAAGACATGTGTTGCTGATTCCAGATGATAGTAGTTAAGCTTAGTAATGAATAACGAACAAGTGTGCTGGTTTATGTAAAGGGTTTTGATATTAATTAAATATATTCTCGCAGAGCATATCGATTGTATCCATAAGCCATCTGTTATAGTACTTCATCTTTATTTTCATATTGTTGTATCATTCATTGGTTGGGTTGGCACTTTGTGTCCAATGTTTAAGGCGTTACGAAGTAGTCAAGGGAAGTAACTGATTGCTAATTGTTGGGGTTGTAGCGTCCGGTTCAGGGTTGAGATAGGGTTAGATTTCCCATATTCCTGTGTGTATATGTGTTGAATAAAAGACTTTAAACTGTTCATCTGGTATTTGTGTTAGTATTTTAGTTTGAGTTTGAATCCATTCACTCGCTGTTTGAGCTGAAGTCACTGAGCCCATTCGAGTGACATGACAGATTCAGAAATTTGCTTGAAACTTTTAAACCTCAAATGATGAAAAATTCACTACAACAGCAAAAATACAATAACTCTTGTGTAAAATATAAATGTTCATAAACTGCTCAAAGTACTGGATCTAACTCAAGTCACTTGGTGTGCCCACCTGCAACCTTTGGGTGCATAATGCATTCAGATCACTGAGCACAATCATGGGCGATCAGGGATGGGGAGAAGACACTAGAAGGTGCCGAGTGTATTTGTGTATACTGCACTCACCTGTCTAGGACAACAGCATTTAGTTTTTAATGTTATGTATTTATTTACCAGTATTATTTTATTATTATTATTTTACTCCAGGCTGTCAATGGGGTTTGAACCACTTGACAGGCTGCAATGTTATTGCTTTACATTGAGCACACTGCATACACCACTGAGCCAACTGCGCTCCATAGCTTTACATTATTACTAAGTAATAAAATACTAATAGTAGTAATACACTTACCATATTCTTCTGGGTTACTTTCAGGTTCTGTCTTTACTTTGGACAACACTGGGTCATGTGGCTCCATCATGTCAGGCTCTGTCTTAATTTCTGATTTTTCCTTCAGCTCAGACTTACTGCAAGTGTAAGTTCCTTCCGATGTTACAATCTATTCACTGCTGATCTGAAAAACATGTTGGCTTTCTCTTCCCGAAATTTCTAAACAAACAAAAAAAAGAAAACAGCTGTTTACTCATCATCATACAATACTCATATATAAGTAATTATGACCTTCTCACTTCTGCGTCACTGGTTGGCACAAGCTTCACTTTAGATAACACTGGGTCATGTAGCTTCATCAAACACAATAATTTATTGTTCTGATTCATAAAAGAAATGTTACATGGGAAAACATTACAACAGAAATATGAGAAATGGCAATCACCATAATAAACTATTGTACTAACCATATCCTTCTTTGTCACTACCAGACTCATTTTCTGATTATTTCTTTATCTCAAATTGGCTGCAAGTTCCATCTGGCAACTTGTTTACTGCTGATGTCAGAAACTTGCTGGATTTCTATTCCTGCAATTTCTAACAAGAAATAAAAAGAGCTTAACTGAACCTATTTCATGACAGTGAACATGGCTACAACCTACATCATTTCTTCTCTCCTAAAAGTAAAAACTAACAACAGTGACACAGTTCATAAACTTTTAAATTGTAAGAATAGTAGGTACGGAAAGCGTTGCTCTGCCTGGCACTTACCAAATACAAATAAAACCAATCAATAATCATGCAATAATAATACTAATTTATAATGCACTTTTATTACAAAGTGAGCTGAATCAGTCAATGTTCTTACAAAACAATAATACGACAGACTTTTAAAACCAGAGGCCACCCAATAAATAAGTTGAATTCCCCACAGTCCAATCCCTTATCTGAAACAATGTAGTAGCGGCTCATCCCCAATCCTGCAAGTTTCTTCAACTGTCTTTGTAAACTCGTGGGCCTCTTACGTAATAAATAGTATAATTGAGGCACCTACGAAAGACGAGACTTCCCAGCCTGTGGTTGGATGCCCAAAACAATAAAGAAGGAAGTAAATGTACATTGAGTATCATTGTGGTCTGAATACTTTATTTTTTATTTTCAAACGCACCACGTACAGCCTGGATAGAATAATGCTGTGCAACTGTCTCAAAATTACATTTCTTTTTAAAATTGGTTCTACAACTGGACTGGACTCGAGAATGGACTGGTTTGACACTGAGCGAAGCCATCAGTGCTGCTGAGGACAGAGAAAAATGGAGTATGCTGGTTAAACGATCATCTGAGGTGCCCCTACGACCTCCTGGTTACGGGACAGGATAGGATATGATAGTATGTCACGAAGCTGACCAACATCACGGAAATCAAGTCCCAACGTCTGCCAAACATAACTTTCAGTTTCAACAAATCGGAGGCCTCTGGGGAACAAGGTGATAAACAGCTTTGTATTGATATTGTTACGACCCTACCCTTTTCTAGTATAACTAGTCAGTTTCCGTAATGCATACTGTCAAAATGTCCTACCTTTTAGTAGACCTCTAGTAGTCGTCGTGCTCCATTATAGCCGTTCGAACACATCCCTCTTCTCATGGTATTTCGGAAGCACTCGGAGGCGATGACGTCGTGTTCGTAAATCGTCATTATTGTACCCCCAAGTGACCTCCCTTATTCTAAATACAGCCGGCATTACACTCTCCCCCCTTTTATTTTTAGATCGTTGCTACGGTGGCACATTTTAATGATTTTTTTATTTTTATTTTACCCCCATTTGACATCAATCCACACTGCCAGGAATGCTTTGATTTTAAATTACCTCTACTATCCCCCTTGGTTTGGGGAATCCTTTTACTTTTCCTCCCCTATTCGAAAGATCCTTTTTGGCTTCATAACTATTCTATTTCTAAAAACTATCCCTATCGATTTGTATTACTATTCCACTTCTTCATAAGATCCCCCTTATTTGGGTTTTCATTATATATCTTAAACTCCCAGATAAATCCTTCACTTGAATTTTCAAATTATATTCACCTACACCCTCTACTCAACTTCCTCCCCCAACCCTTACCGGAATATTTAATTTTCCCAAACTCACAAAATAGCCCTTTATCAGTTTATGACTTTCTACTTTTTGCCAATTTCTATAACCACCCTGATACTCCCTAGTGGACAGTGGACACTGCCTAGACTGGCCTCTTTCCGATTCTTGGGACTCAAGAATTCGAACCTAGTCCCTTCTGAGCTTTCGTGTAAATTTATTGATGACCCAGTTCTCCTCTTTTGTATCAACATTCCCCAATAATAGTCTTTTAAGTATCCATTTGTACCTGAGCACACCTTTTTGTATGCACAAATGTTCCATATTGCTCCATAGCATCTTGGCTTCGCTAGATTGACACCTAATGAGTTCTTCCTTGGAAGGATGTTGTTAATTTTCTAGCCACTCTATTACTATTTTTTAATTTTCATCTTTCAACTGTTCATCTCTTCATTTTTGTGGAGTCATATCTGTGGCCCAAGGTCCTTCCTTTGATTATTTATCTTGTTCTAATCGTACCTGCTGTACTTTTACAAATCTTGTTGGAGTAACTATGGAAATGGGTATAACATCATCGACTTCTTCTTCAAATCTACTCCATTGGGTATGAGCTCTTCGGCAATATTTACACCCTTTACATGGCAATTTCATACATTAGCTCCTGCTCTATAGCACTCACATCTTTCTAGGTCATCAGGCATCCTGGATAAAGCATTCGCGTTACCATGCAAAACACCTTTCCGATGTATGATTTTGAAATCATATTGTGATAGTTCTTCCAACCATCTAGCCAATTGACCCTCTGTCTCTTTAAACCTCATTAACCAGGTTAAACTGTTATGATCTGTTCTCACTAAGAACTCCCTCCCTAGCAAATAATGCCTAAACTGTCTAGTGAACGTTATCACTGCCAACAACTCCTTTCTGGTTGTGCAATATTTCCTCTGAGTAGGAGTAAGTCTTTTACTGCTAAAAGCTATAGGTCTCAGAACTCCCTCCTGCCATTGACTCAAGCTGCCTCCCAAAGCTTCATTTGAGGCATCAGTATCTAACACAAAAAGACCTTCTTTTCGGGGCATTCCCAGCACTCTAGCTGATAACATTAGTTCTTTTAAACCTCTGAAAGCTTTATCTTGTTCCTCTTTCCAACTCCTTTGTACATTTGGGTGTGGGCCACTGTTCCACACATTAAAACTTTCAGGGTCTACCTCCACTGTATTTTCACCCACGATTTGACCCAAAAATTTGACTTTAGTTCTAAACAGAGCACACTTTTTCGGCTTCAGTTTCAAGTTGTAATCTCGAAACCTCTGTAAAACCTCTGAAAGATTTTGTAAATGATTTTCGAAATCAGTTCCTAGTACTAAAACATCATCCAGGAAAGCAAAAACGTAAGTCCTCTCATAACCAAGCCCATCGCTCGATGAAACGTACTGGGTGCATTGTTCAACCCAAATGGCATTCTCACACATTCAAACAGCCCAAATCTAGTAATGAAAGCTGTTTTATCTCTATCCTCTGGATGTACTTCAATTTGCCAATACCCAGAAGCCATATCCAAAGTACTCATATACTTGTTATCCGCCAAAGAATCAATACAATCTGAAATCAATGGTAGTGGAAAAGCATCTTTCTTGGTCAATGCGTTTAGTCTTCTTTAATCAAGACACCAACGAACACTTCCTTTTTTTTTTAAATCAGCACTGGTGCTGATGCCCAAGGTGACTCTGAAGGTTGAATGACCCCTGCAGCCAACATTTGTTTTAAATGTTTTTCCTCTTCATCCTCAAAACATCTAGGAGTTCGCCTTAATCTTTCCCTAAAAGGTTCATCTGTGTTTAAGGTAACATTATGTGGTGCTGCCGTAAAACACCCCAAGTCTAAATCATGTTTCGCAAACACATCCTGAAATTCAATTAGTAGTTTCTTTAAACTTTCTTTTTGGGTTTCATTTAAACCTTCAGATGATCGTTCGAATAAATCAACTAAATGTTTTGGAACGTCCTCATTTGGTGCTGTAACTGAGGCTTTGCTTATCTTGAATGCGTTCTTGTTATTCTTTTGGTTGGGTCTCAATTCAACAGCTTCCATGGCCGTACGTATTATTATACCAGATTCCAGATACATAGCAGACGATGTATCGTTTACAAACTGTATCATTGCCAGGTCTCCTTCTGAATGAAATGAAGAAGGTATCAAACATGGAACTGAGTCTCTGATAGGGGCGAACACAAAGTCTTTCAATGGATGTGATAATTTGCCCACAGTGTATGTAACAGAATGTGACGGAATCTTGGTACGTCCCACCAATTGCACACGACAGACTTGGATATCTTCAGCCTGTCGCACTACTCTTGCTTTTATTATCTGATTCTTCATTTTTACCTCAAAGCGACCAAAATCAATGGACATACCATATTTTGTCAGAAAATCCATGCCCCAAAGCATATCATCATCTATTTCTGCCGCAATGACACTTTCCTTTATTATTTCATCGCCTACGCGAATCTTCACATTTTCTATTATTTCCCCCAATAGATAATCTTTCCCGATTCCTTTAATTCGAATCGTTTTCCTAGGCTTGTTGCTGACAACGTTTTCCAACAATTTCTTTTTTACTATAGTCGCCTCAGCAGCCGAATCTATTACCGCTTGTATTGGTACATCTTCTAAATGAATAGTCACAATGAGACTTCTTCCTGCTATCGGGCTGGTAGCATATACAGTTTTAGTCTCTATTTCCTGATCCCCTATTTGTATGCTGTTGGGATTTTCTACTGTATTTTCGTGCTTCGTCCCATCGGTTGGAGAGGACTTGTGCCTGTTTTTCAAATCCTCTCCTGACGGTTTAAAGCAAAAGAGACTTGCTTATAACGATCCTTTGGAGACCTTGATTTATCCTGACATTCCTTTTTTAAATGCCCTTCCTTTCCACATTCGAAACAAACCCTACTGGTCTGCTTGCAATCTCTGGCTAAATGTCCTTCCTTTCCGCAATGATAACAGTTCGATGATGCCGATCTGGAACGATATACCCCCTTCTCACTTCTATACCTACTTCGACCCCTTTCATCTTGAGTCAATCTCAATAGAGTCTTCAGCTCTTCCTCAATCCTTTGTAATCGATCATCCACTGAATGAGGCCCCTTGTCCAACCTTTCTTCCTTCTTAATCCCTTGAATCTGTCCGTCCAGTCGTTCTAATTGTTGTTGGACATTCAGCACCTTGTCTTCGTCCTTCATATCCCTGCCGATAATAACCCCTTCTCGGTTCATCCTCATATTCAGGTCTCCATCTTTCATTATCTCCACCTCCTTGAACCCAACTAGGCTCTACCCCCTAATACATCGGTTATCTCCTAGACCCCTCATACTTTTGATCTCCCCTATCAAATTCTCTATGATCTACAACTCTATCGTCCACTCGCCCTTTACTTCGAACTATGTGGATCTCTTCATTATCTGCCGTATTTTGAGATCTTCCCCTTTTTAAGGTCCATTCCCCGTCTTCTTCCCGTCTTGCTAAATCTCTACTTTTGGCAGCCATTCTTGTCGGTGAGTCCGTAATTCCACTGCACCTACCTTTTTCAGTCGGGTACGACCAACGTCGAACGTCTTCATCCAGATCAAGACTCCTTTCTCTCAATCTATTTGACCTTTGTACCTGTGGACCCTGATAAATGTTCCCATAGTCCATTTTCCATTGTTCAAGATCCCTGAGCACTTGATCCTGTTCTATTGATCTACTTCTCTGTTGGGGTCTAGTCTCCCTTGGACTGTCAACTGTACCTAGGAAATCTTCATCTTCTCTGTTTTCCTCATTAGTTCTTGGTTCATGGCCATCTGGCGTCAATACCACTTTTGGTACAATGTCTCCTTCCGAGGTGATTCTAATAGATAACTCTTCAGTTATCAAACATTTCCCTTTCCATCTTTTCACCCAACCTTTCAGGATCCTTTTATCCGTTTGACTCAAGGCCTTAATCTTTTCAAACAATGGACCCTCTAAATCAGGATCAGCCAAGAATGCAGCTACTATTTTAGCTTTTCCCACCGACACATTGCATGCTGCAATGATATCTCCTATTGAGAATGTCCTTAGGTAACACGCCGCCTCTTCCACTTCCCACATAAGTACCTCCCCTGTATATGTTAAATGTCAAGTATATAATCTGCACAATGCATCATATGCACATAAGCAAGCATATATATGTTGTGCCAAGCAGATAATTCTTTATAGCTATATGATTGATACTGTTGCGATCTCATGCCATAGTACGTCTTAATGCATCGCAATACATTGTGATACCACCGTTGAAACAAAAACATATTATAACAACTAATCCAACACAATTCAACCACAACAGCAAGGAAAATATGCACCTTGACGGAAAACACTACGACCCCACCGGAACAAAAAGGAAAAACCAACAGGAGAAATGATTTAATCCACCCTAGGAGTGGCAAAACAGGTCAATCTGGCAAGCTGAAAGCAAGTTAGAAATAAATATTAAGAAAATTCTATGGGGTGATATTAGTGATTATATTCATCACTAATTGAAAAGATAAACTGTTGCTTATGAAGTTAACTTCTATTGCTGTCACTGGCAGTGCTGATGATGATTGAAAATGAAACAACCATGATATCCCAAGTGAAAAGATGGAAGCGTCATATTAAAAGATTATATATAAGTGGAATATATTAGATAAAACATAAACACGAATATTGATAAAATGGATGAAATATATTAGGACCATCGGAATAAAACCAGACTAGTTATAATTTTTGGCTGGGGTTTGGAACAATCACAAGAAAGAAAAACGTTTACACCGACCTGCTCTCCCAGAGCTGCCAACTGCTATTGTTGGTCGGGAGTAACAAAAAGGCAACTTGGGAGTAGCAAAATGGCGTTTGGGAGTAGCATTTCAAATATAAATAGAAGTGATGCACGGATGTGTTTCATTGTATTTCGTTTGGTATTTCTGACATTGTGACAAGCATGACGCATTTTGGACTTGGGCGGTTCATTCGTTGTACTCGCTCCAGCAGGTCGCTTCGACATGTTGAAATGAAAATGGTAAAAATCTGCACACTCTGACAAGGTCTAAAACCATGAAGAACTAAGATGGCGGTTAAGCGTTTCCGGTAATTTTGTACTGCACTTTCCGATTGGCTAACACAGACGCAGTGTGCGTGCATGCGGCAGATACAAAACGAGTTTTACACAGCCACTTTCTTGTCAAAAAGTGGTACGCTAGACAAAATTTGACCGGGCGTAGCAAATCGAGACCGGGCGTAACAGCGTAGCCAAGTCAACTCTAGCGTTGCAAACTACGCCCAAAGCGTAGCACTTGGCAGCTCTGCTCTCCAAAGACACACAAACCTACAACCACAGAGAATTTAAAAGGTGCTTTCTTGCCTAACCGGCTTAAAAAAAATAGAGCGTGCAAACGAGTTTCAAAGTTTAAAAGAATGTTAGCTCAAGCAACATACTTTCCCGGGAAAATCCAAGTGATTTCAATGTGGATTCAGCCGTCACATCCCCATCACAGCCTAAAACTTCCCCCAGGCAAAGCCCTCAGACCTTTGTACCCCCCCCCCCCCCCCAGGCAGATACAAAGTGAATTTTCCCCACAAAGAGCTGAATTTTAATCAATTCACCCCTATGCCCCACCCAGGCAGGCATAGAGTCTACCTGTACCACAGTCCAGGTCAGTACAGAAAGAGCCTTTCACTAAAGAACTGAACTTTCATCTGTTCACCCTTATAGTTATACCCCTCCCAAACAAGCACCAAGTTCCTCTGTACCCCAATCCAGGTCAGCACAGAAAGAACCCTCTGTACCCCAGTCCAGGTCAGTACAGAAAAAGCCTTTCCCCAAAGAACCGAACCTTAATCTTTTCCCTTGTCCGTAACCTACAAATCACTTTCCCCTAAGAAACGGACTTATCATCATCGATGCCAGAAATAACGGCCACTCAGAAAATTCAAGTGATGTCAATGTGGATTCAGCCGTCACACCCCCATCACAGCCTAGTACTCCTCCCAAGCAAGTCACCAGACCCCTGCACCCCAGTCCAGGTCAGTACAGAGTGAATTTTAAGAGGGTATCGTTACCCCAGCATCCTCCTCAGCTCTTAGCCCAAAACAGAAAAGGAATGGCAAAAAGCTACAAGTAATGTAACTTTTCTAACCCCTTAAATCTTTGGTCTGCTCTAAAACCCACTCTTACACATGCAGGATGCCATACCAAGACGTCTTTTGCAAAACTATAGCAACCCAACATGCATAACATTTAACAAACATTTTCACTCAGTGCTCCAACGGAAACAAGGCAAGAAGAAATGAAATGATACTACGGTAAAGTTGACACTTTTCAAAAACAAAGAGAAATTCAATGAACCTCTAAGTTAATCTTTGGTATACTAAAGCAACAAAGAGGTAAACGAATCTTATGGATGCATTGCGATATGTATCAATGGCACGACAATCTGAAACTACCACCCCCAGCCAACACTATTCCGACACCCTATTGTCGTACATAAAGGCAAAGAATGTATTACTATTTCTGTAAATACAGAAAGCCTGTATGGTGAAAAATAAACTACTTGTAAAAAGGTAGAGTATTAAACACCTAATGCTCAAGTCAACCATAGTAGCAGAATTACTTTCAACGTTAGCATGACAATAAATAATAAATGATTTGTTATCAATCCGGAATTGATAGTTTACTTTGTCACTCGCTAAGTTCATAATAAAGGCAAATTGGCCGATTTACCATTACACTAATTCAGCTACATCGTGAATCAGCATTTATAATAAATTTATAGGCTTGAACATGTATAGTGTCAAGGTGGAAAAATATTATGTATAAACAAAACATAACTCACTGTGAACATAACGAGGTAAGCTCTACCCTACTAGCTCTCCAAAAATAAACGCGACTAAGTTTCCAGAAAGTTTATAACGTAGGCTTCACATCATCACTAAGTCTAATCATAACTTGCTACCTGCTCAACTTTTTCCTCATGAAAATCAACAGAAGGCAGTGTTAATCAGTTGTTCTGCACAACAACTCATGAAGGACATAAACCATGTTTAGTTAGATTTTGTCAAGGAAAATATCGCTTCTAAACACCAGTGTACACGAGCAGGATACTCTATACCGTTTCAGCACCCCAACAAAAGCAACGTGAAACCAATTTAATTAGTGATTAAAAATACTTTCAATGTCTTTCTACCCTATCTCAATGATTCCTATATTATATCTCCTCATCCTGAAAAGTATCATTTGGTTAAAGTAATAATATATTACATCTCAAAGATTAAAAAAAGGATCTAGAATGAAATAAATGGAAGCTACACTACTCCATATAACTAATCATGCATAAAAAAGGAACCACAACCACTCATGCCAACATTCAAAGCAACTACAAACCTGGAAAATACCATCAAAGCAGGCAAAAACCATGAAAAAAGGGTGAATACACAAGCATCACCATGCACCATCTAATGCTGCTGTGCACATCGGTAGCATCACCATGCATTGTCATATTATGCATGAGTACACTCAAGCAGTCATGTGTAAGAATTTCTCCAAGTCACCCTCCCTCAGAATATCTATCTAACTTTTTGAAGGCTCCCACCACACCCTCATAGTATTTTTTATGTCAAAAACAAATATAATATTATTCTCTCTCCAGAGAAAACATCGACTAAAACTCTCAAACTTACTTCCTTTGATCGGTAACTTCAGGAAGCAGCCATCATTGTTTACAAAAAATAGCATTTCCGTTTTCCTAAACGAAGTTGACCCCCCATGACTCCTTTTTCCAATTATGCTAATTAGGTTATTGAAAACCAGTGCGCACCAATCAAATCACCCCCTGCCTATTCCAACGGCGCGACTACATTTTTGCTACTTCCAAAATAGATCGCCATCTTGAACTCATTGATCAAAGACCAATTCAAATCTAAAATTGCCTGACAGCTTTCCAAAATTACATGCAATTAATATTTCCAACTTCGTGCATGCTCAATCTAGCATCATCTTCGGAAATTTTCTAAGCAAACTTTATCTCTTCTATCCTAGAAATGATAGATTCTATAACACCCTATAGGCCTATGTGTCACCCAACGTACGACCAACGGCTTAACCTAGATCTAAAACAAGTATGAAATTTCATTTTCCACGATAATTTCTGACCAAAATAGATGAAAACCAATAAAAATTATTTCCAAAAGAATTCTAGTTAATTTTTTTATCAGCTGAAACAACATAACACATTTTACGACGTTAGCTTGAAAATCTCAAAACTGATAGTGCTTTTGTGGCCACATGTGAATAATGGCTACCGTTCTTACGATAGATCACAGGCTGTGAAGTCCGTATAGATCTCCTCACACAAGTTCGAAAAACTTGATCAAAATGAATAAAAATAGCTAAATAAATAAATCCTTGTCGGCCGCGCCATTGTTACGTCCGACCCTACCCTTTTCTAGTATAACTAGTCAGTTTCCGTAATGCATACTGTCAAAATGTCCTACCTTTTAGTAGACCTCTAGTAGTCGTCGTGCTCCATTATAGCCGTTCGAACACATCCCTCTTCTCGTGGTATTTCGGAAGCACTCGGAGGCAATGACGTCGTGTTCGCAAATCGTCATTATTGTACCCCCAAGTGACCTCCCTTATTCTAAATACAGCCGGCATTACAATATATATTGTCAACAAATCTACCCACCAGATTCTAGTCTTTCAGCTGGGAATGTGCCATCTTCAGCAGTCTTTATCGAAGCGCTTGTTGTCCCCTTACTAACAAAGATGATCTATTACCAATACATCATATAGCCCGGAAGCGTAGATATAACCTGATGAGTTATCTTTTCCTTCGTGCATGTGACGTCTAAAGGGATTGGGCTAGTAGGCCTACTACTGATAGCAAATAAAAGACTATGAATGTATACGCAGTCTCCGCTTCTTGTAAATAGTTTTGACCGTTGTAAACACACACACACACCCACATACCCGTCTACCCATCATTGTGAGTTATGATGTTTTTTACCACCGCAGCGAGTTATACACACTTCCTGTGATATTATGATAACCATTATAAGCAAGTACATTCTGGGCATTGTTAACAGATCAGAAGGAAGTGTTGAATTCAGCCCTGTAGACTATTGAGGCCTAAGGCTCATTTTTCAATAGTTGATTTTTCAAAGGGTTTGTGAGGTATGAATACATGAATATTCATGAGGAAGTAACTTACAAAGACAGTTATGAGCAGCGAGTCATACACACTTCCTGTGTTTATTATGTTACAGACACATTTCCTTTTTGCCTTTTGTATGTATTTAATGTCACTGTGACAACACCGTTTTGTGACAATAATTTCAAATATTGAAATTTATCTAAAATCTTGAATGTTATTCAATTTATGATAATTGCTCAGTAAATATCTCTTTATATCGTTGCATTGTACTAGCAAGTGTTGAACGGTTATATTTTCATTACAAATGCATGTGATATTTTAACAAAATTTAGTTTTCCAAGAATTTAAATATATGCTAAACTAGAAACCATTCAAACGTGTGACAATCATCATAGAAAGAGAAAAGGAGAGAAATATTGGTTATTTAAAAAGCTATATGTATTAAAAAAATTACAAATTCATAAAGTTTTAGCACAGGTGCCAGGGTCAAAACATACATTTGATTGTTTTTATATCCATTATAATTGGAACAAGTTTCAAGTTTTGCGATATTTCTTTATTCTTCAATTCTTGGTAGCTGTTTCTGGTTTTTTTACATTTCATTTATTTTTGTTCATTTTATTTAATGTAAATTAAGTTTATTTTATTTCTATTAATTTAGGTAGCGGCAGTCAAAACTTGGTTTTGAAGTGAGAGTGTATGTTTTGTGATGTCTTGAAGGAAAAATAAAGTACAAGCAAACCACACACCAAAGTGAGTGGATACCTTTATTAGTTCCTGAGATATTGATAGTTTAGTATATACGCTGTCGCAACTATGTTCAAAACTGTAAAATAGGGCAACTTTATCAGCAACCAGGAATAGAAAAAACACATAGTTCTAGCCCTCTAATCTCATATGGCTTCTGTCAGCAAGCATGCAAACTTAACAAAAAAACACAATTGAAACCATCGCAACATTGCACGGGGAGGGGGAGGGAGGGGGGCAACTTTGGGTCATCACAAGTTACACAATATGTATAGCAGCTGCCTGAAACTTTCAGATATTCCAAATAAATTTGTGTAGAACATGGCCAGTTTTTCAGACAGCTTAGTTCAATACTTTTGGAGTATAAGAGCCTCAACAATGACAAAAAACTCAATCAGTGGGGCCGGGTAGCTCAGTTGGTAAGAGCGTATTGCTAGTAACCGAAAGGTCGCTGGTTCGAATCCCGGATTGGTCAACGTGTGATCATATTATTTTCCCCTTTACCAACAACTGGCCCGCTGGTGTCAGTATAAATCGGTCCAGTAGTCACCTATATGCGAAAGTGTCGTGTGACTATAATCTACAAACAACAAACAACAAAAACTCAATTTGTCAAGAAGAAAAACGGGAAAGTTATAATTTCTCGCACTTCAATGCCAATAATTCAGAAACTATTTAAGATACAACCATAATTTTTGGTTTGTAGATTGATGACAGTACAATCTTTACAGACATCAGTAAAATTCAGTGTAATGTTTAAAATAATCCAAAAAAGGTGGACACAACCTCCAGGTTCTCCAGCGGAAACCAAAGGAAATTTAGAGGGGAGCACATTTCAGATTAAAATATTTAAAAAAAACTACTGAAAATACAGCCATGAATTTTGGTGTTTAGATTGATTACAATTTTAACTTCACAAATATGTGTTCAATCAAGTAAGATATTTACTAACATTGTTCACAGTTCTCTGGAGAAAACTAAATTCTTGCAAAGTGCACAGTCGGATGAGAAGTGACAGTCAAATGCATATACCCCTTCTTCAAAGTTAGTCAAACAAAGTTGTCAGTCAAGTACTGCTTCAAACAGGTGTACATGGCAGGCAGGTTTGCTGGAGATTCGACTGTGAATGTTCTGACAGAAGAAGAAAATGGTGCATGTACAATGTTGCGTCCAAAACAAGGGATGCAGGAATCTGGCAGCAGTCAGACCAGCTGGGCCAGCGGAACACATCCTCAGTGCCTCTTGCACTTTTAACAAAGTTCACTGTCCCCTCCTCCTCCTCACTCAAAACTGATGTCCCCTCCCCAACAAAGTAACCTTCCACATAGTACACTGCTATGATTTATCCGACCCTCTCAAATTTGAAGTTCTTAAAGTCGAAGTCAATGTCTTCACTCCCGCCTTCTTCACAATCGATCTCTCTGTCCTGATCTTCATACTCCTCCTCCTGAGTGTCAAAAAGCAACCGCTTCCTGCCCTGTGGCTGCATCCTTTCTTCAGGAAGAAGACTGGGTAGCTGCTCAAGTGGTTCAGCACCGAAGTAATAATAATAATAATAATAATAATAACAATAATAATAATAATAATACAGGATGCTATATACGCGCCTTTCCCCAAATCAATCAGGCTCAAAGCGCGGCGATCTATACCAACATACACGCTCACCTGTCTCATCCACCCTCACACACACCAAATACACATCCATCACGCAAACAGGTGGTGTAAAGTCAGGGAGATCGCTATTAGAAGACGGAAAGAAATTTGAATTTCTATTTTTGAAATTTTTATATTGACTGCGTCCTGTACCATTATTGAAGGGAGGGAGGAAACCGGAGTGCCCGGAGAAAACCCTGGGTGACCTCAATAGTCTCGTACCTAAGTCACATACGTTCGCCCCTTGCGGGAATCGAACCCGCGACCTTCGGCATAGGAAACCGGCGACTTATCCACTGCGCCACGAGGCCACAGGCGGTTGTACAATACCAGCGGTGTGCCTGTGACAATCAAGAAGCAAGACTTCTTGTTCAGAACCAGGTTCAGAATACTATGAAGGCCTGTTTACTTTCAGTTTTACTTTTATTGTCCCAAAACAAAATTTTGTTTTTTTATTATTTTTAACTCGTTTCTAATTTCATTATAATATAATAATAATAATAATAACGGATTTTTTATATAGCGGGTACTCCAGCCTATGACCAGACTCACCACGCTTTACATAGTCATCAGGGCCGGATCTGGGGGGGGGGGGGGTTCCTGGGATCCGGACCCCCCCCCCCCCCTGGCCATTCGATGTACTCACTCAGTCAGAAAAAAAAAATATATGGAGTTTTTTTAAAGCTCTTAATTTAGTTGACACTGGTGGTAAGTAAAACGTTCCTCATTCTACTCAAGTTCCTCGAGCGGACACGTTTTTGTCACCCCTAACCCCTTAAAAAATTTTTGGAACCCCCCCCCCCCTCCAAGAGTAAGTGATCCGGCCCTGGTCATTACATATAAATACATGCAATCGATGAAACATCACTTAAGTGGTGTTTCACCCGTCCCCTATACGCTTAATGTGTCCGGGGACGTAAATTTATTCACCCAAAAAAAAAAAAAAAAAAAAAAATCACTTTTGCTACAACACACCAAAAGACGGGACAGTAAAGGTACAGACTTGAGACTATTTACAATAGTTACAATAAATTACAATATTTATTATTATAATACAATAATTTTATTATATCACCTTGCTTGTCATGAGAAACAAATTAGTAATCACACTAGTTTAATGGACCATAAACTCGGATTAACTTGGGGGGGGGGGGGGAGGGGGAAGGAAGAAGGAATGGTGATGCGTAAGGGTTAGCAGTGTAAGCTACGCTACTCGTCGCTAGGCCTAGTCTTGCACTTCCGGTTTCAGCAAAGGAACAATTATTCCTTTTAATCCTTAAAAAAAACAACTGAGAAACAAAAACTATTGGAGTAATAATTAGTTGGAAACAAATATATCACATGTACGGCAAAAGACAGAAAATAACTCGCACACGCATTCAATCCAAGCATATTTTGCAAACAAATGGCATGGGGTAAAAGACAAAGAATCCAACTTCATTTCTGAAGTTTCCATTTTCAATAATATGCCATATACTGAAAGCTGTCGGAAATTGAAAACGTTATTTTCAGCATAGATCTCGCTTTCCCGCATGGGACTAGCGTTAATGAACTACCTAATTAATTATATGTTAAATTTGTTTTATATTTTAATTTCGTATAATATCACAGGCGTGAATTTTAAAAATAAATAAATAAATTGAAAATGTATGTTGCATAACTTCTATCATTGGTAAAACGTTAATGACTGTTACTATTATTCAAATGTTTTAGATAGTTAATTGTAGCAAGGATGTGTGGTGGTGAGGGCTGGAGGGGAGTGCTGGGGGGGAGGGGAGAGTTAGAAGGGTGTATGGAATAAGGACACAAAAATAAACTTTGGTTGGAGTGAGGTTTGGATGGAGAAAGAATTCTGGGTGAGAAGAGTTTTTAATAATAAATGTTTGACTGTTGTTAATTTACTTTGATGGTATCTTGTACCTGTGACAATTCGTTCGTGATGCAATAATAATAATAATAATAATAATAATAATAATAATAATAATAAAGTAGGCTTATATAGCGCGGTACCCCAGCTCAGGGCTGGGCTCACCGCTCTTAACATAGGATATATCTTTAGAACAAACATAAACAATAAAACAGGGTATGCAAGCATTCACACCAACCGTACTCACAAAGGCATACAAGAGAACAACAACATATGCAATGCAATACACATGCAAAATAAACAAACAAACAAACAAACAAAATATTAATACAATGGCATATTAAATAATAATAAGATTCACCATACAGATTTAAAATATAACTAAAAAATTTGTTACATCTAACAATGGTTAATTAATACAATGATCGGATAAAAAAGATAAGACCCGCCTCTACTCACTATTGCAGAAATAAAGTATTATCAATAAAGACTGTATTGTATACAGTGGGGGAAAAACTCGTGGTCTTTGTTTTGGCTTAGTGGAACCAAGCTTTGTGAACATTTGACATATGCACCTTCATCAAACAAATGTAAATAAAGAGCAAAACATCGTGAAGTTACGTCTTTTGATTTTTTTTTGTTGTTGAAGTGTTCATTGTACTTTGAATATCAGTTGCTGTATTTGTAAAGTCCGCTTCTCACCGGAACCCTCTCACTTCTTTTACTTGGTAGAATTTGTTGCTTCAATAATTTTATCATTCTGTAAACACTCGCCTTTCTGTTTACTATTTTATCCACCTGCACTATACACACTCCAGTTTATAACCTTCTTCCCGAGACTGTCTATGGCCAGAGCAGGACTTTAGTCAAAGTCAAGTCAAATCATTACTCACCATGATAATGTGTGCACTTATAACATACAAGTCACATGCAAACTGAGGAGGAGTGATAGAAAGGTCAGACTATAACATCAATAGTATACACAGAACAGCCAGTGAAAGATAGGTTTAAATAAAACGAAAAGTTTATTCAATTACAATAAAAACCCACAACAAAAACCAAAAACAACAAACAAACTTTATGGTCTAAATTTTACTAAATATTCAAAGTATATGGACACGATAATGAAGATACCCCGGTATTACATTTACGTGTATAGAACAGAAATAGCAGACAATGAAAAAATAAAATAATCTTATACATATAACACATGTATCTCTGATAGTGCAGTGGTTACAAAGCAAAAAACTAATTGAACAATTGTGTCGAAATGAAGCAGTCATTGTTGTGCACTTCTAAATAAGAATGGTGAGACCTAGTAAGACAAAGTTGCCAAACATAGGATCAACCACAATATTACTCTGTTTATGTACAAGGTAAAGCATATAAGTTGAAAGTCCTGGGAGCCATCATACCCAATCCAACAAACAAGTATTTGTCCCCATCTCCACATCCACAGGGACTTTCTTCATATGACACTACAAATATGATGTTAAAAATTTGATTTACCACCTTTCTTATATGTTAAGCACATGTATTCACGAAAGTTAAACACTGATAATTGCAAAAGAAATGAAAAAATTTCGTTGAACGTTAAAATAATCAAAAAAATGCTTTGAGAAGAAAAATCTCTAAATGCTTTACTTGATATATCTGTGGTCTCTGGCTAACGTGAGGAATAAAAATATGAGCCATATTTACATGGGGGGAAAAACACCATTGGTTAAAGATAGCTTCCAGAAACTTGATAAACTATCTAAATAAAGAGCAAAAATCGTGAAGCGCTTTTGTCACGGAGACAGAAAATCATTAATTGAGTCTTCCTGGTATATATTCAAATCATTATATGAATGTGTCAAGCCCTAGATACCGCAAGTTCGTTCCTTCAGCAACCACAAACTACCATCAAATAGTTACAATAAAAAAGTATTGCAGGTCAGGAATCAACATAATGAAAATGAAAAATAAAACTAAAAACAATTATTCTAACAAAAACCAGTAAAAAGATGGTTTTAAAGAAAAAATAATAAAAAAAATTGGGTTGAAAACTGATGTGTTAAAAAGTGCTAGTCTGAACAAAATGCTGCGGGAAGCCAATAACGAGAGCACGACGGCGTCCCGAGCACAAAAACGGACACTGCAGAAAGCGATGGACAGCGTTCAACTCCGTTGGACATCAGCTACAAGGTAATATGAGGGGAGGTGGGAGGGGGGGGGGGGTATGGGATTAATTAGTCACTCATTGTTTACAGGATTTAACGGACTACGATGAGCCGAATCAGGACCTCTCACGAAACAGATCTTTCATGAAACGGGTATATTTTTCTTACAAAATCAGAAACACAAAGGGGAAAAGTGTGCAGTACTTTACGATTGCAGCTATTGCTGCAAAAAGAGGTTTTGGTTTAAATGTGAACGATAAGTTTAGATCAACACCGTGAAATGATTTGATCTGCGTGACGTGTCGAGACCGTGACCTACCTTGCACTATAGTAAACACAATAGTCACAACAACCATGCTCTACAACCATCTAACCCATGTCAACACCATGTTGAAAAAAAAAAAACGCATGTCACCACACAAATAAAACCATAGTGATGAGAAAACTATATAAACTTCCGCACCAAAATGTGTCGTATTGATTTGTGAAATTTCAACTACTGAGGTCTTGACTCTGCTCATTTAGTTAGTTATCCATTGCTTATAAGGGTCCAGCGGACTACGTTAACCGAATCAGGACCTCTCACAAAACGGGTCTAAAATCTCACAAGATCAAAAAACATGCACAAAACACGCACATACAAATACAAAAATACAATTTGATGATAATATTATGACTACTCTACCACATCCCAAAGTAAATAAAACTAAGTCGTGCTGACGGGAGGTGCATTCAGCTCACTGTAGTCCGCTGGACCTTTTAAGCAACGATTAACTATCCCACATGGAGTGCCTTTGATTAATTACAAAGTGTTTACAGCATATTTAAGGGAAAAAGTACACATGCACAATTAATGAATAAAAAAAAAAACAAATGCACAAATTATTATTTATAAACACAAGGGTGGTGGGGATTTATGAGAACTGCAGTTTATTATGCAGTTAGTTTATTCATTGCCTATAGGGTCCAGCGGACTACAATGAGCCGAATCAGGACCTCTCACGAAACTGGTCTACACTCTTACAAGATCTTAAACATGGTTATGATCTAAACACACATATACAAATACAAAAATACATTTAGAATGATTCCCACAAGAACACTTGAAAAATAAAATGTAATCAATTTGTTCATGAATTCTTACTGAATTATTTTACACATCTAATTGAATGCATGTACATTACATTACATGATTATTGCTTTAGGTCCAGCGGACTCTTCCGAGCCAAATTAGGACCGGACAACCCCTGATCCGCATAAAAGATCTGCCGAAACAACCCTAGTGGTAAAACTGAAAGCTCTCCACCAGCCAGTCACTTTACAATAAAGACATCCCACGCAGGGGACGCTCTGTACTCTAATTTATCGAACCCCCGTTTACAAAAACAAAATAGAATACAAACATCATTATAAATTATCAACAAAACACATACATATAAAATGCCTACATTGCTAAATAATAACATCATAGGAAGCCCTAGTGACCACCTGGTAGAAAGCATCCAATATTCCCAAGCTGATCCAACAGACCTCGTACACAAATAAGGAGTCTTGTCCCGGAAGAGTTTTCAAGGAAAAAGGTGGATGATTGATTGATTGATTGATTGTTGCTTTAGGTCCAGCGGACTCTTCCGAGCCAAATCAGGACCGGACAACCCCCAATCCGCATAAAAGATCTGCCGAAACAACCCTAGTGGGAAAATTGAATGCCTCCACCGGCCAGTCACTTTACAATAAAGACATCCCACGCAGGGGACGGCTGAGGCTTTACCCCAACTACTCGAACCCCCGGTTACAAAAACAAAATAGAATACAAACATCATTATAAATCATCAACAAAACACATACATATAAAATGCCTATAGTGCTAAATAATGACATCATAGGAAGCCCTAGTGACCACCCGGCAGAAAGCGTCCAACACTCCCAAGCTGATCCAACAGACCTCATACACAAACAAGGAGTCTTGTCCAGGAAGAGTTTTCAAGAAAAAAGGTAGGTCATTGATCTAGCGAAGAAGAAGATAGTATAGCAGAGTGATAGGACAGATCAGGAATGGGAAAGAGCAAATGAGGAAGACAGCGACAGTGGGAATTTAAAGCACTAAATTTCCAGAAAGTGGGGATACTATTTATACTGAAACCCCCGGCACTCCAACGGGGGTACTGTTGCCGCAGTGAATCAGTCATGCCTACAAAGGCAAGACAGGTTTTCAACTGGGGCTTTCACTTTTCCCTTTATAGGTTAGAACAATCTACAGTGGCAAGAGGTGGATGACTGGTCTAGCGAAGAAGAAGATAGTATAGCAGATTGATAGAACAGAGCAGGAATGAGAAAGAGCAAATGAGTTATACTGAAACCCCCGGCACCTCAACGGGGGAAACAACAACGCAATAGTTCATAACCTAAATTCAAAATCATTTTCCTTAATGGTTTGCAGATAAAAGCAGATCATTTCAGAAATTTCAGAAATGTGGTAACACTGACCATATACTGAAAAAAAGAGGATGTTGTAAAATACATATGCATTTTTCTGTATACCAGCAATATAAATGTTACGCTCAATGTGGACAATTGCCTTTAATGTGAGCACTAGGCAACAAACAGCATAATATGAACATTAGGCAGATGACTTGCCTAACGTTAAAAATTGTCAACAGTAGGCAGAAAATTAAGTAATGTTCACATTATGCAGCTCCATTTTGCCCGATATGAACAGGTTTGCCTAATGTGAACAATCATGTTTATTTGGAGAGAGAGAGAGAGAGAGAGAGAGAGAGAGAGAGAGAGAGAGAGAGAGAGAGAGAGAGAGAGAGAGAGAGAGAGAGAGAGAGAGAGAGAGAGAGAGAGAGAGAATGGGTCAACATTTTTATTTTACACTTAGATTTTTCTATTTCCCTTTCTATTGTGTAGTTTTCTTTCTCATTAAGGACTGAGTATTCTTCCTTCACCTGTCTTCTCACCTCTTTTTTTTTCTCTCCATATTTTGAGTGCTGTTCAGTGTGTTTTTTTTAATGGATTGAAGATTTTATTTTACACCAATGTACAACTAAGTGTACATCGGGACGATGCAGCTGCGTGAAAAAAGAAATTAAGTGTAACTGCCGCCGTCACCCTGGCAGATCATGCAACAATTTCTAGGCCCTGAGATCAAATTGTAAAAACATTTATCTGTTCAATTTTTGCCTATTTCTATTTTTCAGCAATACGCCACACACATTATTGTATGTTTCTTTCCCTGCAAGAGATTTTAAAATGTATCTTTGAAGTATTCTAATGTATTTTGTGAGTTTTGTAAATTAGACATGCATTATGATGAAATAAATTTCTACATGTATCTGCTGTATCTTATTATTCTTTGCATTTCAGTTAGTTATTATTTGTTTTTTCTTGTTATCTTCTCTTTTGAATAAATTGCTATTCCATCGAGATAACTCTACTAGTCTTATTTCTGCTTCTTCTACGTCCTGACACCCCCATCGTGCAGTCCATCGCCGTCACGCAGGCCCTGGTTTCCGACCACTACACCGTTTCTATTGCAGCTGCATGCCGGGCGTCCGACGCCGGCGCCGATGTTTACTTCTGGCCGCTGCCTACGCTGCATGGACGTTGCTGCCTTCAAACGTGATCTTCAGGACAGCGTCGCGCAGTCCCCTACCGCCCATCAACTGGATGCCAAGCTCCGCACTACCCTCGACGCTCACGCGCCTATCGTCCGCCGTCGCCTTCGCCCTGAGAAGTCCGCGCCCTGGTACTCCGAGATCTGCCAGCAGCTGCGCGTTGCCAAGCGAGAGCGGAGGCGTGCGGAGTGGGCGTGGCTGCGGTCGGGGCTAACTGTGCACAAGCAAATCTTCCAAGCCGCCAAGCGCGCAGTCACCACGCTCGTGCACAATGCAAAGATCACCTTCCTCCGTGATCAAATCAGTAACTGCAAGTCGAGCCGCAAGCTGTTTGACATTTGTGGCCGGCTGATGGGTCGTTGTACTGTGTCCCCCTCCCCACCATCTTTCCCCTCAAGCAGCTTCCAGAGGTCTTCAGTAACTTTTTCATTAAGAAAGTGAAGGACATCCGTGATGAGCTAGACAGCATGACAGTTTCCAGCGCTGTGGCGCGTGATGAGCCATTGTCTTTAGGACAATCGTTTGTTGCTTTCCAGCCAGTCTGTGAAGAAGAAGTGAAGAAGACTGTTCTCATGTCCAAGCCAACAACCTGTCCGTTGGACCCCATGCCTACGCCATTGCTCGTGGAATGCCTTGACATGCTGCTGCCCTCAATCACTCACATTCTCAACCACAGTTTAACGTCTGGTGTTTTCCCCTCCCTGTTCAAAACTGCCATAGTCAAACCACTCTTGAAGAAACCCTCATTAGATTCCAACACGCTCAAGAGTTATAGGCCAGTCTCAAACCTCAGTTTCTTGTCCAAAGTACTCGAAAAGCTTGCCTTGAAACAACTTCTTTCCTATCTGACCCATCACGATCTTATTCCACACACTCAGTCTGCCTATAGGCCTTCTCACAGCACTGAAACCGCACTGCTCAAGATTATGAATGACATTCTGTATGCCTTGGATAGTGGTGACGTGTCCTTCCTCACTCTCCTTGATCTCTCAGCAGCGTTTGACGATCGATCATATCACGCTTCTTCAACGCCTCCAAAACCTGTACGGCATCTCTGGGTCAGCGCTGGCATGGTTTGAGTCTTACCTGATTGGTCGGACCCAGACCGTGCTAGTCGATGGCCAGTTGTCCGCACCTGCAACTCTTTCTTATGGTGTTCCCCAAGGATCTGTTTTAGGCCCCATTCTTTTCATTTTGTACACCAAACCTTTGTTGTCTCTGATCCAATCTCATTCTATTTCTACTCAATCATATGCTGACGACACGCAGCTTCAAAAATCCTGTCCTCCTTCTGAAGTCACAACCACTGTCCAAGGCATTCAGACCTGTGCGTCTGATATCAAGTCATGGATGATAGAAAATAAACTATGCTTGAACGATGACAAGACTGAAGCAATGTTTATAAAGAAAAAAGAGCACAATTCTTTCAGATGGTGAACCACACTCAATACAAATTGGCAATTCCGACGTTCCTTTCAGCACCTCTGCTCGTAACCTAGGATTCATTATGACATCTGACACATCTCTTGACACTCACATCTCAAACACATGTAAATCTGCATATTTTGAACTTCGCAAAATCAGTTCTATTCGCTCTTGTCTTTCACAACAAACCACGATCATCTTAGTTTGCTCTTTTGTTCTTTCAAAACTGGATTACTGCAATTCTCTTCTTGCAGGCTGCTCCCAAGATCTTCTCTACAAACTTCAAAAAGTACAAAATGCAGCTGCACGCCTTGTTCTCAAGGCTTGCAGAAGAGATCATGTCACTCCCCTACTACGTTCCTTGCACTGGTTGCCCATATCTGCACGTATAGAATATAAAATTTCCACACTCTGCTTCAACTTTTTCTTCGGCACTTCCCCTGCATACTTTTCTGACATGCTCATACCCTACGTACCACGCAGACAGCTCCGTTCCGCATCAGACCAACGCACCTTCATCATCCCACTTGTCAAAACAAAAACCTATGGAGAACGCACCTTTGCTTTCTGTGCATCCACTCAATGGAATTCCCTTCCACACAATATCCGCCATGCGCAAACACAACAAGCGTTTAAACGACAACTCAAAACATATCTTTTCCATAAACACCTTCTATAGCTCCTTCTCAATAACACACATGAATTAATCTCATCATCAGTCTAGTATGCACACATGTCGTGGCGCTCCAGGCACGGGCAATGGTGTTCGCTTTTTAATGGTGTTCGCTTTTTATAATTGTTATAAGTGTTGGTTGCCTTTTACAAGTTAATAATAGTTTTAGTTGCCTTTTTTTGTGTTTAAATGTAATGTTTTTATTGAATGTTTTTAACATTATGTTGTACATTTTTAGTGAATTTATTCAGACTTTATATACCTACTGTTGTTGTGTAGTATAAATGGTGTATGAATGTGTCAAGCGCGGAGAGCACAGCCACTTGTGGCTGTGATGCGGCGCTATATAAATCTACATTTATTATTATTATTATTATTATTATTACTTTATCTGCTTCTCTCTCTTTCGTTCGCTCTCTCCAAATAAACATGATTGTTCAAATTAGGCAAACCTGTTCATATCGGGCAAAATGGAGCTGCATAATGTGAACATTAGTCAATTTTCTGCCTAATGTTGACAATTTTTAACATTAGGCAAGTCATCTGCCTAATGTTCACATTATGCAGTTTACAATAACATACAAAAAATTATCCACGTTGAGCGCAACATATATCTATATCATACCAAATAAATAAATAATTTGTACATGTGTACATTACATGTTAGCGATTGATATTTTTAAAAAGACAGGCATGGTCTATGAAGTTGTTCTCAGGGTGATAATATTAACATCAAATTACACCTGTTATCTCAACTAAAACTTTGTACATCTCTCCCAAAACAAAGAAACGGTAAATTGTCCCCACTTACCACACTATCTTACAGTATTTAATGCTTAAGATGTGCCAAGGGGCACCCAAAATTATCGCTCAATTTGTCAACACATTCCAAGATCGCTTTTTAATTGACTGACAGGGCAGACAGATGTAGCACATCAGGCTACAATTGTATAGAACAATTTTGAAATACTTCTTATGCATAAGCTAAGAATTGTATAAACGTGTTGCTTGTGTGATTTTAAAAGCATTTCGTTTACACACTTTTAAAACAAACCATTTTTCAAACACGAACAGTTTAGCGCCACCAAAAAAAAAAGTGTAAGAGATGATCAAATAGACACATGTTTGCTAAAACAGAAAGCAAAAACTCCAGAAGTGTCATGTAGAAGAGACTGAGTGATTATGTTCTTAACTGAATGAACTCATGTTTAGGATTGCAGCTTTCTAATTTGTCGTCTTGTTTTTTCAATCTCATTCCTAACAGTACCTTTGATCTTTTGCCACGACTTGCTTGAATGAGTCATTCGATCAATTGAATTCCTCACACTCCGACTTTCCAGGCAAACTTCTTTCCAGAATATGGCTCCTGAAGTGATTCTGAATCAGTTGCTTATGTTCTGCGGACAAGAAATCCCTGTTTCTCGACGTTTCGCTCACATATGATGTCTTTGCCATCATCTTTTTAGAGTTTTTAGGAGATGATCTTGACACCATCTTCTGGTTAATTGTTGACCTTTTCCATCTCGACTTTGACGACTGCTCGCTTTCTCGAGATGATGTAGAAGCCATCTCCTGGTCTCTTCTTGATGCGTTACATAGCTGTGCGATCTGTTGTGGTGTACGATGATAAAACTGCATGGTCAGTGGCTGTGGGAAAAAAAATCATTACTACGCATTAAAAACTAGTTGATTCCTTTGAACACAAACATAGTCAATGTTAAATACAAGTAGTAGGTCAAAGCTTATACGACTCACAAGCTTTTTAAATTATCAACATAGATCTGGAAAAATGTCTCTTGAAAACATCATCACTTTAGTTTTTGCAATGTTAATATTCAAACCATATTTTTTCTTGCATTGCCTTGATCCCTTAACTCTGGGTGGAGTCGTTGGGGCGCCACTGTGATGAGCTGTGTACCAGTCTGCTGCTCATCTTTCACGGTCATGAGCCAGGGCTTGGGTTTTTCCAAATGGCTTCCCTGTCCATACTTCAATGTCGTTGCTCCATCTTTGCTTCTGTCTGCCTCTGTGTCTCTTCTTCTCGACAGTTCCCAGGAGGATAGTCTTTACCAGGCCATTGGATCTTGTAACATGGCCGTAACAGCGGAGTTTCCTGGTTTTTGTTTTCACAGTTGTAAGGAGATCTTCGTATGGGCCAATATTCACTGTGATGATTCTGCGAACTTCTTCGTTCATGACATGGTCGAGGAATGAGATGCCAAGGATCTTTTTGTAGCATCTCAGTTCCATTGCTTGAATTCTTCTCAGTTGATATGCATTCATGGTCTATGTCACGCCGTCTAAAGATTTGTGCATGTTCTCAACTGTTTCCGAAAGTAATGCTGGTCATCAGCATATAGGAGCAAAATTAAATGGACAATCTTTAACTTAAGAAAAATTTAATTAATCAGTGTGGCAACTTTACACCGTCACCATATTGTTCCAGAAACAACTTTAAATCATTTTAAAACAATGAAAAAAAGTATCGGCGATAAATTTACTCCTTGCATTACCCCGACATAGCACGTAAACTAAGCAGACAGGCAATTTTTTTTGTCTTTACACACGATTTAGCTTTTTGATACATGTATACTACAACTGTGAACACTTTTGCACTAACACCACTTTAGTTAGCTATTTATTGATTTGTTATAGGGTCCAACGGACTATGATGAGCCGAATCAGGACCTCTCACAAAACGGGTCTAAGTTCAGTTCTGTTCTGTTCAAAATGACCTCTCAACGCTCGGGAATGCCCATACGCGCTCCGCCCATCTTTAAGAACTTTTCAGAGTTGCCTTTGAGACAGTTCCCATGTTGGTCTAGTTGAAGATGGCTCTTTCTCGGTAGTCAAGAGTGTTCTTATACTGCTCTTATATAGCGCTTTACCAGCACAAGGGCTGCTCAAGGCGCTGGATGATAATGAACGCTAACACATAAGTCAATGCGATAGACTGCATGCGAGCAGCTCCACCCAGGACTGGGGGGATTAGCACCTATGGTGCATGCTGGATGTATTCATGTTATACACATGTGGCCGAAGTTCGGCCTGCCTTCTCACAGAAAGTGTGGCAGCCGCAGAGCAGCGCCGGCACCCAGGACACGTGGTGAGTGAGGAGAAGGCAGGCAGAGGGGGAAGGCAGAGGGGGAAGGCAGAGAGGGAGGGGGGAGATGAGGGAGTGAAAAAGTTAAACAAGAGTGTGTGAAGTCCGTGCTATGGAATGCGTGCAAGCAGCATCACCCAGGACAGGGGGAATATATGTGCATGATGGGTGTATTGGTGCAATACCCAACTTCAGGCTGCTTTCTCGGTCCGTAACCCGGAGGTCGTAGGGGCACCACAGATGATTGTTTGACCAGCATACTACATCCCTCTCTGTCCTCAGCAGCCCTGATGGCTTCGCTCAGTGTCAAACCAGTCCATTCTCGAATGCTGTCCTCCCACCTCTTATTCGGTCTCCCTCTTCTTCTACCTCCTTGCACTGTGCCTTGCAGAACGGTCTTTGCAAGGCCTGATGATCTGGTGACGTGGCCATACCATCGGAGTTTCCGTTTCTTCACCACTGTGAGCAGGTCATCGTGTTGTCCAATGGCTTGCGTGATGGTCTGTCGGACTTCGTCGTTGGTGATGTGTTGGGTATAGGAAATGCCCAGAAGTCTTCTGTAGCACCTCATCTCCATGCTTTGTATTCTTCGTTGTAGATCTGCTGTGATGGTGCATGCTTCGCAAGCATATAGGAAGATGGAGATGACAAGGGAGCGCAGCAGTCTTACTTTGGAATGTAGACTGATGGTCCTGTCTTTTCAAATGGGCTTCAACCTTGTCAGGGCAGCAGTTGTTTGTGTGATCCTGGAGAGGACTTCCTGTCGGGACCCATTGACTGAACAATGGCTCCTAAATATTTGAAGCTATGCACTGTGTTGAGGGATTGGCCTTGGATTTTGATGTCCGTGTTGATGCCATTGGTGTTGTTGGTCATCATTTTGGTCTTCTCTGCACTTATTTCCATTCCATAAGCTCTGGAGGTGGTGTCAAGCCTCTGTACCAGCTGTTCAAGTTCTTGTTCCTCTCCAGCCAATCCATCAATGTCATCCGCAAAACAAAGATTGGAGATTGCTCTACACCCTATGCTGACTGTGCCTTCGTGATCTGCAAGAGCATCTGACATGATGTGCTCTAGGAAGATGTTGAAGAGTGTTGGAGAGAGTAGGCATCCTTGACGCACACTGATTGTTGTTCTGAACTAGTTCCCGATGACGCTGTTATGGAGTACTGCACTGTCCTAGGTGCATGTACAGTGTATTGGTGTAACTGGCACTCACCCCGTCATGGACATCAGCATCAGGATTTTTAAAACCCCTTGCGATGGACTGGGGGGGGGGGGATTACGATGCAGAGCGCCGCTGTTACACGATTATTGATCAATGATAGATTCAGCCCCGATGCTTGAATCTCGTGTAACTCTAATTCGTTTATCCACGCAACCTGTTCACTCAGCAATAACTTGAATAAGGCAGGAGTCGTCGTATGAAGTTTTCCAATTTTATTCAGCAATATCAACAACTGCATTCAAGATCTCTTTCTGAAGATGACTTACTTCAAGCAGACAGTGCACTATTTTTATAGCCTCCCAAAATGGAGAATGTCTGAGAATGCTCCAGAATGACGCAGTAGTTAGTTATTCATTGCTTACAGGGTCCAGCGGACTGCAAAGAGCCGAATCAGGACCACAAAATCAAGCCCACAACTTGTCTGAAAGAGGACTCACCCCTGATCCGCATAAAAGATCTGCTGAAACAACTCCAGTTGTAACACTGGGACGCTGAGGCTATATTCTAATTTATCGAACCCCCGTTTACAAAAAACAAATAGAATACAAACATCATTATAAAATATTAACAAAACACATACATATAAAATGCCTACATTGCTAAATAATAACATCATAGGAAGCCCTAGTGACCATTTGGCAGGAAGCGTCCAATATTTCCAAGCTTATACAACAGACCTCACACACAAATGAGTTTTGTCCCGGAAGAGTTTTCAAGAAAAAAAGATAGGTGACTGGTCTAGCGAAGAAGAAGATAGTATAGTAGATTGATAGAACAGAGTAGGAATGAGAAAGAACAAATGAGAAAGACGGCGACAGTGGGAATTTAAAGCACTAAATTTCCAGAAAGTGGGGTTATTATTTATACAGAAACCCCCGGCACCTCGGCGGGGGTATGACGCAGTAACACCCAATCAAAATAAAACAAAATGATCGAAACAATTGTGCGCGTCTCAATCGAATCGTAACTGCCGCCACCCAGGACAGGGGGGATTGGGACCTATAGTGCATTGTATTCTTTTACTTGGTGCTTGGGGTGAAGGGGGGTGTGAGGCTTTCAGTTCAGGGGGGGAGAGGGAGTTGGCATGGATTTAATTTGGTGGGGCCCCCATGGGTAATTCGGCTAGTATACTATATATTCTTAAACTCAACATGGCTTGTTACATTATGTTTATCTTCTTTTTATTTTAAAAAGGTTCAAACCAACCTGGAAAACTTGAGGCCTTCTTCAAGCTTGCACGCCACTTTCTCTTTGCGAGGTGGTTGATATCGGTTAGAGCTAAATGAAAACAAATAATGACAATAATAATAATAATCTTTAACAAAGCACGTACACACACATTACATAATCACAATGTTTGCATGCATTCGAGAGACAACCCCCCCCCCCCTTTCACCCCACTCCTCCCAAAAAAAAAATAAGAAAAAGAAAAAAGCTGCCAAACTGAAAAAGTATATTACTGCACAGAAATATAAAAAGGAACACAACTGATGAGCTTGAGCAAATGTGCACTATATGATCTATCAGAACTGTGAATAATGTTTTGCCAAACACCTCACCCTACAAGTATCATGGATAACTGGGAGGAAAACAAAACTTCCAGGAAGCTGACTCATTATATATATATGTTGGTTACCCTTCCCTTCCCACACATACACTGGACTTGAATCATGAATAAGTATATTTATGGAGGTAGGACTGCATGCAGACGACACTTTCAGCATCAGACTACCTGCTTGGGCAGAGAAAGCAAATTAACACCCCTCCCCCATCTACACATACACAGTAAAAATTAAAAGGAGTACACAGGTACCAAAATTTTTTTAAAATCTTACGCAAGAATGTGTCGCTGTCTGTGTCACCGTCCTCGGTATCGGGGACATATTCTGACCCACTAGCACTGTCATCACAGCCTGACCAACTAGTACTGCCATCACAGCCTGACCCACTAGCACTGTCATCACAGCCTGACCCACTAGCACTGTCATCACAGCCTGACCCATTGGCATTATCACAGCCTGATGACAGACATGTTCTGCAAGTAAATTGCATTATTCAAAGTTTTAAAAAATCCCAGCAACATAGGGTTTGGAGAGGGTGGGGGGGAGGGGTGTAAGAAAGTAAGGTTTCAATACTTTCATAATCAGAGGTGCCAACCCCCTAATCTTCTTGTCAGTATTTCCGGACCCGTTGTATTTTTATTAAAGCTACCGTATTTCCGTATTTAATTCACTTCGCCGGAATTAAATACGGTCAATCCGTGCTGGTTGGCACCTCTGCATAATAGATTATGATCAGACTCAGTTCTTCTATTTTACAAATGGGCTGTCATGTTAGTTTGCACAGCATCGGATTCTTGATCCAGGGGTCCCAAATTCTTATCTCGGCAGAAGCTAACTTTATGTGAAGGTTCCTATATCGGTGACCAATGTACTAAAAAGCGCCTCGAGTTACTCTTGATTGAGATATGTGCGCTATATAAGAACAAACATTTATTTACATTTTACCATAATCATCATTCTCAATCAAAACCTTTTTTTAAAATTTAGTTTTCATTGAATTCTTCTCTGTTTTTTAACAGACGATCGGGCCGATCTATTGCCCTGCATGTCCGCGCAAAACAGGTGAAGGGGGCTGATCTGACGAAAATAGTCTCGGATTTTGCTCCAAAAGAACGAAACCGGTTATTCACAGGCTTTGTATAGATCTATGAACAAACTTATCGTCCAGACGGAATCTGATCTATTTTCCAGTGGTTTATTGGGACAGTGTGAAAGATGCACGGCTAGCAATCGTTCATTATAGCAGTAAATTTTAGTCTGCTGTGTTGTTTTTGTGTAAATAATATTAACTTGGCTGTTTCGATTTGAATGTGGAAAGCAGTATAATACTATAATATATGATACTATAATAATTTGTATTTTGTGAAAATATACATTGTTGTTACCGTCTTCTTACTCCCGATGCTCAGAGAACGAAGGAAAAGTGTGGCTCATAAAATACATCATTATCACAAGGCTATTATTAAGAAGACGTTAACAACAATGTATATTTAATTTTCACAAAATACAAATCAAATTCATGTACTATATTCATCTTGAAATTTCAATCTAGGCTCACTTTCAGAAAATGTATCATTAGCTACACATGTGAAAAGTTCCGGGGTGCCAAAAATAAAAACAAAACGATAGGCCTGTCACTTTCAGCCAGATCTAATTACGTATTTGGACTGGTAGTGGTACTCAAAATGCTTGTCACCTTCACATTACCTCCCGCATTCACCTCCTTGCTCAGAAATAAAAGATTAATCTACTATAAGAATCTTGCATAATTTACAGAGGTTAAACTGGGATCGCGCTAGCTTTTACAAAATTTCAGGATGTCACTTTTACTTTTATTAACTGCCGACAGTCAAAATCTCCTCTACATCTAGCGGCATGTATGACTGCCGACGTTTTATGTTTCATTAATCGTAGCAATTGCTGTTCATCTAGTTACTCTACACATTTTTCAATGTAAGCCGAAAGCAATTTTGATTTGCCCCCACCATTCATAGTTTGTAAACTACAAGGATGGCTACAACTAAAATAACTGTCATGGCACAGCAAAATGTCAGATATGTTGGCAGCCCCATTCAGTCTGCTAGCAGTGCAGACTCACTTCACATGGAGCTGAGTTTTACATTCAAATAAGATTGCAACCAGCCTTTTTTTGTAACCAACTCGGAAAACGGTTTTATAGATCACTATAGAAGCCATTCGTTAAAAGTCAAAGCAAAAAAATGTCTGAAAAATGACTTCTTACCTTTAGCATCACGCTGCACGGATTTCTAGATCACGATGTGGCGTGACAACTTTGGCGGGCATTCTGTGTTGGACAACTCTGTTGATTGGTTTAGCCGCTCGTGTCTTTCCATACGAAGACCAATCAGATTTGAGGTCACAAAAGGTCAAAAACTTAATGAGGCAATTGAAGAGAGAGCTATGAGATGAAAATTCTGCTCTCGAAGTGTGTGTATATGTGTGTGTGTGTATGAATGACACTCTGACGTTATTCTGAGTTAGTTGAAATATTTGCATGGCGACGTTAGTTACGATCTGATTACGTGATTTATGAGTTTGACGTTGTGAGTTCATAGGAAAAAGTAACTCACAACGAAACGGTAACTCAGAACCCCGGTGAAAAAACTTACCAAGTACTTGGGAACCTACGGTAGGCTGACGCACACACGCACACACACACACACACACACCCACACCCACCCCACACACAACAGGGCCGGACCTGGGGAAAATCGAAGGGGGGGTTACAGGTTCAGCGAAGGCGGGGTCCGGGAATTTTTTTTTTCGAGGATGCAAAATGGTGCAATCTGAACCTTTAAAAAGCCATTTGTGATGGTCTGGGATTTTGAGCTTTTTTAACAGTTGAACTGACAAACTCTGAGGTACAAAAATTATCCTCTGCACCACCCTTAAAAAAACACACACACACACACACACAAACATTTATTTATCAGCAGAGATGTTTTGTATACTATTATTATTCACTACTTTATGTCGATCGCTAACGGTATAAAGCTTTACCTTGTAGTTTATGAACATCACCGCCCTGCTTTCACTTTCAGTCTTGCTGCACTAGGTTCTCCGGCATTAGTGCCATTTGTGAATTGTATCTTCTGGCAAAACAGTTCACTGCCTCTTTGAAGTCAATATCAACATCCCTGTGCACTTTCAGTAAAGCAAGTCCATTGAGCCTATGTTGCCCCATTGTAGAGCGCAGGTAGTTTTTCAGGTTGCGCAACTGACTGTTTGAACGCTCACACTCGGCAGTAGTGACAGGCAGGGTGCAAAGGTTCTTTAGCATGATAAACAGGTTGGGATAAAAATCCCCGTCACAATGTTTCAGTGCTTCTGATGCCGTGGATGGGATGATAGCTGTCGCATTCTCAGCAGCACTTCGCCATTTGCAAACCCACCGTTGGTATTCTGCATCAAGGGTAGCGTTGTCTGGTAGGTCAGACTCCCATAACATTGCCAGTGTCTTCACCCCTTCTGGAACCTGCATGAAACCATCTTGGTTGTCTATTAAAGTGCTTGGCACCAGACAGAGACCATCAACTTGCTAGGTCAGCATTTTTGAACCTCGAGTCCAATTCGGTTGACAGGTGTTCCAAGAAAGGAATGGCAATGCTAATCTTGAAATATTCTTCTGGAGTGGCTGCAGGTTGGTTGTCACGGAGAGTCTGTCGGGATGCTTGACGAGGAACAATAACATCAGTTGTCAAAGCATTTGCCATTTTGCTGACTTCACCAAACCAGGCAACGAATTATAGTTCATAATTATCAACTTAGCATCTTAATTAATATTTCTAAAAAGTCGTTTTTGGAGGATTAGGGCAGTATCAAGGTGAAGGTGCTGGAAGAGGCTTGCGGACAGAACAGGAAAATATGGCTGCATTTACTAATTTAGGCTTAGGGGTTGGGTTACTTGGTCGTTTCAACGGGAAAACGCTTTGGACTTTTCAACAGATCCCTTGAAATGGATTTCCGTTGAATCGTCTATAAATAACTATTTGTACCTTGGACCAAAAGTGAATAAAAACTGCAATGTTTTAAAAACAATTTTTTTAAAATTTAACCTCTTTGCATAAAACAAAATTAATTTTTTTTTTAGTTTGGAGGGGGGGTTCCGGAACCCAGGTAACCCCCCCCCCCCCCTGGATCCGGCCCTGCACAAAGAGTGGTCAAATTCGACTGCAGGGAGAATTAACTAAGCTCAGTGCTTAATTTTGAATTGTTTTAGTTTCCGGGTTTGTCGCAAGAGGCGACTATAACAGGGGTGATGTCAGCACGGCATCACTGGGCGAAAGTCTTCTACCACAGGCGCTTTTGTGTGTCCAGATAAAATCACCTGTGCCTTCTACGGAGAAGTCACCGGCCAGGGGTCAACGACCACGTGCTCGGGGTCAATGCGAGCCACATCGTAATCGTGGATTTCGGCTGTGGCCAACAGCCTGGAGAGGGTTTATAGTCTTTCTTTCCGAAGACACACCCTGCTATGACTAGAACCGCTCACTCCATACCGGATCGGCCGTCGCCTTACGTTGACCACCACGAGGTGACAAGTGTGTTACTGATGGAGGTCCTTAACAAGATAGGTATCAGCGATCGAACTGCGCTGGAAAGGCCTATGTGAAACAACAACCGACAGAGACCCCACCCTTTATTTATGCGGGACAGATGACAGGCACGAACACGATGTTGAATTCTTGTTCCACAAAGACATTCTGGCCACTGTCTTTGGTTGCCGTTCAGCCAGATCGAGTGTCAAGTATAGGCCCTAACTCATTACCATCCGTTTGAGAGCCCCTTTCATCATTACCATCATCCAGGCCTACGCCTCAACATCAGACTATGATGACAGTGAAGTCGAGGGTTTCTATGAACATCTGCAGGCTGTCTTTGACAAATTGCCGAGGAAGGACATATACAGTCATAGTGCAAGGCGACTGGAATGCCAAGTTTGGCCAAAATGCGTACCACACCTGGGGAGAAATGTGTGGACCCCATTGCAACAACGAGAAAGAGGTCTGAGACTCGTGGAGTTTGACACATACAACAATCTGACACTGGCAAACACGCTTGGTCCCCACAAAAAATCCAGACAATGGACCTGACACAGTCCCAGGGGGGAACATCACAACCAGATCGACTACATCATGGTCAAGAAATGCTTCAGATCAAGCGTCAGCATTGGCACTTTTCCAGGAGCAGACATCGGAAATAACCACGATCTCGTGATGATGACTTTCCGGCTCCACTTGAAGAGAGTACACAAAGCACAGTGCATCAGGCTGAAGTTCGACCTGGATAAACTGCAAGATCTGGAGGTGGCAAAAATATTCCAAGCCACAATTGGAGGGAAATTTGCGCCACTGCTCATTTTGGGAGCTGATGAACTAGATCAAGATGTTAACACCATGACTGCCACCTTCAACTCAGCAGTGACAGATGCCGCCACTGTGATCCTTGGCAAACACTGCCCAAAGAAAAAACTATGAATCACGCCTGAACTTTTGGACCTGTGCGACAAACGAAGAAAGACGAAAAGGAAAAAGAACATCTCACAGGGAGCTGATGCCTACTGACAAATCAACAATGACATCTGAAAAGGTATGCGCACAGCAAAGCAGAACTCGATAGAAGATCAATGCAAGAAAACAGAGAACAGTCCGAACAAGAACAAAAGCAAGAAGATTGCTACCAGAAGCCTACCAGATTGTGAAATGGCTGACAAGTATTAAACAGCTTAAGGTCTCCACGATCCAACGCAAGTATGGCTTGTGCCTTATGCAGTTATGGAAGAACAAGAAGGATAGATGGACAGAGTACTTTTTGACCTTTACAACTGTCACGTGGGTTTTATGGGTTGCTGGGCTCTGCACAATGGAATGATGTAAACCTCACGCTTTATCTGATGGGAACTGCTAGTTCGTCACCCTGTGGAGTACTATAATAAATTTATTTATTTAGCTCGGTCTGTGTTAAGGCTGGGTTACAGAGATAGATAGAAAAATGGTAAAAGATTACTGTCACACTAGCTTTCACACGGCTATGAATCATATGTAGTCCAGCCACTTGATAACAGTTAAACATCACACATTTATTTCTTCTACTCTATACAAGATTTTCTAAGTACTAATCTACCTTAAACGTTAAATAGTCACTGTGAATAATTCGATCGCTGATAGTCTATGCAGCTAATAGTTCATCCTTGGGCACTGGATGTTATAGTTCATGAGAAGCGGACTACTGTGGACCTGTAGCTCTCAGTTTTTTGTGCACACACGGTTATAGACTTAACTTTCCGTCTAGCGTGCTGTGCTGTGGTCGGTTTCCTGACAACTTGGGTTGTCTTCTTCTGGTTTCTTCCCTGTGGGTAGACTGGTTGGCTTTCCTCGCACAATGCTGGGGATACCGCTGCAGCCAACTAATGCGTTGACGTGGTTTCGTCTGAGGCAGTGTTGGGCGCACTACAGAACGCCTGTTCGTCTGTAACATATGAGACGAAATTCTGCACAACCTTGAATGATAGGTGTGTGCAGAGCGTCTCACTAAAGGTCGTAATAGCCCTCAGTGATTAGCTCCACATCTACATATATAAGCGACGAACATTCTGCTAAGTCCGTGGTCCACTGGAATCTCCACTCTAATTTCCTATACATTCATAAATATAAAACATGGCTACTTATACACATCAAGAATTAATAATATTATACACATTCATTTGTACAGTCACTGGTCTGTAAGCATACATATAAGTTAAACAACAGTGGTTCCGTACATAATCCAAGATGGCGTCCGCCGGTCGTCTTTTTGCCTCGTGGTCAGCTACGCCATGTGTCAGGCAAAGTTGGGCTAACAATTTAATTCTATGCATAGCAAATTCCACAAACATATAATTCAACAATAATATAATACATCACGATGAAACAGAAATATGTTCATTTACCTTCGTGACAATATCTGGCCAGTGGCTACTTGAGTGAATTCGGATTTACACAAGTACTGCGTCCTAGTCTTTTCTGAAGAGAACTACTGCTCCTGTGTAGCTCTTAACTCTTCCTTGGTTTTAACACGACTGCCGGTTCTTCTCTACATTCAAAGTAGTCAGACCTGGTTGAGTCTCTCCTAGCTGTGTTCTCATTGGCGGATAACTGACTTACCTAAGGCGTTACGATGATGTCATTGCCTTAGCTAGGGTCCACAGCCACTGTGTGTAATCGGCAGTACGCTACTGCTACGCTTGATTACTTCCATCGTCTGCTGCCTAACTTTGAAATTCTAATATTACATAGACTAACCAAGCTAAATATTAAAATAAGCAGAGTAAAACTAGTCATCTCACGACAACATTAACTACACACCAAACGGAGACCCATCAGTTCTGGAATATCCTCAGAACAGAGAAAAAGGTAAATCCTCCCAATTCTCCGAGAAAACTCCTGTAACAAGATCTGCAAGAGAAGGGAGTGGACCCAATCGCTTGTCATCACTCTTCCCAAAAAGTGTAACCTTTAGGAGTGTCAAAACTACCGCACAATCAGCCTCTACAACCATCCCAGCAAAGTTCTCATTAAAATAATACTCAACAGGTTGAAATCCCAAGCTGAACAAATCATAGCTGAAGAAGAAGCAAGATTCAGGGCAGGGCGAAGTACCATTGAGCAGATTTTCAACCTCAGAATTATCTGTGAGGAATACTTGTCAACGCACGGGAGGATCCTTATGCGGCCCTTACCCCAAAATACGTAATGATTTCAGGGGGATGCAACACCACCCGCCGCGGTTGCTTCCGTGTTCTTAATAAATAGGCAGTGTGTAAAGTTGAGGACAGAGCCACAGCATCAAAGATGAGGACACGCGCGCACTTGCACCATAAAACGCATACACTCTGATGGTGATAGTGATACAAATAAATTTCTTCATTCAATGATGACGCTTATGAATGATAATGAACGATGATATAGTCATATACGATTGAATTATATCCGGACTAACAATCGCGGGCGGACGAGGGGGGGGGGGTTTCCGAAAACCCCCCCTCCCCAGCCCCCCCCCCCCAAAAAAAAGGAAAAAAAAGAAGGAGAGAGAGAGAGAGAGAGAGAGAGAAAAAAAAAACTATATATATATGTAATATATAATAGTAAAAATTAAAATTAAAAACATAAAAATAAACATAAAATAAATAAATAAAAATAAATAATATCTATATATAATATATATATTTATTTATTTAATTAATTTTTATTTTTATTTAAAAGAAATAAATTTTATACGAGTATTTAACCTCTCCTACAATATACAAGCCCTCGCAATCTTCTCCCTAAAAAAGTTCAATCATTGCAATCATTCTAAACAATCTCCAGACGAACACCTTCTTTCATGCTCCACAAAGAGCAAAGCTGATATTTCCCGTCTTCGGCGACATTCTAATTATTTATATCTTTCTTTCTTTATTTATTTACAAGAAGCGGAGACTGCGGATACATTCATAGTCTTTAATTTGCTATCAGTAGTAGGCCTACTAGCCCAATTCCTTTAGACGTCACATGCACGAAGGAAAAGATAACTCATCAGGTTATATCTACGCTTCCGGGCTATATGATGTCAGATAGTCTTTGTTAGTAAGGAGACAACATGATTCTGTAAGCGCTTCGATAAAGACTGCTGAAGATGGCACATTCCCAGCTGAAAGACTAGAATCTGGTGGGTAGATTTGTTGACAATATAAATCAATACAAACCTTGTTCCCCAGAGGCCTCCGATTTCTTGAAACTGAAAGTTATGTTTGGCAGACGTTGGGACTTGATTTCCGTGATGTTGGTCAGCTTCGTGACGTACTATCCTATCCTATCTTCTTCTTCTTCTTCTTCTTCAGATTAATGTGCAAACCCCAATGTTGGGGAACAATACACATGTGTGGGACTCGACGGGAGCATGCGCTGGCACGTTAAAACAAAACACACACAAAAAAAAAAAAAAAAAAAAAAAAAAAACAACATTCAGGCACCCCCCCCCCCCCCCTCTACTAGGGGAAGGGGGGGACACAGTGGGGTTTGGAGGACAAAACTATGATACACTAATAGATTATTTAAAATAATTAAGAAATTAATAATAGGTACAGGTGGCCCCTTAATAAGGCTTTTCTTTAACAAAATACTTTATTATTATATTTATTTATTTATTATAATTTATATATATATAATTTTTTTTTCCAATGAGATATTTACAAATGGAGCCATCCTTCCATTGCTGATTTGAAGGCAGGGACTGACTTAGTGGTTGTGATTTCATCAGAGAGAGAGTTCCAGAGACGGATAGAGGAGGGGAAGAAGGAATGTAGGTGAGCATTGATTCTAGATTGGGGCACCTGGAGCTTCGCCTGCTGTCCTCTGGTGGCACGTGCTGCTGGTTTAAGATGTGAACCAGCAGGGATATCGACTTGGTCACTGATGATCTTATACAGCATTGCAGCTTTGTCGATCTTGCGACGCTCAGACAGGGTCTGCAGGTTTAGCTGACGGACAAGCGCAGAGGCGCTAGACCGGGGACTGAAGTCATGCAGGATCCTTCGGGCCGCTCTTCGTTGGACCAGTTCCAGGGTGTCGCTCAAGTTCTGTTGAAAGGGATCCCACACTGGGGAAGCGTATTCCAGGACTGGTCGGACTAGGCCTTTGTAACAGTGCGTCTGGACGGCAGTGGGGCATCCCTTCAGGTTTCTGTAGACGAAGGCGCTGGTTTGGTTCGCTTTGGCAGCCAAAGCGTGAACATGCTTCCCCCAGTGGAGTTTCTCTGTAAGCTCGACACCGAGGTACTTAACACTGTCCACCTGCTCGAGCGTGTGACCGTGGAGGGTGTAGTTTGAGCGGGTAGGTTTCTTTTTGTTGGTAACAGATAGGACATGGCACTTGGCAACATTGAACTCCATCTGCCACATCTCCTCCCACTTTTCCAGGGTTGCTAGGTCTTCTTGTAGGGAGACAGCATCTTGTTGAGTCTTGATGCGCTGGTAAAGGATGGTGTCATCAGCGAATAACCTGACGTTGGCCTTGATGTTGTTGCCCAGGTCATTGATGTAGACTAGGAAGAGCGTCGGGCCGATGACGGATCCTTGGGGGACACCCGAGGTCACCTGGCCCATACTAGACGACTCCCCCTCCACAACAACTTGCTGGGTTCTTTGAGCCAGGAAGTTCTGTATCCAGCTCAGGGTCTTCCCTCTGATGCCGTAATGGTGGAGCTTGATGTCCTGTCCCGTAACCAGGAGGTCGTAGGGGCACCTCAGATGATCGTTTAAACAGCATACTCCATTTTTCTCTGTCCTCAGCAGCACTGATGGCTTCGCTCAGTGTCAAACCAGTCCATTCTCGAGTCCAGTCCAGTCCAGTCGTAGAACCAATTTTAAAAAGAAATGTAATTTTGAGACAGTTGCACAGCATTATTCTATCCAGGCTGTACGTGGTGCGTTTGAAAATAAAGTATTCAGACCACAATGATACTCAATGTACATTTACTTCCTTTATTGTTTTGGGCATTCAACCACATTACGTAAGAGGCCCACGAGTTTACAAAGACAGTTGAAGAAACTTGCAGGATTGGGATGAGCCACTGCTACGTTGTTTTAGTTTTTACTTTTAGGAGAGAAGAAATGATGTAGGTTCAAGGTTGTAGCCATGTTCACTGTCATGAAATAGGTTCAGTTAAGCTCTTTTTATTTCTTGTTAGAAATTGCAGGAATAGAAAGCCAGCAAGTTTCTGACATCAGCAGTAAACAAGTTGCCAGATGGAACTTGCAGCCAATTGGAGATAAAGAAATAATCAGAAAATGAGTCTGGTAGTGACAGAGAAGGATATGGTTAGTTAGTACAATAGTTTATTATGGTGATTGCCATTTCTCATATTTCTGTTGTAATGTTTTCCCATGTAACATTTCTTTTATGAATCAGAACAATAAATTATTGAATTGTGTTTGATGAAGCTACATGACCCAGTGTTATCTAAAGTGAAGCTTGTGCCAACCAGTGACGCAGAAGGTCATAATTACTTATATGAGTATTGTATGATGATGAGTAAACAGCTGTTTTCTTTTTTTGTTTGTTTAGAAATTTCGGGAAGAGAAAGCCAACATGTTTCTCAGATCAGCAGTGAATAGATTGTAACATCAGAAGGAACTTGCACTTGCAGTAAGTCTGAGCTGAAGGAAAAATCAGAAATTAAGACAGAGCCTGACATGATGGAGCCACATGACCCAGTGTTGTCCAAATTGAAGACAGAACCTGAAAGTAACCCAGAAGAATATGGTAAGTGTATTACTACTATTAGTATTTTATTACTTAGTAATAATGTAAAGCTATGGATGGCAGTTGGCTCAGTGGTGTATGCAGTGTGCTCAATGTAAATCAATAACATTGCAGCCTGTCAAGTGGTTCAAACCCCGTTGACAGCCTGGAGTAAAATAATAATAATAAAATAATACTGGTAAATAAATACATAACATTAAAAACTAAATGCTGTTGTCCTAGACAGGTGAGTGCAGTATACACAAATACACTCGGCACCTTCTAGGTGTCTTCTCCCCATCCCTGATCGGCCATGATTGTGCTCAGTGATCTGAATGCATTATGCACCCAAAGGTTGCAGGTGGGCACACCAAGTGACTTGAGTTAGATCCAGTGCTTTGAGCAGTTTATGAACATTTATATTTTCCTATCCTATCCTGTCCCATAACCCGAAGGTCGTAGGGGCACCACAGATGATCGTTTAACCAGCATACTCCATCTTTCTCTGTCCTCAGCAGCCCTGATGGCATCGCTCAGTGTCAAACCAGTCCATTCTCGAATGTTGTCCTCCCACCTCTTTTTCGGTGTCCCCCTTCTTCTACCTCCTTGCACTGTGCCTTGCAGAATGGTCTTTGCAAGTCCTGATGATCTGGTGACGTGGCCATACCATCGGAGTTTCCGTTTCTTCACCACTGTGAGCAGGTCATCGTGTTGTCCAATGGCTTGTGTGATGGTCTTTCGGACTTCGTCGTTGGTGATGTGTTGGGTATAGGAAATGCACAGAAGTCTTCTGTAGCACCTCATCTCCATGCTTTGTATTCTTCGTTGGAGATCTGCTGTGAGGGTCCATGCTTCGCAAGCATATAGGAAGATGGAGATGACCAGAGAGCGCAGCAGTCTTACTTCTGTTGTGTCTTGGGAATGTAGACTGATGGTTCTGTCTTTCCAAATGGGCTTCAACCTTGTCAGGGCAGCAGTTGTTTGTGCGATCCTGGAGAGGACTTCCTGTCGAGACCCATTGTCTGACACAATGGCTCCTAAATATTTGAAGCTGTGCACTGTGTTGAGGGATTGGCCTTGTACTTTGATGTCCGTGTTGATGCCATTGGTGTTGTTGGTCATCATTTTGGTCTTCTCTGCACTTATATCCATTCCATAAGCTCTGGAGGTGGTGTCAAGCCTCTGTACAAGCTGTTTAAGTTCTTGTTCCTCTCCAGCCAATCCATCAATATCATCCGCAAAACGAAGATTGGAGATTGCTCTGCCCCCTATGCTGACTGTGCCTTCGTGATCTGCAAGAGCATCTGACATGATGCGCTCTAGGAAGATGTTGAAGAGTGTTGGAGAGAGTAGGCATCCTTGACGCACACCGATTGTTGTTCTGAACCAGTTCCCGATTATGCTGTTATGGAGGACTGCACTGGTAGCCTTGTCATACAGGCTTTTGATGACTTCTATAATTTTAGGGCTGATGTTTTAGTCGCCTCTTACGACACGCCGGGAAACGTTGGGTCTATTCTATTTGCCCGAACCCACAGAGCATATTTTACACAAGAGTTAGGGTATTTTTGCTGTTGTAGTGAATTTTTCATCGTTCGAGGTTTAAAAGTTTCAAGCTGTTTCAAAATGTCTGTATCTGTCATGTCACTCGAAGGGACTCAGTGACTTCAGCTCAAACAGCGAGTGAATGGATTCAAACTCAAACTAAAATACTAACACAAATACCACATGAACAGTTAAAGTCTTTTATTCAACACATATACACACAGGAATATGGGAAATCTAACCCTACCTCAACCCTTAACTGGACGCTACAACCCCAACAATTAACAATCAGTTACTTCCCTTGACTTCTTCGTAACCCCTTAAACATTGGACACAAAGTGCCAACCCAACCAATGATACAACAATATGAAAATAAAGATGAAGTACTATAACAGATGGCTTATGGATACAATCGATATGCTCTGCGAGAATATATTTAATTAATATCAAAATCCTTTACATAAACCAGCACAATTGTTCGTTATTCATTACTAAGCTTAACTACTATCATCTGGAATCAGCAACACATGTCTTTTGCTTTTCCACACCAAGTTCCAGAAAATCACCACACTGCTTTCAAAATCTAGCACAGTCTATAGAAGAACAAGACATGATCACAACCTTCGACGAATTCTGTGAAAATCACTGTATTAAATGTTCACTAAGTGTGTAGTATGGATTTATGTGCGTGTAATGTTGTATGTTGGTGAGTGTGCACGGCCCTGAGTACCGCAGTGCAGCATCAATGTGGTAGGGATCATGCAGCACCAAGGCGGCCAAGGTCACGCCACGTCTTAGCTTCTCGGACCGGTGTAGAACATCGATGAACCAACACACGGCACCATACAACACCAGCATGTCTATCAATCTGCTATACTATCTTCCTCTTCGCTAGACCAGTCACCTACCTTTTTTCTTGAAAACTCTTCCGGGACAAGACTCCTTATTTGTGTATGAGGTCTGTTGGATCAGCTTGGGAATATTGGACGCATTTTGCCAGGTGGTCACTAGGGCTTCCTATGATGTTATTATTTAGCAATGTTGGCATTTTATATGTATGTGTTTTATTTTATAATGATGTTTGTATTCTATTTTGTTTTTGTAAATGGGGGTTCGATAAATTAGAGTATAGCCTCAGTGTCTCCTGCGTGGGATGTCTTTATTGTAAAGTGACTGGCTGGTGGAGAGCTTTCAGTTTTACACTAGGTTTGTTTCAGCAGATCTTTTATACGGATCAGGAGTTGTCCGGTCCTGATTGGCTCGGAAGAGTCCGCTGGACCTAAAGCAATAATCATGTAATGTAATGTAATGCAACAGCAAACAACATGCAGGAAACAGCCAAGCAGGCAACCAGGCCCAATCTGGTCAACATAATAACTCATCTTACTAAGCTATCCATTTACAATGTAAACATAACATGGGAAATAACTCCTACTGCCGTCCGCAATCTTGACCTGTTTATTTATGCATTACAATTCAAAATATTTCAAAATACCCCCTCAACCATCATCATTCATCCTCGTACGCATGCTCAAGAGTGTATAGCCACTGAGAATACTGGGCACCACTCACCTTCAGTCCTCGGCCTGTGATGGTACAGACAACACAACATAACAAAACACACAGTCTGTACGAGAGTCGATGGTTCGTTACTGCTGCATTAACTTATGATCTTAGGACATCCTAGTATCGACGAGATACCTAGGCCTTGGGCGGTCTCTAATAGAAGAGCACACACCCTTAGAAACACACTCTATCTACACAAGGATCACACAGCACTTGTGGCAGTGTTGTCTCTCCTGTACTGCTATAAACGTACTTCTCTATAGCAATTCCAACAGCACACTGGTCATTCTTGCCCTTCTTAAGGAACAAGACATCGGGTGGTTTTAGCACAAAACACAACACTTATAAACGGACTCTACAGCTATCCTATAATAGTGGCAGTCACAAATATTCAGTAGCTGTCTGATCACAATTAGTACCAACTTGACTCTGTCCTTACACCGCTTCTCCCAGTCCACAATTCAAGGCACAGAACTCCGTTCAAGCTTTTAGCACCTACTAAGCCATGTAAAAACACACGAGAAACTTTCAAAACCTATATACACTACACAATGCATAACGCTGACCCACACTTTTTGCACAGCACTCTCATTGATATGAAACTGTTTACTATGTACATCCCGACACAGCATAAATTTAGCGTGTCGTAAACTCACGTCGTCACAGTTTGTGTCCTTGGCTTTACTTTAAACAAATGTTAATAAATTAAAAAAATGTGTAGATCTTAAGCACAGGTGTTTGTTGTATTTATCTCTTCAGTCGTTATGAATGCTGTTGCTTTGTTTAGAAATTGCAGGAAGCCAACATGTTTTTCACACCAGCAGTGAACACATTGTAACATCAGAAGGAACTTGCACTTGCAGCAAGTCTGAAGAATCAGAAATCAAGACAGAGCCTGACATGATGGAGCCACATGACCCTTTGATGTCCAAGGTGAAGACAGAACCTGAAAATACAGAAGGATGTGGTAAGTGTATTAGTGTTGTATACTTAGTAATAATTGTCACGTTATTATCTATATTATGATTGTATCAGAGCTGCTTTACAGTTTCACCTTTCCACAGCAGCTCGGAGGAAGCATCTAGGTTCCCAGCTATAAATATATTCGCTGTTGAAATGTCCTAAGCATAGCGATCCCTCCCTTCCCAAAAGTACAGGCACGCGCATATAGGATATAACTACATCGCTTTCTCGCTAGCGCGAGGCCTAGCTAGCAACAAGTACGATAAGAAAAAGAAGGGAAGGGGAAAGAAAGAAAAAGAGGGAGAGAAAGGAAGAAAGAGGGGAAGACAAGGGAATAAAGAGGGAGAGAGAGGAAGGGAGAGAAAGGAAGAAAGAAAGGTAAGGAAAGTTGGAAGGAGAGGAAGGGAACGGAATGAAGAGAGGGAGAGAAAGGAAGAAAGAGTGTTATGGAGAAACGATGGAAAAAGTACGGAAAGGCCAGAAAAAATAATACAGAATCCTTGACAAATAACTAGACAAAAGTAAACTCTTGCAAGCAGGCACACATGCAGTTTTCTTTTTCTTTTTTTTTTAAAGAAGTAGTAGAGAGAATTTCTGGCGACACCAGTTACAGACGAACTTTCCCGACGGACTAAATGTTTTTGACTGACTGACTGCATAGCTGGTTTTACGTGCTCTTCTTGATAACGCTGTGGTCCTGATTCGGCTCTTTACAGTCCGCTGGACCCTATAAACAATGACTAACTAACTCTTGCTAGCGGCTTTCTTCTGTTGATAGCTGTGAACCTTGATATGTTTGTGGTGTTAACTTCACTCCTGATGTTAGTAATGTATGTGTATAAAGTGGTGAGAGAGAGAGAGAGAGAGAGAGAGATGTGTGACTTGTTTTGCGTCATCATATGTGTCATCGGTTCTTTTACGTCATTTTTCCCATCGTGTTCTTTTCGTTTTGTTTGTGTGTACGTGTAGCTGATGAAGTGTAACAATTTACACGAAATATTCTAGTTTAGGTGTTTTGGTGTTCGTTTTTATCACAATTTTTTTTAAAGAAGAAAAAACAAGCCTGCGGATGATACAAGGCACGCTTGAACATGATAAACACATAAAGTTACAAGTAGAATAAATCAGAAAACGGATAAAATATAATAATGAGGAATTCACAAACGCCACAAAGATGATAAAGAAATTAAAGAAATACTGATTAGGCCTATTGAAAACAAAACACATACAAAAGTTTACAATCACTTCACGATCCATGCAGGACAAAGACCAATAATAAGCAAAATCGATCATGCATTAGCATTTTATGTGCATGTGAGAAAAATACGAACAAATACACAGACAGACAAAAAGTGTTTCTAAGAAGGTGTTTTGCTCGTGTCTTGTTTGTGTGAATAAATAAATAGTACTCACAATTACGCTGGTGGTGCCGGTGATGATGAAGTGCTAGTGCAGGTATCCATTGCGCTTGAGAAGGAATGAGAGAGTGGCCATCATATGTTTAAAAAGTTCGAATGTATACACGCTACTATAATTATGCAGGTAGAAAAATGTCTTGAGAGACTTACTGAAGCCAGTTGATCAATTGACGACTGACATTCATTCAAAGCAGCTAGTGTTCCAGCCAGGTCAGGCAGTTCAGAAATGCAGTTGTCTGTGTTTTCTAATTGTTTTGATAGATACAAGACAGTGCAGTAAGCATGGTTGAGGACATTCCAAAACATATGGCGAATTTCTCCATCAGAATGCAGATACAGATGTTTTATCCATTTTCATATTCCATACCTCACTACGACAAACAACTTCTGCTACAACATTCACTACAACTATTACCACTACTACTACCCCCATCTACTATTACTACTAATACGAGAATTTATATAATGCACACATACCTCACTACAAGCAAAAGGTGCTAATTGCGAATTGCTAGTAGTACTACAACTCCGGCTGTTGTTGCTGATGAACCCATGATAATGTCTGTTAGTCACGGAATGCCTACAATTAGTTTTCTGTTATCTCATTTGTGAAACTACCGCCACCACATGTACTGCCGTTAAATAAAATGATGACTGATGCTATTTGTGTATTTGGTGTGTGTGAGGGTGGATGAGACAGGTGAGCGTGTATGTTGGTATAGATCGCCGCGCTTTGAGCCTGATTGAATTGGGGAAAGGCGCGTATATAGCATCCTGTATTATTATTATTATTATTATTTTGTCAAGTTTGAAACCGTAACTTTTCGTTACAGTTCAAGTGAGAAGATTTATTTTGCCTTCTTTTCTGGTGTGACAATGATGTCTGGGGCTGTTTGTGTCAGCTGCTCTTGCATAAGATGATGCAGTCTTTCTTTTTTATTTTTTATGCTCCATGCTCGTCTTTTCAGCAAATTAACAACAGCATGGACTTGCTCGCCAGCTTGTTCGCCATGGAACGCCATTCCCATTCCCCACCTCCTTACCCACTCTGTGATGTGCGTTTCTAAGATGTGTTGCTTGAGTGTGACATTTACACCTTTTTCACAGCTAAACTTGTCTCGGAATGTAGACATGTACAGCTCAATAGCTTCCTCAATTTCAGGGATTTCAGTTTCTTGGATTGAATTGTTATGTGCAACCAGCTCGTGTACTATTGAATATTGCATGTTGAGTCTTAAAAAATCTGTACGAATTTGCCATGCTTTGGTATGGATATCTGCCACTGATGACAGTGGCACTGCTGCATTTGGGATGCTGTCGACAATATCATTGATGACCTCCTTCTGCATATACTTGTTACAGTGATTGCCAATCATGGCGCCGCTGTGTAGGCCTGTCTCCTGATATTGTGTTTCTGTAGGACAGCTTCAACAGCAGCAGCAACTGGTCCTTCATATGATTCAAATTCTAATTGACTATAGTTTATTTTATCACCTCGGTTTCGCATCGTATGCATGTTTTTGACACAACTTTGAAATTCGCTGCTTGTGTTAACCATTTTATCTGGAAGATCTGCTGGTTTCTGTTTTGATAGTTCATCTGCAAGTTGTTTGTCTAGACTGTGACACTGAACTAGAAGTGCGTCATGATGTTTCTTGACTACACCCAGAAGAATGTGCAGGTAGGGTGGACATACATGGTCTATTTCTATGTTCCAAATGGGGTCTCGTGTTACATTAAAGTATAGCTTTGCATCTGATTTGTGGCAGCCTTGTTTTTCATAGTTTCTGTAATCTCTCTTCAAACTGCCTATGTGTCTTTTTGGCATCGCTTCATTTCCTGGATATGACTGCATTTGTTCTCTTGACGATTTACACCATAAACAACAATGTGTGCTTGATGGCCCTGAAATACCATACATCTTAAGCAAAAAGTCCAGATCACCAAACATAAAGACCCTAAGCTGTTTGTCCCTCCAAACTCCCAATTTCAGCCTCTCAATTTCTCCTTTTAATGGGCCTAGAATGGATGCAAGATTTTCATTGGTGTCTTTACATTCAGCCAAAACAATCATGTGTGCATTGTCTTTAGCATTGGGGCTTTCTACATTAAGAACTTGCAAAACCATCTTGAAGCTTTCCCCCCCGTGGTCTCCACCTAGTTTTATCCATACTTCATCTGTTGGGATGTTGCCATCATGCCAGTCTAGCATTTTCTTTTCATGATACTTTTCCAGCAAATTTAACACGAATTGGGTTATGTCTGTGATCAACGCCACAGGCTCTTCCTTTTCTTCACACTTCCCTGATTTATTGGTACTTTTGATTTGTTTATCTTCTACAACGATCTCACCACACATTGCCCCCTTTTGAAACTCTCTTTCTCTGTGCTCACTTGCCATTGAAATCCCATGTGATCTGTTCAACTGCCTAAGTTTTTTCTGCTTATTCCATGGCAAATTAAGTTGTGACCTCATACGTGCTGCTTGTTTTGCAGAGATAATTGGTGCAATACATTTGGCGTGTGTAAGAATTTGTGTCTTTCTCTGTGTGGCTTGAACTTTCAGTTCTGTCCCCTGTTGTTTCTCCAAGTCTTCATGTGTGGATCCTGAAATGTCTTTTCTGAGTTTATTGATCTCAGCTGCCCTTTTTTTTCTTAAAGTGCTGCTTGCTAATGAAGATGTCTTTTTAGCTTTTACTATCTTCTTCAAAACAATGGACGTTCCTTTGGTTTTACAAATAACGGTTCGTCTGTCATCTGATTGACTCATTTTGATCTGAACCAAACATGTTAAATAGGCCTCTTCTTCTCTTGTGAGTGGTGCTGCTAGATGCTTAAGAGGTCGGATTGAGTTTGCTTGTGTTTGCTCACTGTCCGTTTGTGATGCCGAGTCTGCTGTGCATGTGCTTGTGTGTTGCTCAGGTGTCGGACACTGCTGTGTGGTCGTGACAGATGAGTTGGATGTGTCTCTATCTGTTTCTTGTCTTCTCTATCAGATGTCACTCCCTTCTTTTCCAAGAAGTCTAGAAGTCGCCTTTTTACCTTGACTCGTATGGGAGTAGATGTGACTGTTGGCTGAAAACTAGTGACAGTGCTAGTGGAGGTGGAGGTGGAGGTGTTAGTGGAAGTGACAGTCGAGTTATGCGTAGCCGTTTTAATTTGAGCGCATCCATATTTCTCAGGTTTCTTCTTTATGCGTCTTCCACATGCGCTCCTGTTGACCTGTTTATACTGATTACAAACTGCACAGTCGCTGACCTGTATATTTGGATTATACACTGACCACAGATGCTGTGATCCCTCAATACGCTTTGCAGCTATATGACGCAACAAACTCGAATCAGACCGTGATTTGATTTTTCGTGTGCGATGTCGACATGTGAAGCATAATGTACTCGGATAGACTATACCATCAGTCTCAACAGAATATTGTATACCATAGATGTCCAAAAGTTCAGATGCCACGGTTTTACAGAATCTATGATTTGGTACGTTTTCTCTCGGCCTTTTCGATCTTTCTCCACACAATCTGCATAATGAGTTTAACTTATCTCTGTGATACTGTTCTGTATGAGCTATTTGAGATTCAGTATCCATTTTAATGTGATATTTGTTACCTACCACCTCTTCCGTATATATGCAATAAACTAAAAGCTAACTGAAACTTTTCAGTGCAACTTAAATTGAATTAAAGACGACACTGCAGTAAAATCTAAGGAATTGGGCGCCTGTTGCACACAATTTAACAGTAACGCACCAGTCGAAAAACTCACTAAAAACACAGTTCCAGCATGGGATACATTTCAAAAATCACGTCAACTTGAAGTACACATATTAAAGTTTCTTCACACAAAAAGCCACACACACACAGGCCCTAATACCTTGACTATCCCAAATCGAAAACAGAATAAACCACGTGTTCAAAATACATGAACTACAGTGCAATTTGCGATCACTGCAAGTCTAGGAAAGGTAAATAATATTCACCAAAAATAAACTACTTCCACCACACCCATTAAACTTCTCCACAATGTAGCTGAAAACAATAGCTGCAAACTTCACCAAATGTATCCAAGCATCTTTTGTTAATATAATTTCTGTAGCAAATAACACACATAGACTATGCAACAAAATGTACACGCTGGCAGTTCAGAACAGCACTTAGACCGGTCTGTAACAATTCGCGCCAAGCTATTTTTCTTTGTCTGCCTGCAGTCTCTGCACAGATGGCCTCAGGCAGCAAAAGAAGGGGAATTGGGCTTACGTATGTGTACAAGCAGCTAATTTAGGCTGAGGCGCTCACAACCTAGAAGCTGCGTTCATATAGCCGCCGAGCTACCGTGTTTCTAGATCTAAAATATAGAACAGGCTTTGAGAATAGTTACATGCCATGATCTGCCATGTGTACAAGGGTTCAATTCCATGAGGGGCATGACATTTGTTTATGTGTGGTAACCGTTCCTGGTATAAACCCCATAATAATTGAGACTTGAGAGATAAACCTGATCTTTAGTTTTAAGAATTAAAGAGTTAAACAATATAAAGATTAATAATAATAATAATGGATGCTATACCTGCCCTATTCCTAAATTATATTTGAAGCGTGGTGATCTGTAACCAACATAATACTCCCCTGCTACCCACACCCCTTCATGTACAACAAACGCCCGTTCATCTCTCAGTCATGTGGTGTAAAGGAAAGGGGCTGTTCAATACGGAAAGAAAAACTAATTTTTGTTGGATACGAATAAAAGGTTGACTGCATCCAATACTATTATTGAAGGGAGTGAGGAAACCGAAGTACCAGGTGAAACCCCTCAATGACCTATAAAAGTCTTGTGTCTAAGTCACATAAATTCATCCCCTGCCTGTTTGAACCCATGACCAGTCCTAACCAATTGCACTATCTCTATCAACCACTTACCCATGACATTTCTGCTGATTTTGTTGTTGCAGAAAGCAGTGGCTCATTGGAAAAGATGGTGTGGGTGAAGACAGAGAGGTGCATTGAGACAATCCCAATGGAGTCTGAGGTAATAATTGAGCTTGACTTTTCTTTTACAAAGCTTCAATTCTGTATGGTATTTCGAATGTACTGTAGTTGTTGTAAATGTCCTCTTAATTTGTAAACTGAAGCCCAGGTAACACAGATTTTAAATACCCTCTGGTTGCCCAGTGGATTTGGAGTGGGAAAGATGTGGGAATGAGGGCCCTGCAGCATACCACTCCTATCTCTGGCTCATAGCTGTGGGAAAGGCAAGGTGTACGAATGGGAATTTGAAGAGAGATACCAGGCCCACTGGGCCTGCCACACACGTGGGGCAGCCGTTGAACGCCCCACTACAAGCCCAGAGTGACTGAGCCAGTGATCTAATTCACTATGTACTGCGCGCGTGTGCCGCGGTAAGCTAGCTGGCGTCAAGTCATGGATAGGCCTATTTTAATGTTGTGCTGAGCTCACACTCAATAAATATTTTTATATTCCATTAAAATAAAATGTACATGTAAGCTTGTTAAATTCCTAAAATATTTGTTATCACAAAGTATAATTCATCTTTTAGTGTTTTGTAAGTTTTAAAAGAAAAATCTCAATTTCCTTATTGTATGCGGACGTATAGTTTCATCACTTCCTGCTCACGTTTGGACAACTTCAAATTGACACGCCGTGTTCAACTATTAACGGCAAGTATTATTTAATTCCGATTTAAAAGTTTATTTCTGCTTACCTATTGGCTTTTAATTCAGGCAAATTGTTATTTTTAAATTATTTCCTTCTTACCCATGGCTTCTTATTCAAGTAAACGTAGAAAACTTAGTCTTAGGGCACAGGTTGAAAAACTTTGTTGGCTTCTTTTGACACTGACAGTATTAATTTAATCATACTGATTCATAGCCTCGATGAAAATGAATCTGAATCAGTGCAAGATGTTAATTCGAATGCATTTTTTGATGATCTCAGCCATAAAGTGTTTGAGGTTGATTTTAAAAAAAAAATCAAACCAATTTGTGTGTGTGTGCATATAAAGCAACGATTCTTTTTGTTTGGATTTTTATTCAGGCTAGTTGAAATTGAACTAGTATAAAATTTGTGTAGCCCAGCTAACCTTCCGTCGATGGGCAGCTGGGATAACTATGTTGATCGTTGGACTTCTGATCCCAGGGCTCAAATCCGGGCAGGGGAAAACTTAAATGCAATCTCTGTACCAACAGTGCCTTTAGCTTTTTTGATAGGTTAAGTGCGCTATATTTAAAGTATTATAATAAAGCGGCTTTTATAATTAAAAGAGGTGCTACAGCAAGATACACAGTTTTTGTTTGCATTTTGATTTTAAATAACCAAGCACTACATTAAAATTGTTTGCTTTTGTTGTTTCAGAAATCTTCAGGGTGTTTTTCATCGTGCTGGAAGATATAAAGGAGAAAGTAGATGAAGTCTACCAGATGGCTGCAGCAGGTTCAGCATCCCGATCCAACTCCAAAGCATCTCTTCCTAGTGGATTTACTTTCTACTAGCAACTATGGAAGAGATGACTGCATTGGATGATGTTTTGGATGACTTGGAAGTGAGGAGCCACATGGTAAGAATTGATGTAAATAAGTGACACAAACTAGGCCCACATAATTTTAACTTCCAGATTTCATGAATTCATGTTGTTTTCAGTTTTCATGTATTCTTTTGAATGTCA
>CM072519.1:45594127-45718997 GCA_036898135.1 Oncomelania hupensis | reverse complement strand
GTTAATTCTGCTAGGTACCCTGTACCGTGCACTTCGTACTGAATTTATTAAACGTAATCATCCTTCAGAGCGATGCAATAAACCGTGTACTGCGTTTTTCTTACGACGTGTGCACTTGAAAGCAGACTGAACAGTTTCAAGAAGTAAGTGACGTTCTGGCGGTTTTGCCTTAAATTGTTCAACATCAATTATCACCAACACTGTAGTGTTAGGCATTCCATTATGGTGCGTGCTATTCTAATATTTTTCAGAAGTTATCTGTCATGACTTAGTCTGTTTTAATTACTCCTAAATTGCAGTATGTATTAAAAGTCTTGATCGATGATATTGATATTCATGAAACATATTAATACTGTTTTTCTTGTACAGTTTTTGTGTGTGCTGTTTTTGTGTCTATGCTATATTTATCTCTTTGAATTTGATTATATTTTAATGTGTTTTTTTTTAAAAATGTATTTTCTTTTAAAATTTACATGCATTTCACCATGTTGATATGAATATGTGTGAACGCATAGGTTTGAATTTTGACCTTTATAAAATAAATTATTAATAATATATTTATATGTTTACAATAATACAATGTAATATGTACATATTTAATGTGATTGATGTTAATTATGACTTTTTTGTTCGATTATAATTTATATTTATAAAAACAAAAGTACGGTATATAAATTAGGTATATTAAATTTTGTTTTCCAGAGGGAACAGTCATCTGCACAATGGTATCCCTTCATCATATTACACATGCTGTTTCCATCGTCATCATCTCATACCTCGCCAAGAAATACATAGATCTGAGATTAATGCATGCTACACTACGTTTAGACTTCCAGCAACTAAAGATTTCTTGTGAATCAAATCCAGAAAGAAAGGTAGGCTTGTTTCAATGTCAGACCAACAGCGGCATCCATCAGAAAGACCAGCCATTCAGGGAGTTCCAGACACAATTTCAAACATCGTCTAGCCTTGACATGAAACTTCCACCAAGTTCAGGTGCCAAGGACATGTTCAGTGCTAGCTCCATTACTTCTTCAGCTGTTGATGTTGATGATTACGGACGCACGCTTGGAGGTGGCAAAGATTACGTCTCTGCTGGCAAGGGAGATAATAGCCAGGCAATGACATTCTCACCACCACAAAAGAATGTACCTCTCATGCCCCACATCGTACTGCCATCTTTTCAACCATTCCAGCATTCTAGCAGACATGATAGTGATCCTGAATTGTCAGCAAGGGCGCAGAGTGAATCTTCAACAGGAAATATACAAGCGACTAACATCGATCTACAAAAAACAAGCGAATCACTGGAAAAAGTTGTCCCTTCTCCGTCTTCTAGTTTGAAATTTGGTGAAGGTGTGAAATCAAGAGCTGTCGAAAAGTATGCTCAGACTCCACCACTAGACAGCAGCAAGGATGACAGTGATTTCTACCTTGGCTCTCTCTCCAGTCTCCAAGCAGGTGAAGAGGGAGAGGACATCATCGCCACAAAAGCTGAAAACACGTTAGGGGCAGAGGATTCGCTTTACCCTCACGGCATCAACGTAGCTCCTCGTGATGAAGAATTTGATGGTGAGGAATGGGAAGAGTATGGAGACGACGAGACAGTTGATGATGACAGTGAAGACAAACCTCACCCAGCGTTTGGCAATGTTAGTTTGCAGTGGCTGACAGATCATGAGGCAGAGGAATTGTCCTTGGATGGTTCTTCTGTTCGTTGCACTGGAGAAACCATGCCTGACAGAATGTGCCACTTTAGCAACCTGTGTTTCCATCCCCAAACCAAAGACTTTGTGTTCTTGCAAAGCTCGAAGAGTGTAAAGGACAACGTTCCAGATTTGAGAGGAAAAGAAGCGTTGTTAGAACTGAGTACTGTAGCCGGTCATAATGCTCAGTATTTCTCCTATACCACCATTCATTCAGCAGATGCCAGCTCTGTACAGGTGGCCATTATTCCTGGTACAACAGTTGTGTTCAAACGCTTCAAGCCAGACAATGTGATGCATGCATTTCATGATGACCTCATTCCTCTGTGGTACACTCTTGTTGAAGTTCTCAAACTACATCCAAAGAAGAGAGGAGACAGTGTGAACACAAAAGCAACATTTCCTGTTTCTTTATTTTTGGCTGATGAGAACAGCGAAGGAGAATTTTATGATTTGTACAATGCGTTCTCTGATGGCAGTACTTTCACGTTGAACAGTCTGTTAGCCAGTGTCAGCAAAGTAACAGATCAAAACAGCTTGGTGTGTTTTGCGGACGCTGAGGTTGGATTATCCAAAGCAACCATTTGGTATCACTATGGATTTTTTAAACCCCAGGGGCCTCTTCCAGTAATCTCTGTTACTTCAGGTTTCATCCGCAGCTCCATTTCTTTTCTGATGAACACTTTGACCTTGGAATGCCCTCTGTGTGGAGAGGGCGGCCATCTTGTCCTGATTTCACGCAAGGAGACACGACGCATCTGGAATGAAATGGATCTGGTGTTGACCATCAGTCAGAGGTTCCAGGTACAATATTTTTTTCAGATATTCCTTAACAACTTTGTTTGAAAAAAAAATTATGATAATTATTTCCACTGGGAAACATCCAGAAGCATTCAACATTCAAAATCGTATCACTGCCAGCAAACAATACTGCCATGTTTCTCACTATTATTAGTATTATATACATGAACGGTTGTGAGATGCTGCATTATTAATTTATTATTTCAGTGTTGGTCAGCGTTTTTTGAGTGCAGTTCCTTTGTTGGACAGTCCACTTATGGATTCAGTCAAATGTTGAATTCTATGATATTGTCAAAATATTAATTGAATGTTCATGTTTGTTTTTTTTCTTAAATGTATTTTTATTCTTTATTTTATTGTACTTTGAATTTACATTTTATAAGGTAAAAGTGATGACAGTGAGCCTGGAGACTCATAGTTTAGGGGAAATCATCCCTATCATCCACACCTCGCGAGGCATCATCGGGATGCATGGCTCCCTCCTTTCTCTCGCTGCTTTCCTCAGGTAAGGGAATCGGTACTTTTTCTTGTGTTTTGCAGATGTTTTTATAACATGTAATCAAGTTCTTTTTTTTCTTTCTTTTCTTCTGTTTTATTGTTGTTGTTGTTGTTGTTGTTCAAAATTTAGTTGTATTTTTAACTTGACGATTGCTCTAACAAATAACTAGTTTGAGTGAGCAAGTCTGGTTTGGATGGCACAACAGCGACCACAAGCGTATCGGCTTTTGTTTTGAGAAACTGAGCTGGGACAGTCCCAGGTTAATACTGGCATTGCAGTTCAGGACTGTCAGATTTCAAACTTAACATGGACCATGGACATGTCAATGGAAATCTGGCTGGAGATCTCGACAACTGAGGAGAGTAAAGAAGCGATGCAGAGTTGATGGGCACTGCCCTAACAGAGCTGCTCTAGGGAAAATGGAAGTCCATAACACCTCTGTCTCTAATTTCTAGGGTGTTTTTAATTAATTTATTTGTTTATTTATTTATTTTATCACATTTATATAGTGCTTTTCCAGCTCAAGAGCTGCTCAAGGCACAAGTTGATAGAGGATCTAACTCAAGGCATCCATGGCGCCCTCCTGCAACCTTTTGGCGCATAGTTCTTACGCCCAGATGACTGAGCACAATCCTGGACAACCAGGGATGGGGAGAGTGGACCTAGTTCTTGCCGGGTGTATTTTATTTGGCCGGCACTCACCCGATTAGGACATGAGCGTCCGAAAGTCCATGCCCAGACTAGACCTCGGTGTATACTCTCATCCGAAGGACATTGATTACTAAAATTGAACATTCTATCTGAAATGATTTTACCAGTGCAACGTTCAGAGGGACCCGTATGTGAATACATTTTCTTTTTGTGCCAGTGCAACCATTGCAAAGTACCGAAACATTATAGAAAAACCTTTATCTTTGTACTTTCTTCTATCACTGTAGTGTATCATTGTAACTACAATTTGTGTTGTTGGTTTTCAGACAAGGCAGTATTGTGGTGGAGCTATTCCCCTACGCTGTGAACCCTGACAACTACACACCTTACAAAACATTGTGTGACATTCCTGGCATGCAGATCACTTATCGAGCCTGGCAGAACACACACAAAGAACAATCTCTGCCTCATCCTGAGTGGAGCCCAGAGCTGGGAGGTATTCAGCATCTCTCTGACCAACAGCAAAGGGAGATTGAAAACCAAGTAAATATATTATTATCATCGAGGTCGTCGTCATTGTCAGCAGCAGTATTTGTCTTTTGCATCATAATCAGTGCCATGGTCATGTTCATTATTAACAACTTTATCATTTAACATCAACATCATCACTGCCATTATATAGTTTTTTCAATGTATAGTTACCATTCCCTATTCGTATTATAGGTCAAAACAATTTTAATCCGATCTCTTAAAAATCTGTTATTTGACTAGTGTTGTAGTCCACCTTTGATTATTCATGCGACTGTAATGAGAATGCTTAGGTTTGATCATTCTTTACTTACTGAGATATTTCCCAGTCTAAGACTTGACGAAAGTACAATGAATACATTGAGCTGTACAGTATTTCAAACAATTTAGAAAAGCAGAAACAGACAGAAAACTTAGTGAAGAAATAAAATACACTGTTGAACAGATAAAAGTTCGTCTCAAATCAATTTCAATACATTTTGTTGTTTTTTTGTTTCTCCAGTTAGAAGTGCCACCTCATTTATGCTGCATAGACCCATCCTGGCTGTACCACATTTTCCAAGACACAGTCATCAACATCCCTGAAGTGCTGGATGTCATCTCCAGTGCGCTGCATGAGGCCAAGCCACTGTGGACACACAGCAAGAACTTTTTCCCTGTGACTGTTTTACCAGGGCCGGTTACAGATGTGACATGTACGTTTCAACGTACAAAACAGTCTGAAGACACCAAACAGGCCCAGAATTCACAAGGAGATGCTAGATTGTCTTTGCGGTGGACCCCACCGTGGGACATTAAATTATTCAGTGACAGATATTTTGCCTACGACATTATTGTGCAGGACGTAGATTCAGGGAAACTCTCTCTTTTTACTGCTGATCAGTCAATGTCAACGTTCACGGTCACGAAGGCGATAAAGGTCGGGCAATACAGGGTATGGGTGCGATGCGTGTTTGATGGTGTCCAATGCCCTTTTGCAGGCGTTGCTGATTGTTTATGGTGAAAGTTGGCTATTTTGCTATCTGCTTTAACATTGTATTGCTTGTACATCGGTATATTATCTCATATTCTTCATAAAGTTACTCTACATGCACAGTTTTTATACCTAGTTTGTTGAACATCAAAGGCCATATATTTTAATATTTGTGCACAAATTTAGATAATTTTAAATGTTTTAGTATCTGATAAGGAATGATTTTAATTAGGAGTGTTGTACTAAATTTGTTAATGACAGTTTTTGTTGTCATTTTTTTATTGAAAATGTTTTTAGCCTGAAAAGCAATGTTTTGAAATTACCTTTACTTTTACATGTAGTCTCTGACCCTTTCAGATTTTCTGGATGAGGAAGGAGTGGGGGGGGGGGGGGGGAGGTTGATGGTACTGGGGAAGCTGATAAAACGTCCATTCATTTTGCTAAATCAATATATTATTTTGAACTCCACCAACCATTTGTGTTCATTTTCTGTTGATTTCAATTAGTAATGTGAGTGTAGATATCAATTATCACTCAAGAGTTTCCCAGTTTATTGCGTATAATTATAGATCTGCTTGGGATAAGAGCTAAATAGTTGAAAATGCTGGTATAAGTTTTTACACTGGAAAGATTTACATTTGCTAAGGGGTGTAAACTCTTTGTCTAATTAAAGTAGGATAACCTTTATGAAGGATTGTATATTTGTACAAGCGATTTTAATGACCATGTTGTTCAAAATCAGAGTTGATCAACTGAAGGTATATTTCTAGTATTTTTACTTCTGTTGTAACATTTCCTTGTTTTCATTCTTTTACTACAAAAATTACAGGATTGGTTGTTCATAGTTGTTTTGATAATGAATTTGTTTTATTTTGCTAGCCATTTTAATGATCATGTTGTAGAAGCAGCAGGTGCAATATTGATTTTTGTTGACGCTAATTAGCGCTAGAATCATGCTTCGTTCCAGCCAGTTTGTGGGGATTTGTTTGATAATTGCTAAGCTGTGTGCATTTACTGTGATAATTAGTGTATTGACTTGACTCAGCTCGCTTTTATTTGGGTTGTGTGTGATTGCAGTTTGGAGTGTCGCTGTCAGAGTGAAAGCTTTCATTGCAAATATTTAGTGTTCAAGTTGTGTGGCGAATATATTGAGAATTATTTGTGTATGTGGGATACGTGATATTTTATTTGTTGACCATTTATTTTGTAACTTTGGCTGATTTGTGTGTGTGACAGTGAAACTGTTTTCAAAACAGTTTTCAGTTTATGGTGAGTATATTACATACTGATATTTCTGGTGCGAGTTTGGAATTGTGATTGCGCATTTTGTTGGAAGTTTGAATTGTAGCCTTTGCAGATGTAGAGCTGTTTGCCAAACTTTTATTTAAACTGCAGAGCATGTTTACATTGTGTGTGTTGGCAACATTTAAGAATATTGTATTCTGAAAGAATATATGATCGATTTTGTGTGGAATAAGGGTTTAGGCGAGAGTGGGGGGTTATTTATTTATTCAAAAATTTTGTTTTATTTAGTATAAGCTAGTATCACATGTGTACATTAGAAAATGAAGGATGTGTGATTAGGGTATTTGGGTTTTAAAGCATTGATTTTTGGTGCTGGGAAATGTATCACCATGCAGAACGCTTAAAAACTTACTGACTTCAGCCGCTTGGCAGTTGAATGGTTAGTTGGTGAGTCTTTAAGATGTTCACACACACTTCAACCGTCGGGCATTGAAAGCCATCTGGTCGGTGTGAAGTGGGATTATCAACGATGGACGGTGGAAGAGTGTGGAAGGGAAATACAATGCTCATCTATTTGTGGGCAGTTTACTCCTGTGGACTATGAAATGGTTCACTGTTGATCATGACCAAAAGCGATGATGCTTGTAATTCAACCATTATGAAAGACTTGTTGAAAATTATAGATTTTTAAAAATATAAAACATGACGGTGAAGAGTTTGTCAAACATTTTGCATGGAGTCTGCAATTTGTTTGAGAAATTGATCATGTGTAGTAGAGAGAGTGGGCAGCGAGAGAGAGAGGGAAAGAGAGAGAGAGAGAGAGAGAGAGAGAGAGAGAAAGAAAGAAAGAAAGAAAGAAATGTACGATGTAAGAAATGACAGTTTATTGATTTAAGCAATTATAGTTGAAGTATGCATTTCTCATTTGAGGGCCGTTTGCAACATTGAAACGACAATCAATGAATCACCAAACATAAATATAAGCGTCACATTTTCACTATTTAAAACAAGACAACGGGGAAAGAGTGATTGATGGTAGATATAATTATTTGCCTGTGTTTTGTGTGTGTGTGTGTGATTGAGTGTGTGTGTGCGTGCACCTCGTTGTTTAACAAACAGAGAAAGAGAGAATGTTTGAGTTTGTAATACAACAAATCCTACAGCTAGAGGGCATTGAACTGAGTGACTCCGGGAATGATGTTATTGGTTGTAGAAGTGTGGTGTATGGAGAGCTGTGATTTACAACTCTCAATGCCACTGTCTAATGAGGGAACTGGTTTGTACTGCAGGGATAGCTCAGTGGTCATAGCGCACGACTTGTGTGAGTGCGTCTTGGGCGACGTGGGTTCGAATCCTGACTTCATCAAACTCAGGTTTGATTGCTGGATATTACGGGCCAGCGCCTTGAGAAAGCTCTCTGTGCTTGTAAGTGCGCTATATAATAAGAGAAATATCTTTATTTCTTTTCTTTTTTACTGCTCGAGTTCCAATCTAAAACTACTTCACTGATTGTAAGTTAAATTCAACACAATCAAACAACCTGGACTCTGTTAGTTGAGCACTCTCCATGAGATGGGAATTCTGTCTGGGTATATTACACTTGTTGAGAGCACTGGCCATCCCATCTTACTGCTTTTATCTATCTGGTGGCTAGTTTCTGTGCATGCGGAGTGGGATAGTTCTGAAGAAAAAGAAACGTGGCTGTGAATGCTTATTCAACATTTGAAGGTCTAAAATAGTATAATGCTGTCGTTGATTGATTTTACACTACAGGGTGTGGCAATTGCTTGGAAGATGTTATTAACGAATCTTCACCATGATCTATCTTTAAAACAGTGACCTTTCATTGAAAAAATCCCCCTGTGAGGTGCCGGGGGTTTCAGTATAAATAGTATCCCCACTTTCTGGAAATTTTAGTGCTTTAAATTCCCACTGTCGCTGTCTTTCTCATTTGTTCTTTCTCATTCCTGCGCTGTTATATCAATCTGCTATATTATCTTCTTCTTCACTAGACCAGTCACCTACCTTTTTTCTTGAAAACTCTTCCGGGACAAGACTCCTTATTTGTGTGTGAGGTCTGTTGGATCAGCTTGGGAATATTGGACGCTTTCTGCCAGGTGGTCATTAGGGCTTCCTATGATGTTATTATTTAGCAATGTAGGCATTGTATATGTATGTGTTTTGTTGATAATTTATAATGTTTGTATTCTATTTTGTTTTTGTAAACGGGGGTTTGATAAATTAGAGTATAGCCTCAGCGTCCCCTGCGTGGGATGTCTTTATTGTAAAGTGACTGGCTGGTGGAGCGCGTTCAGTTTTACCACTAGGGTTGTTTCAGCGGATATTTTATGCGGATCGGGGGTTGTCCGATCTTGATTTGGCTCGGAAGAATCCGCTGGACCTAAAGCAATAATCATGTAATGTAATGTTTCATTGCTAAAGCTATACAGTATGGCAGTGAAACTGAACGTTTTTATGACATAGAATATATGTTTGCGGATTTTGGGTAATATTTCCTCAGTGATTGTGTATGTTGTTCGTTAGAATTGTGCAGTAACTAAAAACATTTTGAAGGTAAAATTTGTTGCTAGTCATTGTTCTGTTTTAGATTCTGCCCAGTTTGAGAGGTACATGTATTTGCATTTAGTAACAAACGCGTCAAATGGCAAATTACGTAGTAAGTAGAAGGTTCATGGCTGATTAATTACTTCGCATTCCAAATTAGATATAATTTTTCAGAGAAAGATACTATGATGTTGTTTAACTTGTATTTTTCATTGATTGAGTGCTTCCCCCCCCCCCCCCCCTACCCCTTGGTGTCATGAGCAATCTTGCCACTGTAGATTGTTCTAACCTATAAAGGGAAAGGTGAAAGCCCCAGTTGAAAGCCTGTCTTGACTTTGTAGGCATGACCAATTCACTGCGGCAACAGTACCCCCGTTGGGACCCCTTGGGGTCATGAGCAATCTTGTCACTGTAGATTGTTCTAACCTATAAAGGGAACAGTGAAAGCCCAGTTGAAAACCTGTCTTGCCTTTGTAGGCATGACGATTCACTGCGGCAACAGTTCCCCCCGTTGGAGTGCCGGGGGTTTCAGTATAAATAGTATCCCACTTTCTGGAAATTTAGTGCTTTAAATTCCCACTGTCGCTGTCTTCCTCATTTGCTCTTTCCCATTCCTGATCTGTCCTATCACTCTGCTATACTTTCTTCTTCTTCGCTAGATCAATGACCTACCTTTTTTCTTGAAAACTCTTCCTGGACAAGACTCCTTGTTTGTGTATGAGGTCTGTTGGATCAGCTTGGGAGTGTTGGACGCTTTCTGCCGGGTGGTCACTAGGGCTTCCTATGATTGTATTATTTCGCACTATAGGCATTTTATATGTATGTGTTTTGTTGATGATTTATAATGATGTTGTATTCTATTTTGTTTTTGTAACCGGGGTGTTCGCGTAGTGGAGGTCAACCCTCAGCCGTCCCCCGCGTGGGATGTCTTTATTGTAAAGTGACTGGCCGGTGGAGGGCATTCAATTTTCCCACTAGGGTTGTTTCGGCAGTCGGGGGTTTCAGTGTAAATAGTATCCCCACTTTCTGGAAATTTAGTGCTTTAAATTCCCACTGTAGCTGTCTTCCTCATTTACTCTTTCCCATTCCTGCTCTGTCCTATCACTCTGCTATACTATCTTCTTCTTCGCTAGATCAATGACCTACCTTTTTTCTTGAAAACTCTTCCTGGACAAGACTCCTTGTTTGTGTATGAGGTCTGTTGGATCAGCTTGGGAGTGTTGGACGCTTTCTGCCAGGGTGGTCACTAGGGCTTCCTATGATGTTATTATTTAGCAATATAGGCATTTTATATGTATGTGTTTTGTTGATAATTTATAATGATGTTTGTATTCTATTTTGTTTTTGTAACGGGGGTTCGATAGTTGGGAGTATAACCTCAGCGTCCCCTGCGTGGGATGTCTTTATTGTAAAGTGACTGGCTGGTAGGGAGCGTTCAATTTACCACTAGGGTTGTTTCAGCAGATATTTTATGCGATTGGGGGGTTGTCCGGTCCTGATTTGGCTCGGAAGAGTCCGCTGGACCTAAAGCAACAATCAATCAATCAATCAATCAAAGCTTCCTCCTCCCCCTACCCCTTCCTTTTACCCCTCCCTTTCTATCTCCCCCCCCCCCCTCCCGTGGATTTAACTTTACTGAATTAGTCCAAAGTTGATAATGGTACAAAGTAATTGGATGGTGTGTGTATATGTTTGTTAGTTGTAAAAACGCGTTAATTTGTGTGTACATGTTGTTTCTGCGATAAAAGCTGATTAGCGCAGTGAGTTGTAGTAGTGGCCACATTTGCCCAGGGGGGGAACTAAATTAGAGCTGATTTTAATCCTGTGAGTGAGGAAAAAGAAATTGTCAACCGTATTGTTCTTGTTGCAAAGTGAGAGAGAGGAGAGAGGTGAGAGAGAGAGAGTGAGGAGAGAGAAGCGGAGAGAGAGAGGGGAGGGGACAGAGAGAGGTGTTTGTAGTGTGTCTGTGTTCTTCTTCCTGATAAGTAACCACATCCGTCGTGTCGATCACTGTGTTGTGTTGTGTGAGCGCGAGATTAGGGAGAGAGACAGGGGATGTCAGATATGTATAGTCTCGGGCATGCACTCTAAATTTCAGTCTGTCTTCGTCTCTATGTCTCCCTCTTTCGATCTCTGCCTGACTGACTCTCTCTCTCTCTCTCTCTCTCTCTCTCTCTCTCTCTCTCTCTCTCTCTCTCTCTCTCTCTCTCTCTCTCTCTCTCTCTCTCTCTCTCTCTCTCTCTCTCTCTCTCTCTCTTTTGGTGTAACATGATAGCGAAAGATTGGGAGAGAGACAGTGAGTGACAGATGAAGAGATAAATAGTCCCTCTGCATGCACAGGGAATTAGTGTGGGAATTTTGCGTTTGTGTGTCACCCGTGTACTTCTGTGTTGGATCACTTAACAGTTCGAAATCATGACATATGGTGTATAGAATAATGACAAATGATTGGTTCCTCACATCATCGCAATTGATATTTATTACATTTAGCATTGTGGTTTCTTACTTTATCTGCATTTGTTTACGTGCAGTATAATAATTAGCTAAAGCAATTGAAATCAGGGTGGCATTGAACACGTCAGGCGAAAGCACTTTTTGATGGTTATGTGTTTTGTGTAGTATACTTTAACTATGCAGTACAAATAATTCAGTATTTCATTTTACCCAGTACTTACGAGACTGTTCAAGTAAAGTTGCAACTTAATTTTTCGACAGTGTGTGTACTAATATGGTGTATATAGTGGCAACAGAATAAAATACAAACTTGTGGAATATTGTCATGTTTTGTTATTTTTCTAACTAATCTCAAACACATTAGTCTCAAACACATTAATTAAACATAGACACCCGCGAGCGAATACGCACGGGGCGCACGCCCAACTCACGCTCACCCACAACACGTACACACACCACAATCAACGTCCACGTTGGGGTGCCAGAGTTTTCTGTATAATTAGTGTCCACACTTTGTGCAAATTTAGTGCTTTAAATTATCACTGTTTGTCATTCTCATTTGTTCTTACTCGTTCATAATCTGTTCTATCAATCTACTAACTTCTTTGCTAGACCAGTCACCTCCCTTTCTTATTGAAAACTCTCCCAGAATTCCAAATTTGTATACGGGGTATGTTGGGTCAGCATGGGGATATTGGATGCTTTCTGCCAAATTGTCTTGATGTCTTTCTATGATATTATTATTTAGCAATGTAGGCATTTTATATGTATGTGTTTTGTTAATTTTTTGTAATTATATTTATATTCTATTTTGGTTTTGTAAAGCGGGTTCAATAAATTCAATAAATTAGAGTATAGCCTCCGCCTCCCCTGCATCTGATGCCTTTATTGTAAAGTGACCGGCTATTGGAGTGCCTTCAGTGTTACCATTGGGTTGTTTCAGCAGATCTTTAATACGGATCAGGGTTAGTTAGTCATTTTTTATAGGGTCCATCGGACTGCAAAGAGCTGAATCAGGACCACCCCTGATCTGTATAAAAGATCTGCTGAAACAACCCTAATGGTAGCACTGAAGGCACTCTACTAGCCGGTCACTTTACAATAAAGACATACCATGCAGGGGACGCTGAGGCTGTACTCTAATTATCGAACCCCTGTTAACAAAATAACATAGAATATAAACATCATTATAAAACATTAACAAAACACTTTAAATTCTTACATTGCTAAATAAAAGTATCATAGAAAGCCCCAATGACCATTTGGTAGAAATATCCCAAGCTGACCCAACAGACCCTATACGCAAGTGAGGAGTTTTGGGAGGGTTTTCAAGAAAAACGGAAGTTGATTGGTTTAGTGAAGAAGATAGTAGACTAGACAGATTAGGAAAGAGACAGGACAAATGAGAATGACAGAAACAGGGGTAATTTAAAGCACTAAATTTCCAAAAAGTGAGGGCACTATTTATACAGAAACCCCCTGCACTCCAACGGAGGTACGGATCAGGGGTGAGCCCTTTTTCAACTAAGTTGTGATCCTGATTCGGCTCTTTGCAATCAAGATTGAAGCCCATTTGGAAAGATATGACCATCAATCTACACTCCAAGGTAAGGCTGCTGCGCTCCCTTGTCCTCTCCATCTTCCTCCTATACACGTGCAAAACATGGACCCTCACTGTAGATCATTATTCTACAACGAAGAATACAAAGCATGGAGATGAGGTGCTAACAATATATGCACGAAAAGGAGAGTGTGTCTGCGGGTGTGTGTTAGTATATTTGCTTTTTCATTGGTCCACCTGTTTGTATAACTCTGCATGTAACCTTCCCAAGCTCACAAAGTCGTGGGGTTGCTATTATCGCTATAGAACTAATGTGCATTGGTGACAACGGAACAAGACTATGACCGGACAGGACTGCATGACTGAACAAGATGGCATGATTGAACAAGGTTATATATGACTGAACAAGTCAATGTATGACTGAACAAGTCCATGTATAACTGAACAAGACTATTAATGCGCCATGGTATATTACGTGTAAGGCTGCATGCGCATCTGTGCGTATAAGTGTGTTCTCATGCTAGCGCGCTAGTGTGTTTTCTGTCAATGTCTTTCCGATAACCTTGGCAAGGCGTCTAACGTTGTGTGATTCCAATTAGCGGAAGAGCTGACTATAGATTTTGCGCTAACAAGACTATTGATGTACGTCGTTCTTGCCACGACAAGCCGCTTGCTAAACTATATTAATTGTTCTTAACTAGCGCACTTACCTACCAAGACAAAGACTGAAACCGCTGGCAGGTCAAGGCTGAATCCAGACCCCGCAAATATGCATTTAATTAAGCTATAAAGACAGCGACGAAATCTATACAATAATTTTATTCAGTTTGTCCCTTTGGGCCTGTCGAGAGTCGAGCCTGCGCGCAGTAGCACCTTGGACCATAAATTACCCTGAACGACGTGTATACCTAGCCATCAATTTGTCTTCGGACAAATGACTGTACCGGATTCAATAACGTGCTGAGTTCGCTGAACTTTAAGTAATAAGTATTATTGTAATGCCGAAAGACACGTAATTACGTAAAGAGGTTGAAGGTAAAAAAAAACAAAAAAAACGACAGATTAAAAGATTCTCATACACATATTTACCCCTTGGGGTCATGAGCAATCTTGCCACTGTAGATTGTTCAAACCTATAAAGGGAAAAGTGAAAGCCCCAGTTGAAAACCTGTCTTTCCTTTGTAGGCAAGACAGATTCACTGCGGCAACAGTACCCCCGTTGGAGTGCCGGGGGTTTTCAGTATAAATAGTATCCCACTTTATGGAAATTTAGTGCTTTAAATTCCCACTGTCGCTGTCTTCCTCATTTACTCTTTCCCATTCCTGCTCTGTCCTATCACTCTGCTATACTATCTTCTTCTTCGCTAGATCAATGACCTACCTTTTTTCTTGAAAACTCTTCCTGGACAAGACTCCTTGTTTGTGTATGGGGTCTGTTGGATCAGCTTGGGAGTGTTGGACGCTTTCTGCCGGGTGGTCACTAAGGCTTCCTATGATTGTATTATTTAGCGATATAGGCATTTTATATGTATATGTTTTGTTAATAATTTATAATGATGTTTGTATTCTATTTTGTTTTTGTAACCGGGGGTTCGAGTAGTTGGGGTAAAGCCTCAGCCGTCCCCTGCGTGGGATGTCTTTATTGTAAAGTGACTGGCCGGTGGAGGGCGTTCAATTTTCCCACTAGGGTTGTTTCGGCAGATCTTTTATGCGGATCGGGGGTTGTCCGGTCCTGATTTGGCTCGGAAGAGTCCGCTGGACCTAAAGCAACAATCAATCAATCAATCAATCAATACACATATTTAGCTAAACGCTTCGTCAAGGGTTACAAGCCAAAACGGATGTGGCTCACTGTCGAAAAGAGTCTACATTCCACGATAAGGCTGCTGCGCTCCCTTGTCATCTCCATCTTCCTATACGCTTACGAAACATGGACCCTCACAGCAGACCTACAACGAAGAATACCAGACATGGAGATGAGGTGCTACAGAAGACTTCTGGGCATTTTCTATACCCAGCACACAAACAACGAAGTCTGACAGACCATCACACAAGCCATTGGACAACACGATGACATGCTCACAGTGCAGGGATGTTGCTAGGAAATTTTTTCTTCGGCGATTTGGCCGAAACAACCGTGAAACTTTCGGCGTTTTACAGAAAGTTTCGGCTCTCTCTTCCAAAGCAGTCTCACAAGTTTTTTTGACTAGATTCACTACGTTAACATGCACCCTCCACCTCCATATATTAAAGGTGTTCTGTGGATGCATATAAAAGGTAAAAAAAAAAAGGTAAAGGTAGTCCCATAGCCTTGTGGCCGTAGGGGAGCGTGATGTTGGAGATCACACTTATCTTGGGCCAGCGTAATGAGGGTGATGCCCAACTCTCTCCCTCGCTGCTTTACCTTCCCCACCCTCAAGAGAGTAGGTACTCAATCACAGTTGAGTCAACTGGGGGCGTTGTTGTTTGTCGCTTCACACCTTAGCGGTCACCCATCCAAGTGCTAACCGCACCGGACGGTGCTTCACTTTCGACACAGTAGCGAGTGCTCCAACCACTGCACTATCCGACACCCCATATGCATATCTTTATAATAAAACATTATTTTATGAGTAGAATAAGAACATTGAAAATAAATTTTATTTTCTGAAATTTTAGACACACAAAAACAATAAAAAGTTTAGACTGTCCTTTGACAGACCACAATACTGTCAGAGTTTCTGGGTTTAACCTTAGTAATTATCGAATCCTCTCCTAACTGCAAGTGTACAGCATAGGAATATCGCAAAAATGGACAAAATTGAGCCGATTCACCCGTGAAAACTTTGGCTCGGCAAGCCGACATGACGGACAGTTTATCGGCCTTTTAATAAAAATTTCGGCTAAAAGCCGAAGATCCGACCCAAACGACATCCCTGCAGTGGTGAAGAAACGGAAACTCCGATGGTATGGACAAGTCACCAGAGCATCAGGCCTTGCAAAGATCATGCTGCAAGGCATGGTGCAAGGAAGCAGAAGAAGAGGAAGACAGAAAAAGAGGTGGGAGGATAGCATTCGAGATTGGACTGGCTTGACACTGATCGAAGCCATGAGGGTTGCTAAGGACAGAGAAGGATGTAATAAGCTTACGCTGGTTAAACGATAATCTGGGTAGCCCCAGTGACCTTCGAGTTATAATATAGGATAGGATGGGATAGTCGAAAGAGCAATCGCAGAGCCACCATTTCAACTTACAAGCATATAGACGACATACGCACACACACCTCGCGCACATCCACGAACGCACACCCGACTACGCTGCACCACACACACAAATCATCATAACACCAATACTCTCTCTCTCTCTCTCTCTCTCTCTCTCTCCCCACTACCCGCAGTGGGGGTACCGGGGGTTTCAGTATAAATAGTATCCCCACTTTCTGGAAATTTAGTGCTTTAAATCCCCAACGCCGCTGTCTTTCTCATTTGTTCGTTCGCATTCCTACTCTGTTTTATCAATCTACTATACCATCTTCTTCTTCGCTAGATCAGTATCTTTTGTCTTGTAAACTCTTCCGGGACAAAACTCTTCAGTTGTGTGTGAGGTCTGCTGTATCAGCTTGGGAATATTGGACGCTTTCTGCCAAATGGTCACTAGGGCTTCTTATGACATTGTTATTCAGCAATGTTATATGTATGTGTTTTGTTGATATTTTATAATGATATTTGTATTTTATTTTGTTTTTATAAACGGGGGCTCGATAAATTAGAGTATAGCCTCAGCATCCCCTGCGTACCTTATTGTAAGTGACCGGCTGAGGGAGTGCCTTCAGTGTTTCCATTGGGGTTGTTTCAGGAGATCTTTTACGCTGATCAGGGTGCGTCCTCTTTCAGCCAAGTTGTGGTTTTAATTTTGTGGTCCTGGTTCGGCCCTTTGCAGTCCGCTGGACACTGTAAGCAATGAATAACTAACTAATCTTTCCCATTAAAACAAATCTGCAGAGAGACAGTGCAGGGACATGGTAGACGTCACATCCTGCCTGCATGCTGTCAACACATCCCTGACTTTGATAGGTGCAGATGGCGAGTATTTTACAACTCTCCTTGCAAGCGAAAGGGACCGAGTTCGGAATGAACCCCAAAAGCTGCACAAAATAGCTGCTGCAGCCGAGTTTTAGTCTGAAAGATGCTAATTTAGGTTACTGTTGTTGTTGTTGTTGTTGTTGTTGTGGGTGTTGTTGTTGTCTCTCTCTCTCTCTCTCTCTCTCTCTCTCTCTCTCTCTCTCTCTCTCTCTCTCTCTCTGTTGCCTGTGGCTGTTTTTATTTTCTTTCCGCTCATCATACCCTAGAAAACAACGATGTTCCAATGCACTGAGCATGATGTTGTGGGTGTTGTTGTTGTTTCTCTCTCTCTCTCTCTCTCTCTCTCTCTCTCTCTCTCTCTCTCTCTCTCTCTCTCTCTCTCTCTCTCTCTCTCTCTCTGTGTTGCCTGTGGCTGTTTTTATTCTCTTTCCGCTCATCATACCCTAGAAAACAACGATGTTCCAATGCACTGAGCATGATTTTTTGGGTGTTGTTGTTTCTCTCTCTCTCTCTCTCTCTCTCTCTCTCTCCGCTCTCTCCCCCCCCCACCTCTTTTTTTTTCTCTCTCTCTCTCTGTTGTTGCCTGTGGCTGTTTTAATTCTCTTTCCGCTCATTATACCCTAGAAAACAACGATGTTCCAGTGCAATGAGCATGATGCTATTTTTGTATTGAGATTTCATTTCAAGTACCCTTGAAGTTGCTTTGGTAGCTGGAACTCAAAATAGCCTACATTTGCTTATTTATCAGGGTTCCCAGCGGTCAGTGAAGTTTGTGAAAGTTGGAGAAAACTGAGGTGGTGCTTTCCAGTCAGTGAAAGTTTGTGAAAATTAACCATACTTGATTGGGTCTGTGAAAGTTTGCGAAAACTGGATTACTACAGTTGGCCTGAGCCACCACAAACAGTATGATCTTCTCTGGCTGGTGATCCAGCAGATCTTGCTGTTGTCCCATGGCCTCTAGCGGCTTGAGTTATTAGGTTTTGCTCCATGAGAAGAATTGTGCGCCTCTGGCGGCTTGAGTTAGATCCTGAATAAGCCAGCCCCTTAAGCAGCTCTGGAGTTGGAAAAAGTGCTGTATAGGAACGATGAAATAAATAAGTCAATAAATAAATAAATGGTGGTGGTGGTGGGATGTGGTGGTGTTCAGTTGAATAATTTTCCATCGCGCTTCTTCTTCTTTACCCCCGTTGGGGTGCCGGGGGTTTCAGTATAAATAGTATCCCCACTTTCTGGAAATTTAGTGCTTTAAATTCCCACTGTCGCAGTCTTTCTCATTTTCTCTTTCTCATTCCTGCTCTGTTCTATCAATCTGCTATACTATCTTAATTTCTTCTTCGCTAGACCAGTCACCTACCTTTTTTCTTGAAAACTCTTCCGGGACAAGACTCCTTATTTGTGTATGAAGTCTGTTGGATCAGCTTGGGAATATTGGACGCTTTCTTGCCAGGTGGTCACTAGGGCTTCCTATGATGTTATCATTTAGCAATGTAGGCATTTTATATGTATGTGTTTTGTTGATAATGTATAATGATGTTTGTATTCTATTTTGTTTTTGTAAACGGGGGTTCGATAAATTAGAGTACAGCCTCAGCGTCCCCTGCGTGGAATGTCTTTATTGTAAAGTGACTGGCTGGTGGAGAGTTTCAGTTTTACCACTAGGGTTGTTTCAGCAGATCTTTTATGCGGATTGGGGGTTGTCCGGTCCTGATTTGGCTCGGAAGAGTCCGCTGGACCTAAAGCAATAATCATGTAATGTAATGTCTTCTTCTTTGATATATTTCTTCTACTTCCGCTTGTTGTTGTTGTTATTGTTATTGTTGTTGTTGTTGTTGTTGTTGTTGTTGTTGTTCTTCTTCTTCTTCTTCTTCGTCGTCGTCGTCTTCTTCTTCTTCTTCTTCGTCTTCTTCCACCTTGATATATTTCTTCTTGTTGTTGATGTTGTTAATGTTGTTGTTGTAGTAGTTGTTGTTGTTGTTCTTCTTCTTCAACCTCGATATCTTTCATTCTTTATCATATTTTTAAAACTAATTATTGTCCCAACCCATCTTCTTTCCCCGCGCACCCTTAAGTCTATTCTATGTTTCATAATAAAATCAACGACACCTGGGTAGTAGGCGTTAAAATGTTCTATTCCACGTTTGTGTCCATAGTTAATCTTGGACCAATCTAGATGCGTGGGTATCGCTGAATGGTCTTTATTATTTATGTCAGCTGTTACTTTTAGCATTTTCTCTATTTTAAAAGTGTCCAATTTTCTCTGTCTTCCTCTACTCCTCTCCCGCTCCATCCTCCTTCCCCTTCTCTCCTCCCCCCTTTCACGCCCCCAGAGGGCTGTTTTTTTTTTCTTTTTGCGTTCGGAGGGTAACCTTATCGTCAACGGAATGGTTTCGCAACAACAGATAATCAATACTGCATGTTTTGAAGGCCGTTTTCTCAGTTTCTCGTCACGACCTTGCCAGCTTCGGAGAGCAAAACAAGTCGGAAATATTAATAAAATTTGATTTGGGCATGTTTTTTCCATCATGATTTTCTCAGTTAAAGGTTTAGAAGACAAATGAGGTTAGTAAATACCTAAAAGGAATATTTCATCTGGGCTTAGCAAGTAAGCTTAGTAAATTAAAAAATATATTTTAAAAAAATCATCTGGGCATTAAAAACGTGTAAATTAGATATTAATAATAATTATTATTTCATTTGACACGTCTCTTCCCTCTGTTTATTTTTGTTTTAATTTAAAAGATTGAGAAAGAACATGAGTTGGTTTATATAAAGTAAAATAGTGGTTAATCTCGACATACCTTCACTATGCACTGTCACTCTGCGGACAGTGACTTAATAGTGTTTAATGGCAATATGTATAGCAAATCTAAAAATTTAAAATTAAAAAAAAACCTTCTGGACGAACACGTTTTGTCAGTTAAAAATTTAGGAGTTCAGAACAATTTCAAAAAATAGTTTAATATTTCATTTGGGCATCTGCTTTTATTGTAGATTATCTAAGTTGGGAAGTTTGGAAAGCTAAGAAGAGCAAGAAGTAGTCAGTAATAGTATACGCTATTTGATCTGGACATATTCATTCAGCTGTGCTGGATTTGGCGAGTTACATTTGTTTCTAGAGGTTATTAGTTATTTTTGGAGGGGTTGGTTTTCAAAACATGTAATGAAGTCGCTTGAAGCTAAAAACAAGTAGCACACAATAATTAATTGCATGTCACTAATACTGCCACTGCCAGTTGGAGAGTTCATTTTGGAATATTATTAATGGATTATTAGCCTACTTGCTGTAACAAACAACCAAGTCGTTCATTGCAACAAACGAAGTAACAATATCAAATCCTCTTACTTTTACCTACTCTCTGGGTTTTGTTTAGGGATGTTTAAACCGCGGTAGCTCAGTCGTAGAGCGTCTGCCTGGCACACTGAGGAACCCAAGTTCGAATCTCGTGGCGGGCAAGAGGACGTTGTTCTTTTTTTTTTCACTGTCCATCTATATCTGTGCAGTATGATTGCTCTGGTTCAGTGTTGATTTAGGTCCTTACATCCTTTTCCGTGCCATGGTTACCCCTGTCTGCCGAAACGCCATCTAAGGATGCAGACGTTTAAACTTCAAAGTACAGTACAGTTCATCTTTAAACTGAGTGTTTTACTGAAAAGCGCTACTTAAATTACGTAATTATGATCTTGGACGAAACAATCACTATCATAGTTAATCTCTTCATAACTGCTTATTTAGTCCGTTGAGGTTAATTGGAGCAGGTTGTGGTCGTCAATCATTTGAAGCCGGAAGCCAACAATAAGTAACCATAATACATCTCCTCATACTCAGACTGTACAGCTAGCGCTTGGTATGAGAGAAATTACCTTATTTAATGCTGTGTGTAGATGAAGTAAATAATATTTCGTCTTGTTCTTACTCCTGTACTCCCTTAGCTTGATGAGTTAAAATCGGGCATATCGGTTATTGATTATCATTTTCACTTGTTTTTGTTACTCTATGCTGATGATACTGTCATTTTATCAGAATCTGCCGAAGACATGCAGAAGGCCTTAAATATTTTAGATCTATACTGTAAAAAATTTGGACGGTGTTTAAATATTGCAAAAACGAAAGTGATGATTTTTTTCCCGCGGTAAAGTTAGAAGGTTGTCTGTTTTTAAGTTTAAAAATGTAATTCTTGAAATTGTTTGGGAATATAAATATATGTTTACCCTTTTTCAATATAATAACAAATTTCCAAAAAATGTGAGATCCCTGAGTGTATCAGCAGAACGTGCTATGTTTGCGCTTTAAAAAAAAATGTAGAAAACTGGATTTGCCGCTTGATATTCAATTAGATCTTTTTGATAAATGTGTAAAACCGATTTTATTGTATAACTGCGAGGTATGGGCCCATGAACAATGATAATATGTAATAGATTACAACTAAAAATTTTTAAAATTGATCCTTAATGTTAAAACTAGTACGCCGACCTGTATGGTTTTAGGTGAAGTTGGCTGTTTTCCTGTTCATTTATATGCTAAATGCAGGTTACTCTGTTTCTGGTATAAACTTTGTATCGATTGTTGCAATGATTCTGCTAGAATGTCAATACTTATGTTTCGACTGTGTTCTTATTTATTTTTTAATTCTGAGTATAAACTCTCCTGGCTATGTACTGTTCGTTCTCAGCTAAATGATCTTGGTCTGTCTTTCATTTGGTTACATGGCTGTAAATACGCTTTGAATTGTTTTAAGACCATGGTCAAACAACGCTTGAGAGACCAGTTCTTGCAAACCTGGCATCAGGATGTATTCGATCATAATGCTTGTATTACGTATAGAATTTTTAAGAGTACCTTCTGTTTCGAAGATTATTTAGTTCTCTTGTCACATTTATTGAGAAGAAACTTCTTAAAATTTAGGCTCAGCTGTCACAAACTCCCAATTCAATCACTCAAATATTTGAATATTCAGAGAATAGATAGACTGTGTACTCTGTGTGATCTGAACGAACTAGGTGATGAATTCCATTATCTGTTTAGATGTACAAATTCTGTGTTGATTGTTAACAGACTTTCTTTAGTACCTCAATACTTCAGGAATCACCCGAATGCCAATAAGTTAAATCAGTTAATGAACTCTAAATCTAAACGCAGGTTGTCTGATTTAAGCCGTTTTATGCGGATTATTTTTTCACTTTTCCAATAGTGACGCACAGTTCTCTTTTAATTTTATTTTGAACTTCTCTTTTCTTGGCTGAGACCTACTTAAATTTTTTGGTGGGATTAATTTTTACACGTGTCTATTACCTTTTTCTTAAATATTATGGATTTATTTATTTACATATTTTTTCTCCATCTGCAGATCTAGTGCTCGTATGTAACTTAACAACATAATGTGAGTATGCCATTTTTGTGTGTGTGCAATATTCCTGTACACGGTTATGCGTTGTTGACTTCTGCATGTTTGTTGTATCCCCATCACCCCCACCCCACCCCACCCCACCCCACCCCACCCCCTTTTTGTGTTCAGCCCCCCCCCCCCCTGATTGTTTGATGATGATGTTTGACATTAAAGGACAAAGTTATAAAGTTAAAAAGTTTCAAAGATACAACAATGTACCTAGAGAAGAACGGTTGTGTACTATGTATGACTTAAATGAAATTGGTGTCGAGTTTCATTATTTATTTACATGTAACAATTCCTTGCTGATAGAAAACATTTTTGGAAAATACTTTTTTTTTTAAATTTTAGAAAATACTTTTAGATTTATTGATATGTCTTTAAATTTTACCACCTGATGAATACTGAATCAAAGAGCAGATTGCTAAATTTAGCCGCTTTGTTGGAGTTATGTCACTATTTATATATTGTGCATTCCCTTTTGTCTTCTTTTGTGAACCATGCGATGCTGTACACTTTTCCTTCCATATTGAACCAATGTAAACCTTAAAGCGGGTGTTTGACATTTCAGTTTTTTTCTTGTGATGCCTATTGAGTAGTCTTTTTTGTGCCGTTCATTGTTTTTTAATGTCTGTAATTTCCCCCCCTTTTCTCCCCCTACTTTTGGCTAACATACCTCCTGGGCTATGAGCCTTGTTTCATGTTTGGAGTTATTATGTGGTTTTGCTATTAAAAGGACAAAGTTCCAAAGATATTTTTTTTATTTAACAATAAAGAATAAGGTATGTTTCTTCTCAATTCCTGCAAACTTTTTGTTAGGAGTGGAGGGGTGAAGGGAAGGGAGGGATAGAATATGGTGAATGAGAGGATTGTTTATAGGTATACTGAGTTATCAAAATGAACAGCTATTTATATTTAGTTTTTGCTTCAACCCATTAGAAACGGGGCTGAAAGGGGAAGTTGATAGGTTGTTAGGATGTATTTTAAGACGGCAAAACAAGAACAATTCCCTAATATCCTATCCTATCCTATCCTATCCTATCCTATCCTATCCTATCCTGTCCTGTCCCGTAAGCCGGAGGTCGTAGGGGCACCACAGATGATCGTTTAACCAGCATACTCCATCTTTCTCTGTCCTCAGCAGCCCTGATGAGGATTCCATCCAGCTTCCAGAAATAAATCCATGACGTGAACAAATGTGTTTCTTGTTTTCTGTTTTCAGTTCATCGTATTTTTCGGAAGGACACACACACACTCTCTCTTTCTCAGTCTCTCTCTCTATCACGCCACTCTCTCTTTCTGTTGTGTGTGTGTTTGTTGTTGTTGTGTTGTTGTTGTTGTTGTTGTTGTTATCAAAGCTTGTATATAAGTACTCGTGGAACTTTACAACTAACATTGTCTCATCGTGTACGACATGTTTCTCCGTAGTATTAATGCAGATAAATCATTGTCCTGTTGTATTCTTTACTTCCTTAACCACCAACATCTACTTCGATTTCCCTTAATTGCACAGCGCCCTCTTCCATTCTGTGAGGACAGGCTCGCGACGCTGGGCAATCAATCGCTACTCACTGGGTTCACCCTGATCATTCATTACTTTAACACAATTTCTACTGCGACGTTTTTTGTTCTATGACTGTGACTAACGTGAAGCTGACCTTATTCAACCTGGATGCTCAAAGCACAAGCGCCAAGCTTTACGATACATGATCAAAGAGAGCGTAGTCCATAGATTGAACGGTTTAGCTCATTATCCGACAGGCTACGGTAAAAAAAAATTAGGTGCCCATTATAATTCCCAAGAAATGGAGTCTCTCTCTCTCAAAAATAAATTCAGTTCATAGAGCTACTCAAGGAGTAGTCCGGCATCGGGGTGAAAGTGAAGCCGCCCACGTGACTGTCTTACGTGGTGAACTATTTAGCCCACAGGCGCTTGTATCTGGACACGCGAGCGCCTATGCCTGTGATGCGTCTCCCTTTGGTTATCGTATTATAGATAACCAAAGGGAGACGCGTCACAGGCATAGGCGCTCGCGTGTCCAGATACAAGCGCCAGTGGTTCAATAGTATACATACGCCTTTAACTGAGCCTGTCACTTGCACTTTGAGAAGTCTGCAGACGGACCGGACTTTTTGTCCTGCCGTTTATGGAACACAGGAGAAAGGGGAACATCGTCCGTTGCTTTAAGATCGCGGCAAAGACTTTCCCCTCACGTTCCTGTACTAAGAAAGAGAGGCTACAGGGAACACCTCTTTCTCAGGGCCAGCTCCGGTAGTGCGGTTCCCATCTCTCTCTCCTTCTCTCTCACTCTTTCTATTCCTCATAATAATAATAATAATAATAATAATAATGACGACGACGACGACAACAACAACAACAACAACAACAACAACCACAAACACACATCTATCGCTCAAACATACAGTGTAAAGGTAAGGAGGTCGCTATTAGAAGACGGAAATTAAATCGAATTTTATTTTGAAAGGTTACATTGGCTGCCAATACCATTATTGAAGGGGAAGGAGAAAACCAGAGTACACAGAGATAACCCTCTTTCTCTCTCGATTTTTTTTTTTTTTTTTGCCGTTTCTGGTTTCAACTGGGTTCAGCGCGGATTCGATTCTGTGCCTCGTCGGCGGTCGATGTTAACACATTCAGGATAATAACCATACTAATAGTTGGTTTATCATCTCGAAACAAGGGCTTCTGCTCTATACATTGCGATACCGCGTTACCCTAATGCGTCGGTTGACACATTATTAAGGTCTACGGCGTTTGATGCAGGTCGATTACCTCTGTCTACCGCTGGACTAGTGATTTACACTTTTGTCCTCGTCGTCCTTTCTTTGCAAGGGGGAATCGATGAAGGCCAAATCCATTACAAGGAAAAAACAACCAGCACGAAGCCCGCAGTACGGCCTTAAGCTTTCATGACTACAGTTAAACAGCAATGATCCAAACGTCTGATTCACTAAATTACATTTTTAGCATTATCTTAAAACTGGCTCAAGAAACTTTAAAAAAAAGAAAAGAAAAGTATATATATATAGTGTTTGTGTGGAAGTATGTGTTTGGGAATGAGTGAATTTCTTAAAATCGTTATATTAAATGAATAGACTTGTAATACAAGAACTGAACTGCAGATAACTAGTGTAGATATAGCACAGACACTATCCTATCGTATCCTATCCCATAACCCGGAGGTCGTAATGGCACCACAGATGATCGTTTAACCAGCGTACTCCATCTTTCCCTGTCCTCAGCAACCCTGATTGTTTCGCTCAGTGTCAAACCAGTCCATTCTCGAATGTTGCCCTCCCACCTCTTTTTCGGTCACCCTCTTCTTCTACCTCCTTGCACTGTGCCTTGCAGGATGGTCTTTGCAAGACCTGATGATCTGGTGACCGGTACCATCGGAGTTTACGTTTTTTTTGTCACCACTGTGAGCAGGTCATCGTATTGTCCAATGGCTTGTGTGATGGTCTGTCGGACTTCGTCGTTGGTGATGTGCTGGGTATAGAAAATGCCCAGACACACACACACACCCCAAATCGTCGCTGCATTGAAGCGACGATGAATAAAAACATCAACTATGTTTGGCAATGAATTCTCTTTCAGAAAGTTAGGTTATTTCCCCATCTCCGTTGCCGGCCAGCCAAAGCATGGATACTTTTTTTTTTCGCATGAAGATGGTTTTTTTCTGAGAACTTCATTTAGACGTCTTCTCATACTTTGGAAAAGCAGTCCCTTGATTTTCAGCAAGCCCAGCTGATACACTGACGAGCTGAGAACACAGCGAAATGGCCGTCTGTATCTATGGCACACATCCACTAATGCAAACCGTCGGCAACAAAGAAGGGGAGATAGGTGTTTCCCATCATTCTCTCACTCTACGGAGGACAGCAGCTTATTAGGATTTTATCCACGATGCTTACAGTAAACTCCAGTCCCATATCTTTAGGCGAGACACCTTTATCACTTGTGTTTTACAATACACGTTTTGTCTCCCCTGAATGAAAAACATGTGCGTCTACCTAGAATGATGACAGTAGGCTACGTATACACAAACTGTGTACAACGCAGGTACAATAAGAGTAAAATATATAGGTAGTTTATAGAGGAGTTTTTAGAAGCTTTAGTTAGCCCGCATGTAGTAGAGCTGAGAGACTAGAGAAGTAAAAACGTTTCAAAGACAACAATATTATTACACTACGATAAATGCGCCAATTCTCTATGACACGCAAAGTCCTCATGCAGAATCTATAACCAGTATTGCAAGGAATTTTATTTTTACTGGACTTGTCCATTTTCTGGTGCTGAAATTATGTTGAGCAGCCCTAATATCAACATTATATTCAGGTCATTATGATGCTTTTTTGTGTTAATTAATTAATTCATTGATTCATTTTTATTCTGTTATCGCCAAATCGCAAACACGCTGTATTTAACGGTCTACAATACTATCATTTGCCATCATTTTGGGACACACCTGCACGCCAAAACCGTTTTCAAAACCAAGCTTATAGATTTAATGTCCACCTCTGTATTGGCTAGGTGGGTCACGTTAGTAGACCTATAGATAGTTATTGATGTCTGCAGTCTGTAGCATATAAAAATACACGAGCTTTCAGCATTACCTTTTGTGGACATCATCATCATCGTCATTATCATCATCATCATTATCATCTTCATCATCATTATCATGATCATCATCATCATCATCATCATCGTCATCTTCATCACATGGGACTGTTCAACATCTGTCCTAATCCAAGATCGGAACAAAGACTGTTTTGCGTATACTGTCACGTTTGTTCAGGTACTTTTTCTCTCTCAGAAAGCAGTTGCGCAGATTGTATGCCAGAAAAATCGAAGATGCAAACTCTCTCTCTCTCTCTCTCTCTCTCTCTCTCTCTCTCTCTCTCTCTCTCTCTCTCTCCACCCTAACCTCACGCATTCACCTTCTCTCTCAAACCCAGTGAACTCTCTTTGGAACTCTTTCCTCTCTCCAGACGCCCAATGACAGACACTCGTTGGAACAAGATCGAATGGGAAACTATCCAGGAAGAAGATGGATATCCCCCTCCCCCACCCCGCCCCACCCTATCTCTTTCTTTGCCTCTTCTTCCCTACTCCACCCTACATCTCCTCCTCACATCCCTCAATCTTCCTCTTCCCCCCTTTTCCTCTTCCCCCCACTTCTCTCTCTCTCTCTCTCTCTCTCTCTCTCTCTCTCTCTCTCTCTCTCTCTCTCTCTCTCTCTCTCTCTCTCTCTCTCCGCTTCTGCTTGGGTCTACATACAATGCAGAAGGAGGGTGATCAAATAAAGATACCACAACCTGGCGCCGGTGTCAGATGTCCCGTCTGCCTTTACTACTTTATGTAGACTTTTCTCCATATTTAAAAAAAAACACATTTTTACTATGGGTATTCACAAACGCGAGTGTTCTTTTCGTTATAAAAGACACTGTTTTATTGCAGTTTAAGTTTCAATTCAACCTATTCATTAGCCACCCCACCCCACCCTCCCCTCCAAAAAGATTCTGTTTACGGTTACATAGGAAAAAAAACAGGGTCGGTAGCTCGGCTTCTTTTCGTTTTACTTTTAAAAAAATAGTTTTCAGCCTTTACCACCTTGGATGCGATTTTTTTTCGGCTTTTTTCAATTTTTTTCCGGACGATCAAAACAAACAAACAAACAAACAAAAAACGTGTAGGGTCGGGCCAAAAAATTAGGGTCGGTCGGGATACAGTAAACATACATTTTGGGAGAGGGGGGAGGGGAGGGGGGTTTAAAATTAAATTCGATGCGCAGTTAATTTACTTTGTCAAGAATGATGTTTAAGTCTTTTTTCCCCCACTGCTGCCACAACACACTGAGTTATCCTGGTTTATGAGATCTTATTATATCCTATTTGGATTTTGATATCAGTCATATCATGCCTGGATTATCATTGGCGCGTGTCTAGTCTACAGTGGGAAAGCATGCATCCATATTTGCCCAACCTATGAACAAATTCCTTCCTAGAACCTTTCTCTGAATGCACCTTCAGTCTCAAACTGAGAGGTAATGCATGATCATGTACTGCAATGCATTGCACACGCGCAAGACGATGTTTCATTATTAGCTATACTCACGTTCCATCCTAACCATATGACTGCGCGTGCGCAGAGGCCATTTTCCCCATGTTCTGAACGCCCTGGTTCTTTCCAGGAGAAGCAAGGAATCACACGTGGCCTAGCTGGTCGTCTCAGCGGGAACAGAAGCCTGCAAATTGTCATTTCTCAATCACTGCTCATGTTTCCGATGTTTCTGCTGCTGCTGTCCCCAACATTTTGACAGATTCTGACGCGAGAGACTCCTACTGTGGTCAGTGAAAACGACTTGCTGTTTCATAGATCTATATGTATTACACGCTTGATGTGGTGTGCAAGCATTGTTTTGCTGTTTGCGTTTGTTGTATGAAATCACTTGCTGTTGTGCATAAACTACTCATTTGATAATTTTATGACAGTTTGCTACCACTCATTTGAAAAAATGAGTTAAAAAGGTTGAAAGAGATAGACTAAATCACACTAGATACAAATAAATCTTTACAAATGTATCGTCGCTAAACGTTTTGTCAGGAGTCAATTCAATACTTTGTCTTGTTAAGTGGATTTGAATGTTAAGTCTTAAATGTGGTAATGTAGCCTACTATTAAAGCTATTAATTATACAATTAAGCGTATTAAAGTTGATACAATACTGCCAAAATGTGAACCTTAAAAAAATTTGAGAGTGTTGTTGCGTGTTACGGGTGCTAACTGGTTAGAAGAGTTTGAAAGTTGTCGCTGTTTGGCTGGAGCTCATATATCCCTCTAGATTTTCGCCTATAGTATCTTGTGGGTCGTGTTTCACCGTCATTAAATAAATAGCATAAATACATAAATGAAACCTGGTGAATGAAAAAAAGGATCAGAGCGATCGCAAATGGTGTTTTCGGCACGTTACTGTTTGTTAATACATTCATCAACGCTCTAATAATATTTAATACAGATGAATTGTTTTAAAAGTTACCATGATTGATCATAAATTAGTGTTGAAATATGCTGATTCTTTATAATTATCTTTTGATTGCGAATTGTTGGGTAGAGGAAAGAAATAGTAGGCTGTGTTTTTTGAAGGCTCTGTGAAAAGAAATATAAATCAAGAGAACATGAACAATATTGAAATAACATGAAAGAAGAAGAAGATACCACTGTTGTTCTTATTTTGTAATAGTGCAATGCCGCAAGAACAATATATTTGTAACATCATCACTGTTATCACCATCATCATCACCATCATTGTCATCACCGCCGCCGCTGCCGCCATCCCAACAAACACGACCACAGAATAGTAAGTACATCCTAATGATTGTTTACCCACTGAAAAAACATGGAGTAAACAACAACGCCGACGACAAATGACGACAATGATGATGACATCATCAGTATTAAAGGTTTATAAAATAAAAAGTGTAAAAGATCACATGAAAAATCATGTTAGTTTAAAAACAACTACAGCGCTAACGACGACGATGATGGCGACGACGTGAAGGACAGTAAGAACCAATTTAGAACAAAATCAAAAGACAACGACGTCAACAACGACTTCAACAATCACGACAGAAGCTACAGCTTACTGCAACAGTAAGCACCCCCATGACTGAAGTGGCGTTTAAACTTTAGTGACACTTGACACTGTCACGTGGGGTTTATGGGCTCTGCACAATGGAATTATGGACCCTCACGTTTATTCGGTGGGAACTGCTAGTAAGTCACCCTATGAATTACTTTAATAAATTTATTTGTTTAGCTCGTTCTGTGTTAAGGTTGGGGTACAGAAATAGATAGAAAAAAAGTAAAAGAATACTGTCACACTAGCTCTCACACGGCTATGAATCATATGTAGTCCAGCCTTTTGATAACAGTTAAAATCACACATTTATTTCTTCTACTCTATACAAGGTTCTCTAAGTACTAATCTAACTTAAAAAGTCTCTTTCAATGCTAATAGTTCGATCGCTGATAGTCTATGCAGCTGTTCTATCTTCATCGGGCACTCGCTAGTATATCTCATGTAGATTTGGACTACTGTTGGTCCGTTTTAGAGTTTCTGAATAGTTGGACTACTGTGGTCCTGTTCTGATCAGTTTAAGTGCACTTGGGATAACACACTTAACTGGCGGGTGGTGCGGTCGAAGTCCTTCTGTGAGGTAGCTTCTGGTCCACCTGTGTCGTTGTGTAGTTGGGTTCCCTGGCCACGCTGTGGGGTCTGACAGGGAGTTTTACCGGGTCGCTCGTTCCGACTTGTGCGGTAGAGGTTCCTCAACCAACTTGTTTCTGTGGAGTGGGGTTCACAGGATAGCTCGGGATAGCTCGGGATAGCTCGCCTGCCCGTCTGTAATATAAGAGACGAAATTCTGCACAACCCTGAATAATCGGTTTGTGCAGAGCGTCTCACTGAAAGCCAAGTAGCCCTCAGTGATAGCTCCACATCTCTATACATAAGCGACGAACATTCTGCTACTTCCGGGTTCCACTGGAATCTCACTCTAAATTCCTATACATACATAAATATCAAACGTGGCTAACTATACACATACAGAATTAATAATATTATAAACATTCAGTGGTACAGCCACTGGTCTGCAAACATACATATAAGTTAAACAACAGTGGTTCCGTATGGTATGCAACATGGCGGCGTAACCGGTCGTGTTTCGCCTCGTGGTAGGCTCTTCCACATGGTCACGCAAATTCGGATTAACAATTCACATTTATGCATAGCAAATTCTTCAAACATAATTTCAACAATACTACACATATATCACGATGAAACAGAAGGGTGTTCATTTACCTGTTTGACAAGTTCAGGCCCGTGTGACTTGATAGAATTCTACGATTCCTAAGTCCTGCTTCCTGGTCTAAGTGTAGAGAGATTTCTCTGCCAGCTTTCTAGCTGTTAACACTTCGGTGTATTACTCCCAACTGACCAAAAATGTGTTAGGCTCGGACCCAGTCAAACTGGCTCGAACCGCTTGGCGTAAGCTCTCATTGGGTAAAATGTTCATATTCAAAACTCAAGTGCTGACGTCACTGCGCTGTGTGTGTGGCTCAGGCTCGCAGTGTGCTGTAATTTAATTGCTACTGTGTACTGTACTAACTCTCTACTGTTACAAAGGCTACACAATGCTAAATAGTCGATAGGCAGAGTTTAAACTAGCCAATTCGTGACAGGCTCCCTCAACTGAAAAAAGGCGATGACTACTGGATTCGACCTTTTTCTACTACAGAGCCTAGTTTAACACTGCACTATCCTAGGGTCCTATTTACAAACTAAGTAAGTTGCTCTACCTGAGCTGCAATGCTGTGCCAGGTAGCTATGGACACTAGTGACAGGGTATTACTGGGCGGGGACGAATTCTGGTGCTGTGGCCCTTAGTTGTGTTGGGTGGGCGACAGCTGCTGTGTCCTCCACGAGATGGCGACTGAGGTAGTCGGCTCCGTGGTTTTCTTTGCCGGGGATGTACTCGATTTGGAATGAGTACGCCTGAAGGGTGAGTGCCCATCGCATCAGGCGAGAGTTCAAAGACTTGGAGGCTGCCAGGAACGATAGTGGTTGGTGGTCCACCTGAACTGTGAAATGGGTCCCATACAGGTAGAGTTGAAACTTCTGTATGGCCCAGACTAGTCCAAGGCATTCTTTCTCCGACGTGGCGTAGTGGGTCTCGGCGGGTCTCAATTTTCTGCTGGCGTAGGCGACAGGGAATAGCGTCTCTGCATTCTTGGGGTCGCGCTGTAGCAGTACTGCTCCGAGTCCTAAGTCGCTTGCGTCGGTGCGAAGAACGAATGGCTGAGTCAAATCGGGTAGGTGGAGTACTGGCGCCGATGTCATTCTGTCCTTGAGTGTTTGGAATGCTGTCTCGCATTCCGCTGTCCATACGACTTTGTCCGGGGCGATTTTCCGGGTTCCATTTGTCAGAGGTACGGCGATGCTGTTGTAGTTGGGGATGAACTTCTGGTAGAAGCCGCAGAGTCCTAGAAATGACTGCACTTCCTTCTTTGTCTTGGGCCTAGGAGCGTCGAGTAGGCGTTTCACTGTCTTTTCTACCGGTCGCAGGCTTCCTTGACTGATGGTGTGTCCCAGAAATTCTAGTTCTGTGAATCCAATCTGACATTTGGTGGGTCTTGCCGTCAATCCCGTGTCTCTGAGGCGGGCGAGTAGTTGTTGTAGGAGCGTGACATGTTCCTCCCACGTGGGTGTTGCGATGAGGATGTCGTCCATAAACGAATGTAGGTGCTCGCTGCTCAGGGGTGCCAGGAGTTTTCGCATCATGGCGCTGAAGATGCTGGGTGCGTTGTGGAGTCCGAATGGAAGTACATTGAACTCGAAGTGTCCTTCCATAGTGCTAAACGCTAGGTACTTTCGGACTTGCGGTTGCACTGGTATCTGGTAGTATCCTTTGCTGAGGTCGATGCGTGAGAAGTACTTCGCTCGCTGTAGCTTGGCAAATAGGTCTGTCTGGTCCGGGAGTGGCTCTGGCTGGAACTGCGTTACCGCATTCAGGAGTCTGAAGTCGATGCACAGTCGATGCTCTCCGTTGGGTTTTCGCAACAATACCGTGCCTGCGCTGTAGGGTGAAGTAGACTCTGAGATGATTCCGGCTGCCAGTAAGGTGTCTATCTCTTCCTTGATGGCTCGCTGCTGCGACAGTGGCATCGGGTAGAGCTTCTGGCGGACGGGTGTTGGGTCGGTCACCGTTAGGGTTACTTCGACGAGGTCTGTCCTCCCTGGTCGGTCTGTGAGCACAGTCTGATGTTGTCGAATGACCTGTAGTACTTGCTGTCGCTGTTTAGCGGCTAGGTCTCCGTTGAGTATCACGTCTTTGTAGGTTTCTTTGGAGTGCAGGGGATACTCTACTGCATTGGTCTCCATGCTTTCTCCTTCTTCCGCGATGGCGATGGCTAACAAGTTGTGAGTGCTGGGGGTCGCTGGTCGGTCCGTGTATTTCTCGAGGAGATTGATGTGGTGGTATCGGGCTCTCCCGTTCACCTCTACTTGGTAGACTGTCTTGGATTTCTTGGCAGTCACCCGGTACGGTCCTCTCCAAGCGATGTCCAGCTTGTTGGTTCCACTTGGAAGTAAGAGTAGCACTTGATCGCCGACTTGCAGTTCTCTGTCCTTCGCGTGGCGGTTGTAGTACTTCGCCTGACGGGCTCTTGCCTTCTTCAGTGCTTCACCAGCTTTCTTCCACGTTGCTTTGAGGGTTTCCTGCAGGTCTGCGACGTACTTGGTGGCACCTCTGGGTGTGTCGTCTATCTTGGCTTCCGTCCAACTTCTGCGTAGGGCTTCTAGCGGTCCTGCTAGAGGTCTGCCGAATAGCAATGTTGACGGGGTGTAGCCTGTGGCTGCATGGGGCGTTTCTCGGTATGCGAACAGTGCCGCATTCACGTAGGTGTCCCACGCTTCTGGATTGTCGTCGGCGACTTTCCTGAGTATGGTGAGAAGGGTTCCATTCAGTCTTTCTACTTGTCCGTTGCTGGCGGGGGTGGTATGGTGGTGTGCGAATGTGATGGACTTGTATCAACTCGAACCGTCTTGCATCAGGCGGCCGGTGAACTGAGATCCGTTGTCCGTTCTAATGCTGTCCGGGAATCCGACTCTGGTAAAGATGGCGATGAGTGCATCTGCAATCTTCTTGGTGTCGATCGCTGGCAACGGGACTGCTTCGCACCACATCGTACATGCGTCGACGAGTGTGAGTAGAAATCTGTTCCGCTTCTTGGTCATGGGCAGTGGTCCTACTATGTCTACTGAGACTTGCTGGAATGGCACGCCGACTACTACTGATGGTCCTAAGGTAACTGGCACGGTGTGATGTCGCGGGGAATATCGTTGACATTGGTGGCAAGATTTCACGTAGCGCTTGACATCCTCCGTGATTCCTGGCCAATAGTAGTGTGCGCTGATTCTCTGCACTGTGGCTCCAATTCCCATGTGTCCGCTGAGTGGCATGCTGTGGCCTAATTCTAGTACTTGGGCTCGAAGGGTGGCTGGTAGTACTAGTTGGGTGTGATCTCCATCTCCTTGTCGATGTAGAACTCCCTGTTCCATGTAGAAGTCTCCCTTGTGCGGGGGTGTGTGCGCCTTGGGTAGCTTCTGGAAGCACTTCGCTATCGAGGTGTCTTCTTTCTGTGCTGTTTTGATCTCTTCGAGTCCTGGATTCGGAGCGAACTCGGGCTGGGGTGGTTGGGTTTTAGCTTGGGCCCTGGTTTGCACTGCAGCTATCTCTACAGTTTTTGGGGGCGTGCCTAAGAACACATACCTACAACCTAGCACTAGATCATACAGGGGTTTCTGTAAAACAGCTGCTTGGATTCGTCCTGTGACGTACCTACTCTCTACTTCGATCCAAGCTATTGGGCAAGTAGTCGTCGGTTTCGTCAAGTCTGCTCCTTGTAAGTCGACTGTCTTGTCTGTCAAGTCCGCGCGCGATACAAGAGACTCGCTGACTATCGCGTCGTATGATAGACCTGTGTCATACAGACAGTTCGCTTCTTTTCCGTTGACCTTGACCGTGTCTGTCACCGATGGTGGGTGATCTCCGATCGTGTGTGGCTTATTACCGCTACTTTGAGTTAGAACTCTGTGCGCTGGCCGGCTTTCGCGCTCTTCCCTACGTTGTGCGGCCAACTTGAAACATTCTGCGGTGGAGTGATTGTTTCTGTTGCAGAACGAACAATACCGTCTCTGTTCTGCGGGACCTCTTTTCCCGAATTCCGTGTTGGGTCCTTTATTTTGCCCAGGTCTGGGGTTATTCGGCTTATTCGCGGTGCGCTCTTCTCGGTTAGGGCTTCGTTTCTGTGCCTCTTTCCCGTTAGGCTTTAGGTCTCGCCTGAAGCTCTTGGCTTCTCCGTGTGCGGCCACGTACCTATCTGCGACCTTGACCAGATCTTCTAGTCTTTCCGCGCCCTGCTCTACTGAGAAGGTTCTCAGCTCGGGGGTCATGGTTTCCCGTAGCTGTTCCCATACTAACAGTTCTGTCAGTCCATCATACGTCTTAGCCGTGGCTGACTGGCTAATCCACTTATCCAGCGTTGTGGACAACCGATCCGCGAACTGCGCATAGCTCTCTCCTTTCACTCTCCGATTGGTGCGGAACTTTTGCCGGTAGCATTCTCCTGTCAGTTCGAATCCCGTTAGGAGTGCCTCTTTTACTTTGTGATAGTCAGTCACTCTGTCAGTCGGTAGCTTACTGTAGATGTCATAAGCCTTTCCTCTAAGTCCTTGACTAAGCTTGAAAGACCAATGAGTGGGATCTAGTTTATACTCTGTTGCTAGGCGCTCAAACCTAGTCAGATAGAGATCTAGACCTTCTTCTCTCTCATTGAATGTTCCCAGTGGAAATGACATTCCTTGTACAGGGTTGGATGCTACCTCTAGCTGATCTGAGTGGGAAGGGGTTGAGGAAGAACTTGAAGCTCCTGATCCCAATCTTCTTAGCTCTAACTCATGCTGTCTTTCTTTTTCCTTTTCTTCCCTCTCTTTTTCTTTCTCTGCCCTCTCTTTTTCTTTTTCTGCCCTCTCATACTCCCATCTCCTAACTTCTGCTTCTCTCTCTGCTGCTAATGCTGCCTTCTTCTGTTCTCCTTCTAATTCTAGTTTCTTCTGCTCTGCTTCTAATTCTGCTTTTCTCTGATCTGCTTCGAGTTTCTTCTGTTCTGCTTCTAATGCTAGTTTCTTCTGCTCTGCTTCTAAGGCTAGTTTCTTCGCCTCCCTTTCTGCTGCTCTCTCTGCCTTAGCCTCCTGTTTCTCTACCTCTGCATTTATATACGCAATTAGGTCCGCCCCTGCTAAGTGTAAAGCTTCTCCCAATTCCTTGAAACGCAATCTCAAGGCCACTGGGTCCGACATTGCCAAACGTGTCTATGAACACCCTCTGAATCACGTGGAATACCAAAACACTAGCAATATTGCAAGTCAATAAAAACAATGCAAAGACAATCAAATTCGTAATCAATAATAGAATAAAACAAGAGTCAAATGGCATACAACAGTTACTTAAGCAAAACCTGCAAAAGAACAATGCAACATACAGACACAAAAATAATTGAAGCAAAAAAGTTTTTAACTAAAGAATAGTGCACCCAAACTGAGTCAATGTTACCACTATTCTAAGTTATTCTACTACTCCTACTGTTATCTAATTTTATTGTACTTAGATCCGTTTATACCCAATTCCTATTATACACAGATCCTGGCTAGGCTCGCCAATTAAAGTGTCACGTGGGGTTTATGGGCTCTGCACAATGGAATTATGGACCCTCACGTTTATTCGGTGGGAACTGCTAGTAAGTCACCCTATGAATTACTTTAATAAATTTATTTGTTTAGCTCGTTCTGTGTTAAGGTTGGGGTACAGAAATAGATAGAAAAAAAGTAAAAGAATACTGTCACACTAGCTCTCACACGGCTATGAATCATATGTAGTCCAGCCTTTTGATAACAGTTAAAATCACACATTTATTTCTTCTACTCTATACAAGGTTCTCTAAGTACTAATCTAACTTAAAAAGTCTCTTTCAATGCTAATAGTTCGATCGCTGATAGTCTATGCAGCTGTTCTATCTTCATCGGGCACTCGCTAGTATATCTCATGTAGATTTGGACTACTGTGGTCCGTTTTAGAGTTTCTGAATAGTTGGACTACTGTGGTCCTGTTCTGATCAGTTTAAGTGCACTTGGGATAACACACTTAACTGGCGGGTGGTGCGGTCGAAGTCCTTCTGTGAGGTAGCTTCTGGTCCACCTGTGTCGTTGTGTAGTTGGGTTCCCTGGCCACGCTGTGGGGTCTGACAGGGAGTTTTACCGGGTCGCTCGTTCCGACTTGTGCGGTAGAGGTTCCTCAACCAACTTGTTTCTGTGGAGTGGGGTTCACAGGATAGCTCGGGATAGCTCGGGATAGCTCGCCTGCCCGTCTGTAATATAAGAGACGAAATTCTGCACAACCCTGAATAATCGGTTTGTGCAGAGCGTCTCACTGAAAGCCAAGTAGCCCTCAGTGATAGCTCCACATCTCTATACATAAGCGACGAACATTCTGCTACTTCCGGGTTCCACTGGAATCTCACTCTAAATTCCTATACATACATAAATATCAAACGTGGCTAACTATACACATACAGAATTAATAATATTATAAACATTCAGTGGTACAGCCACTGGTCTGCAAACATACATATAAGTTAAACAACAGTGGTTCCGTATGGTATGCAACATGGCGGCGTAACCGGTCGTGTTTCGCCTCGTGGTAGGCTCTTCCACATGGTCACGCAAATTCGGATTAACAATTCACATTTATGCATAGCAAATTCTTCAAACATAATTTCAACAATACTACACATATATCACGATGAAACAGAAGGGTGTTCATTTACCTGTTTGACAAGTTCAGGCCCGTGTGACTTGATAGAATTCTACGATTCCTAAGTCCTGCTTCCTGGTCTAAGTGTAGAGAGATTTCTCTGCCAGCTTTCTAGCTGTTAACACTTCGGTGTATTACTCCCAACTGACCAAAAATGTGTTAGGCTCGGACCCAGTCAAACTGGCTCGAACCGCTTGGCGTAAGCTCTCATTGGGTAAAATGTTCATATTCAAAACTCAAGTGCTGACGTCACTGCGCTGTGTGTGTGGCTCAGGCTCGCAGTGTGCTGTAATTTAATTGCTACTGTGTACTGTACTAACTCTCTACTGTTACAAAGGCTACACAATGCTAAATAGTCGATAGGCAGAGTTTAAACTAGCCAATTCGTGACAGACACGCAAGATAAACATTTGAAAAAAAAAAAAGATGACAAGTCATTTAAATGTATTTTCACACACATAGCCGAAAACAAAACATTTTCAAAAGTGTAAATTTTCTCGGCGGTGTCGCGACTCGGCTTTGTACTAACGAAACAAAATGAAAATATGGAAGATAGGCCACTGTCTGAACTACCTGAAAGAACAAAAAAGTATCTGAATCGGATGAGTCAAGTATTTAGAAAATAGTGAAGCACAATGACCCTTGACCTTTGAAAAAGTACAAAATACGAATAATCTAACATGGTTAACAGTGGTTAAAGCATCCACAAAATTAAAATTATGAATTTAGTTTCAGTTATTGTTGAGATTAAACACAAATTGTGTTCTGGACCAAACAAAAAAAGTCAAATTCAGAGAGAGGGACCGACCGATTGGCCGACAACCGGACTGCTAATGAAGGATGCAATACAATACAATATGCCCCATGATTTGAAAGTACTTGTACACTAAAACTTTAAACAATAATTTTCGCTTTAAGCTTTTTTGAGATATTGAGCAAAACATGTTTAGCAACAAACAGTCTCCAATGACCTTGGCCTTTTTAGCATAGCAAATGAGCTATTACGGGAGGTTAACCTAGTTATGTTCCTATGAAGTTTGGTCAAAATCCATTCAGATTTCCTTTTAATATGTGGTTCCCAATGGACCGACGGACGGGCAAACCGACATTTGGCTCGTTTTGATTCCCGACTATTTCAAAGTATTTTTTTTAGATATGTCTGGAAATACAAAAAGTTCAAAGGGTTTTCTCCTAAACTGTCGATCGTAGGAGAAAAAGCCATGCCGGACCTCCCTTTTTCACAAAGCCAAATTTATATACAAAGGGCATCGTCTGAGATCACACCAAGTGCACGTTTTGAACTGAGACCACTGTTACCGCTGAGGTTTCATTTAACCCGTCCCAACGAACGACACAAAGACCTACAGACTCTTGATTGTACCCTAACAAATGTACTAGGAGATTTGGGTGCAGTGACCTGAGGTCATTTACATATTAAACAACCAGCATTTGCTCTTCGAAACAATAAAATTAGTTTTTAGGAATATAACATTTGAAACAAATAAATATAATACTACTATCAGATGCCACGGGTTATGTACATATATTGTACTCTCGTTTCCGCACTTGCAATCGTTACTGTACCCAGCATAAACCTCACTATTGTCTGCGATGATTACGTAGAACCGCCCTGTGCGTCAGCTGTAAATGTCTAATGAGATCATGGTGCTGTTTGCGCCGGGGAGACAAAAGATTTATGTAAAACGCGGGTTGCGTCGTCTAATAAACTTGGACTAAGGCTCCATTAGACATCATCTTAAATGTAATTCTTGTTAGTTGCTAGTTAGTTGTTATCCTCGTGGAATCAGGGAGTGATTGTAAAGATCTATTTCCTCTTCTGTGGGGACAGTGATTAGAGCCTCTAATCCAGTTACAGCTGGGTGGACCAGGTATAGCCTGGTCACGTCTAGTTGTTGTTGTTTTTTTCCCCTTGCTGAACACGCAAAGTTGTCCCGACAATCAATTAGGCTAAAAGCTTCCGACATGGGTTCGGCCTTTTCTTATTACTCAGGTCACCCAGTCGTGTTAAGTCATGTCTGCTTGCTTTTGGCGCGTCATGTTAAGTCATGTCTGCTTGTTTTTCCATGTCGTGTTAAGTCATCTTTACTTCTTCTTTTTCCCCTCCTCCGCGTCGTGCTAAGTCATGTCTACTTGTTTTTGGCACGTCATGTTTTTTTGTACCTCGTGTAAAGTAGTGTTGTTAAGTCGTGTTAAGTAATGTCGGCGTGCTTTTTTGCACGTCGTTTTATGTCATATCTACTGTTTTAACGTCTCGTTAAGTCATGTCTACTAGTTTTGTGCACTTCGTGTTAAGTCATAGTTCCGGTCCTGATTTGGCTCGGAAGAGTCCGCTGGACCTAAAGCAACAATCAATAAATCAATCAATCAATAAGTCATAGTTACCTGTTTTTCCACGTCGTGTTAAATTATAATTTACTATTGTTTTGCAGGTCGTATTAAGTCATATTTACTTGTTGTTTTGCACGTAGTGTTAAGTCATATGTACTTGTTGTTTTGCACGTCGGGTTAAGTCATATCTACTTGTTTTGGCACGTCGTATTATGTACTATGTATTGTTTTTGCACATCGTGTTAAGTCGTAAGTACACGTCATGTTAAGTCATATCTACTTGTCTTTGCACGTCGTGTTAAGTCATACCTACTTGTTCTTGCACGTCGAGTTAAGTCATACCACTTGTTTTTGCACGCCGTGTTAAGCCATACCTACTTGTTTTTGCACGCCGTGTTAAGTAATACCTACTTGTTTTTGCACATCGTGCTAAGTTGTCTGTACACGTCGTGTTAAGTCATATCTACTTGTTTTTGCACGTCGTGTTAAGTCATACCTACTTGTTCTTGAACGTCGTGTAACAGTTAAGTCATACCTACTTGTTTTTTGCACGCCGTGTTAAGTCATACCTTCTTGTTTTTGCGCGTCGTTTTAAGTCATACCTACTTGTTTTCCCACGACGTGTTAAGTCACACCTACTTGTTTTTGCACGCCGTGTTAAGTCATACCAACTTGTTTTTGCACGCCGTGTTAAGTAATACCTACTTGTTTTGCACGCCGTGTTAAGTAATACCTACGTTTTTTGGACATCGTGCTAAGGCATGCCCCTATCTACAGGCGTAAGGTTAGGGTAGGTAAGTCAGAACCATGGTACAGTGCTGTCGAAGATGAGCTCAGTGAAGCCAAGAGGCAGCGTCGTCAGGCTGAGAGGAGATGGTTGAAGAGTGGTCTCACAGTGGGCAAACAAATTTACACTGCTGCCAAGCGACGAGTAACGCAAATTGTCCATAGGGCCAAGTCTGCTTTTTTTAGTGGTCGAGTGGCCAACAGTGAGACTAGCAAGCAACTCTTCTCGGTCTGTGACCGCCTCAGAGGCAAGGAAAAAAGTAGCGCTCTACCTACCACTCACCCACCTTGTGACTTACCAGATGTTTTTTGTCACTTTTTCACCAAGAAAGTCGCTGATATACGCTATGAACTTGATCACGATGCTGGTGTGCAGACAAATGTAGATGCATTGCCAACTGTTTTGAATTATGTACGGTTTGACCATTTTGAACCAGTTTCTGTTAATGAAGTCAGGGAGGTCATAAAAAAATCTAAACCAACCACTTGTTCTCTTGATCCCATTCCCACTTCTCTCCTCCTTGACTGCCTTGACCCTCTTCTCCCAACAATAACACACATTGTCAATGAGTCTCTGTCCACCGCTACTGTTCCTGCACCTTTCAAGACGGCAGTTGTCAAGCCGCTGCTCAAAAAGCCCAGCCTAAATCAGAATGAACTAAAAAACTACAGACCAGTATCTAATCTATCATTTTTGTCCAAGGTTACAGAAAAGTTGGTACTGAAGCAGTTACTCTCATACTTGCAAAGCAACTCTCTTCTCAGTCCCCATCAGTCAGCCTATCGCACCTCTCATAGCACCGAGACAGCATTACTCAAAATCACAGGTGACATTCTGCTTGCTCTGGACAAAGGCAACTTATCTCTTCTAACACTTCTTGATCTATCGGCTGCCTTTGACACTGTAGACCACAATATTCTGTTCGAAACTCTCGAGTCGCAGTTTGGAGTTTCAGGGAATGCCTTGGCCTGGTTCAAGTCATACCTCCAAGGTCGTACGCAAACTGTCAGCATTGCTGAGGTGCTCTCAAAGAAGGAAAATTTGACTTATGGTGTGCCGCAGGGGTCAGTTCTTGGACCGATTCTCTTCGTGTTGTACACAAAGCCTTTGCTCGAACTGATTCAAAAACACGATGTAACTGTTGAAGCTTTTGCTGACGATACTCAGCTTTTAAAATCAAGTCTTCCGGTACAAATCGATACCAATGTCCAGACTGTACAGAATTGCATTTCTAATGTCCGATCCTGGATGAAACAAAACAAGTTAAAGCTCAATGATGATAAAACAGAGGTTCTCCTGTTCAAAAAGACCATAACTGCCTTAGCTTGCACCTTGCCTACCTCTGTAAGTGTAGGAGAGCATGAAATCTCTTTCTCTCAGTCGGCTAGAAATCTAGGCTTTTTTATGTCGAGTGACATGACGCTTGATTTCCATATTGCACAAGTTTGTAAATCAGCATATGCTGCCTTGCGTCAGATCAGCTCCATTCGCTGCTACTTAACCCTTCAAGCAACCATCACCTTAGTCTGTGCTTTAGTCTTGTCTAGGCTAGACTATTGTAATGCCCTACTGGCTTCCTGCCCGAGTCATCTCATAGACAAACTTCAAAAAGTCCAGAATTGTGCTGCTAGGCTAGTCTTTAGGGCAAAAAAGCGCGATCACATCACTCCACTACTCCGTAAGCTTCATTGGCTACCCATAGAGGCCCGCATTAAATACAAACTGTCCGTACTGTGCCACAATTTCTTCTCTGGAACCTGCCCTTCATATCTGTCAGATCTGCTGTCAGTCTATGTCCCTTCTCGCACTCTTCGCTCTTCTTCTGACTCTCGCACACTCTGCACTCAAAAAACCAACACCAAAATGTACGGAGAACGGGCATTCACCTATTGTGCACCAAGACAATGGAACACTCTTCCAGCCAACATCAGACACAAGCAGACCACTCCCTCATTCAAGAAAGCTCTAAAATCTCACCTCTTCAAACTCTACTATCCTGACTAAATCCGCAGCTCATATTTGTTCTGCTTTTGGCTATGCTTGTGGATTTGCTGTGATTGTGATGACTTGTTTGCAGAAAGTTAACTTTATGTATTTTGTTTGATTTTGTGTGTTTGGTTTTATTTTATTTTAATTTTTTCTCATTGTATAATTTCTAATGCAATATTGTAAGTTGTTTCATGTTTGTTTCTTTCCTTTCATGTAAAGCGCTATGCGCTTGTCTATAAAAAGACAAGTAATAGCGCTATATAAATGTACACGATTATTATTATTATTATTATTATTATTATTATTATTATTATTATTATTATTATTATTATTTAAGTCGTATCTACACGTCGTGTTATGTTATATCTACTTGATTTTGCAGGTCGTGTTAAGTCATACCTACTTGTTCTTGCACGTCGTGTTAAATCATACCTACTTGTTTTTTGTACGCCTTGTTAAGTCATACCTACTTGTTTTTGCACGTCGTGTTAAGTTGTATCTACTTTTTCTTGCACTCCGTTTTAAGTCATACCTACTTGTTTTTGCACGTCGTGTTAAGACATACCTACTTGTTCTTGCACGTCGTGTTAAGTCACATCTACTTGTTTGTGCAGGCCGTGTTAAGTCATATCTACTTGTTTGTGCACGCCGTGTTAAGTCATATCTACTTGTTTGTGCACGCCGTGTGAAGTCATATCTACTTGTTTGTGCACGCCGTGTTAAGTCATATCTACTTGTTTGTGCAGGCCGTGTTAAGTCATATCTACTTGTTTGTGCACGCCGTGTTAAGTCGTACCTACTTGTTTGTGCACGCCGTGTTAAGTCATTTCTACTTGTTTGTGCGCGCCGTGTTAAGTCATATCTACTTGTCTGTGTACGCCGTGTTAAGTCATATCTACTTGCTTGTGCACGCCGTGTTAATTCATATCTACTTGTTTGTGCACGCCGTGTTAAGTCATATCAACTTGTTTGTGTACGCCGTGTTAAGTCATATCTACTTGTTTGTGCACGCCGGGTTAAGTCATATCTACTTGTTTGTGCACGCCGTGTAAAGTCATATCTACTTATTTGCGCACGCCGTGTTAAGTCATATCTACTGGTTTGTGTACGCCGGGTTAAGTCATATCTACTTGTTTGTGCACACCGTGTTAAGTCATATCTACTTGTTTGTGCACGCCGTGTTAAGTCGTATCTACTTGTTTATGCACGCCGTGTTAAGTCATATCTACTTGATTGTGCAGGCCGTGTTAAGTCGTATCTACTTGTTTGTGCAGGCCGTGTTAAGTCATATCTACTTGTTTGTGCAGGCCGTGTTATCTACTTGTTTGTGCAGGCCGTGTTAAGTCATATCTACTTGTTTGTGCACGCCGTTTTAAGTCATACCTACTTGTTTTTGCACGTCGTGTTAAGTCATATCTTCTTGTTTGTGCACGCCGTGTTAAGTCGTATCTACTTGTTTGTGCACGCCGTGTTAAGTCGTATCTACTTGTTTGTGCACGCCGTGTTAAGTCATATCTACTTGTTTGTGCACGCCGTGTTAAGTCGTATCTACTTGTCTGTGCACGCAGTGTTGAGTCCTCGGTACGGCCTGGTAGCACAGTGGATAGTGAGCTGTTTTCAGGTGCCAAAGGTCGCGGATTCGAACCCCGCATGGGACGAACTTACGTGACATTGGTACGAGTCTTTCCAGGACGCCGATGGTTTTCTCCGGGTACTCCGGTTTCCTCCCTCCCTTCAGTAATAGTTTGGTACCAGTCCATTTAACGTTTTAAAAATTCTTGTTCGATTCCCTTGCCTTTTACACCATATGTTTGAGTGATGAGAATGTATTTGTTGTGTAACTTGTGAGCGTGTATGTTGGTTACAGATCGCCGCGTTTTGAGTCTCAATTAGGAATAGGGCGTGTATAGCATCCAATAGTAGTAGTAGTAGTAGTAGTAGTAGTAGTAGTAGTAGTAGTAGTAGTAGTAGTATGCTTTCTTGTGTTTGCCAGTGGTGTTAAGTAATTGGTACTTTTTTTCCCGTTCGCTGGGGTGTCTAAACTTTCCAGTGATATTTATTTTATAATGTAATGTGAAGGGAAAATTAAGCTCTATTATAGATGTTAGGCAAATATAATTGATCAGTGAATCTAGTTGGTAGATAAGGTGACGTGACGTCCCACGATCGTAATTATAGAAGATGACAGTAATAATGACGTTTACGGTAATATTGTTGTTGTTGTTATTGATGTTTTTGTTGTTGTTGTTGTTGTTGTTGACGATGATGATGATGATGATGATGATGATGATGATGATGATGATGATGATGACGATGATGATGATGATGATGATGATGATGATGATGATGATGATGATGATGATGATGACGATGAGGATGATGATGATGATGATGATGATGATGATGATGATGATGATGATGATGATGATGATGATGATGATGATGATGATGATATTTATGACAACTGTACCAGCAGTGGCAATAACCATTACTTCGTCGGCAAAAGCTATGATGACAAAAATTAACGACGATGACCACAGCAACAACAACATTTACGTTGACGATTCCACATTTTTCATGATTGTTGCATTGTTACATTTTAAAAGTGTTACTAGAGGGCAGAAAAGACCGAACAAATGACAAAGAACTGATGAGATTCACCTAGGACAGAAATGAGATTACTTATTTAAGGACGAAGGACTGAGGAGATTGTTCTAAACAGAAGGACTGGTGAGATTGCTGTCATAAAATATTGGTTTTACATTCACCAAAGCCTCTCAGCTCAAGAGTAGCTGCCAACATCGATCTCTCCCGATGAATATATTTTTGTGGTCCAAACCATCTTGCCACATTGTAGGAGAATTAGGTGAAATGTGCTTCCATTTTCATGTTTGTTTAGTTTAAAGTTATTTATTAACTGCATGTGTGTGTGTGTGTGTGTGTGTGTGTGTGTGTGTGGGTGGGTGTGTGGGTGGGTGAGGGGATTTAAAGAGCTAAAGGGACTCTATATTGAAAGGCACGATATAGTGGCTGGCGTGGTGTTTAAGGAGGTGGAGAAAGTATGTAATCACCGATTACTGTAGTGTGTTCTGTAACAAACGTGTGCAGTTTCAGGACTTCTCTAGTGACAGTCCAGCCAGCAACGAACCTGACAGTTGAATTGTAGATCATGCGGATAGCCTATCATTTATTGTGAAAGAGGCCACACCGTCTGATTCTTTTATAAACACCTGCTAGAATCAGAAGTTTCTGAAGTACAAGCCTTTGTGTAATGCTCTAAACGATGCAGGAATCCTAGTGTTGGTGATTGGCTCTTTGGAGCTGGTGCACATGACGTTTGTGTCAGGACTGCAGGTCATTGGACTATCACGACGGCAGAGTGAAAGTCCCGCTCCGCACCTATCAACCAGGGTCATGATCGGCTTTCAAAGGATGTGGGAGAGGAGAAGATTTAGAGTGGGGATGTCGTCATTGACGGAATGTGCAGAGTTTTATTACAACGTTGTTAAAGGTTTTGGTTGTCATAAAGTTACCAAAATGTGGCTGCAGCTCCTTGGACTATCATGGCAGCGGAGTAAAAGCTTCGATGGATTCCTATCAACCAGTGTCATGACCGGCTCTAGAAGGTGTAGAAGCGGAGAACATTCAGGGTGCGGGTATCGTAACCGACGAACTGCGCTGAGTTCATTACAACATTGTTAAAGTTAACGGTTGTGGTTGTAATAAAGTTATCGAAAGGTGTGGGCGTGTGTGTGAGAGAGAGAGAGAGGGAGGTAGAGTTTGTGTGTGTGCGTGCGTGCGTGCGTACGTGTGTGTGTGTGTGTGTGTGGGTGTGTGTATGTGTGTGTGTGCGTGTGTCCATAAAAGCCAGCAGCTTTCTGAAAAGATTGGAGCCTTTTTCGTGTCGTACTACACAACTTTTGATACAAAACCCCAGAATGTCATTACTTTCTCAATGCAATCACTATTTGCGTTTTTGCTTTAGGGAAAGTCAAACTTGCGAAGAAGCACATATTATCATCTCTCTCTCCTCCTCCCCCTATGCCCCCTTTCTCTACGTTGGGTTGCCCAGATTTCTGTATAAATAGTATCCCCACTTTGTGGAAATTGAGTGCTTTAAATTCCCACTGTCGCTGTCTTTCTCCTTTGTTCTTTCTCTTTCCTACTCTGTTTTATCAATCTACTGTCTTCTTCGCTAGACCATTCACCTACCTGTTTTCTTAAAAACTCTCCCAAAACTCTTCATTTGTGAATGGGATCTGTTAGGTCAGCTTGGAGATATTGAATGCTTTCTGACAAATGGTCACTAGGGCTTTCTATGGTATTATTATTTAGCAATGTAGGCATTTTATATGTATGTGTTTTGGTAATATTGTATAATGATGTTTATGTTTTATTTTGTTTTTGTAAATTAGACTACAGCCTCAGCGTCCCCTGCATGGGATGCCTTTATGGTAAAGTGATTGGATGATGTTGGAGCGCCTTCAGTGTTGCCATTAGGGATAGGATAAATTAACGCCCCCGGACACGTATAGCATGGGGCCGGGTAGCTCAGTTGGTAAGAGCGTCTTCCTAGTAACCGAAAGGTCGCTGGTTCGAATCCCGGATTGGTCAACGTGTGATCATATTATTTTCCCCTTTACCAACAACTGGCCCGCTGGTGTCAGTATAAATCGGTCCAGTAGTCACCTATATGCGAAAGTGTCGTGTGACTATAATCTACAAACAACAACTACGTATAGCATATAGGGGTCATTAGGGTTGTTTCAGCAGATCTTTTATACGGATCAAGGGCGATTCATCTTTCAACCAAATTGTGGTCCTGCTGATTCGGATCTTCGGATCTTTGCAGACCGCGGGATCCTATTAACAATGACTAACTAATTAACTAACCCCTCCCCCCCCCCCCCTCAACTCTCTCTCTCTCTCTCTCTCTCTCTCTCTCTCTCGCCTTCTCACTAGTCGTGCCCCATCTCTCTCGTTATGTTTGTTCGATCGAATATATGTACGAGCTTAAACAGCCCCAAGGTCTCACACGTCAGCGTCACAAATCCTGTTGAAATTCGCAATTAGTGTTGCCCCACCTGTAAATATAAAATTAAGCCGAAACATAACCTCTTTCACAAGCACGGCATTGATATACATCAATACATTCCTTGTGTGTGTGTGTGTGTGTGTGTGTGTGTGTGTGTGTGTGTGTTTATTAATGGCATTAAAGTTTATTCTAAACATAGCACCACTGCACAAGTATGAATAGTAGGCACAGTTGTTTGTTTACATAGCAAAGAAGAGACGCCTAAAATTCAAGGCTTAGCGGTTTGAGCAACAACTACTCTTTATATCATCTTTTTTAATTTGACAGCAAAGCAATTTTCAAAGCGAACTCGTGGCCACTAGAAAAACAACTACACATCCTTCATAACCCTGGCACTTTTATTTCTTGTTAAGCACAGTAACCATTTTTTCAAAGACAACCCTTCCCTTAGGAAGCCAAATACAGATATTTATCTCCATTATTGTCTGGCTTATTTTAACAGCCCATCTCTTGCGTCGTGCGCTCCTTGTCTCTGTCCTATGCCATTCATTTAGTTGCAAAATGAAGATAGTTATCTTTGTATCTTTGGTATCTCTCTCATTTTAACATTCATTTTATCTCTTGCAAGAGCATTTTATTCCACATCCTTCTACACTCACACCCTCACTCTCTCCCTCTTTCTTTCTCTGTCTCTCTTTCCTCGTTGCCTTCAGAGAAAATTGACCTTAATTTCTTATTCATGCAAAGTAATTGGTGGAGAGAAAAGCCCTCCAGGACGACAAAATTAATGAAGTTTTGAATCGTTGATGGCTCTTCCCTTCCCTTCTTTAAATTTATTATTTAAGCAAGGAAAGGTCTTCCACCCCCCTTTCTCCCCCCACCTCTCTCTCCTTCCATCCCTCTCTTTCTCTCTGCCTCCCTCCCTCCCTCCCTCCCCCCCTCTCTCTCTCCCGCACCCTCTTCTCCATTTTTAATTTTTTTTTCATGCAAAAGTCATTGCAAAGGAAGGTTTCTTTCTTTGTTACTCTTGCCACCTCCATCGGACCTCTCTCTCTCTCTCTCTCTCTCTCTCTCTCTCTCTCTCTCTCTCTCTCTCTCCCTCCCCCATTTCCACCATCACTCCCTTATGTGTCTCAAATACAAACCTGATTTCTTATACAGTATACGCGTAGCCGAGGGGAGCATTTGACTCCCGTCTCTAGACCACCAACCTTGAGAACGCGGTCCAACCTGAGCTGTTATTTTCATTTTATCCCTCATAAGAGGGTCATAAAAATATTTGCCCTGCAAGGCGGTGAAGCGTGGTTGGTAGTAAACTGGGTTGCCGGCTACTAGTGCCACGACACTTCAACACAAGTCGCTGCCACCGACCTCATAAAATGCCTGCCGACGATGTAGCCCCGCTCACCACCAAAAGCAGAGCACGAATGGTCAGTCGGGGAGAACAAATGTCGTGGCGCCTTGTTCTGCATAACCCAATGACATCCCCAAAAGATTCTGCACAGCAGTAGCCACCCAAGGCTAGTCTAACCAAGAAATTCAAGGTAGACAACTTCTCTCCCAAGCCTCAACCAGTCGCCTTCCTTTCCGATACACAAGCAAACGTCTGGAATGTAAAATGGTCGTATTTAAATTTCCGTCAGAGTCTTGGGGAAATCTATTTTGCCCTCGGCTAGATCAGTAAATGGCCAGCTATTTGTTTCTAGCATTGATTACCGTGTGCACTCTTTTGTCAGCATGACGTAATCTACTATTTTCCACTCTCCCTCTACCCACTGTGTGTATTCGCGCTCGCGCGCGTGCTTGCATGCGTATGCCTTAATGCGCTAGTGTTCCACTGAATCGGTGTTTCCATATGTGTGCGGCAGTATTTTCCCGGTCATGCCAAGTATCGAAGTTGAAAGCCACGTCAGGAGTAGGCTTAAGTAAGCATCTAATCAACATGACACGTTGATCAATGCAGCCTCTCCCCAACCTTCTTTAGTCCCAGCTCTGAACGCCGGCCTTTCAATGACTGTCACGTTCAATACTGGCCTGCTAACATTTTTCCTGTTGACTAGCTGTTGTTTTCACGGGGTATTTGCCATCGACCACGGAGAAAACCTGAGTAGTAAACAAGACGGCAAGGCATGTAAATGGATTTCCAGACACTCGCACACATAGCCGAAAACGAAGCCTTTTTCAAAATCATTAATTTGTCTTGGCGGCATTGTGGACTCTGCTAAAAGAAGAAAAGAAAAGAAGCAAAAGGAAGACATGAAATGACAGGCCACTAGCTGAACTATCTGCAAGCAAAAAATGATCAAAATCGAACCAGCCAATTTTTAGACACGGCGAAAAACGTGTTTAGAAAATAATGAAGCACAATGACCTTGACTTTTCCTACCCTATCCTATCCCGTAACTCGAAGGTCGTTGGGGCACCACATATGATCGTTTAAACAGCGTACTCCATCTTTCTTTGTCCTCAGAAACCCTCGTGGCTTCGCTCAGTGTCAAGCCAGTCCATTCTCGAATGTTGTTCTCCCACCTCTTTTTCTGTCTCCCTCTTCTTCTGCCTCCTTGCACCGGGCTTTGCAGGATGGGCTTTGCAAGGCCTGATGCTCTGGTGACGGGGCCATACCATCAGAGTTTCCGTTTCTTTCATCACTGTAAGCATGTCATCGTGTTGTCCAATGGCTTGTGTGATGGTCTGTCGGACTTCGTTGTTGGTGATGTGCTGGGTGTAGGAAATACCCAGAAGTCTTCTGTAGCACCTCATCTCCATGCTTTGTATTCTTCGTTGTAGATCTGCAGTGAGGATAGGATAGGATAGGATAGGATAGGATAGGAAGCACAATGACTTTGACTTTTTTTTTTTTAAAGTACAAATACAAATGATCTAACAAAACTTTTTAAAAAATGGCATCAGCGGTTTTTAAGAAATTTGGCAAAACTTAATTAGCCAAAAATTGACTCTGGTGACCTTGACTTTTGCAATAGAGCAAATATGATGGCACGGGCGGCAGGACACTAACCTAGGTAATGAAGTTTGGTCACAATCCGGACAGTGGTTACTGAGATAATATTGCGTCCAACCGACCCACCGACGGACAGACTGACATTTGGCTCGTTCTGATCCCCCTCCCCCCCCCCCCCCCCGAATATTTCAAAGTATTTTCAGATAAGTCTGGTAAGACAAAACAACAGGAAAAAAACGAAAAAAAAAGAAGCAATAACAGCATTTTGGAGCGTCTTGAGCAGTCTTTCGAACTTGGAAAGTATGCTATATAAGAAAAGGGCGTTGTTGGTTTTTTTTAAACTCATGATTAACGTTTCGTGTTAGAAAGATAGATAACATTTTGGTCATTGACGAGTTAGAAGTCTAAAGAGTAGTTCCAAACTCATGATTCTGTGTGTAACTTTCGTTGTTCTGGTATCCTGGCATTGCATCGTGGGGTAGAAAAGTGGGAAACTGGAATGCCAATCAATGTGACAAGTATTAAGGGTGAGATCCTTCGAACCCGCAACGAAGGTCTTCAGGCTAAAAACTGCAAGTGGACGAAAGAGGGGGGGGGGGAAGAGGGGGGCGGGAGGAGGGGAAGAGGGGAGGAGGAGGAGGGGGGACAAGTAGAGGAAGGAAGGGCAGGTTGTTTAGAAAACAGAGACGAAAGATGATGATGATGATGGCGATGAAGATGACAAAGATGATGATGATAATGGTGATGATAACATGATACATTACATGATTATTGCTTTAGGTCCAGCGGACTCTTCCGAGCCAAATCAGGACCGGACAACCCCTTATTCGCATAAAAAATATGCTGAAACAACCCTAGTGGTAAAACTAAAACTGAAAGCTCTCCACCAGCCAGTCACTTTACAATAAAGACATCCCACGCAGGGGACGCTGAGGCTGTACTCTAATTTATCGAACCCCCGTTTACAAAAACAAAATAGAATACAAACATCATTATAAATTATCAACAAAACACATACATATAAAATGCATACATTGCCAAATAATAACATCATAGGAAGCCCTAGTGACCACCTGGCAGAAAGTGTCCAATATTCCCAAGCTGATCCAACAGACCTCATACACAAATAAGGAGTCTTGTCCCGGAAGAGTTTTCAAGAAAAAAGGTAGGTGACTGGTCTGGCGAAGAAGAAGATAGCATAGCAGATTGATAGAACAGATCAGGAATGAGAAAGAGCAAATGAGAAAGACAGCGAGTGGGAATTTAAAGCACTAAATTTCCAGAAAGTGGGGATACTATTTATACTGAAACCCCCGGCACCCCAACGGGGGTCATGGTGATGATGATGATGATGATGATGATGATGATGATGATGATGATGATGTGGAGATTCTTGACGACCTCTGTACTGCTGATGATGGTGATGATGATGAGGATGATGATGACGATGATAATAATGATAGCCTTGGTGATGGTAGTAGTGATGATAATGGGAGAGGGGGATGTGGAGGTAATGATAACGCTGACAATAACACTGACGTAGGCTTACATTTATTAACTAAATAAACCATTCTCAGTAATTCTGACATAATCCAAGGCACGTTTAATTTACTCGTCTCACCCGTGTTCTTTTGATCTTGTTGCTTCACGCCACAGACACGCAGTCAGTAGGCAGCATCCATGAAACGTCAACAGCAGCAGTGTCTTCATACAGACAATGGCGCTCTCCCTTCTCTACTGTCATACTCTCTTTCCATCATCCACCCCTAACACTCATCCTCTCTTTCTTCTTCTTCGCAATAAACACAATTTTTCTAGACTTGATCAGTAACGATGTTCGAAACTAGACTTTGCTTAATTAGAATTGAAGCCCGTTTTAACTTTTGTTTTTTCCAGGTGAAACAAATATTAATTATTTGGGCGCTCGTCGTCCGATTTTAATTATGTGGCTTTCTATTCATCATGCAATAAACTGCTTTCCGGGCCTAGAACTGAAAGGTAAACGGATTTAATAGCCCAAAATCCGTATTTTATTGAATCAAGTAATTTGTATTTAATTTCCCTTTTTCTGTTTTAGCAACCGACAAGGCGGCGGACTGGAGAACTGGACGGATGCCGCTATGAATCTAACACAAACATGATGGAAGTAGTCTCCGAAAATGATTTTACAGGATTTGATCTGCCATGACTTTGAAAAAAACAAGACCAACTGAGGTAGCAGCAAAGTCAAAATGGACATAATATTGACTAATTATAAATTATTCATCCAAACCAAAGACAAGTTATAACCGGAAGTAACAAGAACAGAAAGTAAGCTTATTCAGCTTTGAACTAAACGTCATTGTAAGCTCAACATGCGGAAATAATTATACACACATAATTCTTCGTCCATTCTTCCGTGTGATCTTGGGCTTCCCAAACAACAGCTTCGCTCTCAGGCAGATATTGATTACTTTATTGATGTTGTTCTCTACGCAGACCAGCAACGTTCACTAAATGTTTCCATATATACTGTGGAATGAAGAAAACTAACATTTCTTCCATCAAGCCAATCTCAGAAAGAAACTTTAAGTGCATTTCTGTTGTAAAGGAATCAATAGGTAGAACTGCTAACACGTCTGCAAGCTACGGCGACCTTCACCCCACGAGGTCGTCTATTAAAACTCGCGATGAAGTCATAGATTCAAAACCATCGTGTCTAGAGACAACCAAAGAGGATTCAGAGTATGCTTTGCAGAGCAGTGAAATATCGCCACCAAAGACTACCCCCTCTCGACCTTTGACATTATTCTCCTCGGCGACGAAGTCTAAGAGTAACTCGTCGTCTCCAAAGAGTGTTTTTGGGTCAAAAGCATCATGCTGCACGGTTATTTCTCTTTCTCTGCCTCCATCTTCCTCAACAAACTCTGTTTCGCCCGCGAGCACGCCAAAGAAAACGGTCAAAGTGAGCAGTGCTGGAGTGCATGTGCCATCCGGTGGCTATCGTGATAAGACAAGATCCATAAGCGCACATAGTAACTCTCGATACACACAAGCAAGTAGATCAAAATTGGTGTCTCAACAGAGAACAAGTGTAATTGGACCATCGACGTTGGTTGGAACAAGATCGAGATTCACATCATCACCAACTAGCCGTACGATCATATGTGGACCAGACCTTGGAAACAGCATCAATAAAAATGTGAAACCAAATTTTAGAGCGACACGACATTCACAGACAGGAAACGGAAATGGGGAACAAAAAACATCGCGTCATGTGATAGCAGCAGGAAACGGAAACGACGCAATCGCCGCATCATTACGTCATGAACTTGCTAACGCGGACATTAAAGGTTCCTGTTCTGCTGACGCCGAACGATCTAATACCGCCAACAAATCTCAGAATGCTGGGAAAGTAACGACTTCGTGTCTAATTGAAGCAGAAAAAGCGGAGACCGACAGGCAAATCTCGCCAACAGCTTTCCAGCACAAGTTGCCAAGTCAGCACAGGTTGGCAAGTCGGAAGTTAATGAGTCAGCAAAAGCTACCAGGCGGCCAAAAGTCTGCCAGTCAGCAGAAACTATCGGGTCAGCCAAAGTTAACAAGTCAGCAGAAGTTAATCAGCAGACGAAAGCTAACAGGCCGGCAAGTTCGCGACATCCTATTAGGGACGACTGGGGATAGTAATAGGGTTACCTCTAGTACTAGAGAGAGCCCGAAGGGTCGGAGCAGGGGCGGTAATAATATGGGCACAGGGATGGGGAAACCCAGAAGCGCCAAATCAATTACTCCCAGAAGATTGGGTCAGGTTGGGGAACTTGCTGATGTGAAAGCTACGACTCCAGCTACGGACAATCATGGCGATGGAACAGATTGTGGTGTAGGTACACCACCAGACGCAAGTAAGGATTTTAGGACTCAAAGAACTGACAGAGGTCAGAATGTCAAGGTCAAACAAAACTATGCAAGAGTTGAAAAAAGCACAAAAGACTCGGGGTCTATGCAGCGTGACGTAAGCGCAACAAAAGGAAAAGACTGCAATGAAGTAAGCAGAACAGTTATCCCAACACTTAATGACGCGATAAGCCCGGTCGATATGGACACTGAAGTTACTGCCCATGCACCGGACAGTCAAACATGGCGGCACGCTAATGTCTCGGAAACAACAATGACAAAGGTTAATGATCCAACGGTCGTAAGACAAAGGAAAACTGCCCTTAAAGCCAACACTAATGTTTCTCAGACATATGCCACGACAGCGCAAGACCAGCATGCACCGCGCCAAGAGAAGATAACAAGAGGGCCAATCAGGTCAAGGGAGACAACAAAAGGGCCAATCAAATCAAGGGCGAGCACTGAGGGCAGTGGCATTACAAGTAAGAACAACAAACTTAATGAGCGTGAATTACCTGTAGAACTATATAGTCGCACCCCGTTAGGTCGTCACGTTTACTAATTTATTTATTTATTTACTTATTGGAACTTAATAAGTTAATGTTATTATTTATTATTTTCATATTTATTGCATGTTGTTGTTTTTAGGTGGAAAGGATAGAGTGTGCGTTCATAACTTGTTTTTAAATACATGTTTACAGCGAATGCACATAATTGTCTGTACAAAGCGTCTCGATGGCGATTCCTAAGAACAGCGGTTCTTTTTCTTTTTTTTTAAAAATTATTATTCATGGTGGACGAATTAATTTTGCTCATGACGTTTGTATTGTGCTTTGCTCTTTGACTTGAAGTTTATGTTTTATAGAAATGTCTAGGGAATATAATTATGAGAGGATTATGACCAATGTCATGTAATTTTGACATTTATGCAAGAAACATCGCTAGCGTCATTCAATATGCCAGTTTCCTCTAGACAGCTGCCTACCACATGCTTCCAAATTTCGCCTTTATTCGCAAGGCTTCCTCAACGGAAAAAATAAATTTTTGATATTTGCTTTAAAAAAAAAAATTAAATTTAAAGAAACAACAAAACTGAACTTTTTTTTTCTCTTCTTTCAGAAACCGATACTGCCAGGAGTCACGCAGTCCGTTCACACTCCAACTCAATCCATCCCTCACAAAATAAACCAACATCGTCGTCATCATCATCATCATCATCATCATCATCATCATCGGCCGCGGCAGTAGCGGCAGGAAGGGAATCGCAGATGGCGAGGCGCGGCGTGTTAGCACAGTCTGCAACAAGTGTTCTCTCTACTAGGAGCAGCAGCAGCAACCACAAATCACGCGACGCCGGCGACGTTGGCGCTCTGTCATCATCATTAGAGCCCGGAAAGGGAGGACAGGCGTGTGCTGTGGAGACTGGGGGTCACTTACCATCTGGACACGGCGATCACGCAGCTTCCCACAATTGTTTCTTGACGCCAAATGCTGCTATCGCCGATGCTGCCGTCACTTACAATACTCACCGGAATACACAGACAAAAGTCGATCAATCAATGGTAACATCTCACAGCGACAAATACACAGACACGAATGTAATGAGAAAAGACGAGAGATCAACAACAACGTCTTACAGCGACAAAGACTGTGGTTTAGAACGAAACACTGCCGTGAATAATAGTACAGAGAGCGTAGGCGGTTCTATGCAGTAAGCAGTAATATAGGTGCGAGAGAAGACAGTTATATTCTTGATTTAACTTCTTGTGGACGCGACAGTACTGGTGACACAGAAACAAAGAGGAAACAGTCACGTTCAGAACTGACACAGAGCAGTTTCTATAAAAGAAAAGAAGAAGAAGTTTCTGGAATGAATGATAACGCTGTTATTGATGCTGTCGGTGGTGTAGGTGATAACAATGATTCTCAAGCGCCGTGTAGTGGAAGTCAGCTAAATAAGAGAAGTGATGCCACCAAGACGTACTGCGCCAATCAAGATGTTTCTAATTGTACAACGGGCATTGCCTTAATTAGGGAGGCAGATAAAATTACAGACAATGCTGTGCCTTCCGGTATCACACAAAGCAATCAGAGTGGATTGTCACATTCAGACACACAAAGACAGTCGGAGAAAGACAATGGCTGTGGCGCAGAATGCAGTTCAGATAAGACTGCCTTCAAAGCTTCAAATAGCCCAGACCGAAGCCTCAGAAGTTCAGGTACTACAGACTTGGATAGCACTACATCTGCTGGGACTGGAAATCAGCGTTGTAATCAATCTCATAAAGAAAATAGCGGTGATCACAGTCACAAATATTCAGACTTTTCCCGAGAGTGTCCTTCTTTAGTACGCGAAGCTCCGACGCCTCCCGATCAGCAGAGAGCGAGGCATTGCCCTTCTCCTATTTCCATCTCCTCAACGTCAAGTTCCGACAGACCTCGCTCACGGTGTTCCAGCAGATTGGACAGTGCCTATGCTTCAAGTACTTCTCGTTACGTTGGCTCGAAGATTGTGGGTGGTTTGCTGTTGCCTATGGTCAACTCTGAAATTAGTTCTCAAGTCGGTGGATTACATTCCGCAACCGACTGTTCAATTGTGAACACAGCTCACACATTAGATGACGATTCTCATTCTTCTTCTTCGGCAAATCGTGAAAGCCCTGACTCCTCAGGACTGATTACAATGGAGACCTCAGACCTGCGAGGACAAGCAGTAGTTGCAGGCAGACAGAGCGCATTGGTCAGTTCACAGGAAGAGAGACAAGCGGATTCTTCAGTAAAAGACAGATCAAATATGGACGTCTTGGTAACAGAGGAAGAGAAAATTGTATCAGGGGCGCTTAATCCAGTTATTCAACCCAGTCCTTGTCATTCTCCTCAACTGGTGCTCTCTCCTTCCACGGACAGACTGGATGTCGACAGGGGACGTCACTCCACTCACAGTTCCGGCGAATCTTCGAGAAAGAACAGTCCTTCCCAATCTCCATTGCTTCTCTCCCCTTCCGGTCACGGCGACAGAACAAGTCCTTTCTTCCTCAACACACCCCCAGTAATGCTGACACCTGACGATGATGACTGCTTCACTGAAACGGGAGCCGGAGGAAGAGAACAAGGATATACAATGGACGACAACTGCAGAAGCCCTAATCCAGGGGAGGAAATTTCCTCCCAAAGCCTCACGCATCTCAAGGTAAGGAAGCAGCCTATAATCTCAATCAGCGATTGTTTCTTCTTTCTCACTTTGTGAAAATATTATTGGTTTGCATACATAACAAAGTATCAAGAACATGAGCGCCATAAATTCTGCAGAAGAACAAAATCTATATCAAAGATTGTAATAACCGTGGTAAAATACCAGATGTAGATCTAATTTGTTCCTTCCCGCAGCCATTACTTTCTCTTTGGAAGTAATCCCAACTCTGCGAATATTATTTATGAAAGGAATCCCAAATTAGAATTGTTCATATTATTGGCGCATGCGCATTATTATCAAATGCCATTATTTCCTCAACAGATCGTAACGAAACTGGAATACAAAACCTAACCAGTTTAATTCTACTGTTTTTAGAATAGCGTGGTTTGCTAAGGGAAATCACTCTTAAAATGTTATAAGTTGCGAAGCCTCCAAATTCGAAGGGATTTCGAGTCCGTCTTGTTTCAATGGAGATAACTCTATGTTTTCCGTAAATTAGTGAAGATGTCCTTCAAAATATGTTTACCTTCCCTGAAATTTTCAAGTTAATCTGAACAAAAAAATCAAATTCCTTGCGCATTTCTCCACTAAAAATTTTCGTAATTAATAAACAGGACGACAATTTATTAAAAACAGGTTATCGTTACGTTAAAAAAATAAGTATAATTACGAGTATAATCGCAGCGATTTTGGTTACGGCTGTGCGTGTTATTCCCTCCATCCCCACCCCAACGCTCACCTCCCCCACCCCTCTTAAATCGAAGTACAAGGAGAATAAAGTTATCATTATTTTAAATAATAATAATAATAATAATAATAATAATAATAATAATAATAATAACAACAACAACAACAACAACAACAACAACAACAACAACAACAACAACAACAACAACAACAACATTCGACAACCTTCGAGAATGGACTGGTTTGACACTGAACGAAGCCATGAGGGTTGCTGAGAACAAAGAAAGATGAAGCAAGCTGGTTAAACGATCATCTGTGGTTCCCCAACTACCTTTGAGTTACGGGATAGGATAGGATAGGATAGGATAAGATAGAAATAATAATAATAATAATAATAATAATAATAATAATAATAATAATAATAATAATAATAATAATTATTATTATTATTATTATTATTATTATAATTAATCAATCAATCAATCAATTTATCATCTTTTCACAACAACGTAATATTAAACAATTAATAATTCTAAACCTTAATGTAAACGAACAGCAAAACAATAACATTTACAGCATTGAGTACAATTGAGTTGGCATTATGACGTGCACAATATAATTTACAACGGCACTTAATAAGATTTCGTGAAGGTCGCTTTCTAGAAAAATTAACCATCAACCAATAATAATAATAATAATAATAATAATAATAATAATAATAATAATAATAATAATAATAATAATAACCAATCAATCAATCGTTCAATTTATTATCGTTTCACAACAACGTGATATTAGACAATAAATAATTCTAAACCTTAATGTAAACGAACAACAAAACAGTAAAATTTACAGCAATGAGTACAATTGAGTTGTCATTATAGACATAAGACATAACACTTAAGATTCTTTATTCGCTTCAAATGTCACACAGAAGAATTTGCTTTGCGCGTCTGGGAATGGCATAAATCATTGACAATAACAATTAAAAACACAATTGGTCCCGACATCTGTGAATAGCTCTGGAACTAAAAACAATGATAATATTTATTCACTCACATCCACAAAGCCTCAGCAAACCGCACACAAATGACGTCACCAAACAAAACAAAAAAGCAGACTACCAGAAAAAGAAAACAAAAAAAAACATGCTCACACACACACACCCACACCCACACATACACAAACACACACACACACACACACACACGGTACATCCATCTACACAACCCCTTACGCATGTCCTATCCTATCCCGTAACTGGAAAGTCTTTGGGGCACCACAGATGATCGTTTAACCAGCGTACTTCCATCTTTCTCTGTTCTTAGCAACCCTGATGGCTTCGTTCAGTGTCAAACCAGTCCATTCTCGATTGTTGTCCTCCCATCTCTTCTTCTGTCTCCCTCTTCTTCTGCCTCCTTGCACCGTGCCTTACAGGATGTTTTTTTTTGTAAGACCTGATGCTCTGATGACGTGGCCATACCATCGGAGTTTCCGTTTGTTCATTACTGTGAGCATGTAATCGTGTTGTCCAATGGCTTGTGTGAAGGTCTGTCGGACTTCGTTGTTGTTGATGTGCTTGGTGTAGGAAATGCCCCGAAGTCTTCTGTAGCAACTCATCTCCATGCTTGGTATTCTTCATTGTAGATCTGCTGTGAGGGTCCATGTTTTGCGAGCGTATAGGAAGATGGAGATGACAAGGGAGCGCAGCAGCCTTACCTTGGATACTACTACTACTACTACTACTACTACTACTACTACTACTACTACTACTACTACTACTACTACTACTACTACTACTACTACTACTACTACTTCTAAAAGGGTTGTTTGGTAAAGTCCATCGGAATAACTCGGCAGCTGCTAGCAACACACTCTACACAATATTGCGTTCTCCTGGTGCAGACTTTCATTTCATGGAATAAGTAGACTATTTCAATCTGATTTGGCCTTTCTCTGTCAGGAGCTGTGGACACCTTCACCCACCAACACCACCCTCGCTCCCACCTATCGTCGCGGCTCCAGCTGCGTCAGCGGGGATCCAGACTTGGACACTTTTGCGGCGGACGGAGAGAAGACTGGAGAGGATTTAGAGGACGATGTGGAGGAGGAGGAGCGGGTGATGCGAGGCTACTACAGGAAGGACAGGAGACCCTCAGCTGCGTACTTCACTCCTGACAGAGAGGAAGGATTTCCCTGGTTGACCTGGGAGACGGTGATTCATGTGAGTTCTCTAACCGCATCTGTCTTGGTTCTGCGTGCTTACTAGTCTTTTTCTAATTATAACCAAAAACGATCAGTACGAATAGTAATAATTATGCTCTGTGTGTGTGTGCGTGTGTGTGTGTGTGTGCGCGCGCGCAGGAGAGAGAGAGAGAGAGAGAGAGAGAGAGAGAGAGAGAGAGAGAGAGAGAGAGAGAGAGAGAGAGAGAGAGAGAGAGAGAGAAATTGTTTGTAGCTTCCTGTTGTACTGAGGAAAAGGGTGTTCTGTTGTTTTGTCATACTTCTTTAGTCTCTTTAGCCATGCATTCACTGTGACAACAAATGTTCCCTTGTTTTGTGGAATAAAGATGTCTTAACTTGACTTTTCTTGACTTGACTTTATTATTCTTTCAGCGAAGTACCGATGCAATTACTTGAGTAAAGGCTTAATTATCACATGTGGTTACTCTTCATGCCACTTGAGAAGAGGCTTCATAATGAAGGAGAGAGAGAGAGAGAGAGAGAGAGAGAGAGAGAGAGAGAGAGAGAGAGAGAGAGAGAGAGAGACAGACAGACAGACAGACAGACAGACAGACAGAGATGCCCAATAACTTTAGGCTACTACGTTAGCCAGGCCCAAACAAAAATTCACGAGTTCTGCAGTTTATTTATTACATTAATTATCTTCTGCTCAGCATTTAAATCCTCGGCAAATGAAACGTCTGTAAGTCAAGATCCTTTTTTTTTAAACAGCCTCGGCAGAGTGACCTTCACCCCTCCCCACACCAGAAGCTGGAGGCGGCTCGTGACCCCAACTTTATCCTCAACCTTCTTCTTGACCTTGGTGACATCATAGGTCAAGGTCAATATGGCACAGTAAGTTCCTTCTCCTCTTCTTGTTTTCGTCTTATTGTTTGTTTAGTTCTTTGTACACACGCTACCTTCCCCTTCTCCCTCCCCCCGCCCCCCCCCCTAAAAAAAAAAGAAAAGAAAAAGAAATAAAGTACATTCCCTTATTTTTCCATATTTCCCCCTATTTATTACTGTAATTGTGTTTGTTTATAATTTTTGTAGGCCATTATTTCACATCTTCCTATCCTGGGAGAAACCGTAAACCAAAGGTAAATATAGCAGAATAGTGATACACTAGAACTTCGTCAGCCTGCCCTTAAACATTCCAAGAACAAACCCTAATCAGTGACTGAAATACAGCAGATTCCGCCTGTGGTTTACTGTCAAAGCCAAACGTTAACAGTAATACATAGACCACGCGATGGTAACGGCAAAGAGCTTAGAAAGGAAAACACTGGCCTCAGGAAGCGTCAGGTTGTGTGTGGGTGTAATGAAATATCACTGTTGTTTCTCACAATAATTATGGAAGATTATGGCATCTACTTCTCAGTTCATCTCTTTTGCATCCATAGCCCCACGCCCGCTTTCTCTGTCTGTCTGTCTCTGTCTGTCTGTCTGTCTGTCTGTCTCTCTCTCTCTCTCTCTCTCTCTCTCTCTCTCTCTCTCTCTCTCTCTCTCTCTCTCTCTCTCTCTCCATCCCTGCCTCTTTCAACGCTCTCTCTCTCTCCATCCCTGCCTCTTTCTTCTGTCTCTCTCTCTCTCTCTCTCTCTCTCTCTCTCTCTCTCTCTCTCTCTCTCTCTCTCTCTCTCTCTCTCTCTCTCTCTCTCTCTCTCCTTCCCATTCTCAGTTACCGTCCTCTGTCTTTCTGTCTCTCTCTCCCCCCACCCCCTATCTCTCTGTCTCTGTCTCTCTCTCTCTGTCTCTCTCTGTCTCTCTCTGTCTCTCTCTCTCTCTCTCTCTCTCTCTCTCTCTCTCACTCTATCTCTCTTTCCTTCTCATCCTCAGCTTCCTTCCTCTTTCTGTCTCGCTCTATGTGAGTTTGTAAACTGTATTTTGTGAACTAAGCTTTCATTTTGGATTTGTAAGTTTGTAATATTAGAAGATATATGGAGAGATATGGGAGGTAATCTCGAAGGAGGTGGGATGAAGGGGTGATGGAAGGAAAAATGTATATAGGGAGATACAAATGTTTGTTGGGAGGGGGGAAGGGTCATGGGTAGGGGCTGGGAATGGGAAGACTGGAAGAGAATAGAGGTGAGGAGATAGGTCAGGTGAGAGAGAATGTGCACCAAGCTCCACATGTAATTCCATGCAGTCAGAGCTGAAATATTGATTTTCTCCCTTCACGCTCTATGATAGAGATATGTAACATCTCAAAGTAATGTCTGCGCGCATGGGTAATGTGATGTGTGTGTGTATTTGTGTTTGTGTGTGTGTGTGCGTGTTTTATTAACACAAAATATTGATTTTTAGTTGTGTCTGGGCATCCTTGGTTTGAAATTTCCTGTGTCTGGGTAAGAAACGGTTGTGCTGGCTTTTGTTTTCATGCAAGCGTCATGTCCAGCTATTGTGCTACAAATGAACAGTTTCAAATGAAGGCGAAAAAATTATAAGAGAGAGAGAGAGAGAGAGAGAGAGAGAGAGAGAGAGAGAGAGAGAGAGAGAGAGAGAGAGAGAGAGAGAGAGAGAGAGAGAGAGAGAGAGAGAGAGAGAGAGAGAGAGAATACATCCTTTGCGTGTAAAACAAGAGAAACCGTGAAAGTAAAAGAGCTAATGGAAACACTGTGAGGCGCCTCTGACACTGCTTCCGAATTTCAATAATAATAATAATAATAACATCATCATCATCATCATCATCATCATCATCATCATCATCATCATCATCATAATATTAAGCGTAATGGTGGTGATGATGATGATGATGATGATGATGATGATGATGATGATGATGATGATGATGATGATGATGATGATGATGATAATGATGATGATCTTTAATATTATTATATTAATAATAATCCTATCCTATTCTGTAACTCGGAGGTCGTTGGGGGACCACATGTTATCGTTTAACCAGTGTACTTCAGCTTTCTCTGTCCTCAGCAACACTGATGGCTTCGCTCAGTGTCAAGCCAGTCCATTCTCGATTGTTGTCCTCCCACCTCTTTTTCGGTCTCCCTCTTCTTCTACCTCCTTGCACTGTGCCTTGCAGGATGGTCTTTGCAAGGCCTGATGATCTGGTGACGTGGCCATAGCATCGAAGTTTCCGTTTCTTCATCACTGTGAGCATGTCATCGTGTTGTCCAATGGCTTGTGTGATGGTCTGTCGGACTGCATCGTTGGTGATGTGCTGGGTATTGGAAATGTTCAGAAGTCTTCTGTAGCACCTCATCTCCATGCTTTGTATTCTTCGTTGTAGATCTGCTGTGAGGGTCCATGTTTCGCAAACGTATAGGAAGATGGAGATGACAAGGGAGCGCAGCAGTCTTATCTTGGAATGTAGACTGATGGTCCTGTCTTTCCAAATGGGCTTCAACATTGTCAGGGCAGCAGTTGTTTGTGCGATCCTGGAGAGGACTTCCTGTCGGGACCCACTGTCTGATACAATGGCTCCTAAATATTTGAAGCTATGCACTGTGTTGAGGGATTGGCTTTAAACTTTGATGTCCGTGTTGATGCCATTGGTGTTGTTGGCCATCATTTTGGTCTTCTCTGCACTTATTTCCATTCCGTAGGCTCTGGAGGTGGTGTCAAGCCTCTGTACCAGCTGTTCACGTTCTTGTTCCTCTCCAGCTAATCCATCAATGTCATCCGCAAAACGAAGGTTGGAGATTGCTCTACCCACTATGCTGACTGTGCCTTCGTGACCTGCAAGGGCATCCGACATGATGCGCTCTAGGAAGATGTTGAAGAGTGTTGGAGAGAGTAGGCATCCTTGACGCACACAGATTGTTAGTCTGAACCAGTTTCCGATGGCGCTGTTATGGAGGACTGCACTAGTAGCCATGTCATACAGGCTTTTGATGACTTCAATAATTTTAGGGCTGATGTTGTACACTCTCATGGTTGCCCACAGAGCTGCATGGCAGACGCGGTCAAACGCCTTCTTGAAGTCTACGAAAACATGATATAGATGTTGTTGGTGCTGTAGGTATTTCTCGCAGATTATTCTGAAGTTGAAAATCTGTTTATTGTTACTTCGCCCTGCCCTGAATCCTGCTTGTTCTTCGGCTATGATTTGTTCAGCTTGGTGTTTCAACCTATTGGGTATTATTTTCAGGAGGACCTTGCTGGGATGGCTGATGGTGCGGTAATTTTCACACTCCCGAATTTGACCTTTTTTTGGAAGAGTGATGACAAGCGACTGGGTCCATTGTGTAGGCCACTCCCAACTCTGCCAGATCTTGTTACAGATATTAGTGGGGGCGTCAATCATCGCTTCTCCTCCTGCTTGAAGCAGTTCTGCGGGTGTTTTTCACTCCCGCTGACTTCCCTTTCTTCAGCGATTGCACAGCTGCCTCACCTTCTTCTCGGAGAATTGGGAGGATTTCTTCTTATTTTCTGTTCTCGGGACATGCTAGAACTGATGGGTCTCCGTTTGGTGTGTGGTTGTAAAGGTCAGAGCAGTACTCTGTCCAGCTGTCCAAGACTTGTTCTTCTGAAAGAGGAGACCTTGGGCTGATAAACAATTGTCAGCCGCGCTCAACCAGTTTGGTAGGCCTTCTTGCTGTTGTTTTTATAATAATAATAATATAATAATAATAATAATAATAATAATCATAATAATAATAATAATAATAATATTAGATAATAATAATAATTATTATTATTATTATTATTATTATTTTATTATTATTATTATTATTATAGCTTCACAGTTTGGTAGGCCTTCTTGCTGTTGTTTTTATAATTATTATTATTATTATTATTATTATTATTATTATTATTATTATTATTATTATTATTATTATTATTATTATTATTTAGACAAATGATTCTGATGCTGCTGCTACTGTTGCTGCTGCTGCTGATGCTGCTGCAGCGCCTGATGATGATGATGATCTCTTTGTATGTATGTATTCAATTAAACTTCCTGACGTGACACACGCTACCAGCAGTCTTCTTCAGCTTAGCCTTTTCATCTTCTGCAGTCTGTCAGTAACTAGCAGTCATCAAGCTGAGAGTGTTTCTCTGTCTCTCTCATAGCCTACAGATTGCGTTTTCTCTCTCTCTCTCTCTCTCTCTCTCTCTCTCTCTCTCTCTCTCTCTCTCTCTCTCTCTCTCTCTCTCTCTCTCATCTCTCTCTCTCTCTCTCTCTCTCTCTCTCTCTCTCTCTCTCTCTCTCTCTCTCTCTCTCTCTCTCTCTCTCTCTCTCTCTCTCTCTCTCTTTCCCTCCCTCCATCCCTCCCTCTCCGTGCCCCCCCCTCCCACCCCTGTGGTAGTGTTTTAGGATTTTTGTTTCCCTATCAACCAAATCGCCATTTATTTCCTAATTTGTTTGCGACCGAAAAATGGGGGTCGGGTATCAGGCACGCATTACTGTAGATTGATGCAGAGGAAAACCAACAGGACCTGCCTAGCAAATGACCATACCCCTCTATCTAGCTGTCAGGTAGATCCTGACATTCTTATGGAAAGTTATAAAATAACCACGTCAGATTGAATTGAATGTAAAAATAATTTTATTGTAGGTGTACATCGCCACGTTACGTCCTCCTCAACGACCCAGAGGCATGATGCCAATAGCACCACCCAAAGGTCAGGTGTCCGTGGGCCCCATGGCCTTGAAAAAACTGACCAAGGCCGGACAGGAGTCCACTGTCCATGCTCTGGCTGAGCAGAGAGCCTTGACTATCGGCCGCCAGTGTCCTTTTATCATCGACATGATGACCTGTTTCCAGACTAAGGTATAGTCATGTCTGTCCGTATGTTTCCGAGTCTGCCTGTCTGTTTCCACATCTCTCTCTCTCTCTCTCTCTCTCTCTCTCTCTCTCTCTCTCTCTCTCTCTCTCTCTCTCTCTCTCTCTCTCTCTCTCTCTCTCTCTCTCTCTCTCTCTCTCTCTCTCTTAATTTAATATTTAATCTGAGTAATGATAAATCTTGTGGAATCACCAGATCAGTTTTAAACATGACACATAGAATAATTCTAAACTCAATTAAAACAAAATATTGTGAAAAAATGTTAACTGCATATGCAATGAAACTGTATCTTTTGAAGTCAGATTCGCCCTGTTTTTTGCCAACTGATTTACAAACTATAAATTCTATTGATAACATAATTTTTGATGTGAGCGTTAGGTTAGCAAAAGCTTTAATTGATTATACATGAGCTTATTTGAGATTTTATGTTTTTCTTGTTTTTAATTATTATTATTATTATTATATTGTTTTAAATTTAAGTGTGTGTTCATGCGTGAAGCAGACGTTAATAAAACAACCATCTCTCTCTCTCTCTCTCTCTCTCTCTCTCTCTCTCTCTCTCTCTCTCTCTCTCTCTCTCTCTCTCTCTTTTTCTCTCTCCCTCCTTCAAATGGAAAAACAACACGAAAAGAAAAGAACGAAGAATTTATAAGGGCAGAACAAAAAAGAAGAGGGACCAGTGGCTAAGATGTTGAAGAGTGTTGTCATTGTGCGTTGTCATTGTGCGTTGTCAGCTGGCTTTCTACATGCTGATGGAGTTAGCTGAAGGAGGTTCCATGACAGACGTTCTCAGACGTGCTGGTCGCCTTCCCGAAATCAACGTCGGGTAACCAAATCTTTGTTCGCTTTATTACAGTTGTAATTTCATGGTACATCTGTTAAAAGAAACATAGTCGAATTTTGTTTTACAATACTGAAATTAATTATGAATATTAGAAGAAGTGGTCACATTCTTAAGGGAGGTAAACCAATTCTGAAGGCAGCCTTCAATATTTAAAGGCAAAGCAGAGTTATTTCCAGTGAAACAGGAGGAACAAACCCACAGGCGGCGGAAGCTGCTCAGGATTGGGGGGGGGGGGGGCGGGGGGGGGGGGGGGGGGGGGGGGGGGCATACACACATTATATTCACTGACATCAGGGCCAGACCTGGGAAAATTCGAGGGGTGGGGGTGGGGGTTACAGATTCAGCGAAGGCGCGAAGCGCCGAGCCTTCTAGGGGGGTCCGGGGGCATGCTCCCCCGGATTTTTTTTTTTTCAAGGATGCAAAATGGTGCAATCTGAACCTTGAAAAAGCCATCTGTGATGGTCTGGGACTTTGAGCTTTTTGAACAATTGAACTGACAAACTCTGGGGTACAAAAATTATCCTCTGCCCCTCCCTTAAAAAAAAAACAAAAAAAACACACACACACACAAACATTTATTTATCAGCAGAGATGTTTTGTATACCATTATTATTCACTACTTTTTGTTGATCGTTAACGGTATAAAGCTTTACCTTGTAGTTTATGAACATCACCGCCCTGCTTTCACTTAATTCAGTCTTGCTGCACTAGGTTCCTCGGCATTAGTACCATTTGTGAATTGTATCTTCTGGCAAAACTCCCCCGTTGGGGTGCCGGGGGTTTCAGTATAAATAGTATCCCCACTTTCTGGAAATCCCCACTGTTGCTGTCTTTCTCATTTGCTCTTTTGTCATTCCTGCTCTGTTCTATCATTCTGCTATACTATCTTCTTCTTCGCTAGACCAGTCATCTACCTTTTTTCTTGAAAACTCTTCCGGGACAAGACTCCTTATTTCTGTATGAGGTCTGTTGGATCAGCTTGGGAATATTGGACGCTTTCTGCCAGGTGGTCACTAGGGCTTCCTATGATGTTCAGACCTGCCTACCTACAATTCTTTAAATCAGTAGCAAAAGGTCCAGTTTTCAGTAGCAAAGCCAGGTTTTCAGTAGCATGCACAACCGTCGATGTCGGACGCCACAAGATAAGGCAAGAAGTCTTATAATTGTAGAGATATTTAGGAGTACGTTAGTAAAAACACCACATCTTAGGTATTAGTGCATAGATTTAAATGAAATAAAATACAAAATGAACAGAAATAAATTCTCTTTTGATTATATACCTTTTATTCTTCTCTTGTCATGTCTTGTTTTTTATTACTCCATGTGTTTACAAAAAATGAAAAAAAAAAACATGTTTTAATAAGTCCAAACAAACCTCCTCCTCTTCTTCACTTCCCTGCCCATCTGAAAGATCTGATGCATGCATGCTACTGAAACTAATGTCAGTACCGATCTCTTCCTCCGACTCAAAGTCCATTTCTCTTACTTCAATGTCTAATAAATGGAAGCATGTAAACTCTCCTTCATCAGTGGAAGAATCCAAACCATCCATTCTAGACACATGCACACACAAAATTGAAAAATAAAATCGAAAAATTGAACGCATCAAAGAGAAAACTTGTGGAAATGCAGACGATTGTTTTCACAACAGAATAAACCGGAAGTCAATTGCCGGAAGTCTCGCAATCTTTCAAACAACGCGAGAATATAACAGTGGTTGAAACGGACGCTTTTGGGCGTTTTGCCTGTTTAGACCTTCGGCCGCTACGCCCGCTAAATGGTTTTTTTAAAAAAAGTCGGATTTTTTTCCCCGTAGCAATTTTATGTTTGCCGTAGCATCGTAGCAGAGCTTTATTTTTCGTAGCTGCTACGGCAAAATCGTAGCAGTAGGCAGGTCTGGATGTTATTATTTAACAATGTAGGCATTTTATATGTATGTGTTTTGTTGATAATTTATAATGATGTTTGTATTCTATTTTGTTTTTGTAAACTGGGGTTTGATAAATTAGAGTACGGCTCAGCGTCCCCTGCGTGGGATGTCTTTATTGTAAAGTGACTGGCTGGTGGAGAGCTTTCAGTTTTACCTCTAGGGTTGTCTTTACTTCAGACAGATTATTTCACTGCGCATCACTGAGGCGTCCGGAACTGATGATCTACGGAAGAGTCCGACTGATAAAGCACTATATTCATAGATAAATATAAGTTCTGGCAGAATCTCCCTGCCTTATTCTTTGAAGTCTATCACCCCTGTGCACTTTCTAAAGCAAGTCACCACAATACACACATGAGTCACTGATTGCCTCTCAATGTCAGAGAGAGTAAAGTACTTTTGTAGACTAGGTTTTTATTACATTTTATTATGTTCTTTAGCAAGAAAAAAGAATAAATCATTCACAATTTCATGCACTAGATGTTCTGGATTGACATCAGGAGTGTATCTTCTGTGACAAGAGGATTTGTATAGGTGAGAATGGTTGTTAGATCCATAAGTAACTCCCATTGCGCAGGAGATCACATTCTGGGAAGATTACAGGACTAATAAATTTACAATTCTATTAAAATTACTGAGTTTAGTCGGAGGTTTTTTATATCTCTTGCACTACACAGACATTTAGACTCGATAATACAGGGGGTTACATGAGGATAGTGTATTTTTTATCTCTTCTGGACTCAAAAGATAGGGTTCAATAATGCTAATTTGATTTGAGTTGTGCGAAGGTGACTTCTGTCAGAGAACAATAGAAGTGTTGACAGTGTATAACCAGTGTTTGTTGTAAAATGTGTAGATGATATGTTGATAGAAAAATTATGTGATGCTTATTAGTTTATTGAATAACAATACGGAGTGTGACAATATCACAGAATTTTTAAGGACATTGGTCACTTGGATGGTACGAATATAATACGATGATTTAAGGATTGATTTAGAAATTGGTGTTTGTCAACTGTAAAGAGGTGTATGAGAGAGGTCGTAAGATTGAAGATGTTATTACATTAGAGTGGGGATGGAATTGTGATAATGTCATTATTTACAATAAATATTGAGCTGGGATATTAGAAACAAATAACAACATACATCACATACAAAAAAATCAACAAAGACAAACATAACAAATTTACTACTACACTATAGTCTGAGAGATGTGGGAAATTAATAAGAACAGCTAGCCATCACCCAACAGCTCCCCACTACTTTTTTCCTACGAGGGGGACTTGGCTACGGGGGAGTGGCAGGGCACCCCTCAAGCCCCCTCCTGCTTTACGCCGCCTGGTCGGCGAATAATATATCAGAGAGAGGAGAACACTTACGAATATAAGTAATTAAGATTTAAACAGTAACTTACAATACTAAAGTTTTTAGGGGGATACACAATATTTAACTTACTTACATATTTGTTCTCTTATTTTTGGGTTTAATATTATGGGTTGTTTATTTTAAATGTTGCTGGGTATTTGTATGACATGCGGTCTTATTTGATTGTTAGGTCATTTAACTGTTGTTTTGTTATCAGTTGAGGAGGTTCGAGTCTTTAAGTATTTGATACTGAGATTTTAGTGTAAAGAGGGGGGATCCTTTTGAACTACTACGACAATTAATTTGGCACAGGTGAGTTGTAGAAAATAAGCTGATTCAAAAACCTGAGAAAGAAAATCGATTGACTTTTTAGCTATGAAGTTTTGTGCTGCGCTCTCTCCAAGTCGTGTAATATATAGTCAGAATTGGTTTCTACGGCTGACCCTTCATATTACATCACCGACGGGAATCCAGACCCAGATCCAGACGATACACTAGTCTGATGTCTAAAATAAAATAAAAAGCCGTTTCAGATTGAGATAGATGATAGATCTATATTCTTCCTTCAAAACACATTAAGTTCAGTCATGACAAGTAAAGGTTCAACATAAATTGGTTTAATCCTAGGCGACTGGATTTTAATTCTAGGAATGGAATTTCACGGCAGTTTCGGTGTTTTCTAACACATCAAGGCCACAACATGCATTTGTCTAATTTGATCACAAAATTCGAAATTTCTTGATTCCTCCCTCCTGTCCATATCAAAACTAATGTTATATTGTGTTCAGCTGGTTTCTATCCTTTTTAATAGAGATTTAAAAGTGGACAACCTGCTGCTGGACTCTGCTGGACACATGAGACTTTGTGACTTCGGCCTTAGCATGGATGAGTTCAGAGATGACGATGAAGTCTGCAGTCCTTGTGGCACACTTCTGTATGTAGCACCTGAGGTAATATTTCATGATTATCATCATCATCATCATCATCATCATCATCATCATCATCATCATCATCATCATCATCATCATCATCATCATCATCATCATCGTCGTCGTCGTCGTCGTCTACATTAACAAGAATATAGTTTGAACAGATAGGACTTTAGCTGAGACTTCATCGTATGTGACTTATCAGACTATTGAGGTCACCGATTCTCCTCACTCCGGTTTCCTCCCTCCCTTCAATCAGGACGCATCATTTCAAAAATTCGTTTTCTTTTCTTCTAAAGCGATCTTTCTTACACCACCTGTTTCGTGATGGATGTGTATTTGGTGTGTGTGAGGGTGGATGAGACATGTGAGCGTGTATGTTGGTATAGATCGCCGCGCTTTGAGCCTGATTGATGAAAGGCGCGTATATAGCATCCTGTTATTATTATTATTATTATTATTATTATTATTAAATCATCTGTCCTTCTCCTCCTCTTCCTCCTTCATCATCATCATCATTAGCATCGTTTTCATTCAAATCTTAACTCGTTTTATCCTTGATTAGTAACATTTCTTTCATTATGTACTGTTACAGTGAATGTATGAAGTCAGTGGTTTCACGAAATCCCTTAATAGATCAGTGATGTCATAAAATCCTTGCGTCCCCCATGTGGTCATGAAATCAAAAACACTGTAATTTCACTAAATCACGATATAGGGCCCTCAGATTTCATAAAATCACTAAACCAGCTATCCTATCCTATAAATCCTATCCCATAACTCGGAGGTGTAATTCACAGATGATCGTTTAACCAGCGTACTCCATAAATCATTGTGTTAATTGATATTTTCTAAATGTCTAGATTTCTCACTTGCTTTCTCTCTATCAATCACAGACAAACACACAGACACGCACACACACACACAGACACACACACATATATGAAGCACAAAGAACAAAACAATGCAGAAATTGTATTTCTAAAACTAAAACGTATATGCATGAAATATTTTTTCTGCTTATCTTTTGCCATCTCTCTTTTCTTTCAACTCTCAGTTCCTTTTCTAGTCTTGGAATGATCAAGAATACAATGTTGTTTACTTGTTTCGACAAGAAGCAGGCGCATGGCAGAGATGTTACATTTAATTCCTGCCTTGAAACAGTCACACCTGTCGCTTTTACACTGACCACAATCAAGTCCACAAGCACACTTTTTGAATCCCTGCCTACCCCCTCCGTACCCCTCCGCGCACTCCCTCTCACACCTCTCCCCCTATCCTTCCCCCTCTTCTCTCCCCCCTCCCCCCTCTCTCGAACATTTTGAAGTTCCTGTGACGGCCTATCTCAAACTAACTAAGATGTCACCAGCAGTTGCAAGATTTTCTGGCTAAAATCTTTCAGTAACCGAGTCAAATTGTTTTCTGCTAAAATGCCCTTTGAGTGAGCCAGCTTCAGATGTCAGCTTGTACTGGTCTTTCTCTCTGTCGTGACTGCAGACAATTGCGAGTAGATTTATCGGACCATCTCTTCCCCGAACTACAAGTGGCACTGGGATTGTGACAGTATCTCCAACACCTTGCTTTCGAAAACAACAGCCTTCTGAGCTTAACCATGCGGTCTGCCTCCTTAGCCTGGCAAATTCTCACTTTAGCTCGAACTGATGATTGAGGCGATGCCGATGATTGAGGCGATGCTGACGTCTGATGCGATGCTGACGGTTGAAGATGCTAATGGTTCAGGCGATGTTGATGGTTGATGCGATGCTGATGGTTGAAGGGATGCTGATAGCTGTGGCGATGCCGATAGTTGAAGCGATGTTGATGGTTGAGATGATGCTGACGGTTGAGGTGCCTCCAATGTTTGAAGTGATGCTGACTGATTGGTTGAGGCTCGGTTGAGTTGAATCTCACACGTGATTTCATAAATAACTGGCGATCACAGGGATTTCATGAAATAACTAAACCATTTATGGATTTCTTAAAATCACTGACTGCACACATTCACTGTAACATAGCATCTCATTGTAGTTTTTTATGAATGCACATATTCTTTTCTATTATATGGTTATATAAGTCTTGGGTTAGAGTCAGAGTAGTCTTCTGCCATGGCTTCTTCAAAGATGACTGCAACATCCATGCATAGATAAACCTCTTTCTTTGAATCATATTGCATAATTTGCCTATATTTTTTTTGGTGATCCGTGAGAACCACCCGATTCAATGCACGATGTGCAGGTTCTAAGGGGAGTACCGTATGGGAAGACAGCAGACTGGTGGTCATACGGCGTCCTTCTCTATCAGATGGCCACTGGATCGGTATGTTCTATATAATACATTGTCTATCCAGAATTGTTCATAAATACACTTGAACAATGTATACAGTGAAACTACAACAGGCATAAAACAGTTTCAACTCTTTCCATTGAATATGTTTTATCACTAACTCAAATAAGATCAACGACAGTAACATTGACTCTGCTTCTGCGAACTTAATCAAAACAGTAAGTACAAATGGCTTGGGGGAGTGCACAGAATTGAAAAGTCTATGGTTGATGTAGTTGAGAGTCCATAACGCGAAGACCTTTGCATACTAGTAACACTCACGTGTACGCTGTACAACGCAGTGCTTTTGTGAACATTGAGAAATATCATTATGACCATATGTTGAACGTCCTTGCAGCTGCCATTTCGGGGCAACAACATTAAGATGCTGTACATCGCTGTGACCAGGAAGGAACCTTTCTTCCCCTCATTCCTCAGCAACCTCATCGTCTCACTCATCAAAAAAGTCAGTCCTCATTCGTCACCTCAAATCTCATTGAAAATGTGTATCAATGCTGGATATTACCTAAACGTCGTTTAAAGAAAAAGTCTTAGTTTGATTCAGATTGGACCTGTATTTGAATGATCAGAAAAGGCATGATATTTTGTATTGTTCACAATGAAGCTTAATTGTAAATAGCGCAAACCAAATCAACATTGTTTATGCAATGATTATAAGTATAGTACGAGTATTCATTACCGAACCTCGATTTTCTATACAAATTCAACGATTAACAGTTTGGTCCAGGAAGAAGAATAGTTGACAATGATACTTTTAACGAACATATCTCTTATTTTATTATTATTATTATTATTATTATTATTATTATTATTGTGTGTGTGTGTGTGTGTGTGTGTGTGTGTATCTGTCTGTCTGTCTGTCGGTGTGACAGATGTTGGTGAAGGACCCAAACACCAGACCAGGCAGCAACATGGACAGTCGGGAAAATCTGAAGGACGATGAGTTTTTCCACAGAATTGACTGGTCCGCACTTTACAACAAAACACTGGTTCCACCTGAACTGCCTAAAAGACGTGAGTTCTCTCTCTCTCTCTCTCTCTCTCTCTCTCTCTCTCTCTCTCTCTCTCTCTCTCTCTCTCTCTCTGTTTCTGTCTTTGAGTCTTCTCTCTCTTCAAAATACTCCTGTCTTTGCTTTTCTTATAAAAAGGAAAAGGGATGGAATGGATTTCCGTTTGTCCATCAAGTGTCCATTTGTAAATTGTGTATTATATTTTTAACCTTTCATCTGTTTCAGGTCTACTGCCAACCGTACATTCTGACTCTATGCTGTGTCCCGAAGAAGAAATTTTGTCGGCCTCGTCACCACTTCGTGACCTTGTCCCTGTCTTTGACCCTCACCCTCAGTCCAAGCAGACAAGGTCTAGGTCGCTAGACCCCACAGGACTCTTTGTACCTCCACCAAAGTTTCACCTCAACACTGCCGCCGATGTTGAATGATGATGACGATGACGATACTGATGATGCTGAGTAGGAGGAAGACGATGACACATAGATTATTGTTTAATGTGTTGCGTGAAGTTGGTTACTCAGTTTTGTTGAATTGTCTTTCCTGATATTGTAAATATTATGATAAAAATCAAAAGATCATTAGATCTTAAAGAGTTAATTACAATTTTTCTAAACTGTGATTTCTTTGTTTTTGAATCTCACCTCGTGAGGGTGCCGGGTTGTTTTTTTAAATAAATATTTTAAATAGTATCCCCACTTTCTGGAAATTTAGTGCTTTAAATTCCCACTGTCGCTGCCTTTCTCCTTTGTTCTTTCTCATTCCTACTCTGTTCTATCAATCTACTATACTATCTTCTTCTTTGCTAGACCAGTCACCTACCTTTTTTCTTGAAAACTCTTCCGGGACAAAACTCCTCTTATTGAGGTCTGTTTATCAGCTTGGGAATATTGGACGCTTTCTACCAAATGGTCACTAGGGCTTCCTATGATATTATTTTTTTTAGCAATGTAGGCATTTTATATGTATGTGTTTTGTTGATATTTTATAATGATGTTTGTATTCTATTTTGTTTTGTAAACGGGCGTTTGATTAATTAGAATATAGCCTCAGCGTCCCCTGTGTGGGATGACGTTATTGTACAGTGACCGGCTGGTGGAGTGCCTTCAGTGCTACCACTGGGGTTGTTTCGGCAGATCTTTTATGCGGATCAGGTGTGAGTCCTCTTTCAGCCAAGTTGTGGTCTTGATTCGGCTCTTTGCAGTCCCTAAACCCTGTAAAAAATGAATTACTAACTAACTGTTTTGAATCCAGATAAAAGGAACCTTTGTTAGCAGGTTTGTAGGTGGTTGTTGTTGTTGTTTTGGTGTGCTTTGAATAGAATTATTTTGAAGCTATTTTACAATGTTCTCTTTGAAAAACTTTCTTTTTCAAGTGTAATAAAACACTCTGCCTGTGTGTGTTTCTGAATGAATGGCCTTGACTTCTGGTTCGTTTTTTGCCATTTTTCGTTATTCCCGCATTATTACATTCATTACACATTTGTATAATGATGTTTCTTGACTCAAATGCATAGCAAATGTCAGTATATGTACTCACACACCTCTCCCCTCTCACCATTCCTTCAACCCCCACCCCCCCCCCCCCCAAAAAAAAAAAGATTTTTTCCCTGAGTTTTAGAAACCTGTGCGAGATGAGTCCTAAATAGTCCAAAAATGGCATTTAAAAAAAAGTGTCCGTCCGTCCGTCCATTTGTCTGCCGTCAGCCTGTGCAAAACTTGCAAGTGGTATATTTTCTCACAACCTATTACATCTGTTGCAACCAAACTTGGTAGGATGGTGCATCTCCATGAGACCTCAACAATGATTAGTGAATTAATGACTTCACTTCAAGGTCAAGGTCACAGGCCAACCAAATTTAATGTTTATCAAAACGATGACACATTTTCGTGCTTGTGTGTGTGAGAGAGAGAGAGAGAGAGAGAGAGAGAGAGAGAGAGAGAGAGAGAGAGAGAGAAGAGAGAGAGATGTGTAATTATATAATTCTTTATATACGATTCATATTTTATGGAGTAAATTCTGAATTGTCATCATTCAGTGTGTTTACCTACTTGCTTCTTCTCTCTCCCTTGATCTCTACAGACTACTTTCTTTCTTTTTTCTCTCTCTCTCTCTCTCTCTCTCTCTCTCTCTCTCTCTCTCTCTCTCTCTCTCTCTCTCTCTCTCTCTCTCTCTCTCTCTCTCTCTCTCTTAATTCTTTCATAATTTAATTGCCATTTTTTCATCCAGTGCGCAATGGTCTCTGTGAGACTGGCGACTATACACACTGTTTCGATAATAACCAGATTCCGGTAATATAGCCTTGCCATCAACAACCACCCAAAATAATAATAATAATAATAATAATAATAATAATAATAATAATAATAACAATTAATAGTTGTAGTAATAATAAGAATAAGAATAAGTGAGAACCCAAACGTTAAGCTTGCTGTAAGTGGTCGAATTCATACACTCGCACACACATTGGCGAGGATAAAAATATATTTAGACAATATGATACAACATTACGAGATAAAACACGTTAAACATCGTTAAAAAAATAAGAAGAAACATCACATCTAAGTATAAAAAGGCTAGGCATGTTTAAAGAGAACTACACATACTTACACACACATTACAAAATTAAAGATATCAACATTAAGAATAAATAATAAAGCAATAATATAAATCGTTCAAAATCAAATATAATGTCAGTACAGTAAAAACAACCACTACCACCAAGAATAAAAATAATAATAATTATAATAGTAATAATTTATTATTATTATTATTATTATTATTATTATTATTATTATATAATTTTGGTTTCGATTTAGCACTAAACAATTAGATAAGATACGATAAGACAACTTCATTATTTCTTTCAAGAAATTACATTTTGGTGTACAAACAATCAACACAAATACACATTACAATAACAATAGCGCTATTAATTGACATTGACAATAAAACTCCTAGACCCTTTGTTGTTACAAATTCAACTATTGCGCGCCATACAACTGGACATCGGATTGGATACAAATTAATATAAATATGACAACTTTATTATCTTTATGAGAAATTATAACGTGGTGTACATAATAAATTTAGAAAAAACTGCGTGATTATAATTTGCCAGGGCCGAACCTGGGAAAAGTCGAAGGGGGGGGGGGGGGGGGGGGTTACTGATTCAGCGAAGGCGCGAAGCGCCGAGCCTTCTAGGAGGGTCCGGGGGCATGCTCCCCCACTCCCACCCGGGAATTTTTTTTTCAAGGATGCAAAATGGTGCAATCTGAACCTTCAAAAAGCCATTTGTGATGGTCTGGGACTTAGAGCTTTTTTAACAATTGAACTGACAAACTCTGGGGTACAAAAATTATCCTCTGCCCCTCCCTTTAAAGAACCCCCCCCCCCCACACACACACAAACATTTATTTATCAGCAGAGATGTTTTGTATACTATTACTATACACTACTTTTTGTTGATCGTTAACGGTATAAAGCTTTACCTCGTAGTTTATGAACATCACCGCCCTGCTTTCACTTTCGGTCTTGCTGCACTAGGTTCCTCAGCATTAGTACCATTTGTGAATTGTATCTTCTGGCAAAACAGTTCATTGCCTCTTTGAAGTCAATATCAACATCCCTGCGCACTTTCAGTAAAGCAAGTCCATTGAGTCTCTGTTGCCCCATTGTAGAGCGCAGGTAGTTTTTCAGGTTGCGCATGATGCCGTGGATGGGATGATAGCTGTCGCATTCTCAGCAGCACTTCGCCATTTGCAAACACACCGTTGGTATTTTGCATCAAGGGTAGCGTTGTCTGGTAGGTCAGACTCCCACAACATTGCCAGTGTCTTCACCCCTTCTGGAACCTGCATGAAACCATCACATCGTGGTTGTCTATTAAAGTGCTTGGCACCAGACAGAGACCATCAACTGCTAGGTCAGCATTTTTGAACATCGAGTCCAGTTCGGTTGACAGGTGTTCCAAGAAAGGAATGGCAATGCTAATCTTGAAATATTCTTCTGGAGAGGCCGCAGGTTGGTTGTCACGGAGTCTGTCAGGATGCTTGACGAGGAACAATAACATCAGTTGTCAAAGCATTTGCCATTTTGCTGACTTCACCAAACCAGGCAACGAGCGCTGTGTTAATAATTATCAACTTAGCATCTTAATTAATATTTCTAAAAAGTCATTTTTGGGGGATTAGGACAGTATCAAGGTGAAGGTGCTGGAAGAGGCTTGCGGCAAGAACAAGAAAATATGGCTGCATTGACTAATTTAGGCTTAGGGCTTGGGTTACTAATTGGTCGTTTCAACGGGAAAACGCTTTGGACGTTTCAACGAATCACTTGAAATGGATTTCCGTTGAATTGTCTATAACTAGCTCATTGTACCTTGGACCAAAAGTGACTAAAAACTGCAATGTTTTAAAAACAATTTTTAAAAAATTGAAAATTGAAACTCTTTGCATTAAAAAAAAAATTCAATTTAAAAAAAAATAGTTCCGGAACCCAGGTACCCCCCCCCCCCCACCTCCCTGGGTCCGGCCCTGTTTGCATAGTCAAACAGTGCATACATGCACATCCACACACACTTATTGTACAACTGGTTGAATTTATTATCTGTTAATCAGACATACAGAATGTGATATAAAACTGTTTTTAGTTCTTAAGGTTCGAATCTTAGGTATTCGGAAGTGCCGGCCATAAGAATGGGAGCTGGAAGTGGTGAGCAAGCACATGATTAACATCATGGATGATGGAAACAGCTTTTTGCACAACACGCCTTCATACAACACATGCAGACTCCCTTGTTTAATACCCAAAACCTTTCCACAAACATGCACCACTCGATCAAGCCAACTTCTGTTTTTCACGCACAAACTTCGATCCGTACCAGCAAACGAAAGAGAAAGTAAGAATTGACACGATAGTGATAAAAACAGTGCAGAAGGTCTGAAGCGTGCGGCTATTGACTTGAAGGTTTCTGAGTTTCCGAAGGCAGTAGATTCTGGATTGAATGTTTTGTGAATGGCCTGGGACTGGGTGTTAGCAGTAAAATTCAGTTTCTCGTTAATGATGGTTTCCGAGGTTTCTGTACTGACTTACTCTCTCGACTGTAACGCCACCAATGAAAAGATCTGGAATGGGAGAGGGGTTTCTACGGAAGTCTATTACTTTGGTCTTTTTCACACTTAAATCCAGCAAGGTTGATCTGCCTGCACCAAGAACTAATCTTTGAACTTCATCAAAGTGCACAGTCTGAGTTTGGAGGTCCTCAAGAGCGGTCATCCCCTATGAGTCTGACTGGAACAAATAATTAAGAGATTGAGATTTTGCTTCCCCATTTAGCGTGACCAATACATACAGCGGATTTTTGTGACGGCAAAATCCAAACCTTAATTTTTCTGAGGGTCGGTCGATTTCCCTGTCGTCATGGCAGCTAGGACGGCTGGCAAGAAACGTTACCCATTGAGCTGTACAGGACCCAGAAAGGAGTGGAGGTGGGGTGGGAGTAGGCGTTAAGTATAGTCTCCCTTGCATGTTCCCTCTTGTAAGGAAAACAATTTTGCACACTTCCGGGCAAGTGACAGTGAAAGTTCGACTTTCTGTAGTTCGGGACGTTTGTTTTTTAAGTGGCTGTTTCTTGTAATTTGAACAAAATGAGCAGGTAATGTATGGCATTTTGTTGGGGAACATTGGTGGTTTACCGAAGCTGTATTAACGGATTTTACAGCTACTTATGGACTCTAACATAATTGACGAACTCCACAGTTTTACTAGACTGATATCACGCAGTACTACTGTACTACTACCTAGTACCTATTGTACTAGTGACAGCAGCAGAAGAAAGGCAAAATACAAAGTAGGAAACTTCCAAGTTGTATAAAATGTTCCATGATTTTGCCTTTTTAAAAGAAAAGGCTTCTTCAGGGTAAAACGTTGCAGCATAAGATAAAATGAATCAGTCAATCATACTTTGCAAATTAATCATTCATCTTTTGCACTGCAAGTCTCAAACATAGCAAGGTAAAGGTGTCCCCATAACCTTTCGCCGTTTCGGTCTTTTGGGGAGGGAAGCATTTGGGACCACCCTTTTCTCTAGGCAAGCTTAATGAGGGTGGTGTCTCCTCTATCTTGCTTGCTTTGCCATTCCCAGTTCTAAACAGACCCAGGTACCCATTCACAGCTGGGTGGATAGGAATGTGTTGTGCACTTTTGTCAATCTTTTTTTGTGTCGTTTGATGGTGTACTTCCTAAAATGGTCACCCATCCAAGTACTAACCCTTCCCGATGTTGCTTAACACGAAACATTGCTAGCATGTGCCCAAACCACGGCACTACTGCGCCACGCCAATTCTCAAAGCAAAGCAGCATACCTAGAGGAGTGATTTAATTTAATGCAGATAAATGTAAATAAAACAGAATTTTAGGACTGATAAGAAGATCATATGAATATCTGGATAAAGAAATTATGAAACTACTATTTCATTGCACTACTCCCCACTAGTAAGACCTCATCTGGAGTTTGCAAACTGTGCATGGTACCCAAGATATGAGAAAGACAAGAAGTTAATTGAGGGCATTATGCTTCTAGTCACAAAAGTTATTCTTGGTCTGAAGGGCCTGGATTATGAAGAGCGTTTGGAAATAATCAGGTTACCAAGTATGAGTTACAAAATAATAGGGGGAGATCTTATTGAATACAAGTTTGTGCACAGATATTATAAAGTGGAAAAGCCATTGATATTTTCTGGTCTAAATACAACTCGTGGGCACCAGTACAGATTGAAGAAGCAATTCTGCAACACCAACCTAAGACAACACTATTAAACACAGTTCTTGACAAATGGAATTTACTCATGGTAAATTCTGATTCTATCATAGTATCAACAGTTTTAAGACAAGAGTTGACGTTTTATTCAAGGAGTATTTTATAATTATGTGATTTAAGTCTGCCACTGAAGCCTGCTCTGCCTGAACTGTTAAAAAGTGTTGTAGATAGACCTAGGGACAGTCAAAAGACTTGGTAAGTTTATATTAAAAGTTAGATAATTTAGAACACTGATCAAAAGATCAGAGACAGGCCAGTTTGGCCTAAACTCCTGATGGGTGATCTTATCTTATCTTATGTTGTTCTCCTGGCAAGAAAGTTGTGTGTGATTCAAAACTGACAACGTTGAACCTCACCTTTTATAGCCTAAAATGTTTACTCCGTAGGTCTGCTGGCATCATGGTGGATCTGGTGGATGCAGTTGAGGTCACTTTTTAAAAGTTTTACAGCATGATACTTGCTGAGTGGTTGCAAAGCTCTGAAGATTATGAGTAATGACCTGGATCACATTTTAATGACGGTCATGGACCCAGGTGCCAGTTTCCATGCCTATCATTGATAGTATCAATTTTCTGTAATTGCTCAGGTTGAGATGAATAAGTTGTTTTGAATTGTATTGCATTGAGTACCATTTGACTCTCAATTTGGAAGTTAACAATGTATATAAATGTATCCAGATAATGTTTAAACTCGTGCAGTGAATCTGCATTAACGAATAACAGCCTCGGTTGGCGGGTCATAATATACATTTGCAGTGTGTTGAATCTAGAGCAGAGGATAGTGAAATTTAACTTTTTCAGTGGAAAATGGCTTTCATGAAAACCAAGTGTACAAGGGAGGAGATAATAAACTAATGTGTTGAAATTCAGGCTAACCTTGATCATAACTAAACCCTTCAAGATTCAAGATTTATTGACTTCATGTGAAGAATTTGTTTTGCGCATTTGGGAATACATCAGAATATAGGTTATAAGTTCATACGCAATACAATACATTACAGCACAGTGCAAGCAGACACATCGCTTTCTCACATTTACGCAAAATAGGCTATCGAAAGTAAACAATCAGACATCACACATCAGGCAATCAGATCACAAAATAGAACCGCAAACACTGTCAATATATATCATGTCACCTAATCGCGTCAAGCACCCACATCTCAGTCTATACGTCAATTGATTAAACCAATATAGAACGCCTCACAGTTCACATTACATTAATACTAATAGTCAATGTATACATCATGCACAAACAATCAATACATTTTCGCACACATTCATACAGCACTTGATGGACAAAGATTCCATTTAAATTATCATGACTAATACACAATATGACTAGTAAATACATAGGCCTAATGCGCAATTTATATCATCACCAATAATACGTTACATGACTAGTGAGTATACATTATTCGCACACAATCGATAATTTTCGCACACATTCATACAGCATACAGTAAATAGAAAGAGACTGATGAAGGTAGCTCTTATTGAGACAAGTTACAGTTTGTCTTACCCCACACCCACCCCTACCCCCTTTACCCTGCCCAAATGCTATGGAGATCAACAGGCAGGCAGACCCAAAACTCTTCCTTTTAAAACTAGCACAAAATCCAATTCACTCAAGATTCAAGTTACTGTATTGCTGTTAATGATACTGCTATAATACATTTTAAAAAATAACAAAGGGACTCAGCATCAACCTCTAGTATAACATAAAAGTAAAATGAATCTCAATAAATTTAAAAAAAAAGAATTTGCTGTTTCTATTTCTTTCTTCTCTAGTCGACAACCTCAGACACAGTTAGCGCAACAGTCAGGCTCCAAGGGAAATGCGGACAATGGTGTGGCCGCGGTGCCTGCTGAATCACCCTCCAGCAGTCTACCTGCCCTGACAGACATGGAAAAGCAAGCAGCCAGTCAAGCGATGCAGGCGTTTGATAAGGGAAACTTTGGAGAGTGCGTGAGTCACATGAACAAGCTGATGAAGACGAGGAAGGCGGATTGCAAAGTGGTGCACAACATGGCCGTGGCCACTTTCTACAACACACAACAAGTCACAGTTGATGAGCTCAAGAATGGCCTCAACACTGCTTGTCAGATGGTAATCAGATCCTCCCAATCCCCTTGCCCAAAGAGCATGCTCTTTGTCTCTGTCAATCTCTCTGTCTGTCTGTCTGTCTCTCTCCTTCATCTCATGCATTCACCTTATCTCTCAAACCCAGTGCACACTCTCTCTCTCTCTCTCTCTCTCTCTCTCTCTCTCTCTCTCTCTCTCTCTCTCTCTCTCTCTCTCTCTCTCTTGTCCTACCCTTCTTCTTTACTTTCCTACATTCTTCTTTTTCTCTTTTGTTCCTTTTTCTCCCCAGTGTTCCCGATTACGCACAGTAGTGCGTCAATTGGGCACAAAATATGAAAAATGACGCAGAAAAATGTGCATGTCCACCTGTGGACGCACACATTTTTTTTCGAATCGCTGAAGTGAAAAATACGACCAACGAGTGGCGAACTAATTCACGGCATTATCAGAATCAGAACCCAACTGAGACTGCCATTGCAGACGATTAAAGATTGTGTCGGGAGTTGTCGTCCTTAAAACTCGCAGGCATGCGCATTGTAAACTTCCTCCAAGCAATCCATTCACTGAACAGAAGAAATCTTCGTGAATCCATTCTTTGATTCTAATTTCTATCATAAACGATCACTTCTGAATTGGTTGACTGGGCCCAAAACCCGTTCATCCACAGCAACATTAAGTACAGATCCTGTCATTATAGAAAATACGGAACTCCAAAGCAAGGATAAACAAATAAATGATGAAACTCAAACTGAAGTAAAGCGTCCAAAGAAACATGTTTTAATTTTTTGGGTTTTATATGATTATGATAACTAATGTGACGCTTTAACAGAGTAAAAAAAAAAAGAAAAAAAAAGTGAGGCTTGGACTGGTTTAAAATTACATTTCTTTTTCTGATTTGGGGACTCTCAAAATTTGCACGAGGACTCTTAAAATTTTATACCTGGGAGTCCCAAGGACTCTCACTTTTTGTGTGTGGAGGGAACACTGCTCCCTCTCACCCTTTGTCCAAGCTTTCTTGGTGTACATTTGTGTCATCACGTGGTGTCTCAGCTCTATAGTACAACATGTGGTTTGTGAAGAGGTATGATGATGATAATGGTTGTTTCGCTGATGACACTTTGTTATAATTAGGATATAAATCCTTAAATTGGGAATAATTGTATTTAACAATAATGAATGCATTCATGATAGTAAGCACATATCCTCTGCTGTAGTCTATATCATCATCAACATCATCATTATCATCTTCATCATCAATGAATGAATTAATCTATATATTATATGATAATGGGATGATATATATACATTACCCAGGGAAATGCTGATGTGGAGAGTTTTCTCCACTTTGGTCCATCTGCAGCTGTTGTCAAAAGGCGTGACATGACCGTGCCATCCATGTTTTGACAACACCTGTCCATCTGTGCTTGCATCCTTCAAGCAATATTTGCAGAATGGTTTTTGCAAGGGGCGTAGTGCACCCTTGACATTTTTATATGTAGGATTTGAAGAATCAGAAGCAGCAAACTGAATAAAATATGTGTAGAAAACTCTTAATATTCCATTTATTTATTCATTTATTTGTTTGCTTGTTTAGGCCAGGAGTAATCAGGAGCCACTGGATGGCATAGAGGATGTAGAGAATGCAGTGTTGTTCTACAACCAGGCTGTTCTGCAGTTCCACCTCAAGCAGTTCAGAACAGCCCAGGCCATTCTGGAGAAAGGGTTCCAGTATATTGAACCCCCAGGTCAGTCACTGAAACGTTTGTTTTGATGTGTTTGATCTTGATTTTTCTGTGGTCAGCTGTTTATTTAAAATCTTGGACAAAAAAAAATGTACAGCACTAAATTAAACTTTTTTTTTTTACAAATGAAGTTGAGGATATTGTGGTGGTGCTAGTGTAGAGTTTCTTTTTCCTTTATTGCATTCTATTGACATTGCTGCGTTGTATAGAATGGTTGACTGCTGTACGTACATTCACGCGAAAAATCCCAAATTTTCAATTCAGCTTTAAGTTTACTGATGTCACCAATAGTTTTCTCTCCTGTTTTTATAATGATGATTTTATTTTATTTTATTCTAATAATTATTTATATAAAGAATTTATTTTTTCTTCTCAAGCTTTTGATTCCTCTTGCTTAAAAGGCATGCTTTTCTTGCTTTTGGTCCCAGGCAGTAGTTTGTGTTTAGTTGCTGTTGTGTTCCTCAGTCGTTCATGCAGCATTTACTGTTGTCATATGTGTACGCACTTTGAATGGTTCATTAATCATTATATTTTCTTTATTATACTGTGGATTGAGATAATGGGCATTATTCATTCACATTTTTATTTATATTTTATTTTATTAAGACTAAGTCTATTTATTTGCTGATTCATTTGTATTTTAATTTGTACTTCTTTATTTGCCATTCTTTAGTTTTCTTTGTTGGTTTACAGATTATTTATTTTCTCATAAATTTGACAAATTATTATTTTTTTGTTTATTATTGTTATTATTGGATTTTGGCATTTTTATACTTTTATAACTGTAAGCTTAGGGTTGGATTGCTTTAAAAAAAACACACAAACAAAAACTTTTTGACTCTATCCTATGCATGCAAAAATGTGAGATTATGTACTAACCCGAATGACATTTTTCCTTTTTTTTTAAAAAAATTGATTTTTGCAAATCTGCGTAAGGAAAAGTACTAAGTAGTTTAAAATTAATATTAAAAAAAATATCTGTCTGTACGTCTGTCTGTCAGCTCAGAACTTTAATTACTCAGAAGCTATTTTATCTGTCACCACCAGATTTAGTCAGATGTATAGATAGCCCCGAGAGCTAACAAAAAGCATAAATAGTGATTGAATGACCTCACATCAAGGTTAAGGTCACAGGGTCAGCAATTTTATTGTTAGTATAAAAAAAAAGAACAACAAATTTTCACAAAATTTCTTAATTTTTCTGTTTTTGATAGTGGACCTATGATTGTTTGATGCATGATAGATATCAAAGAGACACATTACCCATGCAAGTGTGGTCAACCTTACACCAAGATCAAGAGTACTGGAGGTGTTCAAAGTCAGTTCATATGTATACTTTGAAGTTAACTTGACCCTACACAAACTTGTTGTGTATAGAGATCATAGATTGATCTTTCATTTTTGTGTTGGTTTTGGTCAGATTCATTTTAGCTCTTGTAAACATCACAATTTGTTATTGCACAGTGTAATGGTCCCGTATTTGACTAACATTGTGCATCAGAATTGGTTTATTTGTGTTCCTCAGTGGTTTATGAGCCTCTAAAAGATCATTGCAAGGCCATTGTTGTTTTTTATTATAATAGAAATTCTGCTATAGTTTATTTGACCATACACGAGTGTTCATATGGAGCTAGAGGTTAAGGCCTTCTCAAGATCAAATTCAATATTACTTAGTGTTTTAATGCACCCGTTTTGTTTCAGTTGGTGTTTTAAAATCCTTGCTGGGCAATCATGTTTATGTAGAATATTGTAATAAGCTCACTAAGGGGCTTCTGAGTCATAATGGGCTTTTGCCCTTCTAGTTTTATAAAGTTGTTATGATTGGCTGTGACTGATGTTTAGCTATTGCTGTTATTATTGTTGTTATTACTGTTGCTGTTGTTGTTGTTGTTGCATTGTTTTTGCTTTCTGTTCTTGCCTGCCTCTGTAGCTTTTAAAGGTACGCACTTCATGATCTGGTTTTCCCAACAGGAAAGTGGTAAGGCTCCACCTTTTACCACCACCTACCCGCTAACCCCAAGTCAGTTCACTCTCTTCTTTTGCCACACTTTGATTTTCACTACTGCAGTGCAAGTCAAGTATCGACCTAGCCCAAGTCAGCAGTGCACAAATTTGATATGCTAAAGAGCAAGGGGTAAGATTTTTGTTGTGGCTAAATGATTCTCACATGGATGTTAAAAGCACTTTGCCTTGGCTTTCACCACCCGTGTCTCATACTCCTAGTAAGGTGTTTTCCAAAACAAGTGCTGCAAATCAGTGGTGTAGTATTGACATTTTGGCAACGGCTTATGCCTTTACTTCGTTGCTTTAGACATTTATAGTTTTGGATTATTTTGAGAAACCTAACACTTTTCTGTAATGGACTGTGATAAAATGTTTCTTGACTATTACAAGACGAATTAATATTAAATAAAGTCAGTACAAAACAACAACGTATACCAGGTTCATATTCATATTGCAAATGATTTTTGCGTTGTTTTGACAAAGGATGTACATTTTTGTAACGGTGGATAGGGATTCAATTTTCTTGTACACCTGCAAAACAAAATATTTGAATAACCCAGGTTTAATTAAAATGCTAAAATGTTGTTGAAGAGCATGCAGGTTATACACAGATTTAAATCTATTCTTCCTGTTGTGATCAGGACCGGTTGAAAATGAAGCAAAATTAAGAGACAGCAATGTAATCATTAGAATTTTTTTTTAAACCACCAAATAATAAAATGGTATTATTGTTGACTTGTGTTATTGTGATACTTGACTTGTGATCATTTGTATGGTTTTAACTAGATATTACTGTGTTATTGAGGCAGTTACTTGTCATTTAATCTAGCGTGCATGTCCTCTGTATCATGTGTTTGTGTGCATGTTTTTTTTCTGGGCAGTATGCTGATGATGTATTAAACAGTCCCTCATGACTTTATTATCTTGTTAAACCTTTTTTGTGTGTGTGTTCTGTTACAAATACTAATAATTTTTGCAGTTTGTTTAAATTTTATTCAGTATTTATCCAAACATTATGAAAGATACTGACTATTATTTGATTACTATTTTATCTGACTTTACAAATTAAAAGAGAAAAGCAATAACAAATTAGTGCACAAGCGTGCCCAAATAAGAATACTAAGTATATTGGACTGTAATGAAAATCTTATTTACAATCACATTCTTTTCTTTTGTTTTCTTTCCTTTTCTTTTTGTTTTCTTACAAATAAAAGTCTTGTTTTTCTTGACGTGTTTACATTTTGATATCAATTGTCATTAAAAGAAAGACGGGTATTTTTTTTCCCACTGTTATTCTAGTAAGAAGCATACAGTTAATACAATTGAGTGGCTGTGGACCTTCTGAATATCTTGCAGTTGAATATTATGTCTGCTGTGTTCTTTTCTTTGCTGTGCAGCCGTGTATATATTTATTTATAAAGTGTGACAAAAGAACAACTGGTGTTTAAATGTCATTCGATAGATGCCAGCCGTTAATAAATTTTAGGACAGAGCAACTGTAGTGTAAAGATAAAGCCATTCTGCAACTCAGCACACCAACATTCAAAAATCATAACAATTCAGAGTGCCAATCTCTTACTAGTGCACACTGAGGTTTTGAAAATATGTCTCAATTGTATTTGTTAGCTATCATGACCAGACAGCTGTTTCTACTCTGGAAGCGTCTTCAGTGGTCTCGGGACTAGTGAGACACAGATCAGAAAACGTGGCTCATGTGCCACCACCAGACTATCTTGACCGCCTTGTGAAACGGTTGAGACAGTTTGCATGCCAAGGTCTGAAGAGTAACTAAGCTTGAACTGGAAGAAGATTTTTAGTGACGATATTTATATATTTATTTATTTTTGTATTTATTTTATATATTGTTGTATTTATGGACTGTTCAGTTTTGTATTCAATTTTATTAATATCCAGATGTGTTTTATAGCTTGTAATTGACATATTTATTTATCTGCTCAATTTATTTATTTTTTCCTTGTTTGTCAAATATCACTATTGTGAAATAAAACACACAAACAAATAAATCATTGGCTAATATTTCATTGTTACAGAATTTTTCCCTGTTTAAAGTTCATCAATAGTTGTCAAGTTATTCTCTCTGTCTCTCTCTTTCTCTCTCTAAAAAAAAAATAAATAAATGGTTATATAACATAATTTAGAATCATAATTTCATGTTAAAGATCCCTTTGTTAGACTTTACAGAAAATAACATTTTCAATGAATGTTTCAGATGAAGTGTTGGCACAGAACGTCTTATTACTGTGGACTGAACTACACATATGCATTGGCCAGGTATGCAAAGTAGTCTTGTAGACTTTATTTGGAAGTTTGTGCACTCTCTGACCTTGGGCTTATAGGCAAACCAGGTGAAAGGGAGATAATTCTTTCTCACCGGCACAAGAGCACAAAAAAAGGTCTTGAGAGTCAGAGAGAGAGAGAGAAAGACAAAGAGGCTCGGAGAGAGAAAAGCAAAAGAAAAAAACCCGCAGGATGTCTTCTCTTTTATTGAGCATCTAATAGTTAAAGACAGACTGTTGCATCTATGCCAGAATTCTGAATGCTAGCAGCATATGCTATAGAAAAAGATTCACTACGGTTTAAATTATTCACACTTGTATAACACACTCAGCCAGCCAAGAGCTTCTGTTGTAACCCAAGAAACTTGCTTACCACAAATGTATGCGCAGGAAAGAAAGAAAAAAAGAAGATGATGGATACAAGCTCCTAAAAAATATGGATGCAAGGATAGGAAATTAGTTCTGAATGTTAGAAAACCGACATTTCTAGTTCAAACAAACAAACAAAAAGCAAAGCAGAACAAAATCAGTATGTTTGCTAAAGGTCTAATAATGTAAGTATTTCAATATTTATTTGTTTATCTATTTATTGTTTTATCTTTAGCTCTAATTGTCTTAAACATATTTGATATTTTCAGGGTGGAGAACAACTGAATCAAGAAATCTCTTAAATCCGGCCGGGGCCCAGGGGCCAAGCCCCGGTATTCGCCCCCTGGAAGAAAATGAATTTATGCAATTTTGAAAGTAATTTAGGGCCTCTCCTGAAAGCAAAAAGCACAAAGTAAACATGAATAGAAACAACAACAACAAAAAAATAGAATGTTTTATGCACATGTCTTTCAAAAAAGTTAAGAATCTTGATTTATAGACCTAAGAAAGTTTGAGGTCCACCACTGTTACACACAAACTCCACATTTCCAATTTTACTGGGCACACGTTTGTCTATTTTTTAGCTGTACACAGGCAAGAATTTTTATAATTTTAGAGATATTTAGGGGTACATTAGTAAAAACGCCACATCTTAGTTATTAGTGACTAGTGTATAGATTTAAATGAAATAAAATGCAAAATGAACAGAAATAAATTACCTTTTGATTATATACCTTTTTATACTTCTCTTGTCATGTCTTGTTTTTTATTACTCCATGTGTCTACAAAAAAAAAGTTTTTAGAAGTCCAAACAAGCCCCCTCCTCTTCTTCACTTTCATGCCAGTCTGAAAGATCGTATACATGCACACTACTGACACTAATTGTCTAATGTCAGTACCGATCTCTTCCTCCGACTCCAAGTCCATTTCTCTCACTTTAATGTCTGATAAATGGAAGCCTGTAAACTCCCCTTCATCAGTCGAAGAATCCAAACCATCAATTTTAGACACACACACACAAGAAAATTTGAGAAAAAAAATCGAAAAAACGAACGCATCACAGAAAAAACTTGTGGAAATGCAGTCGAATGTTTTTCACAACAGAATATACCGGAAGTCAATTGCCGGAAGTCTCGCAATCTTTCAAACAACGCGAAAATATAACCACATGGTTGATACGGACGCTTTTGGACGTTTTGCCTGTTTAGACCTTCGGCCGCTTTTAGCCGCTATGCCCAGTAAAGGGTAGCCCCTCAGCTTCTCACACTCGGAACTCAATATTTTTTTCTCGGAAATGCAAATGCCTTCCACGGGGATCCGCGGAAAATTCTCCACCCTGTATTTTGTAATAATGTTTGTGTTTGTTATTTAAAATGTATGACATGTCTTTTCAGCCGGCCAAAGCTCTGGAAGTGTTGAACTACCTGGAGAAAGGGACAAGCAATGGCAAGAGTGGGGCAGCCTCAGAGAGAGGGGAACATAGCAGGGAAGGAGCTTCTTCTGACTCCAATGACATTCTCAAACTCAAAATTCTGGTGGTCAGTTGAACGTTTTACCTTTTGTAATTAAGTTATAATTTCTTTTTTTTTTTTGTGTGTGTTTGGATTATAATTATGTTCAGGATACAGTTTGGTAATAGTCTAATGACATTCCTTTTCGCCATTTTGTTCCTAGTTGAAGACTCGCATCTTGGCCATGCAGAAGCAGCTGAAGGCACTGAGGAGAGACACGAAGACTATGCCAAACATGTCTGGTGTTATGGTAAGACTTCCTTCTTGTCCTCACACATACGCTCTATGGCTGTACGCTCAGTGGCTACTGCTGGTTAGCGTGTTTTGTTCAACAGATCAATTCTGAGTCTGAGTTGGATGTAATTAATTGTGGCCGCTGTGTCTTTCTACTGAGAATTATCCATTTGCTGCATGGATTACCTGAATCTCAGAGAGAGAAAGAGAGAGAGAGATAGGTTGATATATACCTCTTGATAACTTTACTATTTGAAAGCCAACAAAATCTATATTTATTTACCCCTTCACTGCCACCTATATGTACCGTAGATACCTGTAAAAGTGTTCCCAAATGCTCAGGTATGTACATTGTACCTCCAGAGCCTTTGGAATGGAAATAAGTGCAGAGGAGATCAAAATGATGACCACCAACACCAATGGCCTCAAAACAGACATCAAAGTTCAAGGCCAATCCCTCAACACAGTGCATGGCTTAAAATATTTAGGAGCCATTGTATCAGACAATGGGTCCCAACTGGAAGTCCTCTCCAGGATCGCACAGACAACTGCTGCCCTGACACTGTCCTGACATTTAGATAGACAGGACTATCAGTCTACACTCCATGGTAAGGCAGCTGTGCTCCCTTGTCATCTCCATCTTCATATATGCTTGTGAAACATGGACCCTCACAGCAGACCTACAACAAAGAATACACAGCATGAAGATGAGGTGCTACAGAAGACTTCTGGGCATTTCCTACACCCAGCACATCACCAACGACGGAGTGCAACAGACGATCACACAAGCCATTGGACAGCACGGTGATATGCTCACAGTGGTTAAGAAACGGAAACTCTGATGGTATGGCCACCAGAGCATCAGGTCTTGCAGAGACCATTTTGCAAGGCACGATACAAGGAGGCAGAAAAAGAGGGAGACATAAAAAGAGGTGGGAGGACACCATTCGAGAATGGACTGGCTTGAAACTGAGCGAAGCCATGAGAGCTGCTGAGGACAGAGAAAGTTGGAGTATGCTGGTTAAACGATCATCTGTGGTTCCCTTACGACTTTCAAGTTACAGAAACACAACATTTCACTGTGGTTAAAGGGAAGTAATAAGACATACTATTTGGCATGTTAGTCAAGTTGTGGTTGCTTTCCTGTGACCGTTAAAATTCACTGATCCTCATTTTGTTTTATGTTTTAGGTTAAGCAAAATACAGTTCGCTAAAAACCGAGCTTCAAGTACACTCAGTAATGTATAGATTGCTACACACAAAAACATTTTATGGCAGAAATTTGAGATCCACATGTTCTGATGTTTAGTAAACAATAACACCAAATTTTGCTGAGTTTTGGGTGTATTGGATACTGGGTTTATGTGTTTTTGCGAAACCGTCATTTTTATTTTTAAAACTTAATTTATCAGTAATTATAAAAAGTATAATACTTATTACCAATTAAACCATTTTTATATCACATTATAGCTAAGGGTATAAGAAAAAAAAAACATTCAAAAAATCTCAGATATCTCAATAAATAATTTTTTTTTAAGTGAACATGTAAGTGAACACACCGCAAAAAGTCCAATTTTGCCACAGATGGCAATTCAGAATTGCTTTTATAATTCAGCCATGAAGGGGTTAACTGACATCACTAAACATACAGTACAATATTCATTTCATTGTTCCTTGATACTTATCTAGATAACACACACATACACACATGTATCCCAACACATTGCACCTTCACTTTTGAGCAAGTTGTGCTCTGTTCCCTGATATCTTAGAATTTGGTGCATTCACTTGACTAGTACAATTTGGGTCATTTGAGGCTAATGTTCTCTTCTTTTCTTTTTTTTTCTTTTTTTTTTTTTGGGGGGGGGGAGGGGGGGGGGTGAGGGGTGTAGGGACAACATAAAATGTAAATCTTAGAGGCAACTTGTTATTAATCTGAATCTTCAGACTGTCTCACTGATTTCTTTAGAAAATCTTGACAAAATAGATTTTTTTTGGGTCATTTTTGTGCCACTCATTTGAGTACAAGCAAAAGGGGGTACTAACATAACCATTTGCCACATGTTCACGTGTTGTAGATCTCTCTTTCTCTGTCTTTTGCCAGGGGTTCTCCATGCAAACGATGAGGGCATACTACGAGTACCTGCGTGGCAACCCCAAGAAAGGCCAGAAGTTTTTGCTGCCTCAGACCAAGGACCCCAAGGACGTCAGGGACTATGTCTCCCCTGACGACGTCAACAAGTACGTCAATCTGTTAAGCAAGGTGCCGTGTCCTGGGCAGAGCTTAGTGGCACTGTACTACAACAACTTGGCCTGCTTGCACCATGCCATGCGCAGGCACTTCACGGCCAAGCAGTATTTCACGGCCGCTTTCAAAGAGAACGACAAGCTAGTCAACATCCAGATCTCCCTTAGAACTGTCGCCAAGGAGCACAAAGGTCAGAGTGACGTCCTGCTTTTGTTTGTGATGTGTTCAGTTAAAACCATAAAATCGTAGTGCGCGTGGTAACATTGAAAGGCAGTTAGCGGGAGACCCGTGGAGCTTGAGTTAGGTCCTGTGTCCTTTATCGTCTTGAGCTGGAAGAGTCGTGTATGAGAAGGTTTAAATAAATAACAAATATATCAATGATTGAACATTGTTGCAAGTCTGGTAGATTGTTTACCCTGAGTACTTTCACCATTTTCGGTTTTTAAAAAAAATTTAATTTAAGTACCTTGAACTGCAATGTTAGCAAGATGTATGTAATATGCAGCCCCATAACCCACACTGCATCAAGACTTATGACTGTATTGACAGTTGTGGTTATTATTTTGGACTGCGCATATTAACTATTATTTGAATATGACTGTGTATCGTCGGTGTCCATTCAAAACCTCGTATGTCCCAAAACACAGTTTTGAGAAAAATGAAAAAAACTGTTTTAAAAAATCAGGTGTCACCAAAACAAATGGTTTTAGTATAATTTGTATTCAGTATTGAACAGGAAATTTGGCAGTAATAGTGACAAGATTTAGAGCGCTTGCTTGTTTGAGAAATAGACAAAAATGTTCACATACGAGGTTTTTACTATTTTGTATGAGCTGGAAGTTGCAACTTACGAGGTTTTGACTGTTTTGCTTGAGCTTGAAGTTGCAAGTTATAAGGATTAGTCACAATAGCAAACAACAAAGGAAACATTAATACAAATTAAAAACCGAAAAATGCAGTTGAAAACATTGTCAAAGTTGTTTTATTCAATAATGCAGACACAACCCTTGTCTTTACAAAATTGAAATAGGCTTATAGGCCATTGATAGATTAACGTTTGTTTGTTTGTTTGTAGATTATAGTCACACGACACTTTCGCATATAGGTGACTACTGGACCGATTTATACTGACACCAGCGGGCCAGTTGTTGGTAAAGGGGAAAATAATATGATCACACGTTGACCAATCCGGGATTCGAACCAGCGACCTTTCGGTTACTAGCAAGACGCTCTTACCAACTGAGCTACCCGGCCCCTCGATAGATTAACACTGCAACACCCAGCAATCAATGAACGCGTTGTTGCATTCATCACTGACATAATAATGTCCTTCTGACCAGTAGGCTACAAGCCCTGTACTTAAAGTAGCACAAAATCCTTTCTCGGAAATTTCCTGTGAAATGAATTATAAGATGTAAGCTAAGTAACACATTACACTTATGTGAAGTTTTTATTACCATAACATAACAGTCTAAATGAACTTTTATTACCATAACATAATAGTCTAAATTATCTTTCATTAACGTAATAGTCTTAATTAACTGTTATTACCGTAACGGTTTAACCCTTTGAACCCTGGATGCCCCCACCAATTCTGAGCCCACCCCCTGGGCTCCCCGGAGAAAAAGGGCATTTTTAGCATGCTTGTTTGCTTTACCTTATTCCCAATAACCCTCAATAACCCTAGTCCAAACAGCAAGTACTAGAAAGAACAGTAAGCTGTGTACGGACCGCAAGATTAACGGTATATCGGGGCACTGCTGTTTAAGGGCTAGACCGATATATCGGTCTTTCGGGTTCAAAGGGTTAAATGGACTTTTATTACCATAATAAATGAACGTTTGCTACCAAAAGTCTAAATGAACATTTATTACCATAATATAAGCCTAAATGAACCACCATCGGCTCATGGAATGTTCGGACCATGTACGAATCAGGAAAGACGGCACAGGTAGCAGCTGAGATGAGGAATAATGACCTGACCGTGTTAGGCATCAGCGAGACACGATGGACCCAAGCTGGACAAAGGCGACTGATGACAGGAGAACTATTGCTGTACTCCGGGCATGAAGAAAACGATGCACCCCACACGCAGGGAGTAGGCTTTATGTTGTCCAATCAGGCACAGAGGGCACTTATAGGATGGGAGGCCCATGGCCCCAGGATCATCACAGCATTATTCCGTACCAAGATGAGGAAGATCAAGATGAACCCTGTCCAGTTCTATGCTCCACCGAACGACAGTGAAGAGGATGTTAAAGACCATTTCTACAGCAGACTACAGAAGATCCTTGAGACCTACCCAGACAAGGACATCACCATCCTCATGGGAGATGTCAATGCCAAAATTGGGTCTAACAACACCGGTTACGAACCAGTTATGGGCACCCACGCCTTAGGAGTAATGAATGAGAATGGTGAGAGATTTGCGGATCTGTGTGCACTCAACAACCTAGTCATCGGAGGCAGCATCTTTCCTCACAAGCGGATCCACAAGAGCACATGGGTATCTCCAGACAATGCGACAGAGAACCAGATCGACCACATCTGCATTAGCAAGAAATTCCGAAGATCCCTGCAAGACGTTAGAGTGAGAAGAGGAGCAGACGTTTTGTCCGACCATCACTTGGTGGTGGCGAAACTGAAGCTGAAGTTGAAGAGGACATTCGTCAGGCAGAAGAAGACGTTTCAACATCAGCCTTCTGAAAGACCCAAAGACAAAAGAACAGTTTATTCTGGCGCTAAGGAACAGGTTCGAAGTGCTTCAGGAATTATTTGAAGAAGAAGAAGACAGTGTACTCAACAGGTGGCAGAAAGTGAAAGAGACACTAAGATCGTCATGCCAAGAAGTTGTGGGGCCAAAGAAACATCAACAGAAAGAGGGGATCACAGCAGAGACCTTGGTCAAGATAGAAGAAAGAAAGAAGAGGAAGGCAACAGTCAACAACAGCAGAACCAGAGCAGCTAAGGCCAAGGCCCAAGAAGACTACACAGGAGCCCATAGAGAAGTGAAAAGAAGCATAAAAAAAGATAAGAAGGCCTACGTGGATGGACTGGCGGCTGAAGCGGAACAGGCAGCGTACAGCGGCAATATGAAACAGTTGTACGACACCACTAAGCGACTCTCCGGAAAGTTCAGCAAACCAGAAAGACCTGTTAGGGACAAGCAGGGAAACACCATGAACAGTATAGACAAGCAGTTGAACAGATGGGCTTAACACTTTGATAAACTTCTGAATAGACCAGCACCAACGAATTCCCCAGTCATTGAACCAGCCAATGTGGAGCTTCCAATCAACTGTGAGAAACCGACCAAGGAAGAGATCAAGAAGGCCATCACCCTGATGAAGAACGGAAAGGCCGCTGGACCAGACGACATCCCAGCAGAGGCTCTAAACGCGGACTTGGAAGCATCAGTGGAGATGCTGTACCCACTCTTTGAGAGGATCTGGGAGAAAGAAGATGTTCCGGCAGACTGGAAGGAAGGTTACCTGATCAAGCTTCCCAAGAAAGGTGACCTCAGCAACTAACAACTACAGGGACATCACACTTCTATCTGTGCCTGGGAAGGTCTTCAACCGGGTCCTTTTGGAAAGGATGAAGGATACTGTCGATCCACAGTTACGAGACGAGCAGGCAGGCTTCCGACAGAATAGATTCTGCACGGACCAGATAGCAACGCTCCGCATCATCGTGGAGCAGTCCCTGGAATGGAACTCGCCATTGTATATCAACTTCGTCGATTATGAGAAGGCGTTTGACAGCGTGGATCGAGATACCCTCTGGAAGCTCCTTCGACACTACAGCATCCCGACCAAGATGGTCAATCTGATCAGGAACTCCTATGACGGCATGTCCTGCAGAGTTATCCATGGCGGACAGCTCACAGACAACTTCCAGGTGAAAACCGGAGTCCGACAAGGGTGCTTGTTGTCACCTTTCCCCTTCCTCATCGCCATAGATTGGGCTATGAAGAAAGTAGGAACGGAATCCAATGGACTGTAGAACCAGCTCGAGGACCTGGACTTCGCTGACGACCTTGCTCTTCTTTCCCATAGCCAACAACAGATGCTAGAGAAGACAAATGCAGTGGCGGCCACATCGTCGGAGGTCGGCCTCAACATCCACAAGGACAAGAGCAAGATCCTGAAGATCAACTCCATCAGTACCGAACCAGTCATCGTGAATGGAAGTCCCTTGGAAGAAGTGCAGGCCTTCACCTACCTGGGTAGCATCATTGATCAGCAGGGCGGCACAGATGCGGATGTGAAGGCTAGGATCGACAAAGCAAGAGCTGTCTTCATTCAGCTCAAGAACATCTGGACCTCCAGAGAGCTGTCTTTGGCCACCAAGATACGGGTATTCAACTCCAATGTGAAGTCAGTCTTACTGTATGGAGCAGAGACATGGAGGACAACCAAGACAACCATCAAAAAAGTTCAGTCCTTCATCAACAGTTGCCGCAGAAGGATTCCCCATATCCGCTGGCCCGACACCATCAGCAACGCCAACCTTTGAAAAGGACCCGCCAACTCCCTGCTGAAGATGAAATCAGGAAAAGGAGATGGGGCTGGATAGGGCATACCCTACGCAAACCAGCGACGAACGTCACCCGGCAAGGGCTGAAGTGGAACCCCCAGGGAAAGCAAAAGAGAGGACGTCCAAGGAACACCTGGCGACGCGACCTCGAGGCCGACACCACCAAGATGGGCTACACCTGGAGTCAGTTAGAAAGAATGGCATAGGACAGAGGACTCTGGAGAGCTGTTGTTGGCGGCCCATACCCTGGCAGGGGTGACGGGCATTAAACTAAAAACACACAATATTATTCTGTATTCTTTTGTAAATTATTTAGAATTATGCAACAGTATGCCTTTGACTGCACTCATTCAGTGTCAGATTTAGTCACAGAGTGTGATATAACGTGCCTGTTCGTTTATTCCTGAAGAGTAATATGGAGAAGATCTGGACGATATCGATCTAGAAGAAATCACGATTGAATAAAAGGACAACATGTATCATCAGTACTCACCAAAATGTAGAAAAAAATGACCAGAAGCAGCTGACATTTCCACGATGACAATAACAAAAACCGCGTAAGTGACGTCAATTCAACTTCTTAGAGCGTCATTTATTTGAATGAAACCTCGTAAGTTGAGTTACAAGGTTTTAGAAATTTATTCCAAATGATAAAAACCTCGTAAGTGAGATACGAGATTTTGATACACATCATTTGACCTGTTGGGACATACGAGGTTTTGATATTTTGTATTACTGATGCTTTCTAACTGAGCTATGAATTCCGAGCTTCTGATACAAAAAGCGCAAAAATTCAAGGGACATAACCATGAAAAGATTGCAAAAACTACTTTTTCGGAGTTACGAGGTTTTGAATGGACACCGACGGTATGTTTTGTCAGACAAGAAACCACTACAGTGGGTGGCACCAAGCAGACACCATGAGATACTGTACAACTTAGGCATCCAACATCTACATTGCAACAAGGCGCAAGCTGCGTTTGACTGTCTTTTGCAAGTGGTGCAACAGTTCTACACCAACCCAAGGCTCTGGTTACGCATTGCAGAGTGCTGCATCATGCACCATAGAGAGGTCTGTTGAACATGTTATACATCAGGATGTCTTTCTGTATAATTTTTTTATCGTTTGAATAATGTTGGCATGTCTGATGAAGGGTGTGGCATTGTGCTGTCCTGTCTTGCATAGCACTCCATTTTAGTTCATTTGTTCTTTTTTTTACATGTATTTACTCACTTCAGTCATACCAGATGCATGTTGCTGTTTTAAGTTTATTTGTTTCCAAAAATGAAGAAGAGCACACTGCTGATGTTCACAATGTTTTTTCTATCTTCAGAGCTAGAATTGTCCACAAGAGGTCAGTCAGTAGTTCTTATCTTCAGGTTATCAGCGCCACAATGGTATTTCAGACTCAGATTGTTTCTCCAGCCTGATCAGAGAGGAGGGACCATATTGCTTACCAAAGAAACTAAACACAGAACTATTCCAAGAAAGAAAAAAATCTTTACCCAAATTATGACCCATTCTGCACATTAAAAACATACAACGCTGAAGTGCAACTTTAGAGAAGGCACGTAGCTACGTGTCTTTGTCATTTTCGCAACGATTATGTTCCTATCTTACTGATGTCTTTCCTCAGAACAACGATGATGACGCTAGACTTGAGAAGCGCATGAAGGTGATTCAGGGTTCTGTGGGAAGTGGTGTCCACAAGAAACTCATCATCGGCCCTGGCACAGGTCAAGATAAAATCAGGTATGCTCCCTAACCCTCGCTTTACAGCTGTGCGTCCTCTGTAGAGATTGAGAACATTAGGGCAAAAATTTTTGATTTCTTTCTTTCTTTCCATATACTTTCACATAAACAAGGCACAGTGCAAGGAGGTAGAAGAAGAGGGAGACCGAAAAAGAGGTGGGAGGACAACATTCGAGAATAGACTGGCTCGACACAGAGCAAAGCCATCAGGGTTGCTGAGGACAGAGAAAGACGGAGTATGCTGGTTAAACGAACCTCTGTGGTGCCCTAACGACCTCAAGAGTTACGGGATAGGATAGGATAGGAAACAAGGAAAACATTTTTTTGTAGCCTAGAATCAACGTGATCTGTACTTTGACTGATATTAATTGTTGGGTTTTATAAAAAAAAAAAAAGTGCTGTTGATGTGATATGTAGAGAAGTGGAACACTGCCTAAAGTTAATTGCAGTAAATCAAACAAGGCTTGTTACATGTCCAGTAACCAATGATTCAATTGTTCCTATTTAGTGCTTTACCCCAAGGCATCAACTTGCTGCTTGAGTTGCCCTGTGCTTCAGACAACTGAGCAATACTGGATGACAAAGAGGGAATGGGACAAGAGTCTAGCTGGGTAGTTTTATGTAACTGGCACTTGCTCATCTAGGACATGAGCGTCAGAATCTTGATAGTTTAATGAATTGGAGTGCATGCATGCACAGACTAGTCCTCGGTTTAGACCCTCACATCAGATGTAAGTTGTAAAATTCTGGTACTGTTGGGCACAGTTCATCCTCCGATTCAGCGTTCCCTGCCCTGACGATGGAGTTTGCATCATCCTGTTTGGCCAACGCGCTGAGCTTGCTCCCTGTCGACCCCCTCGATGTCAAACCACCCAAGGCTGAGGACAGTGATTCTGGGTCAGTGAGCTCAGGTCTTTGTAACATGATACAGAAAATTATGGATTATTGAAGTTATATACACCTTTCTTGGAGTTCATTTCAGTTCTCTGCTACAATAGTTTTATTTGGAGGAGCTGTTTGAAAGTGTGATAAATATGTTTTCATTTCACCTTCTTTTTATTTTGTTTTTTGTTTATTGGTTTGTTGGTTTTTGTGTGTGTTTTGTTTAGAAATAAATACAGGCATGGATTTAAAACATACAATTTAATCAAAGCATAAGGAAAATAAAGTTGTAAATGTTGATGATAAATCTTCCGTGAGCAGTCCTAGTTTAGTATGAGGCTATGTGGTCTTCATATTGTTCAGAACACTACACATTTATCAATCAGAGACAGCATTATACAAATAGTGATTGAGAACGTGACCATCATAGAAAACGTGTATATAGCCATCACATGTAACCTGGCACTGTCGGTTCCGCTGTCTACAGCAAAGCACCACTAGAGCCTCCGCTAGTGCAGGCACCCCCAGCTAACCCACTGAGGCCCAACGAGGTTGCCAACCTCCGCTGTTCCATCCTCACAGCCAGCGCCTATGTGTCTCTCTGTCTACATGACTACGTCGTGGCCCTTAAACACTGCCAGAACCTTCTAAGACAACCTAAATTGTCTGGTGCACAAAGGTCTGTTCATTTATTTATTGATATTTTTTGCTGTGGTCCTTTGAATTGGTCTCAAATATTAAATTTTTTTTTTTTGGTGTGTGTGTGGGTATATAATGATATAGTCTAGATTGACATGCCAACAGTGGCTTGATTATTTCATTCCTTCTCTCTTTCTCTCTTTCCAAGTTACACTTTGTTCACCAGCTTTTTTCTTAATTGCTATTTGTAATTGACCGATGACTGTTCATTGATTTACTGGTTGGTTGATTGTTACAGGTATTTGGGCAACATGTACATGGCAGAGGCACTGTTGATGTCGGACAGGATTGCAGATGCCATCGGACATCTCAATCCAGACTCTGTTTCTGCTGTGGACATCAACACTGTCCCCCCTCCTGAACCCAAAAATGAACAAGGTTTGAGTCTCTTGATTTCATGTACTCAATGTAGCCACTGCAATTGTTTTAAGAAAATATTACATTTTATTTCAATGTTTTGGACATACAATTTTTTTTTCTGTGTGTTATTTTTCCCTGGTTGTATGCCTATATTCAGTCTGTACGCTTATATTCAATCTGTTTCCTTGAAATCATTTAACACTTTTTAATAGCTGTTAGACAGAACAACACATACTGATGTTGATTTTAAAGCTTTTGCAGGAATGAACCTTGTATTGTTTTTATTTTCGAGTTTTCTGATCTTTTTCTATGTTGATGGGTTGGTGTGATACTTGTTGTTTTCTTTTTCTTTTTCAGACAAAAACGAGAAAGGGGACAAAGATGATAGAGAACAAGATGACAAACAAGGTGGGCTTAAGAGTCATGGTCATTATCAGGGTGTCAAGGGTAACAGTTGTGTGTGTAAGAGTTCACTCTCTCTCGCTCTCTCTCTCTTCCATCTCCGTGCACATCTTTGTTGTATTTTTGTGGACACTTTTAATAGTTGATACTTGGTTATTTACTGTATTTAATTCATTATTGGGTCCTGTTAGATCTATTAGACCTAGGTCGCGCTAGCACTTTCTCTGTTTCAGCTTGTTTGTGTCCATGCATGCAGACTCAAAGGCAAGTTGCATCTACTGTCACAAAAGGTTGCATGTACTGAAAGAAGGACGCGTATAAATATAAGAAATGTTTTATGCAAGAAAACTGATCAGAAAATAAAACTTTGATGAGAGCACCAGGCTTTAGTAAAACGCAAAATCATGTGAAAGGTTTTCCTTTATGTTGCAGGTGCTGTAGCCCTGGTCCAGTGGATTCCTGGTGATGTGAGGAAAGCGAAGGCCTTCATGCAATACAACCTGGCTGTGTGCCACGCCACGCGAGGTCAACATGGCAAGGCCAGCACCATCCTCAAAGAGGTTTTTTCTTCTTTCACTTACAACACTAATCCACAACAGTTTAGTAAACAGTAATGTTTTCCCTCAACCTTTCAGACATGTAAAATGCCTTACAGTGCCTTTTTTTTTTTAAATCTCAGGGCCAGTTAACCCTCTTGTTCATACAGCTACTTACATTTACAGCACATGTATCATTGTAGGGCTGGTTTTGTGTTTTCGGGGGTTTTAGTCAAGGGAGGTAATTAGTCAAGGGAGGTAATTTCAGTGTGAAAATCTCAACCTGGCCTTTCAAAAGGAGGATTTTAAAACGTGATTTATACAATGTATATATATACTGCATACTCTGAATTCCATACACAGTGTGCTTTCTTTGTTCCCATTTTCTTTCATTCTTTTTTCTCTCCATGTTCTTGTTCTTTGGTGTAGTTTAACGAGAAATGGGTGGTGTTTCAGAGCATGGTAAACATCGACAAACCTCTGCCTGCACAAATGCATTACCTCAAGATCTACCTGGAACTTATTCAAGGTCAGTTGTGTGTTTGTGTTTACATTTTTGTGTGTGTATCTCTTTGTACGTGCATGTGTGTGTATAGGTTCCTAATGGTGATGATGATATGTGTATGTGAGTGTATGTCTGTAGCTTTGTGGTGATGGGTGTAAGTACTAGATCAAGCTTTATTTTAAAAGCGAATAACAATGAACTGATGATATAATGTTGGTTCATTGTGCAGGCAACAAGAAAGAATACGATGCAGTGGTGAGAGAGCACTTTGGCCACCTGACTGCCAACCACTAACTGGTCACGCTCAAGCTACGTAACCCATCAGCTGTTGACACCTAAATCATCCACTGCAGCTCCCTGTTTCTCTTTATTCAAGTTTTCCTCCACGATCAGCTCTTGAGATTTGCACGGACTAAGGAGGCTCTGTTTTGTGTTTTTGTATTGTGAAACCACTACCAGTTACACTGTCTGCTAAAGAATTCGCATCAGCTTATCTTTTGAGCCACGGTATACTCAGATTCAGATAACTTTATTATCTCACAAGAGAAATTGCAACATACTGAATTCTGCAGCAGTAACTGTAGACATAGTAGCTAACTATGGAGGCCTCACTGTAATTTGGGTCACCTCATATTGTGTCAACAATCGCTGAATTGGACTTTGGAAAGTCTTTAACTGCAGTTTGTAAGGTGCATTCTGGGGTATAATATGAGCTGTGCACTCGGAATTGAACAAAATAATTTCAAGTAATAGCGATCTGGATGTTGAAGGCTTGTGGTTGGGATAGAATAACAGATTGAACATTCTATTGTGTTAGAAGCAGTTTTAAAAAAAACCCAAACTCTTAAATAAAGTGAAAAGCGATAAAGATGAGGACATGTTGTGAGTGCTTTCTGGGATGTGCATGGGTACATGTGTCTGTGCCAAATGCCTGAATTGTGACTGTTTGATATGCGTTTCGGCAGGCTGGAAAGAAGTACAGATGTGATGCAATGCCTAGGAACAGCCAGCAATTTACTACACAAAACTTCAACCAGATCTTTGGGACCCCTCATATGTACCCATATATCTGAAACCAGCTTGCTTGGTTGAAACCAGCTTGCTTGGTATTTGCTTTGCCCACTGCACCATCTGGCACCTGTGGACCGTTTTCATTGTTTGTTTAAAATCAGCTATGTCAAAAGATGGTGGGTTATATGTTTCTAGCTTACTGACTTAGGATTACCCGTTTATTGCTTTATTCCTGGTATTTTAGATCTTGATAGTTTATTGTTTGTGTCCTGTTACAAACATGGAAAGTGAATAAAAGTTTGGTTTGGTTTTGTATGAATATAATATGATTTCTCTATCATTGTTTGTATCTTTTTAATTTTCCTGCATATTAAAAATTACTAGTAGTAGTATAGTTGTAGTAGAGTTTTCTTCAACTTGGTTGAAATGAACATTTGGTTGTCGGAGAATAGGATTGACACTCATACTTGAATACCTTCAAAAACTGCAAAAGACAGCTGCGGATTTGAGGATTTAAAAAATTTTTTTATTGAGGACACACGCACACAGTCATATCACAATGGTAACAAGATCTATAACAACATTGACTTGGTCTCTTTGGCACAAACTACAACAACCACATCAATTCCCGGAGATGTAGTAATCAATACCACAAATGCCAAGGTACACTGTAATAGTTAAATCCTGGGACTTGGAGCAATTTGTATGAATTATATGCTAATAATTAAAACGCAGTACAAACAGGCTGTTAACATCAGTGTAGGAAGGAATCTAAAGTACTTGAGTCTTCCAGCAGTTTTATTTAAAATAATAATAATATTTATTATTATTATAATGTAATAAATATGCACCAAGAGCAAAATTAAGCAAGAGTAAGCTGCAAGAGCTTTGAGTAAAAGCTGGAGGACAGCAACAAGAAAATATTCTTAAATATAAATAAAATTACAACAGTATAGAAATTGTACTAACTCCATTACATCATACCTTAAAAGCGGATGGGCCGAATTCCCCTATCACTTGCAGGATTTGAAGCTAGGTCACTAAAGAAACAAGTGACACACTGGTCTATATAAAGATGAGGCAGGAGTTAAAGCATGACTAACAAACTGGCAGTAAGTGTAGCGTCTATAAACAGATCTAGTTATAAGTAAACAACTGTATGCAAACTTCATACAACCACTGCCTGCACTGGCTAACTTCTATACATATTTTATATACCTGATGTCATACAGCACATACTGTGCCTATTTATATATGTTATATATATATATAATATTAATACTTACATAATATGTAGTATACCTATAAAATATATGTAAAATATATTACATAATATGATTCTTTCTACATGGTATCCATACCTCTTTTACACAGGTCATAATTATTTGGCGATATAATGTAATGAGGTATTTGCCTAAATAAACGGAGCAAAACATGTGTACAGGTGATGATTCACATTTGTAATGATCATGTATCCATCTGTGCTGAATGCTCATTACGTTCTTAAGAAGTTTTGAGCAACTAAATACTAGAATTATAACTACAATAATCTACAATAAATACATATTCTACAATAGTTTATCATTTTTTTGTATTATGGCAGACTAGATTATATACTACTACTACTACTACTAATAATGTACATATTATTATAATATACTAATTTTTAAAAAAAAGTCTGGCAGTGTTCCACATGGTTAAGAACATGGTAGCATCATCAACCAAACTTGCCACATTCTCATCACAATAAATACATAGCATATGCAAAGTGTTAAGTGCTTGGTGTAAAATTCTTATGAAAATAAAGAAAGAAATTATACATGGATAACGTCAGGTAAAAATGTGTGCTACAAGCAATGTTCAGCTACGTTTGTTTTCAGTTCTCTAAATCAATACAGCTGTAGAATTGTGCATCCAAAACAACAATGATTTGGTGGCCGTTCTGAGGGATACATATATATATATATATATATAATTCAATTATTATGCTTACATAGTTATTAGTACCTATTAGAGCCAGTACCATGCATAAACAGCTTTGGCAATTAACTTTGCTAGTAGTTGCTACTATGCTGCCCTTTTTTGTTATGGCGCCATGGCAGATCTTTCCCCCAGCTGCTTCATGCATGATATGATACACTACCCTTACAATACATAGTCACCATATTTGGTGTTTCTTAGTTATTCATTACTTACAGGGTCCAGTGGAGACTGCAAAGAGCCGAGTCAGGACCACAAAACAGAACCACAGCTTGGTAGAAAGATGACTCACCCCTGATCCGGATAAAAGATCTGCTGAAGCAACCCTAGTGGTAATACTGAAGGCACTCCTCCAGCAGGTCACTTTACAATAAAGACATCCCACGCAGGGGGCGCTGAGGCTATACTCTAAGTTATCAAACCCCCATTTACAAAAACAAAATAGAATATAAACATCATTATAAAATATCAACAAAATACATACATATAAAATGCCTACATTGCTGAATAATAATATATCATAGGAAGCCCTAGTGACCATTTGGCAGAAAGCGTCCAATGTTCCCAAGCTGACCCAGCAGACCACACACACAAATGAAGAGTTTTAAAGAAAAGATTTAGGTGACTGATATAGCAAAGAAGACGGTATAGTAGATTGATAGAACAGAATAGGAATGAGAAAGAACAAAGGAGAAAGACAGCGACAGTGGGAATTTAAAGCACTAAAATTCCAGAAAGTAAGGATACTATTTATACAGAAACTCCCGGCACCCCACAGAAGTGGGGGAAGGTAGGGGGGAGGGGGGTGGGTGTATTTGGTGTGAATATAATGTGATAGTAACATACTTATATACTACTGAACCCTACATAACTATTTGAAGTAAATGCATGATAAGATGATTTATTGTTAACCACGTACGTGATTGATTGATTGATTTATTGTTGCTTTAGGTCCAGCGGACTCTTCCGAGCCAAATCAGGACCGGACAACCCCCGATCCGCATAAAAGATCTGCTGAAACAACCCCAGTGGGAAAATTGAATGCCCTCCACCGGCCAGTCACTTTACAATAAAGACATCCCACGCGGGGGACGGCTGAGGGTTGACCTCAACTACGCGAACACCCCGGTTACAAAAACAAAATAGAATACAAACATCATTATAAATCATCAACCAAACACATACATATAAAATGCCTATAGTGCTAAATAGTACATTCATAGGAAGCCCTAGTGACCACCCGGCAGAAAGCGTCCAACACTCCCAAGCTGATCCAACAGACCTCATACACAAACAAGGAGTCTTGTCCAGGAAGAGTTTTCAAGAAAAAAGGTAGGTCATTGATCTAGCGAAGAAGAAGATAGTATAGCAGAGTGAAGGACAGAGCAAGAATAGGAAAGAGTAAATGAGGAAGACAGCGACAGTGGGAATTTAAAGCACTAAATTTCCATAAAGTGGGGATACTATTTAAACTGAAAACCCCCGGCACTCCAACGGGGGTACTGTTGCCGCAGTGAAGCGTCTTGCCTATAAAGGAAAGACAGGTTTTCAACTGTGGCTTTCACTGTTCCCTTTATAGGTTTGAACAATCTACAGTGGCAAGATTGCTCATGACCCCAAGGGGTAAACCACGTACGTGTGCTAATACCATAAAAGGTGGGTTTAAAACGAATGATGTAAAATTCAGTTTTATAAGGTGACACAAGGTAACTAAAAATAAGGACATAAAACTTTCTTAAAACACAATATTCAGTTTTGTGGTAGATTACATTACATGACATGGTTATTGCTTTAGGTCCGGCGGATTCTTCCGGGCCAAATCAGGACTGAAAAATCAAGACCACAACTTCGCTGAAAGGACTCACCCCTGATCCGCATAAAAGATCTGCCGAAACAACCCTAGTGGTAATACTGAAGGCATTCCACCAGCTGGTCACTTTTCAATAAACTTTATAAAGACATCCCACGCAGGGGACGCTGAGGCTATACTATAATTTATCGAACCCCCGTTTACAAAAACAAAATAGAATACAAACATCATTATAAAAATATCAACAAAACACATACATAGAAAATGTCTACATTGCTAAATAATAAGATCATAGGAAGCCCAGGCAGAAAGCGTCCAATATTGGCAAGCTGATCCAACAGACCTCACATACAAATGAGGAGTTTTGTTCCCGAAGAGTTTTCAAGAAAAAAGGTAGGTGACTGGTCTGGCGAAGAAGATGGTATAGTAGATTGCTAGAACAGTGTAGGAATGAAAAAGAACAAAGGAAAAAAGACAGCGACAGTGGGAATTTAAAGCACTAAATTTCCAGAAAGTGGGGATACTATTTATACTGAAACCCCCGGCACCCCCAGATTAGATTAGATTAGATTAGAAATTAGAAATAATAAATAAAAGTTAAATAAAATGACATTAAATAAATTGTGATAATAGCAGTGGGTATGTTGGAGATATTCAAATGTGTAAACTACTCATATGGAAAAGACAAATAGAGAAAAACAACAAGCATCCCCTTCAAAACAAAAAAATTCCATGTTAAATGAGAATCAGTCTTTTATAAGTTCATAAAATATGTCATTAAACATAAAATGACGAACAATGCAAAAACAAAACAAAATCTGTTTTGGAGCAATAAAGTAGTATCTTTTGATTGACTGAGTAAGTAATTGCCAGTCAAATCAGAGGCAGAACACACACACACACACACACACAAACCATTAAAAAAACCACACACACAAACAGCGAGCATAGGCCATACTATCTCCGGGAGTGAGGTGGGGTGGATCTTTCAACATTCTATGACATCTGGTTTTGGAATGTCCAATGTACACAGCAAGAGAATGACTATACACAGCAGACTGAGCTAAATTTCACAAATATATTTTACTGCACAGCACACACACAGTTTCCTCATTTCAATCAAATCACTCCAGATGCCTGTCAATTAAATAAACCATTTTGGATTTCAGGATCCCTTATGACGTTTGCTTTCACCAAATGCTACGACACGCCCAGACTAAATAATCAAACTATTCACATATATATTATTTGTTGTATCATGTCAAAACAGGTAGATGAGAACAACTGGTGATGTATTGTGAACTATTCGTAAAATAATGCTGTTTGTAACGATTGAGGTACACTGTGGGTCCTCTCATCACACCTCACACATATTTCAGGCAGAAATCAGGTTGCAGATTGTACATTATGTGCACAATAAATTACCCAAACTCATCGTTTACATTCTCATGCAAGACACACAGATAACTTCACAGAGGTAGAGTTCTGGGGAAGGGGGAGGGGACACAAAAATCACGCGACTCGGCCAAACCATCCCGAGACTGTCATATGTAATATACAGATCGAACAGATGTTCAGGATTTGAATCGGTTTAAACTAAAGATGAAATCGTTCAAAACTAAACCACAGACGACCTGCTATCATCACTGCTACTTCTAGGACGTCTAACTACAAGATCTACACAATATAAGAGGCAATTCCTATTAAAGCAGCAGCGTGGAAAATGTGGCTGCAGGCCATGTCTGTCTTACTGCAGTACTCAGTTTTAACGGTAATGTCAGTGCATAGTCACAGTGATCCCAATCAACGACAACAGTTTTATCCATTCAGAATAACTCTAGGTAAGGAACGGTTGGGCGAGTCCTGCTCCCACTTTTGTACCTCCTGGCGCTTAACGGTGACTGCCGTGCATTCACTTGGAAAGCTGCTTTAGTATCACTCTTAAAACTGATTACTAAAACTGTGCGTTTAAGTTTTAAAAAAAGAAATCGCAGGTAAAAACATCATGAGGTATCAATCGGTGACATCATGCGCTGGCGGACTGCGGCAGCGCAGTAGCACGCTCAGGGCAGTAGTATTTCTTGTGGGCGATCAGCGTGGCTTCCTGCTGGAAAGAAATGTCACAGATCTGGCAATACGCCTTCACAGGTTTCCCTGAACCCTTGTGCTTTAGGGCAGACGCGCTGATCAGCAGTGTGGGGACCACCCTCTCCTGGGTTGGCGCTGAGGATGTGGGCGATGTTTCTGTGTGGTTTGAGGTTGCGTCTGCATCGGGCTCTTGCTTGGTGGTGATGGTGTCGGCATCTATACTGTCGTCCCGAGTGTCTTCTTCCTCCTCTTCCATATCAGCTGCGTTCGAGCCAACCACCGCCACGGGACTGGAGGTGTCACTGGACCCCGACTGGGACTGAGTGCCATACGGCGCAGCAAACGTGATGGGAAGAGGTGGGTCGTTTGAAGAATCGTCATCATCACCAACCTTATTGTTATCACCACCATCGTCTTTGTCTGATGTTGGTTCAGATTTAACTCGGACACTTTCACACTCTTTATCCGTAGCTCCATTTTCTGAACATACGTCTTCACTCATTGGAGTTGTGCCTCTCTCTACAATCCCATCGTCTTCGTTCTCACGATTATGTTGTCCGTTTGAGAGAGGAGACCTGTCATGGTCAGAGTCTACATCAGAGGCAGGCTCTATTTTAACTCGCTCTTTGTCCATCAGGACAGAGCTTCGTTCTTTGTGGTCATAGTCTCTGTCCACAGGCTCCTCCTTCACTCTCACAACCATCGGGCTTCGTTTATCAGAGAAACAGTGACTGTCCAGACTTGGACGTTCAGAAGACAGCGGCCTGTCGGGGTTGGGAGTCTGAGGGTGGTTTTCCTTCTCCTCTCTGGACATCAGACTGTGGGCGACCTCCACGTGCGCCATGAGGTCAGGAAAGGACTTGGGTACGTAGTCACACAAGGCGCAGCGTGTGGGAGTGGCGCTGGCGGTGGGCAGGCCGTGAGGCATCGTCTCGTGCTCTCTCAGGTGATTGACCAGCGAGCGGTGGTCGTCGAAGCACTCGCCACACAGGTGGCAGGCCGGCGGCTCATCCAGAGGCACCAAGATGTCCACCTTCTCGTAAGCCTTCCTGGAGCGTCGTCGTTTGTAGGGCTCGTTCTTCAGCCTCAGCAACTCCGCCTCCACGTCCACAGGTCCCGCGCTCAGCCCCGTAACGTCGCTATTTGTCTGGATGGGCACGAGTGGCGGCTCCTGGAACTCGATCATGTGACTGTCGGTAAAGTCCTCGCCCTTCTCTGTGTGCGTCTTGCCGTGCATCCGCATGCCTCGCACCGTGTTGCCTCGGTAACCACACAGCGTGCACCTACAACACAAAATTCACACATCATACCCCTGTCAAGTCCGTCATCATCATCATCATCATCATCATCATCATCATCATCATCATCATCATCATCATCATCATCACATCAGCATCATCATCATCAGACAAAACACAACCACGGCAAACAACCATAATCCTTAAAAGCATCGTACCACCACCATCATCGTCGTCGTCATCATCTTGAACACCATTATCATCATCACCATTATTATCGTCATTTCGTCGTCGTTGTCATTATCGTCACTATCTTCATCATCTCCATCAACATTGTCCCTACCTGAAGGCGCTGGTGGGGTTGTGGACCTTTGTATGCTCGGCCAGACGTTTGTCGGTGTGCGTGACGTAGTCACAATGTGCACAGCGCAACAAGGACGGCTGGTTGGTGTCGGCGCTACACAGGTGCAGCTTCAGCAGACGGCAGGAGGCGAAGGTGGTTTGACAACCGGTGCAGGTGTACTGGCTGGGGCTGGGGGAATCGCCGTCGTCGTGTGTTTGATCTCCTACGTCGCCTGGCGGACTGACAATGTCTCCTGACGGCGTCTGCAAGTCAAATTACAACACTCGTCATCATCACCGCCGTCGATGAAATTGTGGATGTGGTCGTTCACTTACCTACAATCCTTGGTTGTCATGTTCACCCGCGTCGTTTCCGTTTTGATCACTTTCGCCAAGCTTTGTTACAATAGAATTATAGTGGAACTTTGGCTTTGCCATTTAAAAAAAAAAAGTTCTTCTGGCTGATAGCGTTGCCTGCAAACTAATTTGTTAGGTAACAGGGTCTTGTGGTTGAAAGCTAGAATTTACTTCTCAAATCCTACCTGTAACTTAATAGTTTTCTTAACGTTCTTTCCGTGTAGACAATACTATGACGGTAATAGTGAGAGACTGCTCAGCCTGTGCTTACGTAGAGCTAGTTGTAGTCTGTTCTAGCACAATGACTACAGTGTTGTAACTTTTTTAACTTGCAACAAATTAAAATAAACCGAACATTGCCATTGTAAGCGCATTTGCCATTTTTGCAGTGGAAGCAGCATGTCTGTGCTCCCACAAAAGTGCCCTAATCTGGGTGTTGGCGTTATTCTACGACGGTGGAGGAAAGAAAATCAAAAGAACCCTAACCTGTAGAATAATGGTGTGTTCGCTGTTCTTGCCGTGCGGGCAGTAGTATTCCTTGTGGGCCTTCAGATTGCTAGAGGAGCTGAACTTGATGTTGCACGGGATGCAGAAAAACTTATATCGCACCTCCTCTCCACCAGGCGGCGACAACAACGGGCTGCAGATTGGCACCTGGCGAAAAAAGGATACAGGTAATTACACAGGAAAACAAACAGCTGCATGAATTCTAAAACATGCGGTGTCGTATCGTATAGAAACTCTCTTCAGTCAGTGTGCTCGCCGGTTTACCCTGGGTAACATAATCAGGGTGGAGAACTGTCCGCGAATCCGCGGATTTCCGCGGAAGGCATTTGCATTTCCGAGAAAAAAAATATTGAGTTCCGAGTGTGAGAAGCTGAGGGGCTACCCTTTATTGGGCATAGCGGCCAAAAGCGGCCGAAGTTCTAAACAGGCAAAACGTCCAAAAGCGTCCGTATCAACCATGTGGTTATATTCTCGCGTTGTTTGAAAGATTGCGAGACTTCCGGCAATTGACTTCCGGTTTTCCTGTTGTGAAATGCGTTCGTTTTTTCGATTTTTTTTTCCAAATTTTCTTGTGTGTGTGTCTAAAATGGATGGTTTGGATTCTTCGACTGATGAAGGGGAGTTTACAGGCTTCCATTTATTAGACATTAAAGTGAGAGAAATGGACTTGGAGTCGGAGGAAGAGATCTGTACTGACATTAGAGTTAGACAATTACTGAATTAGTGTCAGTGACTCAGTAGTGTGCATGCATAAGATCTTTCAGACTGGCATGAAAGTGCACTGAAGAAGAGGAGGGGGCTTGTTTGGACTTTTTAAAGCTTTTTTTTTTGGTATACACATGGAGTAATAAAAAACAAGACATGACAAGAGAAGTATAAAAAGGTAGATAATCAAAAGAGAATTTATTTCTGTTCATTTTGCATTTTATTTCATTTAAATCTATACACTAGTCACTAATACCTAAGATGTGGTGTTTTTACTAACGTACCCCTAAATATCTCTAAAATTATAAAAATTCTTGCCTGTTTACATCTAAAAAATAGACAAACGTGTGCCCAGTAAAATTGGAAATGTGGAGTTTGTGTGTAACAGTGGTGGACCTCAAACTTTGTTAGGCCTACAAATCAAGATTCTTAACTTTTTTGAAAGACATGTGCATAAAACATTCTTTTTTTTTTTGGTTGTTGTTTCTATCGATGTTTACTTTGTGCTTTTTGAATTCAGGAGAGGCCCTAAATTACTTTCAAAATTGCCTAAAATCATTTTCTTCCAGGGGGCGAATACCGGGGCTTGGCCCCTGGGCCCCGGCCGGATTTCAGAGATTTCTTGATTCAGTTGTTCTCCACCCTGCATAATTCAGAAACTAAGAACAATAGCCTACATATTAATAGTTTTCTTTGCAAAGAAATTTGTTTGTGAAATGGTTTGTCCTTGGACAAAGTAACAGCGGTGATTGACTATTTCAGCACTTGGCAAAAATGGTTTAGGAGTTAATTCCCATTACTGCCATTGTTAGGGCCTTTGCACAGTAGACCACTATGGGGCTGTAAATTACGCTTACATAATCGGTCAGCCTGACCCCAACCCCAGTCTCAGTGGCTGTCGAGAGCATGTCCTACACACAGCCATCAAGACTCTCCGCTAGCATCACGGTCACCTGCTTAGTAGAATCCGGTCTATTTAGTAGCCATTGAATGTATTTATTTCTTCATTCATCCGCGTATTTTGTGGGTTTATTTATGTATGTTATCAGGCGTGAAAGAAATTGTGAAACATTAAAGCGATTGATTGGTGAGGAGAGTGAGACAGACAGACACAGAGAAAGAAACAGTAAAATGCAGACATAGCAAGACAGACACAGAGAAAGAAAAAGTAAAATGCAGACATAGCAACACAGACACAGAGAAAGAAACAGTAAAATGCAGACATAGCAAAACCCACAAACAAAGCCCATACTTTCACTTTCAACATCAGTACACTTTGTTTTCTCAGGTTGCATTTAGTAATGTCAGTCAGCATGATTACAAAACAATTTGGCTTGCAAGGTCTCAACAAAATTTCAAAATGCTCTTTGAGCACATTTAGAGATACTTGCGAGCCATAGGCGCTTGTATCTGGATACGCGGGAACCTATGCCCGTGACGCGTCTCCCTTTGGTTATCTATTACAGGCACATGCGCTCGCGTATCCAGATACAAGCGCCTATGTTGCGAACGTTGTTGCCGGCGTGGTCTAAGGCGGGAATAACATGCCTTGTCCACTGGCTAGAAACCAATGACGCCAGACAGGTGTGGGTTCGATCCCGCCTGTGGGCGTTATGTTTCTCCGATTATAAACTTTCGACTCGGGCAACCTCTCGGGAGTTTTCTCCGGGTACTCCGGTTTGCTCCCCCAACAAAATTTCAAAAACAAAAAACACAATTAATATTAATTAGGCACGCCATAGGCTTCATACATATGACCTTCAGCAAAGTGACGCCGGTAAAATAAAGCACAAGATTTTCTGTAGTTAGTAGCACGCATACTATTGTCGCTACTACTACTATTATTACTAATTCTGCCATTCCTGCTGCTACCATTATTACAATTTCCTTGTAATTTATGGAGACCACCACCATCATCATCATCATCATCATCATCATCATCATCATCATCATCATCATCATCATCATCATCATTATCATCATCATCATGTCTCGCAGTAGATCAGGTCGTTGGGGAGACATAAGGAATGCCGACGTAGAGAGATTTCGCCACTTCGATCTGTCTGCAGCTATTGTCAGGAGACGAGGCATGTCTAGCGCCATCCACGTTTTGACATCATCTGTCCAGCTCTTTCTTTGTCTCTTTGTCTCTTTTTTTTTCTTTCTTTTATTAGTACAACTTATGTTAATCCGATGAATAAAAATTGATACAACAATTTGTCGTCCTCTGCGCCTGCCTCCTTCCACTGTTCCTTGCAAGATAGTTTTTACAAGGGTGTCAAGCCGCATGACATGGCAAAACCACGCCAGCTTCCACATCTTCACAATGGCAAGGAGTAGTATAACTTTCAGCAAGGTCTTGCTGGGATGGCTAATAAGGCTGTAATCCTTGCTCTGTTTCAAATTTTCCTTTCTTGGGAGTGGAATTATCAGTAATCGAGTCCACTCAAATGGCCACTCTTTTCCAAGATTTTCTGGCAGATGGCTAATAAAACTCGCGGCATCTCCTCCCCCTATGCTTCAGCAGTTCTGCTGCAATGTTGTCAGGACCCGTAGCTTTGCCAATGTCCATACCGTGGACTGCCTGCTCTATTTCTTGTTCCAGTATTGACAGCGGTTCTGGAGTTGTTGCCGGACCTCCGTGGTCAACAGGTTCACGTCAAGCTTTATGAGGTGGTTATAGAGTTCCTGACAATATTCAGTCCATCGTTTTAGAATGGTTGTGATCTCTGTCAGGAGTTCCCCATCGTGGCTCTCAATCACAGAAGTCCTATTCTGTTGGGGTTTTGTCAGCTTTTTGAGGGTGTTGAATGCCGCGTTTTGCTGGATTGACTCGCACTGCATGGTGATCCAATTCTTTGTTGCCTCTGCCATCTTCTTCCGAACCAGGCGGTTAGCTTCGCGATATTCTTCAGCTGCCTGCGGATTTAAAGGCTTGAGCCCTTCCAACGCTCTGCGCTTATCGCCGAGATCAAGTATTTCGTCAGTGACCCAGGGATGGATCTTCTTTTTCTGACGCCCCAGAATCTCTTGATGTAGTCTACACTCCTAAAACAATGAATAGAAAAATGCTTTGGGTATCACAAATGTTTCAGTTCAAACTGCATTAAGCTATAAAAACCCAATCAACATTTAAAGTGAGTCTGACTAGAAAGATGAGTGAACTCGTAATTGAACTCATAACTTAACTCATAATTGAACTCATAATTGAATTCATTATTGAACTCATAAATGAACTCATAATTGGGAACGAAGAAAAAACAACAACAAAGCCTAGCATCATAGAATTATTCATCCAAATGGCAAAAGCAATCATTGCACGTTCATGTTGGTACACAATCGCACGCATCCACATAACAGGTTGATGCAAACAGCGTAAATATCATAATTAGCTAACGTCCACTGCCTCATACTCTTATACATAACTACCATTAATACAACCTCAACAAAACAACCAACCAACCTTTGCACTTATTAAACCTCAGCAATTTTTTTTACCTACTATTAATCACCGTCAACACAACAAGCTTCATAATCACTAATGCACAAAGGCTCGCATAAAAGCTGACCTACTGGACACACAAATCATTATCTGTTAGTGATAAAAATAATCACAAACACAATAGCATCTGCTTGTAAGAAATCACCCATGTGCACTTTTATCAGCACAACCAATAATATTATTGATTGAATAAACATATAAGTATACAATAATGACAACCAAAGAAAACGTCAGTGGAGAACCATCGGCTGGGATCAGTCAAGAATGGCCAGCGCAGTTCAGAGCAGCTACAGCCTGGGAAAAGCTGCTGCTGAAGCGCTTCGTGGAGGTGAGCAGCTGACGATAATGTCTCTTTGAGGGCAGCAGCTGGAACTGCCGATTGGGTGGGGGGGGGGGGTGTAAGACATGAACTTTCTGGCTTTGCTGGTGGTGCGCTTGTCGTAGATAAGAGACCAGAAATGACAAATTACAGACCACCATAATGATGCTGTGTGCACGGAATGCTCGATTCTGGTTGAATCCTATGGCAGTGGTGAAATTGCAGTGTTTTTATAACCGTCTTGTGTTGAGTCTTATGTACTGCTCACTTGTTTTGTTTGTGGCTTTTTCCGTAAAGACCGGCAGCAGCGTTAGAGACCTATCATGATAACCTAGCTTAGTAGCCTATCTAGAAGAGGGTCAGACCGCAAAGGCTTTTAGCGTAACCAAGTGCGAAAATAAAATAGGTCTACTCACCAATTCCTCTTGTGATGTGCCAGCTGCAAACGACACGAAAGCGGACTGCAAACCTGTGGTGGTGGAAATGGTCCAATCCAACGTCTCGTTACCGCACACTAAGCCAGAGCAAGGACCCGAGCACTATCATCCAGGGTGCGCACGTTTAGTCTAAATTAGGTTTTCAATGGCAATGAGTATAAAACGCGAGTGCACTTTGGCGAGGATTTGTATATTTAAACTGCAGCAATAACAGTGTGCTTAACAGTGTGTTTATGAGTGACATCGCTGAGGCAGATTAAAACTAGGAAAGACGTGAAAGCATTGTATGTTACCTTGTTAGGCAGACTAGGCGTGGCGATGCGTGGTGGGGGAAAGGCAGGTGTGACACTGACGGACTCTTTGCCGCTTTCCTGTTCAGGGGAAGGAGATCGTGGTGTCTTAGACTCTGGCGACGATGACGTTACCGTGGCGACAGGCGGTTCCTGTTTGACTTTGACGCCGTCCTCGTCTTTGTCAGCCGCCTGAGTAATGTGAGTGGCATTGACGTTAGAGACGACGGGCGGGCGCAGCTTGTTGCCGGAGCAGTAGTGCTGCCGGTGGATGGCCAAGTTTTCGCGTTTATAGAACAGGATGCCGCAGTCGCTGCACTTGGCGCTTCCCGAAGGGGCAACATGAGGGGGTGGGACCGTAGGAAATGGGGATTGGCCACCCATGCCGGCCAGGCCCAGATGGACGGGCAGAAAGCCAGGCAGAAGGGGTGGGTTGAGGAGAGCGACGGGAGGGATAGTAGGAATGGAGGTGGGCGTAGTTCGGTCGTCCATACTGGACCGTCCCCACGACGAGGACGACGTATCATCCAGTTCTTTCTTAACACTCACCGCCCTTTCGCTGTTGCCGTCCCTCTCTCGCACACTCCTCGCCCTATCCTCGCTGTCTCGCCGTGTGCTAAGATCCAGAGAACCGCTGCCGTCGTCCGACTCAGACTTCTTGGTGCTGAGGTCTAGCGGCAGCTCCTTGCTGGTGGAATCCGGCTCGCACGCAGCTTTCTTGGGCGACTTGCTCTGGTGAGCTTCCTCAGGGGATCCTGAGCAGGAGGAGGCGCGTGGTGAAAGGTTGCTGGGTCTGGTGGGAGGAGAGCCAGAGGAGGAAGAGGACTTGCGGGGAGATACCGGCGGTCTGGGGGTCAGGCTAGGGGCGGTACTAGGGATGGACATGGGAGGCTGGACGACGGCGGCGGCAGCAACGGCCGCGGCATGGTGGATGGACTGCACTAGCGCCGTTGGCAGCGGGATGGTCATCATGCTGGTCATGCCAGAGCGTGTCAAAACGGGCGCCGTCAGCATCAACTGCCCACCAGAAATAACAGCGCCGTCACTGACCACCGGCGGAAGCAGCAGTCCGCCCTGTCCTAGCGTGGCCAACTGGGCAAGCGAGGCCGCGGACAGTTCGGCGGACAGGGCAGGCAAGGAGACGGGCGTACCGGGAATGGCGTAGGAACTTGCCAAGTCTTTGTTGTCTGCCCTAGAACCGTGCCGCTGAGAGCAGTAATGCTCCTTGTGGCCCCGGTACGTGCTGAGCGACGAGAATTGGATCTGGCACTCCTTGCAGAACGTCGCACTGCTGGGAAGCGACTCGGACAGTCTCAAGGGTGCGGGCGGGGCGTCGTTCTCGCGGTGCATTCGCATGTGGCGGTTGAGACCCGCCGCCTTGTCGGAGCGGAAGTTACACAGCGAGCACTGGAACGACGTGGGCGTGTCCATGGCCGCCACTTTGGCTGGGGGCGGGGAGCAGGCATGGTCAGAGGCGCCGCTGTCGCTGGAAGGGGCGGAGCGTTTAAAACCAGCCTTGGGTGGGGATCGCAGATGACTGCTGGTGGGTGTGGGTGGGGCTGTGTCTGTGTCCACTTCTTGTTTCACCTGCACTGCTTCTGCAACATAACAACTGCTTAGTCAAGCTTTTTATTCTTTCAACATAACCTACATGCACGTGGCATGTGATACAGCATCAACACTGAAAGTTAGAAGGACCTGTGTTAGTCACTGATTATAGTCATTCACATAGGCCTACTCCCATCATCTTCATCGGGAATCCACTGTCAAAATTGAGGACACCTACAAAAAAAATTCAACAACGTAGTTTTAGGACTCAGGAATCCTCTGACCATGGATAAGATAAGTGCCCAACCCTGTGGTGTGCGAGCGTATGTGAGAGTGTGCGCGAGCGTATGTGAGAGTGTGCGCGAGCGCGGGTTTTAATAAAAACGTGCGTGGTGTTTTTATTAGCAAACCTGTCACAAATGCCGGTTACACTGGAGTCACAATCACTATCAATATCTGAGGGAAGTCCCCATGTGCATCAACAGTAATTAAATTATAATCGTCGTTTTGGTGATGAGAGTAATACAACAAAGCTCCCATAGCAAAGAGAAGTGAATGATTGTCTCATTATCTCTGCGAGGCAAGCTGTGCATCTTATCTTGTTACTATCATGGATGTTATCTTTGTATTATCATATCATGGAGGTTATCTTGGTATTATCATTGATGTTATCTTGATATTATCATGGATGTTATATTGGTATTATCATGGATGTTATCTTGGTATTATCATGGATGTTATCATAGTATTATTATGGATGTTGTCTTGGTATTATCATGGACGTTATCTTTAATTTATTACCTTACCAGTCACTGTTTGATGCAAAGAAGTAAAGGCTGCAGTCACCAGTCTCGGACCAAGTTTCGAATGGATGTATTCACACATACCTGGCACTTTAGCAGATACAAGATATTTATACTGATTGCGATATGTGTATACAATTCAGTATGGATCGCGTGTGATGTGTGTCTTAATCATAAAAGGCATAAAGTCAACGTCATCGACGTCATCTGATCTTCACTATCCAGCTTTTTGTTCTGATGCTCATTTATTTTTATAACCATCGCCGCAGAATTCTGGTTCAAATCCATGTTGAAGTGGCAAGATAAATGTTTCCAATTGAGTCAGTTTTATGTCCTTACTCTTTAGAACGGAACGACTATGGTGAATATGATTGTAGTGATGGATTAAAAAAAAAATTAGTGCATGCCTTGACTGTTGTGGCTGTCAGTGCTGAGTCTAGGATTGGGTCTGGGACTGACGATGTGGTCGGCTCGCTTTTTGCTGCAGTAGTAGCTCAGGTGACCTTGAAGTGTCCTGGGACTGCTGAACCGAACCCCGCAGAACGGACACCCATAGATCAAGGCCGCTGAAAAGGACAACAATATTACACGAACTGTACAATAGTAATAAGTGCGAAGTGAGAAGAGGAGGGAGAAGGAGGGAGAAAGAGAGAGAGGGAGTGAGAGGGAGGGTGAGAGAGAGAGAAAGAAAGATAAAGAGCGGGTGAGGTTATAGATAAACATGATGATGATGATGATGATGATGATGATGATGATGATGATGATGATGATGATGATGATGATGATGATGATGACGACGATAATAATAGTAGTAGCACAGTGGCTGGTAAGAAGAAAACAAAGAATGAACTGTGAGGTGCATGTATATGCAATGCATTCTAAGTGTATATAATTCATTCTAAATACATATAATACATTCTATACACATAGAATTTATTCAATAATATGGAATTTAGTCCAAGAACATAACTATAATTGTCTGCATATAGAATGTATTTCCATATTATAGAATTAATTTCTATAATTATAGAATAGCTTTCTATATTTTAGAATAGATTTCTATATTATAGAATAAGTGTCTATTTTATAGGATTGTTTTCTATAATAGAAGTCTTCAGAAATGGGAGGTAACTTTTCTTTTTGTTTTGTTTTTAGTTACCTAGAGTTATCCGGGGGAAAAACATCTCGTCTCAGAACCATAGGTCAGTGCTCAGAACACTATGAAAGCTACTCCGAGCTGCAAGCTTTTCTATCCGAATGGAAGGGAAGGGAGAAGGGGAGGGGGAGGGGGTGGTGGTAATTGCCTGGCAGTTCAAGGCCGAACTAGCAGAGCTAGCTAGGATTGCAACTGAAATCAACCTTTCGGTGGATCCGGAAGGTTTGATGGAGGACATAGCCAAAATTGTAGGCAAGAAACGGTGTTCGTTTGCAAAGATTGTCCACCTAAATGTTAGACAACTCTGGCGCAACAGGAAAGCAAGCCGGCCAAAGTTGTTTCCACTCGTATTTCAGAGCATGGTCTTGGTTCTATGCAAAACGAGGCTGGTCAATGGGAAACAATCGAAAACACGCACAAAAATCTGTCCCTAGCATGGAAATTTGATGTCAAGGCTGTAAGGTCCTCGTTTTACATATCATAATCTCGTTTGATATAGAATAAAATTGTATAATTATATAAATGAATTCTATAATATAGAAATCTATTCTATAATATAGAAATGAATTATATAAAATGTAAATACATTCTATAATATAAAAATACACTCTATAATATAGAAATAATTTCTATAATATAGAATATATACAGAAATTCATTCCATGTACAGACAATTGCACTTATATTCTTGGATTGAATTCTATAATATAGAATAGATTCTATGTGCATAGAACGTATTATATGTATATATATAGTGATTTATATGCAAATAGAGTGCATTATATGTACATAAAAAGCATTATATATATATAATAGAATGTTATTTATAGCATTTTTACTCGTACGACGCCTCATAATGAACAGTGTCAATAAAATTAAAGTAAACTACGAGCACACATATGTAGCAGGAAAACTTACAATCTAGAATACTATAATCCAGTCCGTGAAATCGCCCTGATTCTACAGAATTCATATATGCTTTAGAATAGACCTATAGTTACAATCATCTGCGATGCTGACGCAACAATGAAAAGACTTCGTAGGAATGAGCGTCTAATTGAATTTACTAAGATTTCAACCGCTAGAAGGGGAGGGGGGGGGGGGGGGAAGAACGAACAACAACAAAACGGTAAACAAAATTCACTGTGGAAAAAAACAACTTCAAAAACGAAAATGCACAGAAGTGTATGAAGAAGATCGCTCCCTTCTCCTAGCACAGTAACAATGAAAGAAACCAGACACAAGGTACGAGCACAATAACAATGAAAGACACCAGACACAAGGTACGAGCACAATAACAATGAAAGAAACCAGACACAAGGTACGAGCACAAAAACAATGAAAGACACCAGACACAAGGTACGAGCACAATAACAATGAAAGACGCCAGACACAAGGTCCCGAGGCCTTTATAACCTATTAGCTTATCGATCTTATCGTAATAAGACCACGTCACAGTCCTGTAGAGTATTATCACTATTAACAATCCTTATCACAAAGCCATTACTGATGACGGACACATTTTGATAAGCAGTCTTACTTCATCAGCATCACTGATGAAAAACTGTTTTTGTGTTTTTGTAATGTGCTAATACAAATCTTTCATAGCACAATCCAAACCAAACAGCTGCTCAAGCCGTTGGTCATACGCGCGAAATATAAGCTACTACTGTTACTGGTACTGCTCTTGCTGCTGCTACTGATACTACTACTACTACTACTACTACTACTACTACTACTACTACTACTAAATGTTTCTCCCCCCCCCCCCCAAAAAAAAAAAAAAATGTCCAAGGCACGCTCGAATCCTTGCCTGCCAAAGTGCTGTGCTGAGTCACGTTCAACCAACGGCTCCTACTGATAATACAATCACCCGTAAAAAATTGCAGAGATATTAATGGGGAAATTTACTTCATTTTGGAATAACATGCGTAACAGTAATACCCTTCTGGTCACACACAGTAAAATACTTCAAACACTATCACCAATGGAAAATGTCTCGATAGTGTTCGTTATATCACGAACCATCCTATCCTATCCCACCCCGTTACTCGACAGTCGTTGGGGCACCACAGATGATCGTTTAACCAGCGTACTCCATCTTTCTCTATCCTCAGCAACCCTCATGGCTTCGCTCAGTGTCAAGCCAGTCCATTTTCGAATGTTGTCCTCCCACCTCTTTTTTGTCTCCCTCTCCTTCTGCCTCCTTGCATCGTGCCTTGCAGGATGGTCTTTGCAGGGCTTGATGCTCTGGTGACGTCGCCATACCATCGGAGTTTCTGTTTCTTCGCCACTGTGAGCATGTCATCGTGTTGTCCAATGGCTTGTGTGATGGTCTGTCGGACTTCGTCGTTAGTGATGTGCTGGGTATAGGAAATGCCCATAAGTCTTCTGAAGCACCTCATCTCCATGCTCTGTATTCTTCGTTGTAGATCTGCTGTGTGGGTCCATGTTTTGCAAGCGAAGATGAAGATGACAAGGGAGCGCAGCAGCTTTACCTTCAAGTGTAGACTGATGGTCCTGTCTTTCCAAATGGGCCTCAACTTTGTCAGGGCAGCAGTTGTTTGTTCGATCCTGGAGAGGACTTCCTGTTGGGACCCATGCATGTCTGATACAATGGCTCCTAAATATTTGAAGCTATGCACTGT
>CM072519.1:45511627-45589127 GCA_036898135.1 Oncomelania hupensis | reverse complement strand
TTACTATGCTTTGTCGCAACCTTTGTCACCAAGTTTTCTTATGTTAAAACATAGACCCCGGTCTACTCCACAAATTTATAACACGCTTGAATATCGGTGCTATTCAAACACTGGTTAACTCAGCCATAAAACTGTTCAGCCAACACTAAATCTCAAAGTGATAACAGCCAAGAAGGTAAAAAGAAGAGAAAACAATCCTTACTTAAAGCCTAATTGTTGATCTACCCTACGCTGAACAAACGAGCATGAGAACAGGCTGAAGACACAAACGAAACACACACTTACGATACTCGTACACGTTTATATTAGTCAACAACAAAACCAATATGCAAATGTCATACTTATATTAAAGACTGATATTACTGTTTCTTGTTTACACTACTAGAAATTCATTAGTGTCAAAATTGACTGCCAAACACTGATAAGAGATTTTATCATTTTAATTTCTAAATTTAATTAATATATTGATTAAATAAAATAATTTCTATATATCTTATATAATCTTATCTATAATATTATCTTTTCTATATTAATTAATATATCTATCTAATAAATCAATCAGTCTATCTGTCTGTCTGTCTATTTATATACTCATTAAATGTATTGCTTTGTACTCCACTAATTGGTAATTAGATACAGATTAAAACTGGACACAAGCCTGTCAACACAGTGATGTAACATTTGACCAAATTATTCATTTGTAACAATAAAATTTACATTTGAGATAAGTAATGTCTTCAAAAGTTATCTTTACAAGTTTTCCTCGCTAATGCTTACTCGACTTTAGCAAAATTCATGATCTAATACCTTTAAGTGCATGTATATACTTTCTATGTATAGCTTAGCGAATGTGTCAGTCATCTTCTCAGCAGGGAAACTCTGATACTGTTTGTAACTTTTGATATCTGACAATGCAGACATCACAATATTTGCGACGCTTTCCAATCTGTTGTTCCATCAAATTACAGAAGATCAAGTTCACCATAATATTTTTCGGTAGTTGATCGGAAACTTTCTTAAATATATTAATATTTGGGTTTAGAGTGGTGGAAAACATTCGTCATTGGTGCGAATGAAAACTCACAACTACGCTAACACACTGAGTATTCGAGAATGCTGAGTGTTAAGCCTAAACAGATTCCGAGGAAAGGTCCCAAAATGTCGGGTTTCATGGAAGTTTTTATTAGTTGCTACTTATATTTTGACTGGTTTAGCTTCTCACAAGTACTGTGAAACATCTTCAATAGAAGGTCTATCCATCGAACCGCAGTTGCAACAACTATTATTTTTATTTTAATTTTAAAAGAAATGTGAGGACTATATAGCCAGAAGCGCAGTGCACGCTAGAAGAAATTAAGAGACGCGGATTATCAACTAAAATGCCAAAGAAAATACCCAAAAGACAGTATCAAAAAGTGATATGGGCAGAGCAGACAAAGTATGCAGGTTGTACAGGTTCCTGGTTGAAGTTATTACTTTAAAATAACCCCAACTAAATGCAGATGGTCGTTATACTTTTTACAGATGTATTTGGTGCTAAGCTTATATTTGTCAGTGGGGCAATGCTAGCTGTGAATGTGATATGTCACCCTGAAACCTTCAAATTGGGCAACTTTAGATGTGAGCCAAAACAACCAATCAGAAGTGCCGAAAACCGTAATAATATCATAACACGCACCAAACCAAGCAATAAGCTACTCAAATTCACGTGTTTAATTAAATACAGACCGATTGGAGGGTACGTCTGACAGATATCTGACACTCTGATGTTACACCTGCAGGCCTACATATCCCAATACTTTATAAGTAGTTTGTTAAATTCACATTTATTTTTGCCTGTCAGCAATTTGATTGAAAATGCACTATTAAAAATATATTTTTAAAAACAAACTATATATATAGTTTCAAATCTGCCGTTCAATCAGTTATATATGGCTCCTGTGAAGAAACCCATCCACGAATGCAATCCACGACTGGATTCCAAATCAGACCAGCTTGTCAATAAAGATCAGCAGCTTGGATAACCCGCCATACTTTTTGACATTTTTCAACAAACAATCCGATAGTACCGCTAAACAGTAATCTAGTATCTGTCTAGCTGGTGCAATAATTGCTTTTACACCTACACTCTGCAAGGAACTGTGCGGAGGCTTGTAGGCGATAACATCACTAATAACGAACGAAGCAGATAAAATAATAAAGCATCGGTGACAACACTTTGCATGGCGCAAGAAGTGCAGCTATCCTTTGAGCACTCGGCTCCACAACATTACGCAACTAACTGTGCGTCTCACCTCGATGTACTATGACTTGTCACCAATGTCAAAGTCATCATTATATTCATAAAAAAATGAAAACAAACATCAGGGACTGAGCTTACCTTTATATACAGCACGTCGCTAGGTAACTGTAGATGGCGAATCAAGCCCTGGGTTGCAGGGTTGTCTGTTTTGAAACTGCTAGGGGACTTTCTAAGGTTGTTTCTATGACGACTTGTCTCAAGATCATTGGAATTTTCTTGACTGTTGCAACACGTAAAACAGAATATGAAATAATTGTAGAAACTGACAAATAAAATTTCAACTACATAATTGGAAACAGAGGTTCATTCATTTCATGCACAAACCTTTAATTAAAAGTAATGAATGTACGTACTAATCATTTGTTTGTTTGGTCTATGCATTTGCAATTGTCCAAATTCTAATCCTATCGATCATTGCAATAGACCCCAGATTCTACATGTAATTGAAGCTTTCGTGCCCTCAAGCCCTCATCCCCAATAAAAAAAGACATGCACGCTCACACACACAAACATAACGCATGCACAAACACACACACACACACACACACACACACACACCAACACACCCACACACACCTGTCTTCTCTTTCCAGTTTGACGACCACCTCTTCTGTCTCAGATCTGTCTTGTGACGTCTCTCCTGTGTCTCCTTCTTTTGCTCTTGCTGCAATTGCTGGTGATGATGGTGAGTGGGGTGGACTGTGCGCGTTGTTCACCACGTCTATGTGACCCGGTGACTGGTGTGGTGACGAGGGTGAAGCGGTGAGTCTGCCTGGTGACTGATCACCATCACTGTCACCTAGCCTGGCTTTCTTCTCAGGTGGTTCTTCGTCGTCCTGCGTCTGTTCATTCTGTAGCATTCTGTCCGTCACATCTGCAACAAACAAACCACATCAAAAGTAAATTTAATTGAAATCAAACGAGTTATATCACATCAAAACGGAATGCGAAAGTCAAAAACATTATCCACATGTTTGTCAGTGAAAAAGTAAACAAAAATGTGCTCAGCAATTTATACAACTCGCATACTAAAGCAGAGAGTAGTGCGTGGATTTGGCTACAATCGAAATCATTTCAAGTAGGCCTGCTAGCAAACGTCAGGATGAAACTCACGCGTTCCCTTATGCAAACAACGTACATAGAAATAGAATACAGAAAAGAAACACTCAACATTACAGTTTTGTATAGCACACGTACCAAACCAAAAGACATATTCAAGACTCCGATCATAAACACCAGCAAACGCATACAGAACACTCGAAACCAAGTATCGACCCCGTGATGGACACCAGCAGCAAATGTGCGCACACGCTACGTATCACTGAGCCGACACAGTAGTATTTCAAGGAAAAAGGTATGTGAAGAGTACAAGAAATCACCATATCAGCCTCTAAAAATTGGTTCTTAATCTTAATGTTAAACAGCCCGCTTATCAGCCAAAAGATCTGAATCAGGCACTGGCCACCAAGATCCAAAATACTTCGTATAAGTTGTTTGCTCTCTTTAATGACGGATTCTTCTATAGATAATCCAGTGTGGGTTGGACATAACAAAACAACAATACATTTATCAACACACATTATCATTTATAGATATATCTAAACATAATAATTTGTTTTAAAAGTTAAAATGCAAAGGCTGTCGAGTAAGCCATAACCGAACAATGCTTATCATGAATCAACATACGTTTTTATTTTTTTATTTTTAAGGTGACATATTTATTCTAGGACTACAACTAGCAATCGAACTACGCTACTGTCAACACAAAGCAAATAAAACGATAATAGTTAGGTTGCTTCTGATAATACTCATTAACTTAACTTGCAGTTGTATCGATAAAACCCTATCAGACACGCTTCACAACTTCAGGAAATAGGTTTTGATAATAGCAAGGCGATTCAACGCACAACAAAGTTATTCCATTTCGAAGAAGCGTTGAAATTTCTCTTTGAAAAAAATGTGAACTTCTCGAGCGAGGAAAAAAAATCAGCCTCACATCTAATTATCCTGGCAGACATGACTGCTTGAAGTGAATGGAGAGAGGTCACAGGCAGCGCAGAGCGGGGAGGTTTTATCACAGAACCAGATAAGCAGTGTGGTTACAATGAGATTTTCAAACAGCGTCACCCAAACGCTGATAGGAAACATTTGTTTTGAATCGGGTCAACGAGGAAATTTGTGATAAAGAATCCTGACTACATTACCGCAGGAGTGATGTTGAAGTATGTCCGTAGCATGGCCAGGGCAGCAAGATAACGCTGAGGCGGAGAATAAAGACAGAGATAACGATCACTCAGGGACCTCATCACGGCTCTAGATGACATTGGACAGCCATTTAACAGTGCAGGAGAACACCAGGACACTCTGAATATCTAAGACCCTAAACTCATCAGCTCGCACACTGTTTCAAATGTAAATATCAGTACAACTTATGTTAATCTGATGAATAAAACTTGATGCAACAACAACAACAAAAGTAACTGCTGCATAATCTTGGTTAACTACAAAGACCCTTCGTTTGACCTTAAGGCCATCAGTGCACGCGGAAGCATTGCCAGAATTACGGGACAATCGGCTTTATTAGCCATCCCAGCAAGACCAGGCTAAACGTCATCCTATCGCCAGCTTGTAACAACATACGAAATGCGACCGTAGTCAGCGGCGCTCCTTGAATCTCACGATGCTCTGGCGTTGATTATCAAATGTAGTCCCCATTTCCACCTTTTTCTACTTAACAATGCTGTGATGGCTTGCACGTAAGCTTACGAGAGTAGGGGCTTTAAACACACACTCATACATACACATACATACACTTACATACACGCATACACACACATACACTTACATACACGCATACACTAACACACACACACACAGGGCGAGGATTATCTATGGGTCAAGTTGTGTCCACAAGAATGCAAGACTATAAATTCCACTCTTACAAACCATTAATGTGCATAAATGCGTGGCTGGATAGGCTTTGTGGATCCTGAGGGAAAACATCACTCTGGACGCCATGCTTTCTCCAAAGAAGAGGTGCGCCTTTAATGGCTTGTTATCTCGCTTTATAAAGATTTACCGGGTACTGACTGATAAATGACAGTTTTTTTTTAAAAGTCACCCACGTACGCTTTCACTTTTTGAAAAAGTTACCTTTCATTTTAATTATTGATTGTATTATGTACTTACACTGCTGTTTTGATATGCAGGACAATATAGACTCACGAGAGAGAGAGAGAGAGAGAGAGCGAGAGAGAGAGAGAGAGAGAGAGAGAGACAGACAGAAAGATACAAACAGACAGACAGAGAATCATAAGTACAACCTATGACGTGTTAATTATTCCACTACCTACGTATGTCTAATTACGTATACGACATTTGTACACGACATTACAAAAATGACTCATAAAGCAAGCCTTTGCCTAGATGGAGGGGTGATACTGTGGTAGGAAATGATGCAAACAGAGAGGTATAACAATTTAGATGTGGCGGAGTGATATGACGGTATGGGGCCTGACAGCGATACCATCTGTTATCAGCGCCATCTTAAAAGCCCTTCCTTTTGTCCCGGTTACTGCTGACAACCGTTGCCGTATCAATGCCAGAATCTACCATTCCTTTTTTCCGCCCCTTTGACTAAGGCCCCCAGATCAAGTGACAATCGTATCTTTGCCAGTATCTTTAAAATAAAATCCCATACCCTTCTACTGTGACACTGGGGACTGTCAGTCCTATCTACAACAAGTATTTACTATTCTTTTTTTGATCTGGTACGTTGTTGGGTCCTCTGATCAAGTGACAAACACTATCGTATTGTTTTCAGTGTATCTACAACAAATTCATTCTTCTGAGCTCCAGATCAAATTTCCTTCATACAGCACGGTCCTGTGAATCCATGTCCAATAGGTTAACAATAACATACACCCATGCTTAACCTTCGCTATGAAGGTGACAAACAAAATTTAGTCATTCCTTTATCTTACACTATCCAGCCTCGTCCCGTAAATTTAGTCCGTGTTGCAGTCAAATCGATTCGTAACTCAAATGAGTAAAACGCAACAAAAATGATCGGTGACGTGGACTATCTTCCTAATAATCATTCAATCCATAGCCTAAGTAATCAGTCATTCAATATCCAATGCATAATGTACGGAGGTTGCATGCCAACGAGTAACATGATACGTCTGATATGCCGAACAGAACAACATGCGGTGGTTGTTTTTTGTTTTGTTTTGTTTTTTTCGTGAACGAGTGGGCGCGGTGTCGACGATGTTTGTGTGGAACCGACATAGTGATAATTTTGTGTAAATAACCCTTATGGTTGAATTATAAAAGGCAATAGCTGATGAGTAACCAGCTGCTCAAAACACATAATTTTTTTTTCTTCAAGACTTGCAAGTAGCGTGTATCTATGGTTCATCATAACCTCTGCAGATTATGAATTTGAACATAACAAATGCCGGACAATGGTCATCGCTTTGGGAGTCTCTTTGCTCAGGAAATTACGATATTAGAATACAATACTAGTCATGTAGAATACTTGACACGGCTGCTAACTGCGTCATTTTCCAAAAGAATATAAACTACTGGCACAGAAACACAACGCAGATTGTTTATAAAGAATAATAATGAATAAACAGTGAATAATCTGGCTAAGGTAGATAATTATACATGGAAGTGTATTGTAGGGAAATGGGGCGATTCTTTTGAAGCTTATCAACACTGGCATATCTCGCGCACACTGGCACCAGCGCTTATCTGCGGCTCTCTCTCCACACACAGGCTTTCAAGTGTGCTCTAGATGCTAACAAGACCGCTTGTCTGCCCTTATCAGGCGTGGTTGGGTCCCCTTATCTGTTTGACACTGGAGGTGACTCGGCTTTGTCCTTTGGTATTTGATTCATCCCGATGGCACCGCGGCGACTTTAGGATTCTTATCTCCATCTGGCTCCGCCAAAATGATACACTTTCTGAGGTCTGCCTTATCTGCTGCAGGAGAAGAAAGTGTGTTACATTACTAACATTCTATTATCTGCTCTTTTAAGACTGCATGCATTCCTGCTGCAAGCCTGGATGTGGACTGCATCCGCCAAATCTTAAATGATACGCCTTTCTAATTCTCTTTCGCTTTCTTCCGGGCTTCGGCTGAGCGCCGTGTGAAGGCCTATAACCATCGCATGTCATGATTGATACAACGATTGTTTTACATCACACGTTTCAGCCCATTCCTGCATTGAAGGAACGTGACCTCAATTTGAATTCATTTGCCCCGTAGTGCTGACTTATTCAACCAATCATTGCATTGTGTTCTGTGTTGGTAGGAAATATGACAACAACTTTCAATGCCTCGATTCCACTTGGAAAGCGCAGGCAAATTCACTATAATTAGTGTGAATGCCTGTGCAAAACGGAAAAAAGAGAATGTTGATGCAAATTAGTTTTCAGACAGTTTCAGCCTGCGTGGTGGGCATTGTAGTTACGTTCATCAATATGGCAACATAGGATCGAATTCTACTTTCTTTCAATAGCATTTCTACTTTCTTTCTACGTTGTACATCGCATTTCTACCCATTGTCAACGCTATTTTTGTAGACCTATAGGTGGGCGGAGGCCATTAGTTCTCCCAATTCAACACCCACCTACCTCAAAACACACAATAAGTGTTTACCGAGTACAACACAATCAAAACCTAAGTACATGCGTGGTCAAACTTGCAAGGCTAGTTCTGTTCCAATTGCGCTGCCGATAGTCCTCTTATCAATTATGTCATCCTCAAAAACAATGCAAACAGACTTGCTCCAATCTTTCCTACAGGCATTATTATATAAACGTCCGCTTACAGACGCTAATGCAACCGCGCATGCAAAAAATATCAGTAGCAAGAGAGTCGCAAGACAGGAACAGTCATAGCGGTGAGGAAAGGGATCAAAAGAGAAAGAGAGAGAGAGAGAGAGAGAGAGAGAGAGAGAGAGAGAGAGAGAGAGAGAGAGAGAGAGAGACGTGGGGAAGCGGGTTGAGGGGCGAGCGAGGGAGAGGGTGAGATGCGAGTGTGTGTTTGGGTAAGTTATAAGAAGTGTCATGTTGCGAATACGAACAACACAGTTTAGAATGCAAAACACACACGCACACGCACACACCCCACACACACAAAGATACCGTCCTACGAAGATGAATAAAAATAACCCAAAATAAAAAAAAAGTTCCGAAATAAAGGCTGAATGTCCTTTACCTGCCGACTGTGACTGAAAGCGCTGGGCACATCACAAGCCGTGCCTTGACTGTGTGGGCCTGCGGGTACAGGGCGTCCATGTATTGCACTGTCTATCTTATCGCTCAGGACAGGCTGTCCTTATTCCTTATCCCACACCGCTTATCCACTCTGATTGCAGCCCCGTTTCCATTTTCCAGAGGGAGGAAACACCTTTCACGCCCGCGTCATAAATTCACAAAACCCACTGGAAACAGTCTCACCTATCTGCAGATAAGTCTGAAATATCTGCACATCACAGGAGGTTGAAACGCGCCTATCTCAACATCATAGAACTCTGCCCCTTTTGGGGGGAGGGGGTGGGGGGGGATAGGGTCAGACTGGCTGGGTGGCTAGAACGTCAAGCTCGTAATCTGAAAGTTGTAAATTCGATTCCCGTTTGCCCGGAATGCTATAAATAGCTATTGAAGGTCCTGGTAGCTCAATTGGAACAGCGGCTTACTAGAAACCGACAGATCCCTGGTTCGAATCCATGATTGGCCAACGTGTGGCCATATTATTTTCCCCTTACCATCAACTGCTTCGCTGGTGACAGAATACTGTGACAAGTAGTCGCCTATACGCTCCGGTGTCGTGTGACTATAATCTACAATTAACCTGAAGTTTAACCACTTCGCTACCACGAACATTAATACATGCGAGCAAGCGCTATGTATAGAAATTAAACATACGATTACTGCGTTGCCAAAGATCTTCAAACCTTCCACGGTCTCGTCCTAGGTGGGCGATAGAGTGCACTTGTTGTGCTTTTCATTGGGAAAGTGTCAACCTCCTTATATAATAAATACTCATAATGATTACTAAGTAATTACTGTTTGCCAAACCAAAATACAGCTGAAAATCAGAGGCGAAAATGCATTATTGTACATGATGTTCACCATCACGCCTGTCACGTTAATTTCCTTAGACTTCGATTTGTTGCAATGTTCACAGCAACGTTTAATTGTGGAGCACTAAGCAATCTGCTTCACTGCACACGCCCATGACGCTCATAGGCATGGAGATTGGCGCTATGCAAACCATCATCACCACCACCACTACCACCACCACCAAGGAGTGGATGGAGGGTGTGATCAAGGCATGGGGTGATAGTGGAGTAACAGGTTGATGGGAGACTTGCGAGTCGCGATAGCGCTAAGGGGAGACCCGATATTACCTGTAGCAGCCAAGCCCCACGGTAAAACATCACACACCCATATGACTCAGTTTAAAGGTAAAATAGTAACGTAATGCCATAACGTGTAGTTCGACATCATAAATCACAGCGCTAAAATCAAATGCATCTAGACCTGTTCTTTACCAAAGTCTTTAACCTGAATATCTCATTTCCATGCCTGAATAAAAACATCCTAGAAGTTTGCAAGCATTGATATTAAGTGCCACCCAAGTTGGAGGCAACGATCTCTAACCTACTCCCAAAGAGCGCAATGCTGCACGCTTGCATTCACGGTTATGAAATCGAGCACGAAGACATTCCGATTCGGCTAATTAATCAGTTTATAACGCGCTCAAATGATACAGCGATCATACACTTCAAATACAGAAAAAGACAAGCTTTACATAGAACAACACAGGAGTACTATAATTTGCATTTTTTTATGGTGATGGAGAAGGGTGTTGGCTCTCAAAAGACTTGACACCATATCAGACCAGTGTTACACGAGAACGAATCTCATATCCCAAACTGTGTTGGACAGGTTTCAGGTAAAATGATAGATACAGAAGAGTCCTGGGCTAAGTTTTGGGGTAAAAAGATAGAGGTCCAAAGGTTGGTGAGTAAAAGAGTGATAGAGATTTGGGGGTAAAAGACAGATAAAGGTTTTGGGGTAAAGCGAGAGATGGAGTCAGAAGAGACTTTAGAGATAGTTGTATCACAGTGTACGTCTATGAGATGCTCGTCTTGACTGCTTATTATCACCTGCCTGATAATCACCAAACCTCCTTCCGCCAGTCAAGTTTTTCGCTCTCCCTCTACCAGCCCCTTGCTTTTTAAACACGTGCTGCTAGTGTTATTGTTATGCGATTTTAAATTAATCAGTTGTAATAGAGCCAGCAGTGGTTGTGGCTGAAAGGGTTATTATACTGATGGTATTATTGTTACTTTACCTTGACCAATGTCAGAAGTCACAAAAATAATTCACAAACATAATTCAAACACGCAAGATGGAAGTGTGCATTTTAGCAACTTTAACGAACTTCACAACATCAAATACTGAAAGTTTACTGTCACTAGAAATATTCATAATTGAGACTCTTCACAGGACTTGGTTTATCTCTTTACAGTTCATAAACTGCAGTGCGATTTGTGATGGGTCTGGAAGTGAACGCTGCCTGGGAGGGGTGCGTTTTAGCAACTTTACTTAACACATGAGCACAACATCGGTAAGATTAGTGTCATCAGAAAACCTCTAAACACTTTGGATTTTCAAATTTACAATCTTCACAGAACTTGCTTTAACTCTATTACAGTCCACACACTTTCTATATACCGACTACGATACCTAACGCTTTACACTGTATTTCACTTCTTCACTTTCTACTGGACTCCACTCTATTCTGTCCAACACACGTACTTCTCTAGTCTGTTTCCCGTTCTGTCCACTACTACATTTCTTCTGACAGTGATGGTTTCCCTCTGTCGAGTCCTCATCTATTCATCGAGTGAATCTGGTCCTTCCTCCTCCTGTCTTCCACCTCCCGACCGTACGTCGAGAGATCTCCTATCAGTAGAAACAGGGGATGTCTGGTGGCTAATTCACGTAAGTGTCACACCTCCTGCAGTCTTATCATAAACATCCGACTAACCTAAGAAAACAAATATCTTGATACCAAAAACATTCTGAAAATAGACTGGACGCTTCTCTGATAGACTTACATGATACTACTACATCATATGTTATACAGAATACAACCCAAACCAAACGCATTCATTATAATAAAGTTTTTTTGCACACGTAATCATACAAACAGGCATAATTGTTACACCCGACTATTTACCAAAACAATAAACACAATACATAAAGTGCATATTAAATTTAACTTCATAAAGAAAGTCATAAAATATGCATCGATCCAAAGAGGTCATCAACTATGCTAAAAGGTTCCAATAACCTTATTCTTATCCTATCCTGTCCCGTAACTCGGAGGTCGTAAGGGCACCACAGATGATAGTTTAACCAGCATACTCCATCTTTCTCTGTCCTCAGCAGCCCTAATGGCTTCGCTCAGTGTCAAACCAGTCCATTCTCGAATGTTGTCCTCCCACCTCTTTTTCGGTCTCCCTCTTCTTCTACCTCCTTGCACTGTGCCTTGCAGAATGGTCTTCGCAAGGCCTGATGATCTGGTGACGTGGCCACACCATCAGAGTTTCCGTTTCTTCAACACTGTGGGCAGGTCATCGTGTGTGTCCAATGGCTTGTGTGATGGTCTGTCGGACTTCGTCGTTGGTGATGTGCTGGGTATAGGAAATGCCCAGAAGTCTTCTGTAGCACCTCATCTCCATGCTTTGTATTCTTCGTTGTAGATCTGCTGTGAGGGTCCATGCCTCGCAAGCATATAGGAAGATGGAGATGACAAGGGAGCGCAGCAGTCTTACTTTGGAATGTAGACTGATGGTCCTGTCTTTCCAAATGGGCTTCAACCTTAGTAGCTAAACAAATTTCATTTTCCTTCTACACTCAAGCTTAGGCAGCGAATACTTAGTCTAGATGAGAACATAGGAAACAACGTTGTTTCTAGGGGCTACCAGGCGGTAATAATAATAATAATAATAATAATAATAATAATAATAATAATAATAATAATAATAATAATAATAATAATAATAATACAGGATGCTATGTACGCGCCTTTCCCCAAGGCTCAAAGCGCGGCGATCTATACCAACATACACGCTCACCTGTCTCATTTACCCTCACACACACCAAATACACATACATCACTCAAACAGGTGGTGTAAAGGCAGGGAGATCGCTATTAGAAGACGGAAGAAATTCGAATTTTTATTTTTGAAATTTTTATATGGACTGCATCCTGTACCATTATTGAAGGGAGGGAGGAAACCGGAGTGCCCGGAGAAAGCCCTCGGTGACCTCAATAGTCTTGTACCTAAGTCACATACGTTCGCCCCTTGCGGGAATCGAACCCGCGACCTTCGGCATAGGAAACCGGCGACCGGCGCCACGGTTAAACTTGCAATAACATAAACCCTCTATGTACAGCTGTAGTAAATATGCTATGAATGAACATGCGGCTGCTACAGGAGTTATCTCCTATAATAATAATAATAATAATAATAATAATAATAATAATAATAATAATAATAATAATAATAATAATAATAATAATTTATTTTATAAAGCGCAATTCCAAACTAAAAAGTCTGCTCAAAGCGCTCACACTCATACTCTCACACAAGCACTCGCATAATATGAGACTGTACAACACACTAAAATATGGAATGTAAAACAAAAAAGTTTAAACTACAAACATCTAATACCACATGCCTACAAACAAACACATACAGAATCAATATAAGCAGCCAAAACATTAAGATAAAATTCGTACATGTACACAAGTCCCATACAATTAAACCAAAGTTGTTTTTTAAAACAACATACATATATACATATATTTTAAATCTAAAAAGATATTAAAAAAACATTAACACAAAACCAAACATGGCTTTATGCAATCAAATAAAATACATAATAAATACAATAAAATACACTGACAGAACTGAATCCTGGCCCTCTGACTGACTGAGCCATTAAAAACAAACGAGCAATAAGACAAGGTAAGATTTTATGGAATAAAATAGCTATCCTCAGTCCATTGGCTGTTAACCTTCTTCTAAAGTGGGAATGCAAAAGCTACCGCCAGAGATACTGGCATCAATGTCCACTCAACATAGTATAATAAATAGTATAATTAGTCAAGCATCACCTACCCATCGGACCAAACATACTGGACGCTCGGGTCCTTGCATCATTACATCTTTCCCATCTCTACTACCGGAAACTCAGCATCGCTAATTTTCTATCTTAGTATTTGACACGTTAGCTTGTGGCTTTAGAGTGTCTCAGGGATTAGCCGAAGTGAAAGATCCAACATGACAACATTTTCCTTGATCAGTTCATGTTCATAACCCAAGCTACGCCACTTGAATACACAATTAAAAGGTCTCAATAAAACATCGTGAAATCGTGGACTGTGAAATCGTGGACGATATTTCCGAACAGTTTGTTTTCCAAAGCATGCAATAATAGAGTGTATTAACCTTAGATTTGATTCTGCGCTGTTGCTAGAGAAAGATTTGTATAATGTTGATAAGTTTTTCGTTGATCGATATTGTTGTAGTATCGTTGAGAATTTCCTTGAATTATTGTTTGTTTATTATCGATCGTAAGTTCCAGATCTATCTGGTAAAAGCTAGGCAAATCTTTTAAACTGAAGAATGTTCTTTGACGTAAGACCGTGCGTAGTTCCGGTGACGAGTTGTTGTTTTTTTAAAATTGGTTGTCATTGCGTCATTCTGGAATGTTCTAAGCTTTACTGGATTGCAGAGAGACTATATAAGTAATGCAGTGTCTGCTTAACCCGTCCCCTATACGCTTATGTGTCCGGGGACGTTAATCTATTTAACTAACTAACTAACTTACGAGCAGTGATTTTTGTTGTTTTCTGAATAAAGTTGGAAAACTTTATACGATTCCTGCCTTGTTGCTGAGTGAACAGCCTGAGTGGATAAACGAATTTCAGCAACGAGGCCGAATCGACTATTGCGATTCAACCTCGACATATATATATAGTAAAAGAATTTTATATACATACATATACACACACACACACACATTTATATTCTCTCTCTCTCTCTCTCTCTCTCTCTCTCTCTCTCTCTCTCTCTCTCTGTATGTATTATATATAATGATAAAATTATTGTACTAATTATATGTAGAATACGTAAATGAGTAAAAATTTTAATTTCGCTGAACTGTAATTGCGTCCAAGCAGAACTTGAGCTGAATAACAATAAGCAGGTTAATATCCCGTTTCACTCTTCTCTTCTAATCCTAAATGGAATAGAATATATTAACATACAGATATATATATGTTTGTCAGAAGCCCAGATTGAATATTTTACCCGAGAGCAGCCGTAAAACGTACCTCAACGATGCTATCAATCATAATAATCGTGGAGTTTTGCACTATCATTTGATGCGTCTCGCCCTTGTACAAAGAAGCCTAAGTTGCGAGCTTGTTTCATCTCTGGCTCAGGCCGTTTCTAATCAAAGAGATGTTTCGATACGGCAGAGAATTTGATCAGTGTGTGACAAAAATACCTCCCCAGTCAGATTAAAAAGAAAAAAAAAGCTAAAGGCAATATGATGGGGATAAAGGCGGCGTTGTGGAGAGGCAATAAAATAAGGAAGAATGGAAGGTTTGTATACTGAATACAGTTTTCCACCTTTTCCCACGAGGCTATGGCCACAATTGCATATTATTTTATCTACCTGTATTTCTTTGTTCTTTGTCTTTTTTTTTTTTAACTCTTGGTATATTTTTTATTAACACCGCACTTTTTAATCTACACTTACTTCTGTCTTCTTCTTTTTGAAGCAGCATATATATTATTCAACAATCTTAATTTCATTATCCCTGTTGATAATGTGTTGTTCATACTTGCATACTAGTTTATCACGCTTTCTGACTTTTTGTTATCCTCTGTCATTATTCTAAGTTTACTTGTTCCTATTTCCACAATTCCTATGATTTCATCAAGCTCGCGTTGCTCTATCCGCCAGTGACAATAGCTTGCTTTTTTGCCGTCATAATGTTATTATTTCATTTATATCAAGACTTTCATCCCATTGTTCAGTGTCTGGCGTAAATCGCAAATCATTATTATCGTAACCTTACTCCATTACATTGTCCATTGTGGGTTGTTCAGTCCTGACTTTAATTTAAAAAAAAAAATAATAAAAAACAACTCCCACCATCTGTTCCGCCCGTCTTTCCGCTCTTTGTGCGCTACTTCGTGTATAATATACTGTCCTTTTATTTCCTTCCTTCCTGTCGTTCGTTCTTTCTTTCTTTCTCCGTCGTTCATTCTTTCTCTAAATAGTAAAATATAGACAAATATCTGAAGGGGAAATTAAAAAATAAATAAATTAATTAATTAATTTAATAAATAAATAAATAAATAAATAAATAGATATAGATTTATGGGGAATAAATAAAATAAATAAAATAAATAAAATAAACAAAATAAATATAGAGGGGAATGTTTGTATTGCGCAAAAATCCATGTCGAAGAGAAATGCTCGGGGCGCCTTATCATCGCTATCATCATCATCATCATCATCATCATCATCATCATCATCATCATCATCATCATCATCATCGTTGTCGCCACCGTCTCCACCCTACCGAATGTACAATTTGCTAGCAGCCACGCAACTGCACGATTGTGAGATATCAGTTGACTGATAACCACCAGCTAATGAAGGTCATCTGGTGTTTAGGACCTAATCAGAAGATGACCTTTTTCCCGCCGACCAATCAAGTTCCACTTATCTGGCAGAGCTGCGCTAGCGCCGCTTTGCGGTGGAAAGGGGAGTATGACCAAAGCACGATAAGCGATAGCAGTGAAGAAATCGGTTCCAGACTACGAAACAAGCAAAGTAAGTGGGGACTTCATGCCACACCGCGACCTTGTGAATGTTGTAGCACATCTTTCCAATTTGGGATTTTAAAAAAATAATTAATGGGTGTAAAACATTAACTGTTTGGGGGTGTCTGGAGACCATGTGCAGCTAGACCTTTCGATTAGATTCAATTAGTGCTTTTGTCGATACACATGACATTTTCCCGAGCTTGGAGAACTGGTTAGACGATAAAATACGACGCTGTCAGACGAATGCGACTGGCCACATCAGATTTAAGCTGGGATATAGTAAAATTGATCTCTCTTCATAGCTAATTGACTTGGAGGCGTCGTGTTGCACCAGCAAGCTCCTTACTGGTTAAAGGTCAACTGAAAGTTAAGCATATCTAATGTTAAATGAAAGGGGGGAAACAGTTGTTTACTGGAAGCAACAGCCAACATACTGATAAAATAGTAAATGCTATTTGACTTGCACGTTTGCACTCTATAGCGCTGTTGCAAAACTATTGCAGTTAGAGTTATCCGGCCCTGCCTTCACCTATGCCACGGACACCGGCTAGTTCCGGTTGAGTATTAAGCATGGCCGAACGTAGACGGAAGACTTGTGGCGGAGGAAAACAGTATTGCGTTTGCTGCCCTAATTTCGCAGGAAAAGTAATTGAAGGGCGCATTGTCAAGTTACACACATTACCAGCTAACAAAACACTGAAACGACTGTGGGAACAACGTTTGCGACTGATTCGGAAAGATTACAACAATGTAAAATAAGATTCAAGATTCTTTATTGTCCAAACACAAGGCATGGATATTTGTTTAGCAGTGCAATAAGGAAGGAAATAACAACATCAAAATTATTACAAACATGGACATACAATATTGATACATTTGATATACTATCAAAAACAACTTCCATACCAAAATACAAATCTATAAACACTAACACACATGCATAAACAGATAACCAGCCACATACCCATGCGTACACATTTAACACACAGATAATTATTCCACAGTATATGTATACACAACTACAACACTCACCCATTCTTCCATGCCTTAGATCCATCCTAGATCATAATAATAATAATAATAATAATAATAATAATAATAATAATAATAATAATAATAATAATAATAATAATAATAATAATAATCATCATTATAATAATAAGAGTAATAATACAAAATAATCATCATAATATTAATACTAATCGTAATCATTAGAGTAATTAATAATTATAAAAATAATAATAATAACAATGCAACTACAACTAATAATAATAATAATAATAATACAACAGCAGCACCAACAGACAACTAATAATTAATATACGGTAATAATGATAATAATAATAACAATACTACTACAACTAATAATAATAACAACTGAAAGACTGAAAATAATAAGACATAATTGCAGTTGCTTCACTGAATTAAAAACAAAAATTATTCTACTGTATAATAATGTTATCTTCTAGATAAACTGCAAAATTAAAATTTCTCAATTAAAAAATTAAAGCAAAGAAAAAGAAAGAGACTTCGAATTTCTCGTGAATGTAGGTCACTGACAAACGAATTAGGCCTACTGAACAAACAAATCAGCAATCAATGTTTAGGCAAGCAGCCATCCTGAGTAAAATTTGAACGATTGTACAAGAGAAATATAATTTATATAACCCTCCATCTTTCTTGCTTCAACCGGAACTAGCCGAACCCAAGGGCCGCAACCGATCCGCCACTTTCGCTTTCATTATGAAACAGCGCTATAAACGCGTCGCTTCGCAGAACTCAGTTGTGCACCTTCATGCCGAGAAGCAGCAGCCTTAGCAGAGTCAACGTGTTGGGTGCAGAGGTGAGAGGATGTCTAGCAGAATCTTATCCAGGCCTTCGTCCCCCACCCACCTCTTGTGCTCGCCATCACGCCGATAACACGGCGATAATTGTCACAACAAATTCCATCTGCTCCTAATTGATGCTAAAACAAAACCAGGACCGATAAACTGGCCGCGAGTTGCTTCCCTTGTCTGGCGGATTTGCTGGCCTTATCGGTGTCGGCCATTGAAAAAGGTAGAATTTGGTGGGTCAGCGAGGAGCGGGGTGAGATAGCGCCGATGACGGCGACACAAAAGGCGCCGCTATCGTCACACAAATATAAGGCAGATGAGGACGACCCGCAACTCCTTGATAAGGCAGGCGCGATAAATTAGGCCAGCGTAGGTTGCCTCCCTTGTGATGCCAAAGCACATGCACACATTGCTCTCTTCCGATACCTTGCGCAGGTTGCCCCCCTTTGCTGATAAGTGTTTTAAGTGTACAGCAAAGAAGATTACCTAATTAATAAATAATTATCGTCGGAACCGCTCAGATTTCGTTCATGATTTCCAGGATTCCGTTCAGAAATTTCAAGGCAAACCTGACAAAGGACAAAGTTCCAAAGTTCCAAGACAACGAGCAGATGATAGTATAAGTAGCCTAGACTCTACAGAAATGTTGGTTCGTCGTCGTCGTCGTCGTCATCATCATCATCATCATCATCATCATCATCATCATCATCATCATCATCATCATCATCATCATCATCATCATCATCATTTTACAAAAGGTACATAAAAACGTACATGGATGGAAACCGAACCCAACAGGTGATCGTTTGGAAAGGGTAAACTATACTCTAGCTTACGGACTCTATCTTTACATTAATATAATTATTTAAATGAACTGCCGAAAGAAGACACCAACATCGTTTAAGGCAAATATATAGTGTGCTGTAGAAATAAGAGGAATAGCATATCATAATTTTACTTGTATTCTGAAAGTCAACATTTTATTTGTATTCAGAAAGTCATAATCCTCAAATAACTATGCATAGCCAAAATGTAAGGAAAATAATAACTTACAAAAAAAAGTAGTAACAATCAAACTAAATGGAACTCGTACATACAAACTTTAACTGCATGAAACTGAAAAGACAATGAAAACTCAAACCTCTCAAAAATGTGCAAGGTCTTAACTGTGGGTGAATGAAAAACGATCTTAAATATAAAAAATTATCGCACTGTGCTCGCTTTGAAAAATATCTTTTTTAGACTTAAGACAGACAAAGAAAATCATTTCAGTGATCAGTAACAAACATCCGCTCACTTATATCAGAGACTTCAAAAACACTTATGAAGTTCACTAATACTGATGGCATGAAACAATACCTCCCCCGCCCCGCTCTCCCGCTACTGCTGGGAACAAAACGCCACTAGGCGGTGGGTGGATGGGGGAGAAGGTGAAAAAGTGAGGGGGCGGGTGTGGGAGGAGAAAAACTCAGTCTGGCTGATCACAATCGCGATACCATAAATTGCGGGGCTAATCTTGGTAATCTAATATGCTAATCTACACAGAGCCATAAGTAGTATAGACGACCAAGATCGCACAGTCTGATAACTCATCGACAACCAAGTACGGATAAGGTTAAAAATCTTCGTTGTTAAACCTCCAAAATACACGGTAAAATGGTAAGTACGCAGACAGACGGATTGACAGACAGAGCACACACACACACACACACACACAAATACACACAGAAACACAAACAAGAAACAGACACAGAAACACACTCACGCAGGCGCGCGCCTCTCACACACACAATGAAGCAGACCAAACACAAATGAAAAACACACCAAACAAACCTAAACACAAGAGAGAAAATGAGAGAGACAGAGAGAGAGAGAGAGAGAGACAGAGACAGAGAGAGAGAGAGAGAGACAGAGAGAGAGACAGAGAGAGAGAGAGAGAAGAGAGAAATAGAGAGAGACAGACAGACAAAAAGAATGACATACAGTCAGAAGAGACAGAAAGAGAGATAGACAGACAGACAGACAGACGGGCACACAGACAAGCAAACAAAAAGGAGGGATCTGGATAAAAAGAACGTCACGGTGTCTTTAAAAATTAAAAATATATATATATATTTAAAAAAAAAACACAGAAAAGCGCGAGGGCAGATACGCATCTGTAGCTGAAATACGAGTCTGTTTGAAAAATGCACGGAGGCCAGTATACTTTAGGATGATCAGATTGTACTCGCATAAAGCAAAAGATAGCGATCACTCTTCCACAGGCACAGTTCACAACCGCCCTAATCTTTCTCTAGCGCTCTTTCGCCTTGTCTTCATCTTTTTACTTCATCTTCTTAACAATCTTTCTTCTTTTCTTCCCCTACTCGTTACCCAAGGCATCAGTGACGTCCCTACCAGCACCTTCACCCCCTTCACTGCATGCCCGTCCATCTATTTTCTCTTTTCCATCTTCCCCACCTAAAACTATATCTTTACAAACATATTTTTTCCTCCTCCGAAACGGAACATTTGAATGAGCAAAAGAATGAATGAATGAAAGAGACGGATCGAGGATGAGGAATCGATGACCAGAAAAGAAGGACAACGAAATGAAATACAACTATTTTTTTCCACATCTGAAACCAATAATTTCTTATTGGACAAACCCGTAATACAGAGCAATCAAAGCAGACTCCATCATCACTACCGGGAATCGAGAAAGCGCTATCAGCGTGTTCACAGTAGTATGCCTATGTCAGGGTTAAAAATAAAAAATAAAACCCAAAAAAAAAAAAAACGAAATGGCCAGTCGGCAATTTCTAAAGCCCCTTATCGCCCACCGCACATGACTTCTTCAATTTCCGCGCCGGAATTCTCCCGGCCAGTTCTCAGCCAATCCAATCACGTCTAACAGGTCGCTAAAACTTCTCAACCAATCAGATCACGTCAAGCGAGACGCCAAAACTTGCGTCCAATCAGATCAGGTAAAATAGAATCGCCAGACTTATTTAATCAGGCACTTCACGTTACGTCATATAAGTTTCTCGAAATTGTTCAATTCGATCACGTTGCGTCGTACAGAGCGGTCTCAAACGACTGTCGATCACGTTGCGTCGTACACAGCGGTCTCAAACAACTGTCGATCACGTTGCGTCGTACACAGCGGTCTCAAACAACTGTCGATCACGTTGCGTCGTACACAGCGGTCTCAAACAACTGTCGATCACGTTGCGTCGTACAGAGCGGTCTCAAACAACTGTCGATCACGTTGCGTCGTACACAGCGGTCTCAAACAACTGTCGATCACGTTGCGTCGTACACAGCGGTCTCAAACGACTGTAGATCACGTTACGTCGTACACTATCTCTAAAAATTTTCCAGCTAATGAAATAACGGGTGGCGTAAATCGGAAGGCCATGGGAGGACAATGTGTTTCAGCAACACGAAGTTTGGAGTTTTGAAGGAGTTGACTTTCTTACCCACATGATGCAGTCAATAGTTCCATGAAAATGACATAGGTAAACTGATAACCCCGACTTCCGAGACAGGGGGGTAAACAGTAAGGCGGCAGCAGAGGGTGGGTAAGTATGGGGCACGGCACCTACTGGGAGGGTGGCCGTGGGGACATGTTCAGGGCAAGCACGGAGTGGCTAAGAAAGAGTAGATTGAACAAAGTAAGTTGAAGAAGACAAACGTGAATGTCGGAGGCGGTGGAAAACAACTTTTAAGAAAAGATGCGCACTGAGTTCACAATGGAGAGAAAGGACATGTTTGTGTGTTTTTTTTTAAAGAATTTAGGAGGTGGGTGAGATAGGAGGTGCTGGGCTTGGGGAGGAGGGGGGCGAGGGATTTGCGAAAGCGAGCTAGGATGAAGATGGAGGATGATGGGTAACCTTCAGAAAGAGAATGTAGTGAGGATTTCAAAAAGGAAAACTGATGGGGCCTAAGGGAATTAAGAGTAAAAGTTTTTTTTTTAAGAAGATGATGGGAGCGGGGACATGATGAGACATGTATTGCGCGATGGCGTGTCGTCTGAGCTAGCAAGCGACGGTGGCATGGCCGGGAGAAGATAGCGAAAAGACCATTCCACAAAGAGTCCAAGCTTGTCCAACTTTGTATTTCAAACCCATTTGGTGGGGGCCAGATAAGACGCAACGGCTTCAAGGAAGACCAGACACATTGAGAAAACTTGCGTGGAGGAGCAGGGAGGAAGGGGTCTGACGCTGGCCCTAGTTCTAGATGGCAGCGATAGAGCTAGCCGCAATCTCTCACCCGGGTTCGCCGGACTCGTCCTTGCTTTATCTACACCACGAGGTCTTGCGCGGTAGGCCGGGCGGGAGTCCTGATAGATCATTTATCATGCTCTATCTCACAACGAATGAGGATAACTAGCCAGCCACTGGCCCCAAACTCAGTCTCTTACACTCCTGCTTGCCCGTGTGTACCCAGGCGCAAGCTCGGGCAGCCTCGAATACCCAGTTCGGCGTTATCTCTGGCAGACCCGGTGTCCGACCCTCCGTTTCTTCCCCTATTGATCATATTGAGCTTCCCAATCAACCGTGATTATCTCTCTTCAACTCTATTCTCACACACACCCTCCACCCTTCCTCTAGTGCCGTGGATGACTTTGAGCCGCGCTCTAATTACACGGTGTGTCGACAGCGTCATAGGACCGGGGACTTATCCGTCGTTATCGCGGCTCTATCGGGTCTCCTCCATCGCTCTAATGGATTAATTCCAACAAAACCTATCATTGTCGGCCCGGCCAGCCTAGCTTATCGGGCCACCGTTCATAAAGAAATGGAAAATACGAGATGATGTTATCAGCGGGCGGCTTTCCCGGGAAGCGTGGCCCAGGACCGATAAGGCACAACGCCGATTGGTTCCGAACTCAGTTATCTCCCTTCTTCTGCGTCCTCGAACAAAGTCTGGCAAGTTGCGGTGCTGGAGTAAAGCAGATAGTGGCCGTGAAAAAAGATCTGAAGACAAACACAAGCAAGACCAAATAACAGCCCCTTGCACGTCAGCAGATACCGCTCATATCTATCCTAAGCCCTATCTCGACCTATTATCCCCCATCCTTCTCTTTGGCCACAAACACACTTTTCACTGCATAACATAACGTAGGAGATACGACGTTCCTGCAAAGAATGGGAAGCCGTCCTATCTCTCCATAATGTTTCCTAACGTATCTTTTTTCCAGGAGGACAAACAGAGGGTTTGTGGAGAAAATAATGATACAACAAGGAATAATATGACTTCCCGCAAAAACAAAAAAACTGCAGAACAGGCCTGCGTCCTGAGGCACCCCGAACCTAAAACCGTTATCTTGGGATCGTTGGGCGGGACAGGGAGGGACTCCGGAAGGACCTGTTTGTTACAACCCCCCCATGCCACTTCCGTACCGCTTTGTTTCCCTGTCAGACTCCCGCCGTTTTCTGTCATAGCGACAGCAGCAACCGACGAAGGCGCTAAGCTAGCTCGTTCGTGCCGTCAACATCGTTATCCCTAAGAACATAAGCCACGGCTCTGTCTGGGCGGTCATTTGAACATTTCGCATTATTCGTTAAAATTCATTTTTTAACGACGAGCATTAATTTTATTTACCCATATTTTAAAGCTTCGCCTCGTTCTGGACCACAAGCTGGGAATCACTTTAAGACGTGTTCAGTGATGTGTTTTATCACCTTTAAAGATATAAAATAAGGAGCACTATCTGAGTGCAAAGTGTTTTGATTCACGTGCCCTGCTTGTGTTTCCCGCCCCGCCCTTTCTTATCATGCAGGCAGAACGTTGGGCATGTAATACAGCACACGCGGCTTAATGAAACAACGACTGTTGCCCAGCGAAAACAAAACACAGAGACAAATCATTATCACAAGAGCAGGGAAGAAAGGGTTTCATATAACAAACATCCTAGGTAAGTTAACTTCTTTAGCGTATTCTCAGGGGGTTTTCCCAATTACCCGCCTTCCGTTGGCGCCCGTCCCTTCCTCCCTCCTCCTCCCCTCTCTCTCTCTCTCTCTCTCTCTCTCTCACTTTGCTTCAAGCATGTATTTTTTAAAAATTCTATCTCGCCAGTCCCACACTGTACGGTCACTCAGTAAAAGAAAAAAAAACACATGATAAAGTATTTCTATTTTTAAATAATTATTCACAGCATATCACGCTGTCAAATACAACCAGATAGAGTTTATGGATTTTGATACGTTTTAAATGCATTTCCAAATTTAAAAAAAGCAGCCATAGCAAAAGATCAGAGAGAGCTGACAAGAGTTTTATCATAAAGTCTAAAACTTCAGTTTACGTACACAACCCCTCCAGTGGCAGATAAAAGCTCGGAAATCTTTCGCCCTCGATAAAGCTCAGAATTAGAATCTGCGATAACGCCTTTACAGCGCAATTTGGAGAACTTGTGATAGGCAGTTGTGTGTGAAACACGGGTGTACGAAGGTAAGCTTCACCACACAGAGTGTCTAACACGCCCACAAAATGACCGAAGGCACAGCTTCAACAGCGGCTCAGTAGGACCAAAGATTTTTTATTTAAAAAAATATTATAACCTCTTTGGTAGGACTTGAACAATATTCCCAATGCCTTAAATACATAAAATTATAGTAGGTTAAAAAAAATCCAAATGTTGGTAAACAGCACACATTCAACAAATTAATAGTAAAACAAATGGTCTGATGCGGTCAAAGCAGACGGTGACTCAGGAGATCTGTGATGCTCAGGGCGGCAGAACACAAGAGCTTGGCAACGAAGACATGCAAGGCATCAGACTTTATCTAATCACCGCCATGCCTAAGCAATGACATCCAGCAATCTACACAAACACAGCTGATATCGTGTTCGGACTGGCAGATAAGCTGTTCTTCGATTTAACAACTCGTTCAAGGGACCGGGATTCGAACAAGCGATAAGCCGTTCTCGGCTTTAATAAAGCGTTCACGAGACCAAGGCTAAAGACAGCAACTACCTCGTCACTGAAGGAACCAAGCCAATACTACTGAACTTGTGTCAGACTTCAAACACTGGCTTGTATTTCCGAGTCAATTATTAATGTTTTTGACAAGGCACACGCATCTTTGGTCATTCAAAGAAAGTATTGTGGGGTGTTTGGATGGCATAGTTGGGGAGTGTTGGAGAGTGAAAACTTGAGCAAACAAGCAAATGACAAATTATGCAATGAAACGCCATGTTTCGGTATTTGAAATTCACTGACGTTCCTTGTATTCACTTATCAATAATTTATTCTCGCATTTATATTACTGCAGCGTGCAGTAAATGCCTATTAAGCGGCGGAATTTACTTTGTTCACTATTTCATTTACTGCTCTGTTCATTCATTAAGTACACCAGTCAGTCAACGACCAAGTCTCATATTGACTGACTTACTCTTTAGTCCATACTTTATCACTACTGGCGTGGTTGGATAAAAGTAACTTTTACACCAATCCCCATCATTTCTACGGTAAATGAAGTTATTATCCGGTCTGGAATCACAATATACGTCGCAGCCTGGCCATCCAGTAGCTACGCAACTGATTATCATCCTGGCCGTATCCCGGTTAATTAACAATTTGAAGCCAGCCCAGTTATCCTTTATCATCTCCGCTCAGTTCAATCATCGTTTATCATCTTCAGAGTTGCCGGCAATCATTTACCATCTTGGGCCAAAATCCACTTTCTTCGTCTTGGGCTACTGTTGTAATCTGTAGCCTCATCAGTTTCCATGTTGACTGAAAGCATTGGAACAATGTTGACTCGTATGACTGTTATAATCGGACCCCACTGTGCGCTATCGTGAACCCAGATCGCTGCTCCAATACGGAGGACAACGGAGAAGGTTCGGTTGGCGTGTCCACTTCCGCAGTTGGAAAAAATGTATTGAGTCCCCAGTGCATTGCCAATGCACTGCACAAATAACTGAATAATCCATTTTAAAAATATAAGCCTAGATTTCTGTCTGTCTCTCTCTGTCTCTCCGTCTGTCTCTGTCTACCTCCTCCCCTCCCTCCCTCTTTCTCTCTTTCTCTGGATTGGAGGTTGGGGTCAATGGGACATGCCCGCACGCTTGGCACTGCATGGCAAGTATTTGGTATCAGAATTGGGACCGTTTTACCATTTCTATCCGCAATGCCATATATTGCAGTCCCATCCTATGCGTGCCCATACCACTATTTAAATCAGAACGACGACAATGTTTGAAGCTGTAGCGTCATCCATTGCTGTCCTAAAACAGAGTCTCACATCTTAACGAAGTCGGCGATAGAGACAGGCCGAGGATGATAGAAAATGGATTCTGCAGCTGCCGTCATACAGACAGTGATAGAGATTCCAGGAATTATACTTCGGCCTTGCTATCTGATTCTGTGATTTCGGTTCTATAGTCCAACGATTGCCTCCAAGAATAAAAAAGGAAGCAGAAAAAACATTGACACGAAAGGAAAGAAAATAAATTCCAATATTTTTTTTAATTCTGGAATTAATCTGTGATGTATTCCCTGATTAAGCTTGCAACACGAATGCATCAGCAGAAAGGATATGTGGAAAGAATTGAAGACAATTTCATGTTAACAATTATTGTAAGTCAAGGCAACAGAAGGTGTATTCCAATATACACATAAACATATTTTCGCTTGTTTACTCAAAGGCTGGTCACTACAGGGAACATTACAGTAAGTTAGCCAGCACTGAAGCCAGTTCAGACTTTGGGGATATTGAGTCAACCTCAGACATCGCTCTTACTTTTAAAGAGATTCGGATCCGAGACGGCGTAAAATGAAGAAAATAAAGAACTCGGTAGTAAATAATGCACTATATTATACTATACTATTATACTATATATATTATACTATTATTGTCGTGTTGCTGTGTATATAAATGAACAATCCAAACAATCTGGCATCCTCAAACCAATGCTATATGGCAAGTATCTAATCAGTCTTATCGAAAACAGAAAATAGGGTTCATAAATAGGGCGCATTCCAGCAAACAAAAAAATCATTCTCAAGCCTTGGCCATTATTTTGTGCCCGAACTGGCATGCACAAGTTGGCCGCCGTAAATCGGTATCTAACTTGCACAAAATTGATGTTAGCTTGTGCACCTTGTAAGAGCACAGACCATTGAGCCACGGGCCAGGGAGCGAATGGAAGGCTTGAAGAGTAGACTAGGTAGGGCGGGTACAGTCTATTACAGGCTGATGCGGGCTGTGTTGGAGAATGATTGGGCGATGGATGCAGCGGATAAGGAGGAGCAGTGGATACATCTCCCATACATGACTGACGCTCCAATCTATGAATGGACTTCTGATGAGCTTCGCCAGCCCGCCACAAGATGGCGCCGATAAATCTCGAAGCTGGCGAGACATAAACGTGATCCTGGGCGAGATTAAGGGGCAGAGAAAACATCTTGGCCCCAAAATAGGAAGAAGGTTGATGTAATCTCACGCGCCTCGGTTCTACATCTCACGTGCCTGCGTTCTGCGAGTCGAACGTAAAATCATGGCTCGGACACGTTGCCGTTCCTGATTTATCTTATCTGACTGAGGGACGACTCCAGCTTCTCCGGAGAGAGAATCGCCTAATTCAAAAGTTGAAAAGAACTTTATTTTATCTACCAGACTGTCGACGTGCAGTCCAAGTTACTCAGTCTTATTCACAAGTTAAAAGGAACTCTTTCTTATGTAACCAGCTGAACAGCATCCATTCAGTACAAAAGTTAACACAACTAGCTTCTCCTCCCTCTAGTTTATCAGTCAAAAGTGTTCCGCCCAGACTTGTGTTGCTGTGTATAAAAATGAACAATCCAAACAATCTGGACAAACCAATGCTATAAGGCAAGTATCTAATCACTCTTATCGAAACTTAAAAAGAGAACTTGACTTATTCTCTTGTTGTCTAATACATAAAGAAGAAGAAGACAATACGTTGTTCAGCCTAGTGAATCAGTTGAGTGGTGTTGCTACCCATAACAATATATACAATAAACCTCTATACATTTTTTAAAAATCTGCATTCTTTTTGTCGGTAAAATACCGGATCTTAACAGTCAGGTGTATCGTATCGGTCTATTGTATACCCTCTTATACTGACAATTGGTCAATGTTTGTTAAAAATACTAGTCTTAGTTTGAATAAAATTAATGCCCCTGGTGCCTCAAGGACTGTCCAAGTAAAAATATTAACATATTACATACTAGTGGTTTTTGTACCCTGGCAAGCCAGGGTACACATGATGCTGTTTAAAATGTAGACAGAGAGAACTTTTGTCTGCGAGTTTCATTTGGACAATGATACCTCCCCATATCCCCCTTGATACCTCACTGTCACGAATTGGCTAGTTTAAACTCTGCCTATCGACTATTTAGCCTTGTGTAGTCTTTGTAACAGTAGAGAGTCAGTAAATTACACAGTAGCAATAAAAGTACACACTGCGAGCCTGAGCCACACACACAGCGCAGTGACGTCAGCACTTGAGTTTTGAATATGAACATTTTACCCAATGAGAGCTTACGCAAAGCGGTTCGAGCCAGTTTGACTGGGTCCGAGCCTAACACATTTTTGGGCAGTTGGGAGTAATACACCGAAGTGTTAACAGCTAGAAAGCTGGCAGAGAAATCTCTCTACACTTAGACCAGGAAGCAGGACTTAGGAATCGTAGAATTCTATCAAGTCACACGGGCCTGAACTTGTCAAACAGGTAAATGAACACCCTTCTGTTTCATCGTGATATATGTGTAGTATTGTTGAAATTATGTTTGAAGAATTTGCTATGCATAAATGTGAATTGTTAATCCGAATTTGCGTGACCATGTGGAAGAGCCTACCACGAGGCGAAACACGACCGGTTACGCCGCCATGTTGCATACCATACGGAACCACTGTTGTTTAACTTATATGTATGTTTGCAGACCAGTGGCTGTACCACTGAATGTTTATAATATTATTAATTCTGTATGTGTATAGTTAGCCACGTTTGATATTTATGTATGTATAGGAATTTAGAGTGAGATTCCAGTGGAACCCGGAAGTAGCAGAATGTTCGTCGCTTATGTATAGAGATGTGGAGCTATCACTGAGGGCTACTTGGCTTTCAGTGAGACGCTCTGCACAAACCGATTATTCAGGGTTGTGCAGAATTTCGTCTCTTATATTACAGACGGGCAGGCGAGCTATCCCGAGCTATCCCGAGCTATCCTGTGAACCCCACTCCACAGAAACAAGTTGGTTGAGGAACCTCTACCGCACAAGTCGGAACGAGCGACCCGGTAAAACTCCCTGTCAGACCCCACAGCGTGGCCAGGAAACCCAACTACACAACGACACAGGTGGACCAGAAGCTACCTCACAGAAGGACTTCGACCGCACCACCCGCCAGTTAAGTGTGTTATCCCAAGTGCACTTAAACTGATCAGAACAGGACCACAGTAGTCCAACTATTCAGAAACTCTAAAACGGACCACAGTAGTCCAAATCTACATGAGATATACTAGCGAGTGCCCGATGAAGATAGAACAGCTGCATAGACTATCAGCGATCGAACTATTAGCATTGAAAGAGACTTTTTAAGTTAGATTAGTACTTAGAGAACCTTGTATAGAGTAGAAGAAATAAATGTGTGATTTTAACTGTTATCAAAAGGCTGGACTACATATGATTCATAGCCGTGTGAAAGCTAGTGTGACAGTATTCTTTTACCTTTTTTCTATCTATTTCTGTACCCCAACCTTAACACAGAACGAGCTAAACAAATAAATTTATTAAAGTAATTCATAGGGTGACTTACTAGCAGTTCCCACCGAATAAACGTGAGGGTCCATAATTCCATTGTGCAGAGCCCATAAACCCCACGTGACACTTTAATTGGCGAGCCTGCCAGGATCTGTGTATAATAGGAATTGGGTATAAACGGATCTAAGTACAATAAAATTAGATAACAGTAGGAGTAGTAGAATAACTTAGAATAGTGGTAACATTGACTCAGTTTGGGTGCACTATTCTTTAGTTAAAAACTTTTTTGCTTCAATTATTTTTGTGTCTGTATGTTGCATTGTTCTTTTGCAGGTTTTGCTTAAGTAACTGTTGTATGCCATTTGACTCTTGTTTTATTCTATTATTGATTACGAATTTGATTGTCTTTGCATTGTTTTTATTGACTTGCAATATTGCTAGTGTTTTGGTATTCCACGTGATTCAGAGGGTGTTCATAGACACGTTTGGCAATGTCGGACCCAGTGGCCTTGAGATTGCGTTTCAAGGAATTGGGAGAAGCTTTACACTTAGCAGGGGCGGACCTAATTGCGTATATAAATGCAGAGGTAGAGAAACAGGAGGCTAAGGCAGAGAGAGCAGCAGAAAGGGAGGCGAAGAAACTAGCCTTAGAAGCAGAGCAGAAGAAACTAGCATTAGAAGCAGAACAGAAGAAACTCGAAGCAGATCAGAGAAAAGCAGAATTAGAAGCAGAGCAAAAGAAATTAGAAGCAGAGCAGAAGAAACTAGAATTAGAAGGAGAACAGAAGAAGGCAGCATTAGCAGCAGAGAGAGAAGCAGAAGTTAGGAGATGGGAGTATGAGAGGGCAGAAAAAGAAAAAGAGAGGGCAGAGAAAGAAAAAGAGAGGGAAGAAAAGGAAAAAGAAAGACAGCATGAGTTAGAGCTAAGAAGATTGGGATCAGGAGCTTCAAGTTCTTCCTCAACCCCTTCCCACTCAGATCAGCTAGAGGTAGCATCCAACCCTGTACAAGGAATGTCATTTCCACTGGGAACATTCAATGAGAGAGAAGAAGGTCTAGATCTCTATCTGACTAGGTTTGAGCGCCTAGCAACAGAGTATAAACTAGATCCCACTCATTGGTCTTTCAAGCTTAGTCAAGGACTTAGAGGAAAGGCTTATGACATCTACAGTAAGCTACCGACTGACAGAGTGACTGACTATCACAAAGTAAAAGAGGCACTCCTAACGGGATTCGAACTGACAGGAGAATGCTACCGGCAAAAGTTCCGCACCAATCGGAGAGTGAAAGGAGAGAGCTATGCGCAGTTCGCGGATCGGTTGTCCACAACGCTGGATAAGTGGATTAGCCAGTCAGCCACGGCTAAGACGTATGATGGACTGACAGAACTGTTAGTATGGGAACAGCTACGGGAAACCATGACCCCCGAGCTGAGAACCTTCTCAGTAGAGCAGGGCGCGGAAAGACTAGAAGATCTGGTCAAGGTCGCAGATAGGTACGTGGCCGCACACGGAGAAGCCAAGAGCTTCAGGCGAGACCTAAAGCCTAACGGGAAAGAGGCACAGAAACGAAGCCCTAACCGGGAAGAGCGCACCGCGAATAAGCCGAATAACCCCAGACCTGGGCAAAATAAAGGACCCAACGCGGAATTCGGGAAAAGAGGTCCCGCAGAACAGAGACGGTATTGTTCGTTCTGCAACAGAAACAATCACTCCACCGCAGAATGTTTCAAGTTGGCCGCACAACGTAGGGAAGAGCGCGAAAGCCGGCCAGCGCACAGAGTTCTAACTCAAAGTAGCGGTAATAAGCCACACACGATCGGAGATCACCCATCGGTGACAGACACGGTCAAGGTCAACGGAAAAGAAGCGAACTGTCTGTATGACACAGGTCTATCATACGACGCGATAGTCAGCGAGTCTCTTGTATCGCGCGCGGACTTGACAGACAAGACAGTCGACTTACAAGGAGCAGACTTGACGAAACCGACGACTACTTGCCCAATAGCTTGGATCGAAGTAGAGAGTAGGTACGTCACAGGACGAATCCAAGCAGCTGTTTTACAGAAACCCCTGTATGATCTAGTGCTAGGTTGTAGGTATGTGTTCTTAGGCACGCCCCCAAAAACTGTAGAGATAGCTGCAGTGCACCCCAGGGCCCAAGCTAAAACCCAACCACCCCAGCCCGAGTTCGCTCCGAATCCAGGACTCGAAGAGATCAAAACAGCACAGAAAGAAGACACCTCGATAGCGAAGTGCTTCCAGAAGCTACCCAAGGCGCACACACCCCCGCACAAGGGAGACTTCTACATGGAACAGGGAGTTCTACATCGACAAGGAGATGGAGATCACACCCAACTAGTACTACCAGCCACCCTTCGAGCCCAAGTACTAGAATTAGGCCACAGCATGCCACTCAGCGGACACATGGGAATTGGAGCCACAGTGCAGAGAATCAGCGCACACTACTATTGGCCAGGAATCACGGAGGATGTCAAGCGCTACGTGAAATCTTGCCACCAATGTCAACGATATTCCCCGCGACATCACACCGTACCAGTTACCTTAGGACCATCAGTAGTAGTCGGCGTGCCATTCCAGCAAGTCTCAGTAGACATAGTAGGACCACTGCCCATGACCAAGAAGCGGAACAGATTTCTACTCACACTCGTCGACGCATGTACGATGTGGTGCGAAGCAGTCCCGTTGCCAGCGATCGACACCAAGAAGATTGCAGATGCACTCATCGCCATCTTTACCAGAGTCGGATTCCCGGACAGCATTAGAACGGACAACGGATCTCAGTTCACCGGCCGCCTGATGCAAGACGTGTTCGAGTTGATACAAGTCCATCACATTCGCACACCACCATACCACCCCGCCAGCAACGGACAAGTAGAAAGACTGAATGGAACCCTTCTCACCATACTCAGGAAAGTCGCCGACGACAATCCAGAAGCGTGGGACACCTACGTGAATGCGGCACTGTTCGCATACCGAGAAACGCCCCATGGAGCCACAGGCTACACCCCGTCAACATTGCTATTCGGCAGACCTCTAGCAGGACCGCTAGAAGCCCTACGCAGAAGTTGGACGGAAGCCAAGATAGACGACACACCCAGAGGTGCCACCAAGTACGTCGCAGACCTGCAGGAAACCCTCAAAGCAACGTGGAAGAAAGCTGGTGAAGCACTGAAGAAGGCAAGAGCCCGTCAGGCGAAGTACTACAACCGCCACGCGAAGGACAGAGAACTGCAAGTCGGCGATCAAGTGCTACTCTTACTTCCAAGTGGAACCAACAAGCTGGACATCGCTTGGAGAGGACCGTATCGGGTGACTGCAAAGAAATCCAAGACAGTCTACCAAATAGAGGTGAACGGGAGAGCCCGATACCACCACATAAATCTCCTCAAGAAATACACGGACCGACCAGCGACCCCCGGCACACACACATGGATGGCCATCGCCATCGCGGAAGAAGCTCATCCACAACTACAACAGCATCGCCGTAACACGGACAAATGGAACCCGGAAAACCGCCCCGGACAAAGTCGTATGGACAGCCGAATGCGAGACAGCATTCCAAACACTCAAGGACAGAATGACATCGGCGCCAGTACTCCACCTACCCGATTTGACTCAGCCATTCGTTCTTCGCACCGACGCAAGCGACTTAGGACTCGGAGCAGTACTGCTACAGCGCGACCCCAAGAATGCAGAGACGCTATTCCCTGTCGCCTACGCCAGCAGAAAATTGAGACCCGCCGAGACCCACTACGCCACGTCGGAGAAAGAATGCCTTGGACTAGTCTGGGCCATACAGAAGTTTCAACTCTACCTGTATGGGACCCATTTCACAGTTCAGGTGGACCACCAACCACTATCGTTCCTGGCAGCCTCCAAGTCTTTGAACTCTCGCCTGATGCGATGGGCACTCACCCTTCAGGCGTACTCATTCCAAATCGAGTACATCCCCGGCAAAGAAAACCACGGAGCCGACTACCTCAGTCGCCATCTCTTGGAGGACACAGCAGCTGTCGCCCACCCAACACAACTAAGGGCCACAGCACCAGAATTCGTCCCCGCCCAGTAATACCCTGTCACTAGTGTCCATAGCTACCTGGCACAGCATTGCAGCTCAGGTAGAGCAACTTACTTAGTTTGTAAATAGGACCCTAGGATAGTGCAGTGTTAAACTAGGCTCTGTAGTAGAAAAAGGTCGAATCCAGTAGTCATCGCCTTTTTTCAGTTGAGGGAGCCTGTCACGAATTGGCTAGTTTAAACTCTGCCTATCGACTATTTAGCCTTGTGTAGTCTTTGTAACAGTAGAGAGTCAGTAAATTACACAGTAGCAATAAAAGTACACACTGCGAGCCTGAGCCACACACACAGCGCAGTGACGTCAGCACTTGAGTTTTGAATATGAACATTTTACCCAATGAGAGCTTACGCAAAGCGGTTCGAGCCAGTTTGACTGGGTCCGAGCCTAACACATTTTTGGGCAGTTTGGAGTAATACACCGAAGTGTTAACAGCTAGAAAGCTGGCAGAGAAATCTCTCTACACTTAGACCAGGAAGCAGGACTTAGGAATCGTAGAATTCTATCAAGTCACACGGGCCTGAACTTGTCAAACAGGTAAATGAACACCCTTCTGTTTCATCGTGATATATGTGTAGTATTGTTGAAATTATGTTTGAAGAATTTGCTATGCATAAATGTGAATTGTTAATCCGAATTTGCGTGACCATGTGGAAGAGCCTACCACGAGGCGAAACACGACCGGTTACGCCGCCATGTTGCATACCATACGGAACCACTGTTGTTTAACTTATATGTATGTTTGCAGACCAGTGGCTGTACCACTGAATGTTTATAATATTATTAATTCTGTATGTGTATAGTTAGCCACGTTTGATATTTATGTATGTATAGGAATTTAGAGTGAGATTCCAGTGGAACCCGGAAGTAGCAGAATGTTCGTCGCTTATGTATAGAGATGTGGAGCTATCACTGAGGGCTACTTGGCTTTCAGTGAGACGCTCTGCACAAACCGATTATTCAGGGTTGTGCAGAATTTCGTCTCTTATATTACAGACGGGCAGGCGAGCTATCCCGAGCTATCCCGAGCTATCCTGTGAACCCCACTCCACAGAAACAAGTTGGTTGAGGAACCTCTACCGCACAAGTCGGAACGAGCGACCCGGTAAAACTCCCTGTCAGACCCCACAGCGTGGCCAGGAAACCCAACTACACAACGACACAGGTGGACCAGAAGCTACCTCACAGAAGGACTTCGACCGCACCACCCGCCAGTTAAGTGTGTTATCCCAAGTGCACTTAAACTGATCAGAACAGGACCACAGTAGTCCAACTATTCAGAAACTCTAAAACGGACCACAGTAGTCCAAATCTACATGAGATATACTAGCGAGTGCCCGATGAAGATAGAACAGCTGCATAGACTATCAGCGATCGAACTATTAGCATTGAAAGAGACTTTTTAAGTTAGATTAGTACTTAGAGAACCTTGTATAGAGTAGAAGAAATAAATGTGTGATTTTAACTGTTATCAAAAGGCTGGACTACATATGATTCATAGCCGTGTGAAAGCTAGTGTGACAGTATTCTTTTACCTTTTTTCTATCTATTTCTGTACCCCAACCTTAACACAGAACGAGCTAAACAAATAAATTTATTAAAGTAATTCATAGGGTGACTTACTAGCAGTTCCCACCGAATAAACGTGAGGGTCCATAATTCCATTGTGCAGAGCCCATAAACCCCACGTGACACTCACCATACCCCCCCTCCCCTGATATCTCCCCGTCCCCCCCCCCCATGATGCCTCATCATACCCCCTTGATACCTCCCCGAACCCACTTGATACCTCCCCATACCCCTTGATACCTTCCATACCCCCTTGGTTCCTAACTGTACCCTCCTTGATACTTCCCCGTTGATCGTTTAGCAGGTATGGATGAAAGGAATCGACCATCACCATACCCCCTTATATATACCCGTATCCCCGTTATGCCTACCTATGCCCCTTTAAACCTACCCGTAGCCCCCTTTTACCTACACGTACCACCCCATGCCGATCCTTGGTAGTAGTAGTAGTAGTAATAATAATAATAATAATAATAATAATAATAATAATAATAATAATTATTATTATTATTATTATTATTATTATTATTATAATAATATTAAATATAGAATAATACAAATAGAAATCATAAAAAACACCAACGTTTTAAAATAAAATTTGATATAAGATATTATAATTGTTATTATAATAATTAAATTATTATTATTATTAGTTTATAAATAATAATAATAATAATAATAATAATAATAATAATAATAATAATAATAATAATAATAATAATAATGAATATACAATAATACAAATAGAAATAATTAAAAAACACCAAGGTTTTAAAAGAAAATTTGATATAAGATATAATAATAATGATAATAATAATTAATTTATTATTATTATTATTATTATTATTATTATTATTATTATTATTATTATTAGTTTATAAATAATAATAATAATAATAATAATAATAATAATAATAATAATAATAATAATAATAATAAATTAAAGGTAAAAAGCCTAAATTAAAAAGAAAAATATCCATATTGTAGTGTAAAAAAAAATGGCCCGCGTAAGATTTGAACTTGGTTCGCTCTGGACGGTAGGCGAAAGTTTTACACAGTAAGCTACCAAGGCTTCCTAGAAAAACTATTAATTTTTTGGTCTATATGGGAAAACAGGCTGAAACCTCAATTTGATTTTTAATGGAAGCGCGCGGAATGAGGCTATTGCAGTTTATGGACATTTTGTTTATTTATTTATTTCAGAAACGGTTAAACGTTCGGTAAGGAAATGTCGGCTATAACTATTTCGCTGGTTTTGAGCACACAGCAGGCCGATCCGTAGCGCCCAGCACCTGCCCAGATCAGCGTCCATACCGGACAAACTTTATAGTAGAAGCGAAGAAGGACTTCCGGCTAAGCAATTTATATATTTATATATAGATAGGCCTTTGAAATGCAACGGATCGACTTCACCCTGTCTCGTTGTGTCACTTGGGGCTGACCTGGCCTTTCGTTTTCTGTGCTTGATCCGTTGTAAAGTAATATTTATTTATTTATTAATTTTATTTTATCACTTTTATATAGCGCTTTTTCCAGCTCAAGAGCCGCTCAAGGCGCTGGCCGATACAGGATGTAACTCAAGCCGCCCGAGATGCTCACATGCAGCTTTTAGACACATAGTCAAACATCTGAGCACAAGCCTGGGCGACCGGGGATGGGGAGAAAGGACCTAGTGCGTGCTGGGTGTGTGTATTTGTGTAGCCGGAATTCACCCGTCCAGGACATGAGCATCGCGATCTTTAAATGTAAAGTTCATGCGTGAACAGACAACACTTCGGTTTATACTTTCATCCAAAGTACCAGGGGCAAAGTGTCTCAGGGTATTTTTAATTTTATTTATTTATTTTATTTGTCGTTTTTTATATTTATTTATCTTTTTGATTTTTTGGGGTATTTTTTTTAATAGCTCCACGCCGTTAACGGAGCTTGAATCACTACCTGCACAGGCTGCAATGTTACCGCCTGACATCCAAGTACACTGTGTACACCACTGAGCTAACTGCGCTCCCACAGTAAATTAATGCATATCGATTCAATAATTGTATTCAGAAATCCAAAACACGTTTACCTGTAAATAATTACACACGTGAGCATTGGAATATTCGCTCACAACCCATGTTTCTCTTCCGTGAATTAGCTACACTGCGAAAAGCCATTGCCTAGTCATATTTGCAGATTCTAAACATAAACATGGGCCTGTAAAGTGTGAAAAGAGTGCAACTGGTGTTTAAATGTCGCCCGATGTGGCAATGTGGATAAAAATTGAGTTTGTCACACAGCTACAAAATTCATTTAATCTCATACAGGAAGGAAGTATCATTTAATCTACAAATAGCGGGGAAAAAACTCGCATGTACATGTAATCTACGTATTTTATATAAGTATAGCATACAAATGTAGTGCAATTTTTTGGGGTTGTATGTGTTTTTGTTTGGGAAGTGTAATTTAACCTCACCTACACAAAGCATAAGAGAGAATAAAGATGAGTGTTTGTGATATAAGGCAGTGTGTAATGAAAGATGTTTGCTGCGATAGGTGTCCTTATACAGATGTGTGGTTCAGATAGACTTGTACCGTCGCGACCCCCTCAGTCCCCGGCAGTGTGCGGCCTGCCAAAGTGATATGAGATTCGAGAGACTGGAGATGTCCCGATAGAGACTGAAGATGTCCTGATAGAGACTGCCAGAGATGTAATGATACAGCCGCAGAGACAGCCATCTCATCTCCTGCGTCTAGCATCTCCACTGCTATCTCAATCTGTCACAGCTCGTCTCGTCTAATTAGAAAAACACTATCTATTTGGGGCTCTCGGTACACAGGCAAAAATAACGTCGCTTAGTCATTAAACTATTAATAATTATCCTTTCATAAACAATCTTAAACTCTCTACACTCTCCTCCCTTCCTCTCTTCTGCCCGTCCATCCTGGGCCTGCTCGCGGTGTTAACAGATACATGTGTGAACATCGCCACAGGAACCAGAGTTGGGGGTAAGGGTGGAGGTGGGTGATGCCAATGTCAAATGTATTTTCGTTTCCCTTTAAGCGCAATGTTATCTGCCAATCAATTTATCCATAATAATCGTTGTTAAACCTCAGTGTTGGACTGAACGTAAGCAAAATGTGTCTACAAACATGCAATACTGAAAGCAAGACACAGCCACTGGTGGCGATACTATGCACAACAGTGTTACAATGATAATGGCACTAACAATGCTGTAACACGGTAAAGAAGACAAAGCAGCATCATCCGAACTACTAATTAGTAGTGAACTGAACTCCTGAAACTTACGAATGTAATGATGTTTCATTTGTTAACATTTAAGATCCTCAATTTTTATTATTCGGAAATACTTTTTTAATTCACTCTAGAAGTGTTATAATGGGTTGGTAAAAAAAAATATTATATTCATTATTATCTTTTAATGCCAACCTATATTTAAATATCAAACATAATAATATTAATGAAATGCAAAGGAGTTATGTACAGTATGTGTTTTTGTGAAATGTTTTGTATACTTACTCTTGTGTTCTACATAAACTGTTTGTCTCCCGAATTATGTATAATCTGCAATCGACCTTATAATGCCGACATTATGTTTCTTATCTCAATGAAATACGCCATAGGCGGCCTTAATTAATAGAGGAGATTGAATCATAATGACGGTAATAATGAAACATTGTTTCGGTCAACCAAAGTTGAGAGCTATAAAGACTGATATAGCAGAATGGTTCTCAGTGATAAACCAAATCGGGCGGAAAGCATGTACAGCAGCACACCAAAATTCAGTATACAAATTGAAACATAATCTGGAATATAAATCACACCAGTATCCATAAATATATACTACTGTGATATTCAATTAAAAGGTACGCTAAATGAAATAAACTTGCACGCTTTAATTTTTTTTAAATCCTGACTTTGGTAATACTTCAGACAAGCCAGTTTCTAATCGTTATTTTTACAATCGGATCCTGAATGTGGTCTTATGCGATAGGCGTGTCTAGCAAAGGGCGGATATAACTGAGATTGGCCTTTCAAAGTATTCTGATGTGTTAATAGAGTAGTCTGGTATTAAGCATTTGTGGCGGATTTCAAAGTCAAAACTTAACTACCGTGATAAGACGTCATGATAATGAGGCCGTTCAAAGATGGGATTATCCTGTCTGCTAGCACAGTAAAGGAATAATGAAAAATAACCCGTGTGCCAAATGCAGTATGTATGGCCTGATCTAGATCCAAATGTTTGAGAAATATATACTTAAACAGTATTACTTGCATTGTAAACTAAATCATACATGTAAGCCCTATTTAAAGACTTTAGTTGTTTTTTGTAAAAAGACTATCAGCCTACAATGTCCTGGGATCTTTGAGATTTGACACATCGTATGTCTCTAGCTGGTGAAATCACGACGTTTTTCCCGATTATTATAAATATAATAACATTAATTCAGATGGACGAGGTTTTCCAGCGCCCTGATTGCAAAGTGAGCAAGATTAACAAAAAGGTGACGAACATAGTCTTAACCTGCTTAGCATCTGCACACTGTGAGCGGCGACTGACAGGCCTCATTCATCCATTCACATATAGTACAGTTTTAAGTCTAATGCTCTTTCTGAAGTAACTTGTGTAACGCGGCCAAGGAAATAACACATTATCGTCAAATAGTCGTTAAGCTTTCTGATCTATGCCGCAATATCTGTGACATTTCATTTACAATACAATTTCTGAATCTGAATCAGGATAGAACTAGTCCGAATAGTACCATAGTACATAATTTCCCGATAAAAAGGGACAATAAAGTATCAAAAATAAAAAAAAAAACCTCTGCTTTTGTAAGGCTTAATACGATGGCCAATCAAATAAAAAATTTCGATCAACTCCGACCAGCAGAGCATCGGTTTGCAGAGAAAATTAAAATACATGCCCCATGAAATAAACCGATTGCCATCAAGCATTCATTAGAGTTGATCTTCTTGGCAACAGTAGTAACTCTACAAGCTGTACTTCCCTAAGTATGCTGAATAACCCAGACGATGACCGTGAATACTAGATTTTGATCAGCACGGCGAACTATCATTACACAACCGAACAGACTGGTCGAACTAATGGGACCATATGCTTTCTTCATAGTTAATGTTATCAGAACTAAACACACTGAAGTACACCGCAGTGTTTACTCAATACCAATATTAATTTGTTGGCCGGTTTGTGAGAGTGCGTAATGCTACCTTAAATACTAATTAAGTTCTATATCCGTGAAGAATTGGGGTACAGTACAGAGGGTACTGTAAGATGGCTGGATGCCGGGTAATCAGTGTTTCCCCATCAGATAACAGATCTGAGCCAACCCTGTGCCTGCCTATCGACTGGGGAAATCAAAGACTGTGGGCTCCGATCCCCCGTCCGCCTTATCGCGTCCTTATCTCACGCCCCTCCTATCGTCTTTATCGTACGTGGCTTCTGTGAAAACCTGGGCCAAGAGATGAGAGAGAGAGAGAGAGAGAGAGAGAGAGAGAGAGAGAGAGAGAGAGAGAAAGAGAGAGAGAGAGAGAGAGAGAGCGACGAGCGTCAGAGAGAGACAGAGAGGGAGAGAAAGAGAGACACAGACAGACATAAAATATTAAATACCGTGGGATTACACAAAACTTTTATAAGGATTACGTATTTACTTCTAAATCCTGTCCTATCCTATCCCGTAAGTTGAAAGTCATTAGGGCACCACTGATGATCGTTTAACTTATGTTATTATTTATTATTATTAGATTACTTATGTTAATCTGATGAATAAAATTTGATACAACAACAACAAAAGATCGTTTAACCAGCGTACTCCATCTTTCTCTGTCCTCGGCAGCCCTCATGGCCTCCATCTTTCTCTGTCCTCAGCAGCCCTCATGGCCTCGCTCAGGGTCAAGCCAGTCCATTTCCGAAAGTTGTCCTCCCACCTCTTTTTCTGTCTCCATCTTCTTCTGCCTCCTTGCACCGTGCCTTGCAGGATGGTCTTTGAAAGGCCTGATGCTCTGGTGACTGTCACAAGAGGCTATTTAGACCCTGCACTAAGGCTTCTCGCCTTAACTAGTTCAGCCATGCTTTGGCCTGGGTAACGTAAAGTAGCTGCCTAGACGACACAAGTTAGTTGTGTGCTAAGCATGTGTAAGCTAACGCTCGCTCAGGTAGGCAGTGACCTCATCCCGCTGACGTATAGCCACCACCCCCCGAAAGACGGCGCTCAGATCTCACGAGATTTTCGCGGGCTTTGGCTGACCACAAGTCATTCTTTGTCTAACGCTCACCCGAGACGGACACGTGGAAAAATCTCTCTCAGAAAGACTAAAGAAGGTGACGGGTGAAAATCATTCATCGCAGTATAGCAACAGCCTGACATTGTCGAAAAGGTAAATGATCAAGCTTTTGTTTCATCGCGAATTATTGATATTATTGTTGGATCATGTTTGTGAAGTCTTGCCATGTTTTATCATTGTGAATGTTTGTAAAACTTAGCGTGACCACGTGGCGGACACGCGACCGGTTTCGGCACCACGAGGTAGCATCTACTGTCCAACTGTTTTTCTCTTATGTGTATTATTGCAGACCAGTGGCTGTACCGGAGATTGTTTATATTGTTAATTACTTCTCCATGTGTTTAGTTTAGCCATGATATGTATATGTATAGGAATTATGTTGGAGATCCCAGTGGACCACGGACATAGAAGAATGTTCGTCCCTTGTTTGTATAAGGGATGCGATCTCAACTGAGGGCTGTTTCTGCCATCAGTGAGACGCTCTGCACAACCTTTGTATACAAGGCGTTGCAGAAACTCGTCTTATGTTTTGCAGACGAGCAGGCTAGTTGGTCCGAGGCAGGGATTGACCACTAAGAGTCAACCCTGACATTCGGCTGGCAGTGGAGCATCTAGCACTGAGCTACGATGGCCCCATAGTCAACAACCAAGGATGAGACACCATCACCACACCTCAACACATCAGCTAAGTGCAAGAAGAATTGCACTAACACTGATCTAGTAGGACTGTGCGGTAATCCACTCTCCTGAAAACAAACATTAGGCAAACCAGAACAAATAGCCCAATGATGAGATAGTAGCAAATATCAAGAACAGTAGAAAAATAGACCCATCAAGGAACGAACTATTCGAAGTGAATTTGGACATTTAAGTTAATAGAGTGTTTAGAGAATTATGTATAGAGTAGAGGACATAAATGTGTGATATTTACTGTTACCAAGTGGCTGGACTACCTATGTTTCATAGCCGTGTGAGAGCTAGTGTGCCAGTGAATCTTTTATCATTTTCTCCCTATCTCTATAACCCTATCCGCACACAGACCGAGCTAAACTTATAAATGTATTAAGATTAGTCATAGGGTGATTACACTAGCCGATCCCCGCAGACGATAGACGAGTGGGTAATAGCATTCCACTGTGCAGAGCCCAGCAACAATAGACCCATCGTCACCGTCACCGTACTTCTAAATGCTCTAAATTTTTCTATACATTTAGTATTAACCAAATGATCACCAATAGATTAATCAACAGATACCTATAATGTACTAAGATTTTCAAAATCGTTGGTAATAAATGAAAACTGATACACTGCAAAACAAAACAGGGAAGACATTCCGTGGTGATTACAGTGAAGGAAAGTCCCACATTTCTAAGGCAGCTCCAGTCCGTGTTATCCAAGACATTTATCTGTGAAAGTTCCGCAACTGGAATCGCCATAAAGCACCTTATCTTGGGCCGTTATCGCTGAATCAATAAACCAATCACAGCCTTATCGTGATTTACGCTGACTACGCCTGTCTATCTTAACGATGAATCCATCTTCCTATGTACACGGCCTATCGAGAAATGGCCTGCCGTACATTTAGTTACTAGAATTGTGCGGCATAAATTATGAGTGTACCGCCGTGTATAACTATCACTATAAAAAGGTCTGCATTAAGGCCTATCCACCGATATATACCGATTATATATCGTCCCCTATACGCTTATGTGTCCTGGGACGTTAATCTATATAACTAACTAACTAACTATCCACTATCTTCCTATGCGCCAACAGCTTAATCGTTTGTGGATACGGGCGTTATAAAAACCATCATCATTATCACCACCACCTTACGGGTCCCCTATACGCTTAATATGTCCGGTGACGTAAATTTTACTCAAAAACAAAAACAAAAATAAAAACAAACAAAAAACAAAAAAATCCACCACCACCACCATCATCATCTAGATTTCTCATCATCATCATCATCATCATCATCATCATCATCATCATCATCATCATCATCATCATCATCATCATCATCATCATCAGTTTACCTATAATAGCGTGACATATTAATAGGCCTATTTCGTTGTAAATGTATCTAGAACTGTGAAGCAATACACCATACCGCTGAAATGGCTTTCTTCTGAAATCAAGGTTGGAAGTATGTCAACTTATTTTTGTTACCTTGAATAATCCATGACACTTTTAACAATATTGGCTGGAGTTTCGTTAGTCGTCTTGCGAAATACTACATCAAGAGCAGACAAAATTGCTATAATTTCAGTAAAAACTGAACAAAACTTCTCCGTTTAGTTTCAACTATTGTGATTAGCTTAAAAGGAACAAATACAATAATAATAATAATAATAATAATAATAATAATAATAATAATAATGTATGCTATATACGCGCTTTTCTTCAAATCACAAATCAGGCTCAAAGCTCGGCGATCTGTACCAACACATACATGTTTCACTCACTCTCACACACACAACAACACACACATCCATCACTCAAACATGTGCTGGTGTAAAGGCAGGGAGATTACTATTAGAAGACGGAAAGGAAAGTGAATATTTAGCTTTAAACATCATTTTTGAAGGGAGGGAGGAAACCGGGAAAAAACCCTCGGTGACCTCAATAGTCTCGTATGTAAGTCACATGAGTTCGCCCCTAGCGCGAATCAAACCCGCGACCATTGGCAAAGGAAACCGGCGTCTAACCCACTGCGCGCACCACGCTGCTGATCGCTCTTCAGGGTTCAACCCAATGCTGTAGGAATAGGACAACAGTTTGCATAAAGAATTAAGAATGCTGAGAGATTTCTGACAGTGGCATCAAGGGTGAACTCATAGGCGTTGTATTATATTCCGCAATAAATGCTTGTTTGTTTATCTGATTTAACGTCTATTCAACGAAGCGATTTTAGACTAATTGCCCTAAATGCCCTAAATGCAGTGTAGTTTGGAACATGACTATAAACTGTAGCTGATCAAAGACTTAAACAGTGATAACAATGACGATCCCAGTTCCATGATCTATTAGTGGTCGTAGTGGTTATAGCCTATGCGGGAGTATGCATCAATGTGCCGGGCGATCATCAGTGTGCCGTGCGATCCTCAGTGTGATAAACGCACTTAGCGAAATATCATATTACCTACAACCCGTAGATAACGGACGAAAACTTTAATGATTTCTGCGATATTTTAACCGATTCCATCAATATCAAAAGTTTTTATTTAGATTCACTAATGTACCACTGACGATGACGATGATGGTAATGATGTTAATGATGAGTGAAAGAGTAAGAGAGAGAGAGAGAGAGAGAGAGAGAGAGAGAGAGAGAGAGAGAGAGAGAGAGAGAGAGAGAGAGAGAGAGAGAAAGGGGCGGGGGCAATAAAGAGACCCATTAATTAAAATTAAACAATTTCTCCCCCACCCGCCCCCCCCCCCCCCCCCCCGATCTCTGAATTCGCGTTCCAAAACTGGATGTGGATAAATCGTCCATTTGAACAGTTTTACACTTGTAGCGACGCCCTCTTTCTGCACCCTTTGCTATCACGGATGGCACTGAGGCAGGAAGAGTGAACATGCAGATGCTGCAGCTGTCGTGGGTTAGAGAGGTAGTAAGAGCAATAAGCTGACAACGACAATTACAGCGACGAGGAACATCATTATGGTGGTAGTGGTGGTGTTGGTGGTGATGGTTATGCAGGTGGTGGCCACTGTTGGCAACATCAGCGACTTGTAGGAAGGAGGTGTGACGGTTCTTACTTTTGATGACCTAGATGATGATGACGATGAAGATGACGATAATAATGACGATAATAATGATGATGATAATGATGATCATATTGATGATGATGATGATAATAATAATGATGATGAAGATGATGATGATGATGATGATGATGATGATAATGATGATGATGATTGTGATGATGATGATGATGATGATTAATAGAAAAGTGAGCGGCAAACGAGATGGAGAAGGTCAAATTTCTGATACACTGGAAACGAAAAGTTGAAAAAACAATCTAAAAAGATTGTTAATCTAATAGATATAATCTGCAGTAAAACAAAAAGCTTCCAATAAATATTTAATTTTAAGTATAGTAGAAATTAAAGCTGTAAATGCTCTCTCGTTCACTCACTCACTCTCTCTCTCTCACACATACACAACTACACACACTCTCACACACGTCTTTTTCCCCATCCTTTTCTTCTCAAACAATCTGGATATCCTCCTCTTCCTCATCCTTCTTCTTCTTCTTCTCATCATCATCCTCTCCTCAATTCCACTTAGTGTATCCCTTACCTGCTTTTTCCCCTCTTCATCATGCATAAAGTATTCCCAGTGGGCTTTAATTGTAGGCCTATCTGTTCTTATCTAAGTGAAGCCAAATTGTATCTCTCGTTTTGCGTTTTGAGTGTCACCATCAACTCACTTTATGTTATCGTTTTATTCCCTTACTCGCAAACACCGTTATCACTAGTGCTATCTTAAGAAGAAACAACTGCCCGTTATATCAGTCTGCACTAAGATAACATTTCCAGCTTGGTGATATCTCAGATAACACTTCCTGTTAATGTCAGGACGCTCAATCTTTGTCATCGTTCTTTGTATTATGAATAACTATTAGTACTTAAGAACACTTTGCCAGAAGGTTTATACTTAGGAGTATTTCAATGTCCAAATAATCCGTCAACGACCTCTACGCCTAATATGACTTCACAATCTAAAAATAAAATCTATTCGTCCAGTCTTTTAAAAGTAAACTCAAAAATTCTTATCGAAAATAACGTCTTTAAAACCGTGTCAATGGCTGTTATTGGTATATTATACATATATTAATTTATCCATACTTATTCCTTTTAATCGTAGGGTTAAAACTTCAGCTTATTGCACTATGCTACACAACTTATGGTCAGCAAAAGTTTGGAACTCGGATATCAATAGAGAATCTCTATCAATCTTTATGCTAATCTTTCCAGTAATCTCATCTACATTAATCCAACCCACAATCTCATCAAAAATGTAACCGACAATCTCTCCCACGACATCTGTTTTTTTTCAAGCTATGTAGCTGACAATATCTTCAACAAACTGACGGACAATCTCAAACTCCCTGCTAATCTCTCCAATCAAGCTCACAATCTCTCCAAACAATCTTGGTGACAATCCTCTGGACTGATCAATCTTAGATAACGACGGTAGGCCGTGACTTCATCTTGAATTTATCAGCCTAGTTTTATCTGATGCAAACCGCGTTATCTCCTGACGTTATCTGATGGAGGAGATAACAGGCACGGCCACAGCTTGATACGGACTGATAAAAACAATCGATAACTTCGACGCAATCGGCTCTTACGTTGTGATAACATTGACAGCACAAAACTTGTACACTAACATGCTATACAATTTTAGAACTTTAACCACCTCCTTTTAAATAACTTATCTGCTGTTGAATAAAATTTCCGTTGGTTGTTTATTACAGCTCGATCGGCCGAAAGATAAAATTTCGTTCAAGAACAATACCAGTTAGAAACACGCTAAAGTCCGCGAAACAACGTTCACAACATAGTCCTTGACTTCGAATGATGTTGAAAAAACAAAAATACAAAAACGTGCAACGTTTCAAGACTCAAAACGAAAGCAAGACAAAATGTAAACACCCAATGACACGTCTTAACGCTAAGTATCCATTCCTATAAAGTAAAAAGATCGATGATAAAATTCACAGAACTTGGACACAGATAAAACGTTATTTTCTTACTGTACAATAATATGTACAATATAAAAACAAAATACAACCCGCATTAAATGACAGTATTCTGGATCACCTTATCTTAGGAACAGGTGTTAGCTATATTTGCATACAACTGACTCAAACAATCAATATATACTATGTCAAGAAAACTAAATTCCAACAGATAACCTTCGCAAGAATATGCGCGTGGGCCTACCTAGGCTATAGCGGGCCTACATTTTGCCTGGCAACTTGAAACATCGAACTTTACATTACATTACATGATTATTGCTTTAGGTCCAGCGGACTCTTCCGAGCCAAATCAGGACCGGACAACCCCTGATCCGCATAAAAGATCGCTGAAACAACCCTAGTGGTAAAACTGAAAGCTCTCCACCAGCCAGTCACTTTACAATAAAGACATCCCACGCAGGGGACGCTGAGGCTGTACTCTAAGTTATCGAACCCCCGTTTACAAAAACAAAATAGAATACAAACATCATTATAAATTATCAACAAAACACATACATATAAAATGCCTACATTGCTAAATAATAGCATCATAGGAAGCCCTAGTGACCACCTGGCAGAAAGCGTCCAATATTCCCAAGCTGATCCAACAGACCTCATACACAAATAAGGAGTCTCGCCCCGGAAGAGTTTTCAAGAAAAAAGGTAGATGACTGGTCTAGCGAAGAAGAAGATAGTATAGCAGATTGATAGAACAGAGCAGGAATGAGAAAGAGCAAATGAGAAAGACAGCGACAGTGGGAATTTAAAGAATTTCCAGAAAGTGGGGATACTATTTAAACTGAAATCCCCGGCACCCCAACGGGGGTAACATCGAACTTAAGAGCAAGTATAAATAAAAGAAACGAAGTCAAAGCCATGACAACGAGAATAGATAATACATGTATAGCATAAATGAGAATTTTGGTGTGTGTTTGTTTGTTTGTTTTAATGTTTACAATTTTGTATCGGCTACATTTATCCAGTTATTTTGTCTCGATGCCTATTAATTTAATGCTTGTTAATCTATATGGTTAGTACAAACTTAATTTGAGTTCTGTTAGAACACAGGTTACACAGAAATTAATATTGAATTCGATCTACACACACACACACACACACACAAACAACCACACGCACACCCACACACACACATACACACCCACCCACACACAAGAAAGAGAGAGGATGAGAGGGAAAGAGAGGACCTGCAAACAAACTACAATAATATGTTCAACTTAGAATAAATTTGAAGACAATATTGGAAAGCACGCGCATTTCAGACTATCATTATGCCATTATTTAACCTAAGTCCAGGTGGCTTTCAATCGGTTCACTTACTTCCTATAACAATAATGAACATGCTGTGACACCAATCATAAATTAAATAAGGTAATAAACTAAAACATCACTGTTTGTAAACAAACCTCACCTTTGATAGACTTAGGGTTGGACTGCTTTCTCCGAGACATTTTTAGTGAAAAGTCAGCGTGTTGGAGGTCACTCTATTCCACACACAACACACACACTTTGTGATCTCCTTTCTTTTTTGTCGCTGTCGGCTGCTACATAATATGCAAAACAGGGGAGGTCATCATGCGCACTGACCCGCCAACACTTCCATTTTTCTGCTGCGCGACGACCCTTTTATTGTCAGGTCAAAATGCAAATTACCTCAGTTTCACACGCCGCGCGCGAGATGATGTTCACGCGCTGTGATGGCCGATGTTTTGTTTCACTTTCAGCCACTTTCGTTTTCTACAAAGTAAATTCAACGCGGTATTTCTTGGTCTCCGTACTATCCAACGAGCAATCGCTTTGAGCATCCTGAAAAATTCAGCACTTTGGTCCTTGTTTTAAAAAAGTTGTCGTAGGTCACTATCGAGAAAAATAAGTGAATCTATTCACGACAGTTCCCGTCCAACTGTGAAACAATGCTTGCAGTACCACTGCTGTGACACCGTTCCGTGTAAACTGTCATGTTTATTTACAACATTTCTCCTCCCGCCTACATACTGCTGAGACTATGTCATTAAAGTTCACAGGCACAAATAAAAGCAACTTAGAAAAGACAGCAGATCGAAAGCCAAAGTACAACAAAACACAACACAATTAGTGATTACCGTGAACTTCATACAACTTTGGTAAACTATGCACGAGTGTTGAAAACAATGTTGTGGAACTCCCTGTCGCCGGTGCGTGGCATAGCACCTCTACAACGCTAAGAAAGTGAGTGCTAGGATAGTGGTGAACCATTACATTGTGGAGATCAACGCTTTACGCGATGTTTAGGCAAGTGTGCACGAACGCGCGTCAGACGGTCCTCGAAGTGTGTGTGTGTGGAGAGAGAGCTAGCTAAATGTTGTGTGTTGTGTGGAGTGAATTGCCAGTTCTTTGTTATCACCCACATCTCTCCAGTTGGGCGCTCTGTCACACACCGAGTATCCACAGACTCCTGCAATCGCCGCTCAATTCTTTTTATTCGTGTAGACCAAATCTCTTTCGTGATTTTCAGTTTTCCTCTTAATGTCATTTTGAAAGAGGCAAAACAAATTTTCAGTCTTATAAGAATTTGGAAAACTTGAGGTGCCTCTAGTCGTATAAAAGATGACCATCGGACCCCTTTATCGCGAAAGTACGGCGCGGCAGCTGCAGCGCAGCAATACCTGGAGCAATGGGGAATAGGACCCACTAGCTCTATCCAATGATCGCACCAACATCACTTACTATAATCTAACATAACATTCATAACTCAAACCTATTTCAACCCGAGAACCTAGGTTTGAAACTAACTTTTGAACCCTCGGCCTTTTAGGGAAACTTGACGATGTGGTCGAATCTGTTCAATGCAATGCAATACAATACAGCATTATCCATTTTCTGACCAGTGGCCATCGTCTCGAGCAGTTCTCAGTGAGGTGCAAGTAAGCTTTGCTGTTTAAACAATGTCCCGTTTTCTTATATATGAATGAATGAACATCTAAGTTTAACGTCTACACCCACCATTGGCGATATGGCAGACGTTGATAACCATCCCAGGGAACAAGGGGTAAGGATCTAACTTAACACTGAACCACCAGAGCAATCATACTGATTAAATGGACAGTGAAAATGGCCATTTGTATCTTGCCCATCACGGGAATCGAACCTGGGTCCTCGGTGTGCCACCACTATACCACTTGAGATACTGCGAAGGGACGGTTTTCTCTATAACATCGTTGACGAAAAACTGCCTTAAATGAAATAAACAATAAATAATTGGGCAATTGCCAGACCGCTCCGACTGATTATATAAGGTACTACTATACTAGCTTTGAAATAGCGCGATTCCTTACAGAAATTAGGCTCAATGCGCTCACCCGCAAGTTCTATCTGATACTCTGACTAGCTGAGTGAGTGAAATTTGTGTCTGGCCGTTATCAGCTTATCAGGGCGATGTTATCTTATCGCGGCCTTCCATCTTCGCTCGGTCCACAGGAATAATAGCTATGTAAAGAAAGGCAGGGCTTTTACCGTATTACTCTCTCCACTACTCCGCTGTTTTCAGACCCTCGGCAGCTCTCCCTATCTTTCGTCTTACCTTCTTGAATAACTTTAAACCCTTCTATCACAGACTGTAGACGCTGACCTTCACTTCAGTTATTCCTCCCCCCTCCCCCCACACACATTCTCATACATTTTCATTCGACTCTTCAAAATATAGATTTATTGCTTGTTCTTGTTGTTGTCGTTGTTGTTGTTGTTGTTGAAGAATAGCAATCTTGCCACTGTAGATTGTTCAAACCTATAAAGGGAAAAGTGAAAGCCACAGTTGAAAACCTGTCTTTCCTTTATAGGCAAGACAGATTCACTGCGGCAACAGTTCCCCCGTTGGAGTGCCGGGGGTTTTCAGTATAAATAGTATCCCCACTTTATGGAAATTTAGTGCTTTAAATTCCCACTGTCGCTGTCTTCCTCATTTACTCTTTCCTATTCCTGCTCTGTCCTTCACTCTGCTATACTATCTTCTTCTTCGCTAGATCAATGACCTACCTTTTTTCTTGAAAACTCTTCCTGGACAAGACTCCTTGTTTGTGTATGAGGTCTGTTGGATCAGCTTGGGAGTGTTGGATGCTTTCTGCCGGGTGGTCACTAGGGCTTCCTATGATTGTACTATTTAGCACTATAGGCATTTTATATGTATGCGTTTTGTTGATGATTTATAATGATGTTTGTATTCTATTTTGTTTTTGTAACCGGGGGTTCGCGTAGTTGAGGTCAACCCTCAGCCGTCCCTCGCGTGGGATGTCTTTATTGTAAAGTGACTGGCCGGTGGAGGGCATTCAATTTTCCCTCTGGGGTTGTTTCAGCAGATCTTTTATGCGGATCGGGGGTTGTCCGGTCCTGATTTGGCTCGGAAGAGTCCGCTGGACCTAAAGCAACAATAAATCAATCAATCAATCAATGTTGAAGAATAAAAACAATTTATTAGTATGCTGGTTACTATCGCCGCGTTTTGAGTCTGATTTAGGAATAATAATAATAATAATAATAATAATAATAATAATAATAATAATAATAATAATAATAATAATAATAATAATTTCGTTTATTTATTTATTTATTATAATCAAGTAATTTCTTCTTCTTCTTCTTCTTCTTCTTCTTCTTCTTCTTCTTCTTAACAACAAAACAATTTTACATCGTTCATATTATTATTATTATTATTATTATTATTATTATTATTATTATTATTATTATTATTATTATTATTATTATTATTATTATTATTATTATTATTAACAACACAACAATTTTACATCGTTCGTAATTCATGAAGTCTCAACAAAATAGATGCAATAAATAGATTAAAGAAAGAAAGAAAGAAAGAAAATGTAGTATAAATTCAGAAAGAAAACTGTTAATAGCACAGCAATATCACTGACAAATATTACTCCTATGCATTTTAATTAGTTGAATAGATTTACTCTTAACTTTACAGTGTGTAATAATGTATTTTCAGTTATTATTAATTTTATTATTCCGATAATTTATTGTGATGAAAATTTCGTAAGACCAGTTAGAAGTCATATGTTTAGTACTTAGTATTTAATGAATGAATGAATAAAATAAATAAATAAATAAATGTTTTAATTTAGTATATTTTTGTTTATTTTCTTTCCTTTTAATTTTATTTATTTATTTACTTCTTTCTTTATTTATTTCATTTATTATTGTTCATTTGTATTGTTGTGTAGTGACTGAATTTGTGATCAGAGATTAACAAAGCGATTAAACTGGAATTGAATTGAATTGAACTGAGTTAAAACAGCTCCTAATATGTGACAGGTAACATTAGCTAACTACTATCTTATCTCATCTTATAGTTTATCTTAGAGTGCCACACGTTAAGCCTAGCTTTGTTCTTGGAAATGTCCCTTCGTTCGTTTCGTTTCGCCTACAGGAGGTGAGCAGTGCATGCGTGCATGTGCGTGCGCGCGTGTTGTGTGTGTGTGTAATCTCATTAATTAATTTTATTTTTGAGTTTAAATTTTTATTCTGTTTTATTAGTATTTACTAATTTACTTTTATTCTGTGTTGTAATAGAATTGGTAAACAAACATAATATCTTATCATGTAGTACAAATATTGCAAGAATCATATATAAAATGCGTTTGAATTCATAGAGCACAAAATACGTAAATGATATTCATTGTATATGCCAGCAAACAATGTATATACAACATTCATTATGTGAATATACAACATTATCACCATTATACAAAGCAAATAATGTTTTGATTAAAGAAGATTTTTTTCTATAATCATACCCTTATTGAAAAAGTCGCATACAATATCTTACATACTGACATTAAAAAATAAAAAAAACTTTTTGCGTAAGTACATAAATACGTGTATATGTGTGTATGTTTATGCATTAGTATATGTTTGCGAAAGTCTAATATAATTTTATCAATGAAAAGACTTTAATTTAAAAAATCTGAAAATCTGTGTTTTAAACGCTGCACTGCTGAAGATCATTGCCATATTTATTTCGACATTGCGCGCATTAAGTGACATGGAATCGTTGGCGCCTTACAAGACAACAAAGAGTCAGCATCGACCAGAACTCTTCTTGCATGTTATGTAAATATTATGGCCTGTTAATTGGAAGGATCGTGGAGATTCAAATACTTTGTTCCCGGTGTAACAGGCCGGAATATACCCCTGGCTACTTTATGCCGTGGGTATAATGTAGCCTAGGCGGGTTTAACCCCTTGGGTATAGATCAGCCTAGGCCAGGTCATACCCCTCGCGCCCGGAATATACCCCCACCTAAAGAGATTTAACTCATGGGTTTGTTGTACATGACCGTTTGCGTGACCAACTCTCAGGTAACAGCCTTTTGCTTGCGTGTAAAAACAAAACAAAACAAAAAAACAACTGAGTGAACTCAGCTAACAGCCTTTATCTTGCGTGTAAAAAAACACAAACTAAAAAAAAACTAACCCCAACCCCAACCCTAACTCTATCTATCTATCTATCTATCTATCTATCTATCTATCTATCTATCTATCTATCTATCTATCTATCTATCTATCTATCTATCTATCTATCTATCTATCTATCTATCTATCTATCTATCTATCTATCTATCTATCTATCTATCTATCTATCTATCTATCTATCTATCTATCTATCTATCTATCTATCTATCTATCTATCTATCTATCTATCTATCTATCTATCTATCTATCTATCTATCTATCTATCTATCTATCTATCTATCTATCTATCTATCTATCTATCTATCTATCTATCTATCTATCTATCTATCTATCTATCTATCTATCTATCTATCTATCTATCTATCTATCTATCTATCTATCTATCTATCTATCTATCTATCTATCTATCTATCTATCTATCTATCTATCTATCTATCTATCTATCTATCTATCTATCTATCTATCTATCTATCTATCTATCTATCTATCTATCTATCTATCTATCTATCTATCTATCTATCTATCTATCTATCTATCTATCTATCTATCTATCTATCTATCTATCTATCTATCTATCTATCTATCTATCTATCTATCTATCTATCTATCTATCTATCTATCTATCTATCTATCTATCTATCTATCTATCTATCTATCTATCTATCTATCTATCTATCTATCTGAGTGCATCAGAACAATTACAACACATAAATTAAAGAGTAACGTGAAGGATAAGGTCTTCCGTAGGGGAGGGGGAGTTATAATGGGCAGGAGAGTGTTAAACGAGCCTAGGCCAGATAATACCCAGGGGTATAGTCTGGGCTAGGCCAGTTTATACGGGGTGCATAGTCTGAGCTAGGCCAGTTTATACCCTGGGTATACTTGAGGCGGGGTATAATCTGGCCTGCTACACCGGGTTTTCAGATCCCAAACCTAGCTGAGCCTTTGGGACCAAAAAAAAATTATATATTTTTAAAATTTAAAGAAAGAAAAAAAGGAAAAAAAGGTTCAAGAACTTAGGTTCGGGATCTGAAAATCTCGAAACATAGTTGTTTGAACTTTCACAAAATAAATATAACTAAATGAAAATATAAATAATATTAAAATCAAGGACCCCGAGTCAAACCTAACGTCATCGTGGTGACGTAATATTTATATTTTCATTTAGTTATATTTATTTTGGGCACTTTTCTCTGAAACTAATGGACGGATTTCTGTGAAACTTGGCCGGTATTTAGTTAGAAAATAGTGAACCGTAAACTTTTTTTTTTAAATGCATATCACGTGACGTCATTATGTTGACGTCATATTTTTTTGTTCTAATCCTATCCTATCCTATCCTATCCCATAACTCGGAGGTCGTAGGGGCACCACAGATGATCGTTTAACCAGCGTACTCCATCTTTCCCTGTCCTCAGCAACCCTGATTGTTTCGCTCAGTGTCAAACCAGTCCATTCTCGAATGTTGTCCTCCCACCTCTTTTTCGGTCTCCCTCTTCTTCTACCTCCTTGCACTGTGCCTTGCAGGATTGTCTTTGCAAGACCTGATGATCTGGTGACGTGGCCATACCATCGGAGTTTACCTTTTTTTACCACTGTGAGAAGGTCATCGTATTGTGCAATGTTGGTGAAGTTCTAATCCTATTTTTTCCCAAACTACTGGAGGGATTTGCTTCAAGTTTGGAATGCCCTTAGACTTTTCCTGTTTCTCCCAGATAAAACCAAACTTGTGCAAATCGAGTGATGTAATCATCGTGACGTAATCCTATCTTATCCTATCCTATCCCGTAACTCGGAGGTCGTAGAGGCACCACAGATGATCGTTTAACCAGCGCACTCCATCTTTCCCTGTCCTCAGCAACCCTCATGGCCTCGCTCAGTGTCAAACCAGTCCATTTTCGAATGTTGTCCTCCCACCTCTTTTTCGGTCTCCCTCTTGTTCTACCTCCTTGCACCGTGCATTGCAGTATGGCGTGACGTAATATTTTCAATAATTTATTTTTTATGTAAAAATGTTCTTTTATATCATTATTAATAATGTTCTTATATTGCGCCTTTCCGATTGAAGGGCTACCCTAGGCGCTGGCCGGTGTGCCTGTGAATGTGCATTTCCACGCGAGGGAACTAGCTCTGCACCCGTAAAGATCCAGCAATTGATACTCTTTTTCTTTTCTTTTCTTTTTTTTTTTTTTTTTTTTTTTGGGGGGGGGGGGGGAAGGGTGTGAAGGATGGTGAGGGAGCGTCTTGTTTTGTTAGAAATGGTGATCAATGTTTTAACATAAATTGAAAAGGACGTAGGCGAAATTAGCGTCTTTGTTTTAAAATATATCGACAAAACGAGAGTAGATAAAACACGAGTAGGCGAATCGTGACACACCGTTATCTTATGGCATCAACCAGTGTACCGTGACAAATGACGACGGCGCTCTTTACAAAAACGACGATAATGATGATGATGATGATGATGATGATGATGATGATGATGATGATGATGATGATGATGATGATGATGATGATGATGATGATGATGATGATGATGATGATGATATTAGAGGGAGGGAGTAGGGGAGACTGACATAAGAAGGGAAAACATTCATCGCCGGTTTGGTTCTTGACACTTTATTGTCCATTGTTATAGGAAATTCTGGGTCGCCTCCTCTGGGAAAGGCGTAGTCGCAGCCTGTGGCGCGCCCGAACCCAGCCTACCTAATATTTGTTGCGTTTTTAAAAAAAAATTTTGTTGGGGAGAAAACCGGAGTACCCGGAGAAAACCCCAGAGACACTGCCCGAATCAAAAGTAAATAATATTCGGAGAAACATAACGCCTAGAGACGGAATCGATCCCATACCTGTCAGGCGACATTAGTTTCTAACCTGTGGACAAGGCAAGTTAGTCCCCCCTTAGACAACGCGTGGCGTTAACAATTATAACGATGAAAACGATTAGAACTATTTGCATGTATAAGGCCGTGAAGCCTTCTTAATGTTAATTATATTGATTAGTGATAATGGTATTGATTAATGTTAATCACAACAAACTTCTCACGCTCTGTAATCATGACAGGTGATCAGCGAAAAGCTCGTGAAAATAATAAAAATTTTAATCGGGACAGCAGATCGTTAATAAAAAACAATAACGAGCCGCATTCATCTCGCAGTCGATAATAACTATCAGTGTTGGACTGCCGTTTTACATAATACGATAGGCGTCGACTAGTGTGCTATTGAAATAAAAACAATACTGACAGAAATAATGTCTTTTTTTATAGGCGCTGCAAGCAGTTAAATCGTTGCAGCGATAGCTATCGCATTTTCCTCACATTAATTGTACAAGAAAATGATTCTCACTGGATTACATTGAAGCTTTAAAATTACATCACGCCGAAGTTTTTATAACATCTCCATGAGTTAGTTAATTAGTTAGTTATTCATTGCTTACAAGTTCCAGCGGACTGCACAGAGCCGAATCAGGACCACAAAATCAAAACCACAACTTCGCTGAAAGAGGACCCACCCCTGACCCGCATAAAAGATGCTGAAGCAACCCCAGTGGTATCACTGAAGGCAGCCAGTCCACCAGCTGGTCACTTACAATAAAGGCATCCCACGCAGAAGACGCTGAGGCTATACTATAATTTATCGAACCCCCGTTTATAAAAACAAAATAGAATATAAACATCATTTTAAATTATCAACATAACACATACATATAAAATGCCTATATTGTTAAATAATAATATCATAGGAAGCCCTAGTGAGCATTTGGCAGAAAGCGTCCAATATTTCCAAGCTGACCCAACAAAGACCTCATCATACACAAATGAGGAGATTTGGAAGCGATTTAAAAAAAAGGTAGGTGAATTGTCTAGTGAAGAAGAAGATAGTATAGTAGATTGATAGAACAGAAGAGGAATGAGAAAGAACAAAGGAGAAAGACAGTGACAGTGGAAACTTAAAGCACTAAATTTCCAGAAAGTGGGGATACTATTTATACAGAAACCTCCGGCACCCCCACGGGGGAGGATCTCCATGACTAATCGAACACACATCAAGCATGAATTAACACATTAATCAGTTGGACCAATGAACTGGTTCAACACTTCACCCATTAAACCAAACCCAAGGGCTTAACCAAATAAGGACAACCGCAGCAACAGACGCACAGACTTAGACAACAGGAAATCTGGTTCACGACAATCGCTTACACCCATAGTTACATAGTTATTGTCTAGGACAGATGGGATATGATCATTCCATCATCAGACCCCAGCTTTGAATGCGGTGGGATGTATTGTTACGTTAATGGTCGAAGACGTTATCGCGGAAACCTATCTTATCCTATCCTATCCCGTAACTTAAAGGTCGTTGGGGCATTACAGATGATCGTTTAACCAGCGTACTCCATCTTTCTGTGTTCTCACCACCCCTCATGGTTTCGTTCAGTGTCAAGCCAGTCCATTCTCGAATGTTGTTCTCCCACCTCTTTGATTGATAAGTGTGATCTCCAACATCACGCTCCCCTACGGCCACAAGGCTATGGGACCACCTTTACCTTTTGTTACCTTTGCCAAATGTAGAACTAAATGGGAAAATTCTAAATTAATACAAGCAAAACGTAACATTCTTAGGTGCATAATCTTACACCAAAATGAAAATGGGATTGTCATTTTTAATTGATATACTTTATACCAAAAGCTGGGAAAAGATTCCTTGGAGTCAAGACACAAAATACATTACTTCATTTGGCAATACCGCTAGTGATGTCCATACTTTGTTGTGGACAAGAAGTATATTTTTCATCTTTAAATTAATTGTTAAATAGGTTGCAAGGTATTGGCAGTAAAGCAATTCAAATAGCGCTAGCTGTTTCAGTGCATTAAATTACATTAGTCATTTAAGGAGGCTTGACTTGACTTGACATGAATTGAACTGTTTTGAATTGAACTGACAGACCAGTCTGAAATGTACTCCAGAAAGGGGAGTGAAATCAAAGGGTTCATACTAACGCGTGTTGGAGTACAATTCCCGGAGGTCGCGTATTTTGACAACGTCTTTGACGTATATGTAGTGCGCCCCTTCAAGGATTCAGCCCAATGCACAGTCCGCTACTAGACGTGAAGTGTACGTAACTCTTGTAGACCTGGCAACCGGTTGCTAGACACAAAACATAGACTTTTTAATTTTTTATTGTTTATTAAACTTGGAAACAGTTACATTCAAGAGACGGCTGCCTTAAAAAAATCAACAACATATCCAGTGTTATTTTTAGGCATAGATCTTGGATATGGCGCTATCATCATCATCATCATCATCATCATCATCATCATCACCATCATCATCATCATCATCGTCGTCGTCGTCGTCGTTGTCATCAACGTCTGAGGTCAAGATCAAAATGCGCGACAATTTTTTTTTTTTGGGGGGGGGGGGGGGGGGGGGGGTGCGTCTAAAATTTGCGTATCTGGATTCTAAACTTCGTGTCAGACAACTCACAAGATCGTACACTGCTGTAGCAGTAAATGGCTTACCTCCTGTATAAAAGAGGCACAGACGAACCTGCACCAATTGAGTGGCCGGGTAGCTCAGTTGATAGAGCGTCTTACTAGTAACCGAAAGGTACCTGGTTCGAATCCCGGATTGGCCAATGTGTGACCATATTGTTTTTCCCTTACCATCAACTGGTTCGCTGGTGTCAGAATAATGTGACCAGTAGTCGCCTATACGCTTCGGTGTCGTGGGACTATAACCTACAGTTACATGCACCAAAGGCGTTGATGTGAATTAAAAAAGCTTGAATATTGTGTGCCTGTGGTTTTGGGTGACGCGTAGTGACGGTATATCAACGACTGAAGGAGCCCTTTGCTGTCTTCGCGACGTGACGTTATCGAGGACCCAATGTCTTTAGTTGAGAGCTTCCACATCCATTAGGTGGGGTACTAAACTTTCCTATCATTGTAAAAGTGTATGTGTTTGGTTGTTTGTTATCTACCTCAGAATCTAAAGACAAATTGTAGAATTATGAATTTAGTCATTTTCTGATGAATTACTTGTAATAGGTTTGTTACCATTCTACTTTCTTCCTTTTTTTTCATCTCTATCTTTCTTTCTTTTTTTCTTTCTGTCTGTCTGTCTAGCTGTCTATATTTCTTTGTTTATTGGTTGCACAATACACATGTACCAAAGATCGCAATTTGCATTGGACTCTGTAGAAAGTGTATCCAGATCCCATGTTTGGGGTCAGACTGCTCTAACACGGATACGGACCGGACACACGACACACGTCCTCTGCCCCTTGTTGAAAAAGAGATAGTCGCAGCCGTCTGACCTTGAGCACTTGCTGACACAACACGACGCGTTTGTGACTCCGCCGAACACTCTGACGTTTCTGCTCGTCAGGATTCCGTAGCTGACGTCATAGTCGGTGACCACTGCAAACAGTCGTCCAGCCATCGGCGTGGCTATGTGGCAAGAACATACCATTTGAGTGTACGCCTATTTTCTTCCGCCCTCCCTCCTTCTCCTTCACCCTCTCTCTCTCTCTTCTCCCCCCCCCCCTCTCTCTCTCTCTCTCTTCCTCTCTCTCTCTCTCTCTCTCTCTCTTTCTCACACACATAAATAAATTACAATTTCCCAATAAAAAGGGACAATAAAGCGTTACCAAAAAAATAAAATCATCATCATCATCATCATCATCATCATCATCATCATCATCATCATCATCATCATCATCATCATCATGTGGGTAAGAAACGTTTGTGTGTGTCACTGGTCAACTATTCAAGTAAGGACACCTACAGGAATGAGATCGAGATCAAAACTATTTGCCACATTTATCGTGTCTAATATTTGCGAAAATTTAATCTAGGTTTCATGTCCGAACGTTCAAAGGTTGCCTGCTATAATTACTGGGTGACTTAAGCTTATACCCTTTAGAATTACCTATGAAGGTGCGAAAACTTTGGTCACGCTATCAGCGTGTGTTGAAGAGCTTTGCGGCGACGTTAGAAATGACTTTTAAACTGCGTACGCGCTTATTTGACCGCTGTTACCTCAATAAAGCGTATTAATAAACTCTTCTATGATCATACGACCTCGTGTAAAAGTTTTGGGGAAAAAAGGCCTCAAACTCACTTTCAACAACAACAACAACAACAACAACAACAACAACAGCAACAACAACAACATCAACTAATAGTACTCACAAAACTGGAATAGAGAGTTCACCACAGTCCAGATCGCATCCAAAAGCAATGGTAAAAACATCCTTCTCACACACGATAAAATAAATAATTCAAAGGACGCGAGGACGATGATGACGACGGCGTCGAAGAGCAAATAACGATTGCAGCAACGACGAGGGCAAAGTACATGTCACAGCTTCGTGATTTAAAATGAACTGTAGCGGATAGTCCTACGGGATCCGGTGCCTATTACATTTTCGTTAAAATATACTAGAGATGGGCAACTCACAGTTAGAATGTTCTTATATATGGAACAGCTCAAGGAGCTGATCAAACAGGAGGAGGAGAAAGAAGAAGAAGAAGAAGAAGAAGAAGAAGAAGAAGAAGAAGAAGAAGAAGAAGAAGAAGAAGAAGAAGAAGAAGAAGAAACTCTTTTTTCCTGTCCTGGTAGTCAGATATTTTATCTGTACTCTACATTTCAAGCCTGTCCGAGCTTTCTTACAATTTTTATGAAGAAACACAAAAAGTAAGATGTTCAAATGAATCGTATTGCAGCAGTTTTGTATTGCAGCACCTTGCACATTCAAACGCTTTTGCTTGGATTCACTACTGTTTCAGTGCCGCTTGTGAAGTCGAAGCAGTCTGTGTTCAATTTAAAGCTAACAAAATATCATTGACTCCGACCGACTTGAGCTGAAAAATATCCGTCGAACAGGTCGGGTAGCGATCCAACCTATCCGGCAGCCGGTTCTACCTGTCCCGGACAGTCGGTTGTGTCGAGTCCTGAGAAATAGAAGAAGAAGAAGAAGAAGAAGAAGAAGAAGAAGAAGAAGAAGAAGAAGAAGAAGAAGAAGAAGAAGAAGAAGAAGAAGAAGAAGAAGAAGAAGAAGGGAAAAAAAGAAGAAGAAAAAGAACAAAAACAACAACAAGAAAAGCAACAATAACAACCAATTTAATCAATGTATTATTATTATTATTATTATTAGTAGTAGTAGTAGTAGTAGTAGTAGTAGTAGTAGTAATAGTAGTAGTAGTAGTAGTATACTATTATTAGTATTAGTATTATTAGTAATATTAGTATTATTATTAATTTTATGGCATTGTAATAATGCATTTTAATAATTCAATTCAATGGAATTATTTTATATTTGTGAAGAATATGTCTAAAATATGTACTTGACACTGCTCACAATTTTCCTTTTATTTATGTGGGCTATAAAAGATTCTGTATTGTGTATTCCGTATTCTGTAACACCACCACCACCAACAACAACAGCAGCCATACCAACACCACCACCAACAACCACAAAACATACAATGCTTCTGTTTACGCACTTCCTCACCCTCATAGTCTAAATAATTTGTTTGTATTTTTTATCATCCGCCATAATTTATTTTGACAACTTCTTTTTTCTATTAACACGTTGTTTTATTTATTGCGTCTATTCAAATAGCCATAGTACTAGTTACAGCTTGGAACATAGTGAGAGGGTGAGGGGGTGAGGGTGGGTGGAGGGAGAAGAAGACTGGTTTTTATTAGTCTTAAGGATGTTCAGTATAATAATTATAACTTTTGTGATTCGCCTGTGTTTGTCTCGTGTATTCGATCTCTGGTTAATTCTACCTCCCAATTATTGAGAAAATAAGACCGGATCAAATCAGAGGCTGGTGCGGACTGTTGCTCTTGTTGCTGTTATTGCGTTTTGCTGCCGTTGTTTTTTGCTATCGCCACCACAGCTGTCTTTCTGTATGAGTGATTCGTCCCTGTGGTCAGAAGTACACGTGTGCGTCATTTAGCTGTATATCCACATGGCGAAAACCGCGCAGAGCACAAGCGTTATCCCTTTGCACGTGAGGTAACCATAACAAAGAACTAATCGTGCGTTTCTCTATTCGCTGCCGCTCCGCGCGGAAAATCGACATATGGATGGATACTCAGCTTTTAGTATTTTGACCGTCATGAATGTGAATTACATAGTCAGAAAACCCTTTGAGATTGACATCCGCATTTTAAAAACCAGTTTGTTTGAAACAGGCGTGAACCATAAAATAAAAGCCTTATGGATGCGATGTCTGGATTATGGTAAATAGTCTCTGCGTAGTGGTACTTAAGTCAACTAGACTGAGTGAGACTGAGACTTTATTCGTCTATGAAATTTACATTTTCGACTGCACAAATATAGTAAATGTAAAATGTAGAATGTCTTTAAAAGAGTGACCTGTACAAACAAAAATAAATAGTGCAACATATAAACTATTAAAACAACTACTATCCCAAACATACTTGCGCTGTACACTCTCGCATACACCTCTCTACACCATGACAAACCAACGCCATCACCCACAAACACCAACCACAGGCGTACAACACAGGCAACCCATGTACAGACATCATCATCACATGCTAAGCCAAATCACAATACAGGACTGTTTGAAAAATTCACAGGTACACACACACACACACACACACACGCCCGCCCGCTCTCTCTCACACACACACACACCCCACCCCCCACCCCACACACACCAATAACAATTGCCCTTAAACAATAAACACTAGCCATAAAGAAACTAAACAATAGCAATAACTACGGCCATTAAAGGGTGAAAACTCCATACATATTTATATTAGCCTCCAAATTACCACAAATGTTTTAAAACACACAGTTCATCTGGTGCCACATTATTTAAAACAACAACGACGACGACGACAACAACAACCACACAAAAATAACCCACTCAGGTTTTCATACAGAAGATAGGCTATCCAGTCAGCTAATTAAGGTTAAGCTTACTGACAGAAAACCACCCTATTGCCAGGAACGTTTTAGAATTACTAGTTCTAATTCAATAAAAAATGTCTAGCGCCTTGTATTTCAGAAACAAAAACAAAATTAATAACACGTTACTTGTATAGTCGTATTTTGAAATAAATTATAGTCATCTGGTCTTAACATCAGTAAGCCACGTTGTAATTTTGAAAGTACATAAATTGTAAATAATTATATAATCATCACATGATTATTCTAACATCATAATTATCTCGACAGTGAAAATAATGATATGGTTCATTTTGTGGGAATACGTCGAAACCTGGCGAATGACCCGATTTAAAGCACTTTAAAAATGTGTTAAAAATTGCAATGCATACAAAAATGTTTGACACTTATTTTTAAATCATATGAACAGAAGTAATAGAATATTCATTTTAAAATTGTTAAGTAATTAAAATCATATTTTGATTCAAACGTATTTGAAAAGAAATAGCTGTACCTGGATCAAAAAAGCGAAATCACAAATCAGCAAAATAATTATTTGAAGTAGTTTGTTGTATTTGAGTTCAAAAGTGAAAGCGGTCGCTCGCTCGTACAGAGAGAGAGAGAGAGAGAGAGAGAGAGAGAGAGAGAGAGAGAGAGGGAGAGAGAGAGAGAGAGAGAGAGAGAGAGAAGAGAGAGAAGAGAAGAGAAGAGAAGAGAAGAGAAGAGAAGAGAAGAGAGAGAGAGAGAGAGAGGAGATTGTGTATGTGTTCATTGTGATGCGAAATATGATAGTGCTAGAAGCTACCATAAGATGGCCAGTGGTTGATAACAGTGTGCTATGGCCGTGTCAGATGCTAGTCACATAATGGATGGCAACAAACGGCACTGGAACGAAAGGCTCCCGGTACCAGAGACCTCGTGCATGGAGTGGTCCTAAACACATTGTCCTTGACTATGAAGGTGTTCAGTTCTATCAATCTCATTTTATGTCCAATCACACATTTAATAATAATAATAATAACGTAAATTTATATTCCTGAACAATGCCCAGGCTCACTGTGCTTCACAATTAAAACTTAATTTAAGAAATATGTAACACATTATACGTAAAACTTCACACTTAAAAAATGAAGTCATAAGAATAATACAAATGACAGAGCCATGCATAGCACAATAAAAACAATCAAAACATATCTGCGGCACACACTAAAATCATTGACTTAATTTAAGAAATATGTTACACATTATACGTAAAAACTTCACACTTAAAAATGAAGTCATAACAATAATACAGGAGCAGTGACATAGCCGTGCATAACACAATAAAAACAATCAGGACACATCTGCGGCATACACTAAAACCATTGACAATGACAATACATGTATACAAAACAATAAGTTAAAAATTAGGTGATTATAGACAGTTTAAATTAGGTATTCAAAACAAATTATTTCATTTAAAAAAATTAAAAGCATACCATATAAACGTTTACAACAGGAGAGCTTGACCCAATTTATTTTTTAAATTTCACAACTACTGTAACACTGGACAGTCTGGTCCTGATTTGGTTCGAAGAGTTGTTGTTTTATTCCATTTAAAGTGCAGGAGGCTTGCGCCTATTTACACTAAAAAAAAATCCGCTGGACCTAAAGCAATAACCATGTCATGTCATGTAACACTGGAATAATACACAAAATTCCATATTCCATTGTAAGTCCATATTGTTTAAAACATTCCATTGATAGCTCAAATGTGTGATATAGGCTTGCATGACACATACATTGAACGTCTGCGGAATATTTTGAATTCAATGCGTTTAGTCCTATTATTTACATTAACTTAGACAGTGGTCTTCAACAATTAAAGCATAGTTATCTTTGGAATTCTATTAACTTCTGATGACCGACCGGCGCTTTCTATTAATTAATACATTTCACGATTACATATATACTTAAATTAGTTCTAGTGACTTCCTTCGTGCTCCCCTATCGGCTAACCTGTCACGCATCATTCCATAGAATTCCACAATGTGACGGAACCCAGCATAAATCAACATTTATTCATCTATGTTGTTTGTAGATTATAATCACACGACACTTTCGCATATAGGTGACTACTGGACCGATTTATACTGACACCAGCGGGCCAGTTGTTCGTAAAGGGGAAAATAATATGATCACACGTTGACCAATCCGGGATTCGAACCAGCGACCTTTCGGTTACTAGCAAGACGCTCTTACCAACTGAGCTACCCGGCCCCTCTTTATTCATCTAGAAAACATGAAGGGTATTATAGTCCAAGCTTAGGCATGATAGGCCTCTGCTAACACTGTGTAGAAAGGAATAAAGAAACAAGGGTAATCAACCGATCAACTAATCAGCAAATGAATGGCGGTGATGATGAGAAGGAGGATGAAGAAGGCAACTATTTATTTATTTATTTATTTATTTATTTATTTATTTATTTATTTACATTTGTACTTTCCTATAGTTTAAATGTGCGGTTTATTTTTAATTTATTACAAATGGTAGCGCGATTTGAAAAATAATGTAAGCTCACTTGTCATGACTAACAAGGATCATTGATTGTACAAAAACTTCATTTCTTTTTGGCGCGGCCTTTTTGTGCATTTAAAGCATTTTAAACATAAATCATGTAAGTTACGACCACGCAGGCGTTATAACGGATAATAAATAACTAGAATAAAGTGTTTGATATAACAATAGAAGATTTATTTATTTATTTATTTATTCCGATGATATGGCCACGTCACCAGAGGCCTTGCAAAAACCATCATGCAATTCACGATGCAAGGAGGCAGAAGAGGGAAACAGAAAAACAGGTGGGAGGACAACATTCGAGAATGGACTGGTTTGACACTGAACGAAGCCATGAGGGTTGCTGAGAACAAAGAAAGATGGAGTACGCTGGTTAAACGATCATTTGATGTGCCCCAACGACTTTGAGTTACGGGATAGGATAGGATATAATAGGATAGGATAGGATATTTATTTATTTTTTTTAAAGACGCATATAACTTTTTGTGTTTTTATAACGACCCCTGAATCACACAGAAAGACACAAACGTTTAAAAAAAAGTTTCGGAAACAACCTTTGTTGCTTAGTTTTACTGCGCAGAAAATGAAATAATTAATACATTATATATTATTTAAGGTGGGGTCCACGCAGGTATGATTTATATTTAAGGTATGTGGGCGCATTTTCCATATTATTAAGGGGAAACTAAACAGTGAGCTGCGGGTATTGAAGCTCGCGAGGCGCTATTATATCGAGAATTTTCAGCGGGGCTTATACAAGCGAGACACACAAAGTCGCGTTAGATTTCGGCCTCTAATCTACCGGATAAGGACGCTAAATAATCTCCAGTCTGCTGATAATGTCCACCAATTTGGACACACCTGAGATAAGAGCAGAGATAAGATGAGGGGTGGGGGTCTCGCGACTCCGCACACAAACCTGCGCTGAGCTTTAAAGTTAAAGCGTTAGCTCTCATACACGCTACGGATCGTTGCCATCCTTTATCGCTCTGCCAGGATAAAATATTCCATAAAACCTAATATTAAAAGAGGGGAAAAAAGATAATACGTGTCGCGCATTTAATGATTTATGGCTGCCAAAGCCTAGAAAGTTCACTAGACAGAAGAAGACCAATGTTCAACCGGTTACAGAAGAACACAGTGCGCGGACAGTTCTGTAATGTATTTGATTGGCTCATCAAACTTAGAAATTGCGAGTCCGTGTTACCTGGTTAGAGCAGCCACCCTAGTGAAGTGTACCTTTCCCAGCTCAACTGACAACATTGATTATTATTATTTTAAATAGACATGGAATATCTTCAAATGAATTAAATCAAACCCGAGAGTAAATCTGTCCGATCTCGCAGCGATAAATCAAAATGTCGATTTCCAACAAATAAATAAATAAATAAATAAAATAAAATTCTCTCGTCCATTTCACTTTTTTTTCAGATCATGGACTCGAACCTCGGAACAAGACAAGCGTCGCAATGGGTGTCTCCAGAGACCTTAACTACCCTCAGTGGCAAAATGCAAGTAAAACAACGACCCAATCCCTTTAAAATTGGAGGGGAGATAAGACTGCAGGCAGGGTAAGACGGCTGCCGTGAGTTCACCCAACTTTCCTACTCTTGCTGCTGGTGTTTATTATTGCTCCAGCACTCTATGTCAATGATTTCGCTATACATCGCCAGTCAAAACCTATCTCGCTATAAAGATGTTTGCTCTGCTTGTCTCCCTTGGCAAATACTCCACGAGTTATCGATCCTGATAAGTGTTATGCAACGCCATATTTTTTTTAATTTTTTTTTAAGATTAGAGTCGTCTTCAGGCTGTTCAGAAATCTCGTCTAAAACCAAAAATGGCGTCCTACGTGGAGCAAGACTTCGCCATTAAAAAATAAATTTAAAAAATCCCTCAGAATATTGATATTGAAAGTCACTATCAAATTGACATAAGTTATAACTGTCGGCTTGAAGTAAGTTATTGAAAGTCTTAAATCCAAGCCTTTCTTTTGATCTTGCAGCCTGATTGTCTATTGATACGAATTATAGGCCATCACACCATAAATCAAGAAACTCTTATCCACATATATTCTGGAGAAAGTTGTCTCAGCGTCACAATGAAAATGTCATAATCCGCGATTCCCGCCAAAGAACAAAGCTTGCTAGACCGCATTACGGTTGTTTTGAGGACACTTCTAGTGCTGTAGGATTCATAAGCACGCGTTATTACTGGGAGACACGCTTAAAGGTTGGTTTAATTAAGTTTGATGCAAAAGAAGAAGGAGAGGTGAAGAAGAAGAAGAAGAAGAAGAAGAAGAAGAAGAAGAAGAAGAAGAAGAGGTGAAGAAGAAGAAGAAGAAGAAGAAGAAGAAGAAGAAGAAGAAGAAGAAGAAGAAGAAGAAGAAGAAGAAGAAGAAGAAGAAGAAGTATGGGTAGAGATACAGGACAGGAGGGAGGAGATAAAAATAATAGGAGAAATTACGGTAAACAAACTGTTCTCATGCATATAGCGCACCTACCAGTTGAAGGGGTTCATCAAGGCGCTGTCGGAAATCAATAGTCCTATCTAACCTGAGGCGCCCAATAGCGGAATGGTAAATGCCCAGGACATTTTTGACAATTGTAATTGTTTTGTTAAAATTATATAAAGGACATTGTTTTTAATGTTTTAGACTATATTTCTACTTTTAAAACCGTGGTATTGCTTTTAAGGATTGTTTAAATTATGACATTTGTATACCAGGATTGTCTCATGATACTGTTGTTTGTAAATATGTCTACGCACACCCAGCATGCACATAATTATGTCCTTCTCCCCCATCCCTGGCTGCCCAGGATTGTGCTCAGTTGTCTGGAGCGTTATTACAATGCGCCCAAAGGCTGTAAGTTGGCGCCTCGGGCGGCTAGAGTTAGATCCTGTATCGGCCAGCGCCTTGAGCAGCTCTTGAGCTGGAAAAGCGCTATATAAGAACGAATAAATAAATAAATAAATAAATAAATACGCTTGTTATTAGGTGTTTGATTGTCTACGCTAATGTGTATTTTGTGCAAATCTGTATGTTGTTTTTAATGTAATAGGCCTGATATTGTCATTTTTGGTTCTGTTTGGTTTTGGTGACTGCTGTTGTTATTGCAATGTTAGTAGTATATATATTTAATGTTATTTTAGTGTTTTAATCAAATTTTTACAATAGTTTTTACTGTGAAGAGCAGTGTGCCTTATCTTAGATCAGGAAACTGCGCTATATAAATTAGATTACATTACATTACATGTTTATTGCTTTAGGTCCAGCGGACTCTTCCGAGCCAAATCAGGACCGGACAACCTATAAATTAGATGATGATGATGATGATGATGATGATGATGATGATGATGATGCTGCTGCTGCTGCTGCTGCTGCTGCTGCTGCTGCTGCTGATGATGATGATGATGATGATGATGATGATGATGATGATGATGATGATGATGATGATGATGATGATGATCAATCTACTATACTACAGTATCTTCATCTTCGCTAGACCAGTCACCTACCCTTTTTTCTTGAAAACTCATCCGGGACAAAACTCCTCATTTGTGTGTGAGGTCTGTTGTATCACCTTGGGGCCATTGGACGCTTTCTGCCAAACGGTCACTAGGGTTTCCTATTATATTAATATTTAGCAATGTAGGCTTTTTATATGTATGTGTTTTGTTGATATTTTATAATGATGTTTATATTCTATTTTGTTTTTGTAAACGGGGGTTCGAATAATCAGAGTATAGCCTCGCGTCCTCTGCGCGGGATGCCTTCATTGTACAGTGACCGGCTGGTGGACTGCCTTCAGTGTTACCACTGGGGTTGTTTCAGCAGATCTTTCATGCGAATCAGGGTCACCGATGGAGTCCTCTTTCAGCCAAGTCGTGGTCTTGATTTTGTTGTCCCGATTCGGCTCTTTGCAGTCCGCTGGACCCTGTAAGCAATAAATAACTAAGTATTGTATTGCATTGTATTGTATTGAATTATTAGGGACATGATCCGTCCTATTAGGATTAAACTATACTACTCAAAATAATTGAAGGGCCACTCTCATATTTCATTTAGTTTAATTATTTTTTGCTGCTATCAATAGTATCGCTTATATTGCTTTTTTCAAAACTTATTCAGTACAGTAACATTCAAGACAATCTTATTCTGACAAGTAATCACATGTGTGAGTTTTGAACTTTCTGCACTGAGTTGAAAAACAAATCCAATATTTATTTAAAAAAACAACAACTAAATTTACTGTTGTCTTGCTAATAAAGCAAAATTTTCAACATTAAAAAGTGATTTGCACGTGAAAGGCTTGAATTTTGTGAGTTCAGTTCAACAATCGGCGCTTTTTTCTGGGTATAAATGGCAGCGCTTTTGCTGCTTTTCTAACCATGCCCCTAAGGCGACGATTGACTGATGCGGATAGAGGCAGAGCTATTGCATGGCTTCAGGAAGGGGTGAAGGTGAGAGAAGTTGGCAGGCGGCTGGGAGTGTCCCACTCCGTAGTCCAAAGGCTGCGGGAGCGCTTTAACAACACTGGAAGCGTCCAAGAACCAAGAAGGTCCGGACGCCCCCGCGCTACCACTGCAAGACAAGACCATTTCATCACCCTGTCAGCTCTGAGGATGAGGTCCGCTACAGCAAACACCATCAGAAGACAGCTTCACGCAGCCAGCAATGTTAACGTCAGCGACCAGACAATTCGCAACCGTCTACACGAGACAAACCTGCGATCAAGACGACCAGCAGTACGGCCTTTGCTCACCCCAACTCACCGTGCAGCGCGTTTGGCCTGGGCTCGGCGTCATTTGGTGTAAACTAGGCAACATTGGTCAAGGGTGCTCTTTACAGACGAATCTCGGTTCTCCTTGTCTTTCAACGACCGTTAAGTGAATGTTTGGAGGCGTCCACTGGAGCGTTTTGCTGATGCGACGGTGCGCGAGCATGACCGCTTTGGTGGTGGATCTGTCATGATGTGGGGTGGCTTCGCATTAAACTTCAGAACACCCCTGCTCCAAATTCATGGCAACTTAAACGGTATTGGCTACAGGGATGACGTCCTACAACCTAGGGTTCTCCCAGCTCTGCAGGCCATTGGGGAAGGTGCCATACTACAGGACGATAATGGCAGACCCCACCGAGCGCGTATCGTCAATGACTTCCTGCAGCAACAGCACGTCATAAGGATGGATTGGCCGGCTCGATCACCCGATTTGAACCCCATAGAACATCTGTGGGATGTCTTGGGTCGACAGACACGGGCAAACCTCCCTCCAGGAGCTAACCTTGAAATTCTGGCCCAAGTTCTCCATCAAGAGTGGTTGGCCATCCCAGGAAACATCCTCCATAACCTGATACGGTCCATGAGACAACGATGCCAAGACTGCATTGATGCAAACGGTGGCCACACCCGATACTGACTCTATAGATTTTTGGTTTCTGTCACGTCCCCCGAGCGGGTTCAGTGACGTCAGCACATTAAGCGAGTGAAAAGGAATAAAACTCAAACAAAATAAACTAACACAAAAATGCCAGAATACAGTCACACTCTTTTATTCTACAATCAACATACAAACACAGGACAAATGGGAACTAACCTTCCCCCAACCCCTAAATAGACCCCCGTCCCAATACTAACTAACAATTACCCCCCCTTGCAACAAACCCCAAACAGAACTAAACAACAGCAGTTTCTTTACAAGTGTGTACAACAAAGTCAAAATCAACAAATCAATTCAAAATGCAAGTCTTCAAATAATAAGCAATGGCGTTGAATCGTAAACTATTATCTAGGCGAAGCTGTGGCACAGAAGTAATGTCTCAATGTTCTTGTCAAGTAGCTCAGAGAGCTAACAGTCTCTTTCACAATAAGTGGATGATTCTTCTAACTAAATGGATATGTTTTTAGGTGCGTGCTATGTGAGTCTGTGTGTGCATGAATTAGGTATGAAAACCTCCTGTAAATGTGTTGCCTCGATACATAGGCAAAACCTGCAGCAGTGTAAGAGATCACCACAACACTACTCTGTTGTAGAGACAAAGGCACACCCCAGGCTGGCTAGGACCCAGTCAGCGTCAGCAACAGCAACATCAGTACAGCATAACAGGCAACATCAAAGGCAACAGCGTGGAAATAATGCGTAGAAATAAACACGTAGAAGTAATAATCAGCCCACACCTGTTGACATATACACAGTCTTAACAATATGCCCACAAAACAATAAACACTATATAATATAACATAACACGCCGTCCTCCGTCCACCATCTTGACCTGTATAATTATGAATACCATGATAATAATACAAGATACTATACACACATTTCAATAATATAAACCAACCTTTGATGCTTAATAATTCACATCTTCTTTACACACCAATGTTTATATAAATATACATAATTATCGCAACCACACTACAATCTCACAGTCCTGATTCATTCCGCCCCCCATCACCACCGTCACCCCCAACAATTATAGCACATCACGATTACCTCCCTTCATCCATACTACTTTGCCATACTATACTGTAACATGCTTCCTTCATAATCATCACTTCATCTTTCTTCAGTATAATACATTCTATCGCTCTCTCCATACATACACCCTCACTCTCTCACTCTCCCTCTCTATACTCCCCATCGTCGCCTTTGACCCACTTTCATAACAACAACAGCAACGACATTTCCCCCATCACATATACAATAAGAAAATCATAAGAAAATCATATAAAATCAACAAAATTCATTATACATCCTAAAATACATCCCCTTCCCCACACTCATTACCACTCATACACGTACGCAGTTCTCGGAGCGCGCCACTAGAGAATTGAATGACAGGATTTGCTCACCTTACAGGCCTCGGCTTGTGACGCCCTTTACCCCAACACCACAACACGACACAACACTGTCACAATACAATGGGTTAGTCTTTTTTTGAGAGTCACTTTCTCTTGCTATTGCACGTTATTTCACTTTCCAAATAACACTTATACTGAGGATGAGGACACCTTAGCTCTGGTACAGACACTAAGTCTTGGTGGGTGTTCAATCGAGAACTACACACACCTTAAGTATGGAACTCTACATTCGTTGACGAATGGCAGTTAACATCTTCCTTCGAATTCTAAACATCCTTATCCCGACGAGGGCATAAGACCTTGGGTGGCTATATAAACAATAAACACACCCTTCCAACAGTACCCTACACTACAATGACCTCTGTCACAGGGTTGCTGCCTCGTTAGAAATCGTTCCTCTCGCAACAGCATCTCAAACCACTCTACCCTCCAAAACCGCGCCGGCCACAAGCAAAATAGTCGAGCTCTCGTCAGTATGCACGTTCTTTATTGCGCGTATCCCTATTCGAAATTGGCCGACTCCCTGGCTTCTACGAATCGCACGGACTTTACGAAACTGCACTTTCATACGCAAAAAGTAAATCGGTCACGCTATTCTATGTACACTATATACGGAGAAGTGTAACTTCGTGAAAAGTATAATCCTCCCTGCTATCTGAAAACTCGTGTCGTCACAGTTTCTAAAGTTTTGATTTTGTAAATGAGGGGTATGTCCAGTTAAATTGAATTTACTCGAATTTTAAGCGACTGATGTCTAAAATCTTTTTTTGTTATTGATGCAGAAATGATTGCAATAAAATATGATAAACTAATAAATTGAATTCGTGTTTCTGATTTAAAGAGAGACCCATATGCCCAAGTGGCCCTTGTATTATTTTGAGTAGTATATATTCCTCCAAGGATCTACTCCACCCTCAGCTGACCCCAACCCCACGTTTGTGGTACCCAATTACCGCTACTCGCTTTGTGCTGGAAAGGGTTTAAAATTGGGAATAGGCATCCTACCCGTATGGGTTCACATCTCTGTGTTCTCAGCTCACTAATACGCAATGCTGCAAGTTCAAGCTAGTACGAATGAATCATAAAAGGATCTACAGAGCAATTAAGACTAAAACCTATAATTAATCACGTGATTATGACAGTCAGTACAAACTGGTATTTGCAATCTTCCAGTCGTTCATCAAGATAGCTTAATGCCGTCGGAAATCTCGAGGTCACGTGACTTCCGTGTGAAGCTCTTGATCTGGCTGGTGTAGTGAAGAGATAGGTGGCACAGGGAACACGATACTATCTTTGTCAACACTCTGCTTGCTCAACTCAAACAAAGTAAAACCAAAACAACCCTTGAATAATTTAACTTTTAAAAAAAAATTTTAAACTACAAGTATTATCATTTATTTCGAACTACAAAGCTTCACGATAACGCACAAAAGAGGTATAGAAAACAATTCCGTCAGCTTTCTATCCTGCTTCAAATCAGTCAAATAAAACGTGAAAAGAGAACAACGTGTTTAAATGTCCCCCGATAGACCCCAACCTTTAATAAGGTTTAGGACAGAGCAATTGTAGTGTAAAGATGAAGACTTTACTGTAACCCCAACCACCACCACCCCCCCTCTCTCTTTCTCTCTCTCTCGCTCTCGTCTCTGTCTGTCTCTCGCTTTCTTCTGTCTCTCTTTCTCTCTCAAAGCTTTAAATTAGTATTATCTCCACAATTTGTGTCCGCGATCGTTTGCGGACGAGGTGGTGTGTGTGTGTGTGTGGGGTGTGTGTGTGTGTGTGTGTGCGTGTGTGTGTGTAAAACCTCTGTGTCCGGGATCTCAACGATCATCCTTGTCCATTTGATCGAATACTTTACGGAATATAACCACGCCTATACAAACGAGTAACAAACATAATTTTACTTGTTAACGCTAGTAAGTAATAAGTAAACTTACTCTCTTGAGTTTACCCGACCAAACAAGTAGAAAGCTATTATTGGTCTAATCTATTTTATTATTTATTTTCCACCGAAATCTGCCAAATTTTCAAGTTTCACCGTCCTCATAAGTATTTTGCTAAACTTTTAAATATGGCAACATTTGACGCTGACAATAACAACAAATAATTATTTATATTACTGAAGGGCGGAACAACAGATGGTGTTGGGTATTTCATCTCCAATGTTGACTCGTTTGTAAAATTGGGTCGTACTAATTGTAGGTTGTAGTCACACGACACCAGAGCGTATAGGCGACTATTTGTCACATTTTTCTGACATCAGCTAACCAGTAAAGGGAAAACAATATGGTCACACATTGGCCAATCCGGGATTCGAACCAGGGACCTTTCGGTTACTAGTAAGCCGCTCTACCAATGAGCTGCCTGGTTGCACTCGCGTCGTACGTTCGTTCGTTCGTTTCTGTGACTGTGGGTTCTATGGTTGCTGGGCTCTGCACAATGGAATGCTATTACCCACTCGTCTTTCGTTTGCGGGGATCGGCTAGTTAGATCGCCATATGACTAATCTTAATACATTTATATCAATATGTTTGGCCCGATCTGTGTGAGGATAGGGTTACAGAGATAGGGAGAAACGTGTAAAAGATTCACTGACACACTAGCTCTCGCACGGCTATGAAACATAAGTAGTCCAGCCACTTGTTAACAGTAAATATCACACATTTATTTCCTCTACTCTATATCTAGTTTTCTAATCACTACAATAATTTACATGTCCAAAACGTAATATATCTAGGATTAACTCAACAGTCCAAAGTTCACTTCGAGTGGTTAGTAGAATGGGTAGATCTTTGATGGATGTATTCTGCTACTGTTGTCGATACTTGCTACTGTCTCATCATGGGCTTTGTTCTTGTTTTGCCTAATATTCTTTTTCAGGAAGAGGGGACTATCGCACAGTCCCTATAGATGAGTGTTTGTGCACGTGTTCTATGGACTTAGCTTAATTTTCGAGGAGCGGTGCTGTTGTCTCTTCGTCTTGTTTGTTGACTACTGAGCTATTGGAGCTCAGTGCTCTCTGCTCAATTATGCAGACCGCGTGTCTGGGATGACTCTCTGTGGGGTCTATCTCCTGCCGCGGACCAAGCCTGCTCGTCTGCAAAACATAAGACGAGTTTCTGCAACGCCTTGTTTACAAAGGGTGTGCAGAGCGTCTCACTGTTGGCAGAAACAGCCCTCAGTGAGATCATCTCCACTTATACAGATAAGAAACGAACAATCTTCTAAGTCCATGGTCCACTGGAATCTCCAACATACTTCCTATATATATATATAGATAATGGCTAAAATAAACACAGGGAGAAGTAATTAATAATTTACACATTCTCCGGTGCAGCCACTGGTCTGCAATAATACAAATAGGAGAAACAACAGTTGGTCAGTGGGGGCTACCTCGTGGTCTCGAAAACCGGTCGCGTGGGTCAGCTACATGGTCAAGCAAAGTTTTACTAACATTCACAATTATAAAACATGGCAAGACATCGCAAGCATAATCCAATAATAATAATATCAATAAATCGCGGTGAAACAAAAGATCGATCATTTACCTTTTTGACAATGTCAGGCTATGGCTATACAGCGATGAATGAATTTCACCCATTACCTGCGTAGTCTTCTGAGAGAGATCTTTCAGCGTGTGCGTCTCGGGTGAGGTTTTAAAAAAACGCCTTGGTCCGCTAAAGCGTGCAATATCCAAAGATTCTTAGCGCCGGCGTGGGGGATGCTGGATATAAGTCAGCTGGTTTAAGCTACGGCCTATCTAGTGAAGATTTAGCCTACCTATGCTTAGAACAATCCTAACTGCTGTCGTCTGCTAGACCTCAAATTTAAGTTACAAAGGCCAAAGCAGGATGAATGTTTAAGGCGAGAAGCCTTGTGCTGGGTTCAAACTCGCCTCTCGTGACAGTTTTATAGATTAAAGCCCCCGGACTCATGACCTTATAGGGGACGTAAATATAATATTACAGTTAATTCAAATGTTACTCAAAATAATGTAAGGCCGCGGCCCTTTGGACCACTGTTAAATGTCAATTAAAAGCAGCAGGGAAGGGACTGTCATTCATTTCATTCATACGCAAAAAGAAGAGTGATGAAGATGAAGAAGTATTAGGTTCTAGTAGTAAAATAATTGTA
>CM072519.1:45476627-45506627 GCA_036898135.1 Oncomelania hupensis | reverse complement strand
GAAATAAGTGCAGAGAAGACCAAACTGATGACCAACAACACCAATGGCATCAATACGGACATCAAAGTCCAAGGACAATCCCTCAACACAGTGCATAGCTTCAAATATTTAGGAGCCATTGTATCAGACAATGGGTACCGACAGGAAGTCCTCTCCAGGATCGCACAAACAACTGCTGCCCTGACAAGGTTGAAGCCCATTTGGAAAGACAGGACCATCAGTCTACATTCCAAAGTAAGACTGCTGCGCTCCCTTGTCATCTCCATCTTCCTACACGCTTGCGAAACAACATGGACCCTCACAGCAGATCTACAACGAAGAATACAAAGCATGGAGATGAGGTGCTACAGAAGACTTCTGGGCTTTTCCTATACCCAACACATCACCAATGACAAAGTCCGACAGACCATCACACAAGCCATTGGGCAACACGATGACCTGCTCACAGTGGTGAAGAAACGGAAACTCCGATGGTATGGCCACGTCACCAGATCATCAGGCCTTGCAAAGACCATTCTGCAAGGCACAGTGCAAGGAGGTAGAAGAAGAGGGAGACCGAAAAAGAGGTGGGAGGACAACATTCGAGAATGGACTGGACTGACACTGAGCGAAGCTATCATGGCTGCTGAGGACAGAGAAAGATGGAGTAAACTGGTTAAACGATCATCTGTGGTGCCCCTACGACCTCCGAGTTACGGGACAGGAAAGGAGGATAGGATAGGAAATGAAGATAGTGTACAAGGTAGGTTAGTTCGTACGGGGTTTGGTTTGAAGCATACAAAACCATAACTTTCATAGGGCTGAACGCTATCTGCCGCTTTGCTATCGAGGATACACTCTCGTTGTGTAATGTTCCTGTCCCCGACCAAAGGTGTAAGTGAATCTGGGATACAATGATAACATTAACGATCTATGGCCTGTGTTGTTTTGAGGCCTGTATATAACATTGACCTCCTCCCCGTAAAATACACCTAGGCATTGACGTGGGATGAAAACCAAATGAAGAATTGAATCCCCTCTACCCAAGTCAGAACTTGATACGAAATGAGCAGCGCGAAACTGTAGGGAATGTAACTCAAGGCTATCATTGTTATGACTCCCTCCTTCTCGTGGATCTTCTACGGACTTCCGGAAGCCGACCAGTGAACGGGGGTCCATAGAGAACGTTATTCGGTCGTGCCAATGCAGTGCAGATGGCTGAAGCTGATGGTAACTTACGCTGTTTTTTAGGTACACAGGGAGTTCAGCGCCTGCTCTCGGTTCGATTCTCGGTTCAGATAATCCAGTGAATACAAAGAAGCTGAGCAGGCCTACGTAGTACAGATTTAAAAAAAAAAAAAAAAAAAAAACCAACTACAAACGCTGCATGAAATTACATTAAATGTTCTTCTCACATAACGCATATTCTAGCTCAGAGAACAACCCGAGGTGATAGCTCTTGCACAATAGTACACCTAAGTCAATAGGGAACCTTCTTCTTGGTCAATCCATTTAGCAATCAACCTTGACCAAGCGTTTCACACTAACTTATGATTGTAAGAGTAATACAATTGCCCGGTCAACGTTTACGGTGAGTGCCACGCTCCGCTGCGTTAATAGGTTGAACGCACATGCCCTCTATTCTAAGGGAGATGAGCCATAGCCATAGCAGACAACCTTTTGAACAGTCGGATACAAAGTTTACATTGACATTTTTTGCAATATATATACAATATATATAAGCAAACAGTTACCTCTTAGCCTGAAATAGACATTTAATAAGTGTTTACGAAATTTTGATTCATTTTAATTATACCATATTCAAACAATACACCTATATTTGTCAGTCAGAACTAAGCCTTGAATAATTCCGGCACCACGGTGACCATGACGTCATCAAGGGGAGTACAAGAGGACGAAAAGAGTGTTGTCTTACTCGAATATGCTTGTAGTAATCAGTTATAAGTAGATAACACTGCTAGCCTATGCCTTAAAGTGATCCCACTCCTTGATAACGGGACCGTAAGGGCAGGGGCAAAGCAGAGTACGGGTAGACTGTGATTCAAGTGGAGGGGGTGGGTATGCACTATAGTCTAACACAACAGAACAATCTCTTATTCAATGAGCGACTTTCGATGGAAACGGTAGGTCTATATAATCCTGTCAAAACTGAGCGCCACGGGTTGGGATGTTCATTATGTCGAAGGGACACAATTGCAGCTAGACGGGAGATAATCCTGTCAAAGTTGGACCCTTAACATTGCCAGCCCAGTCGACCATTCAATTAACACAAACAATCCGCCAAATTAGAGGAAATGGGATCTGTTTTGAACTGACACTTTTCCGGACAGTGCAAAATGGACGGGATCGCGGTTTTGAGTCACAGTAGGATCATATCCTATCCAGTAACTCGAAAGTCGTTGGGGAACCACAGATGATCGTTTAACCAGCGTACTCTATCTTTCTCTGCCCTCAGCAACCCTCATGGCTTCGCTCAGTGTCAAGCCAGTCCATTCTCGAATGTTGTCCTCCCACCTCTTTTTCTGTCTCCCTCCTCTTCTGCCTCCTTGCACCGTGCCTTACATGATGGTCTTTGCAAAGCCTGATGCTCTGGAGACATGGACATACCATCGGAGTTTCCGTTTCTTCACCACTGTGAGCATGTCATCGTGTTGCCCATGGACGATGGCACAGTAAGAAATGATGGTGAATTTAACCCCCCCCCCCTTTTCCACCAAACCACCCCTGTATCCTGGATGGAGCTGCTTTGCGGCTGCCGCGCTATCGCGTAGAAAGCAAACCCAAATGTCAACACCGTAGGCTAGTGTCCAATGCATATATTAAAAAAAGCAATATGAATGAAACCGAGTTTCTAAATTCTAGCCTTCATAAGTTGAAAGTCATACTGAGTTTGGATTTGAAATAAAGTTTGAAGCCATGATAACAACGGGGGAGACAACACGTTTGTATTGAACACAAGTAATAAAGGTGTGTTCTTCCCTGCTGCCATACAGATACCGATGGCCATTTCGATGTGTTCTCAGCTCGACAGAGCTTGGTGAAAATCAAGAGACTGATTTTCCAAAGCATTAGAAGACGCCTGGAATGAAGTTCTTAGGAAAAGCAACTTCATGCGAAAAAAAAAAAGTACACAGCGAAATGACCATCAGTATCTATGACTCTGATCCACACATGCAAACCGCTGGCAGCAGAGAAGGGGAGATAAATATATTTCCTATTTCCTATTTTCCGTTCCACGGAGCACAGCATCTGATAAGGATTACACCCAAGATGTTATCAACAAACTCCAGTCCCTTCTCTAGGCGAGGCATTTTTCACGTGTCTTCTACACAGACTTTTGCGTTTCCCTTATGAAACGCGCCGGCACGCTTGTAAATGAACATGGTTTCTCTTCTTGGGCCATACAACTTCACAATCGTATACAGGGCCTCAATGTCACGGATGATTTGTTTGGGTGGGTGTGTGCGTGTGTGTGTGTGTGTGTGCGTGTGTGTGTTTGTATGTGGGTGCGCGCGCCCCCTCTGTGTGTGTGTGTATGTGACAACGAGTTTTCGTGGGATATTGCATCGCTGTCACATTCAAAGCTTTGCATCGCTGTCACATTCAAAGCTGATGTGATGGGTAATCCTTGCTCAAACCGATCGCTAAGCTTGGAATATTGGGCGTCTCTTCCGTAGTTCTGTCCACAAACAACTGGGCCTACAATTCACACTTTCGCTACAGTGGTACTTGGAAGAAAAAAAACAACAACCTTGATGCTATTCCTAGGTAATAAACAACAACAAAATGTATCAATTTATATCAAAACCTTACATTTCAAAGAGTTGTTTTTTTCCAAGCGGAATTAACAGTCACTGTGATTTTACAAAGGACCGGTAAAGGCTAAAAAGTGTGATCTTGGGTGCCTATTAATAAACAATGAACGTATCACTGGAAACTTGTCGTCGATGATTGTCATGCAGAGGACACAGCTACAGTTTTGGTAACTGCCTTGCTCACTTGGTCTTATTTTGTTCAATTTTTTTACTCAGAGGGCAGAGAGAGAGAGAGAGAGAGAGAGAGAAGAGAGAGAGTGGAGAGAGAGAGAGAGAGAGACAGAGCGACAGAAAAAAGAGACAGACAGAGAGAGAGAGAGAAAAAAAAGAGAGAGAGAGAGAGAGAGAGAGAGACCGACAAACAGGCACGGTGAGTCAGAGACAGACAGAGACAGAGTGGAGAGAGAGAGAGAGAGAGAGAGAGAGAGAGAGAGAGAGAGAGAGAGAGAGAAGAGAGAGAGAGAGACCGATAAACAGGCACGGAGAGTCAGAGACAGACAGAGACAGAGTGAAGAGAGAGAGAGCAGAGAGAGAGAGAGAGAGAGAGAGAGATAGAGAGAGATAGAGAGAAGAGGAAGGATGAGAGAGACAAATGGATAAGACAGAATTTAAAGAAGAAAGAACAGAAAAGAGCGGAGGAGAGAAAAAATTAATTTAAAAATGAATTGATAAATAAACATGCCAAAATGAAGACAAAGACAACATGCATTTCTAACAATCACACTGTTGCTAAATAAGACACGTGAGAAATTAAAAGGCAAAATGTGCAGAATAAAATTAGCCGGGATAGGAAATGAAAATGTTAGCGTTTAAAAATATAATTAAAAGAACGAAACATTGTTTTGGGTAATCGTACAAATTTGCGCTTTCAACCACAAACACGCGCACACATCAGAAACATCAGCTGCTGGAGCGGGAATTGCAATTCCTTTGAATTCATGCACTTAAAACGTCAAGTCATACTATATCGGTAAGAATGTCTCAATATTTAAATCAGAATCGTATGCTATCGTTATGGCTTTAAATATTATTTGTAACTCCCGAATGGCTTTCTTATGCGTAGATTTCAAAATCAAATTTATATTCTTTGAAATATTGGTCATGTAAAAGGAGGTCAGATTATTTTATTTGAAATTAAGTCTTTAATGCAATATATAAGATCTAAAGGAACTGGAGTCTCCTTGTGCGGGATTCCTTCTCATACCAGCATTTACTGGAATAATATAGTTTAATGAATGAACATTGAGGTTTAACGTCTACACCCACCATTGGAGATATGGCAGACGGGGATAACCATCCCAGGGAAAGAGGGGTAGGGACCTGAATCAGCACTGAACCACCAGAGCAATCATACTGCTAAAATGGACAGTGAAAATGGCCACTTTTTATATCGCCCACCACGGGATTCGAACCTGGGTCATCGGTGTCCCAGGCGAACGCTCTACCACTTGAGCTACGGCGGTGGGACTGTATAGTTGATAAAATGGCTAAACGATGAGCAATGAAAGTTCGCGATACTATTACCTATAACGATATAAAGCCTTCAGTATTTGAATTAATATTTGTATTGGAAAAGAATATATATTCTAATTTACTTAGCTATAAAAAGATTGAAACATTTTCTTGTCCAAGACATTTATGTAGAATAAATAATAAACTAAGAGTAAATTTATGTAACTTAAAAGTTTTCAAAAGATGTAGTTTGTGCTTGTTTATAACCCATATATGTCAAACATATTTTATATGAGTGTCCTATTTTGGTTCTGTAATATAAAGAAACGAATGTCGATGTCAATAATTCATTGACATTTTGTTGCATATTCCGGCAATAATAGATATTGCCCGAATAATTTACATGTCTGCAGTTGGAAAACTTTTGTACTACTGTTAGATACTTTGTATAATTATAGTTCAACTTTAAATTGTTAGATTTGGTTACATGTTTTTGTGTCCATGCGTGGGAATGACTATGGTCTAAAATCACATTATGCGAACTGACGTTAAAGTAAAATATTGAATTGAATTATTGATTTGAATCAAATTAATCAAATTCTTGTCCTTTCCTTTGGTATTCCCTTCTTATACCCCCCCCCTTTTTTTTTTAACCCTTACCCATCGTACTTGAATTATTTCCACGCGGGCTTGAGCCTGTGAGTGTGCGAGTAAAAACGTCTGGCAGTGCGTGTAATGGCAAGTTGACCAGTCATCGAGTCGGACTGTATTATTTGAAAACCTGCCAAATGCTACTTTTCACCACAGGCACTTATTTGTCGACATTGCCACGACGCAGTAAGAAATAGTGTGCTCTACATTAGCATAGGTCGTACCTTCGGGGCCATTTTGACCCCAAACTTTGGAGAAAAAATATTTTAAAGCATTACCTTCATGCTTTAAACTCCGGATATTCGTCACAATTTTGTTAAGAACAGTCATTATTGTGATTGTACTAATGTGTCTGCAATATCTCCGCTTGATGACGACATCTTTATCAATGGTGATATTAGTTTAGCCGTTGCAGAATGGTGAAGGCGAAGGTCACGCAGTCACCAAAGTGACTCTGGACCATTGCAGACTGTCCTTGTCGTTATTGACCCTCCACTTCCACTCTGGCCAGCAGGCTGGGTGGTTCCTGATGCAGAAAATGGAACAGCCACGGCAACAACTCCCTTCTGAACACGTTGCGAACTCTCCGTTCCTCCTTCACCAGCAACGCACGTGCTGCAGAACGAGAGATGGACGATGACGTCCAGCTTGGAACGTCCGCGAGCAAGAGAATCCCACCAGCCGTCACGGATATGCAGAAAACAAAAACAAGTTGGGCGGACTAAGGCACTCGTTGTACCTGAACCTGGCATCCTCCACATTCTGGCCACCAACCATATTATAGCGAACATCGGGAGACCAACCTTCTTGCCTTTAGTCACCTTGCAGAGGGTCGTCAGCTCTAACCCGTTTATATGGGGGTGAAGGAAGCACGCGCTGACACGTAACGACTTCAACGTCAACTTCTTGTTATAAGGCAGTTCGTGCGTCAGTGCTTCACTGAAGATAGAAGTTGTATACGTGTAGGCGGGTCAAGATGCGAAACCGTGTCAATAGGTCTACCTTGAAAAAAAGGCGGAGCGTTTACTGTGTCGCCGTCGCCTTGTGGTCTCTTTATTTCTCAGAGGATGTCAGCGTTTATTGACACCAGTGACATGGAAATGGACAATGGATCTGCTTGACCACAGTGAGAGACTTGTGAAGCTGCATCTTGCCAACATATGGCATCGGTTACTACAGCAACCGCACACTCCGCCACAGACAGCGAAGACGGGCAATCTATCTGGTCTACAGCGTCTTGCGATTGAGGCTACCTTCGACATCGGCGACGTCAGAACAAATGTCAGCACTGTCATGGACAGACGTAAACAGGCTCGTCTCCAAAACAAGATAAACAATCGAACATTCGTACAAGTTGTTATTGACCGGGAGGATGACCTAGAGAGGCTGTTGCTGAAAACTGAGGACTATATATTGGCGTTTGATGGCAAAACCAAGTCTTACGTTGACTGGTTAATTATCAGTGATCCGGCAAAAGAAAGCTGAACGATTCCCAGAAAGAGTTATTTAGTAAGATGGAGCCATCGCCGAGATTGGACACCAAACTGTACTCCATTGTCTTCGGCCGCTTTTCGCTTGACTTGTTCAAGATGAGGGCCGTGCAGAACTTACCTAGGTTAATCACTTGGCGCCCACAAACGAGAAGTGACTGAAATTGTGGACCATCAAGTTTCGTGTGCCATGGTGTCCATGTCACGGATGATTTAAATATGTTCCGTTTCACCCGACACACCCTTTTTGCAATGGATTTTATGTCCAAGCAAATAAATCTTTTGCCATTGAGTATACTAGGAATGGAGAATTAAAATTATAAAAAAATGTTTAATGACTTGCCTCATTTTTTGTCTCTGTGCGGTTCTTCTCTCCATACAGTGCTACCTTGACCAAGTTAACATTAGGCCCACAAAATGTCTGTTTACGGTAACATAGGGGGGAAAAATTGGGTCGGTCGGTAGGCTTACTTTTTGTTTTCCTAAACCTTTTTTTTTTACCTTGGGTGCGATATTTTGGCTTTTTTCTCTTTTTTTTCCAGACGATCCCCCCCAAAAATTGTTGGATGGGGCCCAAAAATTATGGTCGGTCGGGATACCGTAAACAGACATTTTTTGGCCTTAACTGTATTGAACTCGGCTGTTTTACTCGTTGGGCTATCTGCTAAAAGAAAAGACTGAGCGGCGTTCACAATATGTGTGTGTGTGTGTGGGGGGGGGGTGGGTAGATGTGTGTGTGTGTGTGTGTGTAATTATTCATTAATGATTTCCGGAACTACAAATCATAATTAATTATTTGGGGGCATGCGTGTGTATCGAGTGTGCACTTGAGTTTCATAGAAAAATGTCACCCCAAGCTACACGCCCGTTGGGGTGCCGGGGTTTTCTGTTTTTCCCCACTTTGAGGAAATGTAGTGCATTAGATTACCACTGTTTCTATCATTCTCATTTTTCTTTCTCGTTCGTATCATTTACTATCTTCTATCTCTTCGCTAGACCAGTTATCCAACTTTTTTCTTGTAAACTCTTCCCAAACTCCGCTATGTATGGGTCAGCTTGGGGATCTTGGACGCTTTCTGCCAAATCTTGTTGTTGTTGTTGTTGTTGCATCAATTTTTATTCATCAGATTAACATAAGTTGTACTGATAAATTTCTGCCAAATCGTCACTAGGGCTTTCTATATATATATATTTTTTTTGCAATGTAGGCATTTTATATGTATGTGTTTTGTTAATATTTTATAATGATGTCTATATTCGACTTTGTTTTTTTGTTTATGGGGATTCGATAAATTAGAGTACCGCCTCAGCGCCTCCTGCTTTGGATGCCTTTATTGTAAAGTGACCGGCTGGTGGAGTGCCTTCGGTGTTGCCATTCGGTTTGTTTCGGCAGAATTTGTACACGGATCGGGGACGAGTCCTCTTTCAACCAAGTTGTGGCCCTGATTCGGCTCTTTGCAGTCAGCGGGACCCTATAAACAATGACTAACTAACTAATCCCAATCCATCGGTATCTCGTCTTCTTAAGGACCCCCCACCCTCCCTCTCTCTTTCTTTCTTTCTCTCTCACTCTCTCTCTCTCTCTCTCTCTCTCTCTCTCTCTCTCTCTCTCTCTCTCTCTGTGTCTCTCTCACACACACACACACTTTTTCCTCCAGTGCTCATAGCTGAGATGAATTTTGGAGATACCTACTATCTAGCCTTCCTAATCTCTCTCATTGGGTTTATCTCCTATTCCAGATCTTCCTCCTTTCTCTGGGCTCACTCCCATACAGCCAGACTTCATCAGTGCTTTCTTCACAGCGGGTTAGTGTTTGACACTTTAGTAATAGCTGTTCGAAAAGCAGGGTTAATTGGACTCTTTGTCCTCAGTTTCAAAGGTCGTCGCGCAAGCTGCATTCGGTTACATTAGTCTTTTGACATACTTTCAGTCATTGTTTCTGATCGACTCAGCATGCTTTGTTTTGGTTAACATAATTCTTCCGATGTCATCTAAACCACAGTTTCCCATCAAACTATCCAAAACTGGGCAACATGATCTGAAATATGGGTCATCGATAACGTGTACTGTATACATGAAATTAATTGTCAATCTCTCTCTCTCTCTCTCTCTCTCTCTCTCTCTCTCTCTCTCTCTCTCTCTCTCTCTCTCTCTCTCTCTCTCCACCCCTCCCCTCTAAACTCTGTCTCTGTATGAAACAGTTTCTTTCTCTCTCTCTCTCTCTCTCTCTCTCTCTCTCTCTCTCTCTCTCTCTCTCTCTCTCTCTCTCTCTCTCTTGTTTTCGTTTGTTTATTTTGTTTAAAAGTATTGTCCTAAGATTTCATTATTCGTGGTAGTATTTTTTCCTTTTCAATTGTTACTTTGTCATTACGTTTGTTGTATTTAACGCCTATTCAATCATTAAAAGGATTTTAGACATTCCGACATACCGATATGATTTCAGTCATCCCGACTGAAAGTCTAAAATCATTTTAATAAGTGAATAGACGTTAATTAAAATAACTGAACTGAGGCTCGTATGATCTCTTCAGACTTTCGCACGAAATGCATCGAGTATCAAAAATCATGCAGAAACAAGTGTTAAAAGTGAAGCATGTAGTGTGTGACTGTTAGTTAATATTACCCTGATTAGATCTCCATGCGAAGGCGGCCACTCCAATAATTTGTTGTCGTTTCTTTATCACTAGGGCGTCCTGTTGTCATTCTGCATTACAGCATTCATGGCGGTATCTAAGAAACCTGTAGCTGGTGCTTTGTGAACTGTAATAAGCCTTTGTTATAAGTAGATGGGATGACATTATCTAAAACATCTGTAGCTGGTGCTTCATTAACGACGATAAGCTTCATTATAAGAATATGGGTTGCCGGTTTACTTCAGCCTGCCATCAAACAACACCATCACAATGATGGTCACATGTCACATGACAATAATCAAAGCATAAGAGGAATCTCCAACTTCCGCGTTGCGGATGACATTAATGGATTGGCTGGAGAGAAACAAGAACTTGAACAGATGGTACTGAGGCTTGACCCCAACTCCAGAAACTTTGGAATGGAAATAAGTGCATAGAGGACCAAAATGATGACCAACAACACTAATGGTATCAACACGGACACCAAAGTCCAAGGCCAACCCCTCAACCCAATGCATAGGTTAAAATATTTAGGAGCCATTGTATCAGACAATGGGTCATGATAGGAAGTCCTCTGCAGGATCGCACAAACAATTGCTGCCTTGATAAGGTTGAAGCCCATTTGGAAAGACAGGACCCTCAGTCTACATTCCAAGGTAAAGCTGCTGCGCTCCCTTGTTATCTTCATCTTCCTGTATGCTTGCGAAACATGGACCCTCACAGCAGATCTACAACGAAGAATACAAAGCATGGAGATGAGGTGCTACCGAAGATGGACATTTCCTATACACAGCACATCACCAACGACGAAGTCCGACAGGCCATTACACAAGCCATTGTACAACACGATGACATGCTCACAGTGGTGAAGAAATGGAAACTCCGATGGTATGGCCATGTCATCCTGCAAGGCCCGGTTGCATTTAGGCAGAAGAAGATGGAGACAGAAAAAGAGGTGGGAGGACAACATTTAAGAATAGCGTAGCGTTTAGAACTCAAGGCCGTGGGCCAAGGTCAAGACTTGCTACGTCACGAAAATTAGCCACGTGGCCACATAGACACAAACACGCGGAATAATGGCGACGTTTGAAAGATTTCCTGTGGTTGTCTTGAGCGTGGCATTACTTTTTTTTAGCACATCAGGCTACATGAAAACACACAGTATTTATTCACAAGTGTTAAGGCAATACTGAACATTTGCCCAAGTTGGCCTATTATGACAGAAAGTGAAATCTGGAAGTAGAAATCCCAAATCAAATTTAAAAAATCCCAGGGTATATACAAATACAGGCCGTAACCAGTAAATGCTATATATTAGAGAGAGAGAGAGAGAGAGAGAGAGAGAGAGAGAGAGAGAGAGAGAGAGAGAGAGAGAGAGAGAGAGAGAGAGAGAGAGAGAGAGAGAGAGAGAGAGAGAGAAAAATCTGAACCCAAAAAGCACCTAACAAGAACGCTGCAGTTGCAAGAATTTTAGAATATCATTATACAGCTAGGCCTATATTGTGTAGACAGTAGGCCTATGGAGTTATGCTGCTTTCATAATTTACTGCAAACTTTGCGAGATGCAACTTAGTTTATCACATGAGAAGCAAAAGTATCGAACAATGTAATAACCTTGTTCGTTTCTTACCTGATCTGGAGTGTAGTGGGATGGGAAAGACGATATGGCCCGATTCAGTGATTGATTGATTGTTTATCGACTAATTGATTTGATGATTAATTGATATTCTTATTTACCTTATTATATTACCTTCATGTTTTTATTTAACTGTCGGCGGTGAGTGTTCGTGATGTGTGTGTTGTGTGTTTGGTTTATGCTTGTATGGTAGGACATGTGCTTATAAGATCGTGTGACAATGTTATGATACCTTGTTTCACATTTCACTGTTTTTAAACTTTTTTTTACAAAAAAATGAGCTGCTTCAAAATCTTGTAATTGCTTTATGTGGATAAATAAAGTTGTATTGAACTGAATTGAAAGGATCGGGATTTCTTGCAGTCGGTCGGTCAAATACGAATTAAGTGCTTGATACACAAAAACTTCGGATTCTTTGGTGTTAATTTAGCCGTTTGAGGAGTAAAACCGTTACATCCGCAGGCGTGTACCCATCTTTCAAACTCTGTTCTTTTCTTTTAGGAGTCGGGAAATCGGAAAAATACTACATCTTTCATGTAATCTTTGAATGAATAGCGTTCATCGCTATTGCAAGTACTATGGCTACCGGCATGTTTGTGTCGATGACGCAAAGGATTGTGGGAATGAATCTATTTTTAACATGGGGCTTGACCTTGGCCCGCGGCCTTGAGCTCTAAACGCTACGCTATGGACTGGCTTGACACTGAGCGAAGCCATGAGGGTTGCTGAGGACAGAAAAAGATGGAGTACGCTGGTTAAACGATCATCTGTGGTGCCCCAACGGCTTTCGAGTTACGGTATACGATAAGATAAGAGGAAAAAAGACAGCAAGGTAAATAAACTTACCTCACATCACTCATCAGTGACCAGTTTTAAAAGCTCTCCCTGGTAGAGCTGTAACAAAACAACATACACAGTAACAGAAATATGTTATATCTTTTACACTTATCAAAGATAACTAACACCGATCAGGGGTTCAAGCGAATCCTTAAGAATACATAAGCAACTCTCTTGTTTTTCTTTTTTGACAATTAGTAGGCCCGTCACTTGAGACCAATATTGTTAATTAAATTATTATTTATAACCATAACGGACAACCGATCATTTCAAGGATCAAGCTAAAGTAAACCATGTGAACTAACAGTGTTAGTTAAGTAATGGTTCACTCTTTCGCATAATCTACATTTCTGTGCACTCGACAACGAAGTTGGTTTGTCATTACTGACAGCAAACACCTGGTCAGCAATACTTTCCCAGATATATGGATCTGCATTTCCACATAATGATGTACCTACCATGTACCGGGTCTTCTTTTTATCGGACTCGAACTCATTCAATCCCTTGACTTTTTTGGTCTATGGAGAAAAATGATGGACGATGCTGTAGATATTGTTCTCCATTCTGCCTCATCGGAAGCCGTGGTCAGGAAATGTGCCCTCTCAAGGGAAGTTCACTCCTTGATGTTGTCTGACTAGCTTTTCCTAGTGTGACTACAGCAGCGGGGTTCAAATGTACATTGCAGAATCTTTCTAGCAACGCTTTTAATGTCTCATGTCGTTGTGGACAAACCAGAAAAGCTTCTGTCTTGAACAGTTCCTAAGGACTAGCTGGGGAGGTGTCAATTTGTTTGCTCAGTTCCTCGCTGGTGACGTGGTCCAAGGCGATTATAAGAACTTTCCGAAGGCCTTCATTGCCTGGACTTTTTTTCTCTGACCCCACTTATCGTCTTCAGTCAAACATCCAGAACGAACAGTGTATGATGAGCTGAGAAAATGTGAGTTGGCAAATCCAGATTTGTCTTAACATTTTGTCTGACATCTAACTGTAGGAACTAAGAGTGCAGGAGACGTTCAGAAGTGTCCAGCCGTGTGCTGGCAGATCCCGGCCTATCTATCTATCGTCTTTGGCTCTTCAGCCTGCGCCATGACGACTGCCTGCACCAGAAGATGCCAATCGCCATCGATCCCTCCCTCACGCCGACGACAGCGCCGCTTATCGCGCCATCTTTCATTTACAGCGGGATAGGAAGAGTTCTGGGCCCTGCGCAATCTGGCGCTCTTATCACCTTAGCCGATCTTATCGAGTCCATCTCCCCCTGCCGCCCTTATCGACTCTTCCATCTGGGGCGGACCCCGGGGCTGCCGTGTCGAGTCGATTTGTCCGCCGAAGGGGGAGAGGATTGTGGGTGTCTGCAAAGTGCCAGTAGTACACAGCGTATGATTAGGACACGGGTACACAGACACTAATCGCAGATCTACATGTCTTTCACGGCTCCGAGATACGACAGTAAGACACATGTTGTACAAAACTACCACCAAAATCATGTACACACGCTATTTTATTTAGTAATTCTTAAAATCTTCGATTCGTTTTAGAGGCATTCTTATATTTTTTTTATTTATTCATTGGTATGAGACTAACACTACAGCTCCGTCAAAATCAGATTTATAGCATTGGATCTAGATCCGACGTAGTCCATTAAGTAATAATTACAAATAAAAAGCCACTGTGACGGACTAAATTAAGCCTAAAACAAATATCCCGTTCGCCTTGCTGCTGTCGCAAGTCCGGTGCCGCCATGCGTGTCAAGAATTAACCATGTATGTGTTAGAACTTCTCAATAAATTGCAAATATTCTTAAAGTCAGAATTGCTGTCTGTTTTTCACGATAGTTCTGAAATAAGCTTACATCTGGCGCTGTTAAACACAATGCAATCATTGAAACATGATTCTTTAGTTATGCATTAAAGGTTGAATTTCTAAATGATTATAGCACAAATATACATAACACAGCTAATATAATTTTCAGTTTTTCATGCACGTTTCGGATCTAGTGAGAGTAAGAAAAATGAAATTTCTTATGGAGATTTTTTTTTTTAATCGAAGCCTGTTTCTTTAGTTTCGAATGCACGTGAGAGATGGCGAGATTGAAGAAGAGGGAGCAAGACGGAAGTTGGCGATAAGTGTAATCGCACTGCGTGACCCATTGTGGTTGCATTGCGCCATTTATCAACAAGGTTAATAGACTGGCTGGCAACCTTTCAACATTGTGTGTTGGAGATGGTCCATCTACACATGCACTGGCTATCCTGCAGCAAGCTTCACACAAACACTCCTGATCAATATCAAACGTTTCAATAAACATTTTCCGATCGATATCGCTACTTATACACGGGCACAACCCCATCTGCAGTCTTTGAAACGTCTAAGTTGAGGGGACTTATTAAAAGCAAAACAGTTGTTGTTGTTTGTAGATTATAGTCACACGACACTTTCGCATATAGGTGACTACTGGACCGATTTATACTGACACCAGCGGGCCAGTTGTTGGTAAAGGGGAAAATAATATGATCACACGATGACCAATCCGGGATTCGAACCAGCGACCTTTCGGTTACTAGCAAGACGCTCTTACCAACTGATCTACCCGGCCCCACTAGCAAAACAGTGAGTGACAATGGTTTTATCAACATAGATGTATTATTAGTACGGTCTCTAAGCGTTTCATGGATAAATGTACTATTACTAGGTGTATCTAGCCAAGCAGTCTAGTGCATTCACACATACACACACACACACACACACACACACACAGAGAAAAACACACCCATACTCACGCACGCACACACATAGACCCACGCACACACATATCCACATATAGCCACTCGCACACACAGAGAGAAGCCGGAGGTATCGCTTACCAAAAAAAGTAAAACCAAACAAACAAAATACCAGACCATAAGATATATAATTGAAACACACGCATGCAGGCATTTCTTATATATTACCTTTGAGAGGCGCACGATAGATCCGATCATTTGGTTTTGCAAAGCATGCAATAACAGAGTGCATTTACCTTTGATTTGATTTTGCGTTGTTACTAGAAGAAGCTTTGTATAATGTTGATAATTTTCCTTGGTCGATATTGTTGATAATTTTCTAGAATTACTTGTTTACTATCGACCGAAATTTCGAGATGGAACTGGCAGCAGCTCAGCGATTCTCCTAACCTAATGACGTAAGACAGTGCATAGTTGCGGTGACGAGTTTTATTTTAATTGGGTGTTATTGCATCTTGCTGGAATGTTCGAACTTTTTATCGATTGCATAGATATATACATGTAAGTATTGTAGCGAATGGATATTTAGTGTAAGTGCAAAATATTTGTATATGACTCCTAAAGTGAATTATGCGTGCGTGCACGTTCTCTGTTTACGGACACACCCACAAACGTACGGATTCTTCCCAACACAGACAAACACAAACACCAGATATCCGTTCCACGTTCTCAAAACGTTCTCAAAATTTATATAAATAATCAACACTTTTTATATCAACTTTCACTCCAATCCTTTCATACAAATAATCTATCACAGATGGGCTTATCCCAATGTCTCACACATATGCGACGTCGACGAGTCTGACACTCGGAACGGAAAATCGAGACCGGCAATTTCTTGTCCTGGTCAATGCAACAAATGCTCAACTTTACAGTACCTTATTTTCCGAGGGTCCCGGGTTCACAAAATCTGGCACACGTTGCCAAACACACGTCGACGCGAGACGGGGGTCGACGATAGAGAAGCGTCGACGATAGATGAGCGTCGACGAGCGGAGGGACTATCCTCCTGCCCCAGTCCGCTCGGAGAAGATGTTGTCTTGCTCAAGTGTGGAAACAGCGTCGATTCCCCTCCGATGCCTTGGAAAACGCCCTGTCCTCGCCTCGGACAAGATAGAGCCAATTCTGCTCCCAGTAAGCCAGTAACCCCAACAGGCTCCCAATCTCCAGTTGGTCTCTCGGCTCCAAGTAGGCCTGTAGCCCCAACAGGCTCCAAGTAGGCCTGTAGCCCCAACAGGCTCCAAGTAGGCCTGTAGCCCCAACAGGCTCCAAGTAGGCCCCCAAGTAGACCTCCCAGTAGGCCGCTGTACAATATACATATTTAAACGTCAATTCTCTGACTCGGATAACGTATCTATTCTTTAGTTTCACCCTTTCTCACCTCCCCTTTGTTCCTCGCTTTGTTCCATTCTGTTTCGTATGCGATCATCACTTTCCTTCCTCCACCATTATTATTCATATCCAGGTAATCAGTTCATGAATGAAAATTACTATTAACCAAGCTCACGCATTTCATTCATACTTCATTATCTACTACTCTACAACTATCGCCCCACGTAATTAATAATATTATTACATCAATGAAAATTCAACATTCCATCTCAGTGGACAACAGCTCACTACCTTTCAATACAAAAATATACTTATCCGCCATTTTACAATCATGAAAACACTATAAATACCTGTAATTTTTACAGCACAAAATACCAATCCACTTCCAGAGAGAAAGTCCGTATCACCTATACACCTTGATAGGCTTTCACGCTTTCTACCTCCTTTAGTTTTACAATTTACTTTTCACTTTCTTCTTTTAACTTTTTTTTGTTCTATCCTTGGCCTACATACACACTCGACCTCACGGTATAACACCAACCCGTCGACTGACTAATTTCCCCTCTAATTCAAACTATCTCTTCATTCATTGGCTCAAGGCTTTTAGCCAATCAAAAAATCATTAATTAATTTTAATTAAAAAATACCGGGAAAATCCCGTTCTTTACAAGTATTTATTATATAAGTAACGCGCTGTCTGCTTGAATGAGAGATTTTTTTGGAGATTTGTGATGATTTTTGATGATGATCTTTGAAGTGATTTTGGAAAGCAATCTTGTATGCAATTGTTGATGTTTGCCGAATAAAGTTGGAAAATGTTATACGACGACTCCTGCCTTTTTGCTGAGTGAACAGGCTGCGTGGAAAAACGAATTTGAGTTACACTTATCAAGATTCAAGCATCAAGAATGGACTGGCTTGACACTGAGCGAAGCCATGAGGGTTGCTGAGGACATAGAAAGATGAGTACACTGGGTAAACGATCCTCTGTGGTGCCCCAACGACCTTCGAGTTACGGGAAAGGGTAGGATAGGATAGGATAGTAAAGTCTGAATGCTAGCAGTTCTCTGTTGTATTTCATACGAGGAAGAAGAACAAGAAGAACAATAAGAAGTTAAGCATGTGCATTAAGTCAAGCTATAACAGTAACCACTATAAGAGTGGAAAAGAGCTATTTTAAAGAAAAGCGTAGTTTTTGTTGTAGTAGTAGTAGTAGTAGTAGTAGTAGTAGTAGTAGTAGTAGTAGTAGTAGTAGTAGTAGTAGTAGTAGTTGTTGTTGTTGTTGTTGTTGTTGTTGTGGTTATAATAAAGTGTGATTAAAAAAAAAAGTTCCGTAATGGAGTGAAAGGAATGGGATCAGATAAAAATGATTGCGACAGAAGATAGCGTCTTTCATACTCATTATTGTGCGTTGCCATAGCCACCCCGCACGCTAAGGACAAGACACGACCTCATCTGATAAAACACATAGATTTAATTACGCTGATAGCGAGAGAGAGAGAGAGAGAGAGAGAGAGAGAGAGAGAGAGAGAGAGAGAGAGAGAGAGTGTGTGTGTGCGTGTGTAAGTAGTGGGGTATGGGGAGAGGGAGAGGAAAGTTCAGCCGGATTTCTAAAGCGGAGGCATATCGTAGGTTTTCTTTCCCTCACCCAATTTACGGGAGGAATACAGGCTAAATTTCGTAGACCTAATGGACATGATTCAACAGTCTTCAAAATTGTGTTATTACTCATTTACTACTGGATATTCTAATTCTATTGAAGATAATTATTTGACTTTTTTTTTTTAATATGAACATATTGCAAAAGTGGTATTGTCAAATGTTAAATTTATCTTCTTTAAAAAAAATTAGTTTGACTATGTTTGGAATTATAATTATTGACAGGTAGTAAGACACACATAAATAAATAGAAAGGGTAATTACAGTTCTATGGTAATTAAAGTTTAAAAAAAAACACACACACGCTGAAATTTAGTCAGTCACAAATTATTTTGTTAGAAAATGCGGAACCAAAGGGAATGTACTCCGGGCGGATTACTTTATAAAATAGGTCAGGTTCAGTTGAGCTGGGGTAGAGAGTGCGTTAAGAATCTCTTTCGGCGAAGCCGTCGAAAAATAGCTGCTTTGTTGCATTGTTGAATCCTTTGACAATGTTTGAGTGAAGCCATATGGCGACTATTATGTTTGGAAAAACAATAATGTACATACATTAGAATAAGATGGGCACAGAAAACATGACTGGTTATTAATACTGGTAGTATAAACATATGTAACATGTTTGATTGCACTTCCAACGTATATCTTTTGTTGTTTCTTTGTCACGATAAAACAAAATATTTTCTTTTGGATGTATTTCTTTGATTGATGCATGTAAAACAAAAGAGTTATTATTTAACAAAATGTGGTTAATATGATAGAAGAGGAGCTGAGCAAAGAAAATGCAAATGTTAACTTTGTTGTATGATATTTATCTTTTGAGTATAATGTGAGTAGGGAATAATAAAACGGTTATTAGTTTACGAGGAATACGAGGAAAGATAAGTTTGAGGAACATGAAGAAAGAGAATAATATGAGAGAACAGAGCAGTTCAATAATAACTGTTTCGTTTGAATAAGCTTCTCAGCCTGGGAGAAAGCTGATGTGGTTTGTCCAAGACAGCCCAAATCTACGGATGCAGGTCGACAAGCACTGGGCCCGTGAGGACAGGCCGGCGAGCAATCCGATGTCCGCAGCGAGCAGGCCAGACCACTGCGTGTTGCTTTCGCTGCAGTTCCTAGGTTGTCCTCTTGGAACTACATATCCAACCCGTCATCTAGAGACGCTTCCTGGGGCACTTGAAGGTCTAAAGGCATAGTTATGTTTTTTGGTACTACGGAACAGTGAGTACAAGAAAATGTTGAATATTCCCCCAAAATGCGCATGCCTTTTCGGATGCCATTGTTGATTTTTCGGTAGGCATCAGCTCCCTGCGAGGTGTTCTTTTTCTTTTTCCATCTCTCTTCGTTTATCACGAGGTCCAAAAGTTCAGGTGTGATCCACAGCTTCTTCTTTGGCCAAGGATCTCCGTGGCGGCATCTGTCACAGCTAAGTTGAAGGTAGTGGTCATGGTGTTGACATCTACTTCACCAGCTCCCAAAATGAGCAGTGGTGCAAATTTTCCTCCAATTGTGGCCTGAAATATTTTTGCCACCTCCGGGTCTTGTAGTTTGTCCAGGTCGAAATTCAGTCTAGTGCACTTTGCTGTGTTTACTCTCTTTAAGTGAAGCAGGAAAGACATCATCATCTGGCGTGGGTGGGTGTTACTAGCTAACGTCAGTAGGCTGAGGTCACTGCCTAACTAAGCCAGCGTCAGCGTACATATGCTGAGCCCACAATAGACTTGCGTCGTCTGCTGTACGTCGACTTTAATTTACAAAGGCTACAGGCTGACTTATTTAAGGCAAGAAGCCGTAGTGCTGTGTTAAACTGGTCCTCTTATGACAGGCTCCCTCAACTGAAAAAAGGCGATGACTACTGGATTCGACCTTTTTCTACTACAGAGCCTAGTTTGACACTGCACTATCTCGGGGTCCTATTTACAAACAACTAAAATTGCATTACCTGAGCTGCAATGCTATGCCAGGTAGCTATGGACTCTAGTGACAGGGGTTTACTGGACGGGTACAAATTCTGGTGCTGTGGCTCTTAGTTGTGTTGGGTGGGCGACAGCTGAGGTGTCCTCCACGAGATGAAGACTTAGGTAGTCGGGCTCCGTGGTTCTCTTTGCCGGGGAATGTACTCTTTTTGGAAAGAGTATGCCTGAAGGGTGAGTGCCCATCGCATCAGGCGCGAGTTCAAGGATTTGGAGGCTGCCAGGAACGATAGCGGTTGATAGTCCACCTGAACTGTGAAGTGGGTCCCATACAGGTAGAGTTGGAATTTCTGTATGGCCCAGAGCAGTCCAAGACATTCCTGCTCCGACGTGGCGTAGTGCGTCTCGGCGGGTCTCAGTTTTCTGCTGGCGTAGGCGACAGGGAATAGCGTCTCTGGATTCTTTGGGTCGCGCTGTAGCAGTACTGCTCCGAGGCCTAACTTCCTCAGCGATGGCGATGGCCATCCAGTTGTGAGTACTGGGGGTCGTGGGTCGGTCGATGTGTTTCTTGAGTCGGTTGATGTGGTGGTATCGGGCTCTCCCGTTTACCTCTATTTGGTAGACTGTCTTGGATTTCTGGGCCGTCACCGGATACGGTCCTCTCCAAGCGATGTCCAGTTTGTTGGTGCCGCTTGGGAGTAATAGTAGCACTTGATCGCCGACTTGCAGTCCTCGGTCCTTCGCGTGGAGGTTGTAGTACTTTGCCTGACGGGCTCTTGCCTTCTTCAGTGCTTCACCAGCATTCTTCCACGTGGCTTTGAGTGTTTCCTGCAGGTCTGCGACGTACTTGGTGGCACCTCTAGGTGTGTCGTCTACCTTGGCTTCCGTCCAACTTCTGCGTAGGGCTTCTAACGGTCCTGCTAGTGGTCTGCCGAAAAGCAATGTTGACGGGGTGTAACCAGTGGCTGCATGGGGTGTTTCTCGGTATGTGAACAGTGCCGCATTCACGTAGGTGTCCCACGCTTCTGGGTTGTCGTCGGCGACTTTCCTGAGGATGGCGAGAAGGGTACCATTCAGTCTTTCTACTTGTCCGTTGCTGGCTGTGTGGTACGGTGGTGTGCGAATGTGATGAACTTGTATCAGAAAGATGCCAAGATCATCCACGACGGAAAGGAAGAAAGAAAGTAACTGAAAGAATGGATGGGACAGCTTATTGAGCCAAATTTTGTCCGAGCTTCAAGCTGGTATCCTAGCCTGGCTGGCTGAGCTTGAATCTCAAGCATCTGTAGTCTGGGATATAGCCCGACCCTTCAGTTGCAGAAAGTCCCTACTGTTGGTTTTCGCTGTTTTGATTTTGATTTCGACCGAAAAAGTAAACAGGAACTAACGGCGCGCAGGTGCAAATGCGACCGTTCTAAAATTAAACCATGGAATCACCACGAAAAATATTTTCGTTGAGTTGCAAAAAGTCCATATTGGAACTTCTGTATAACGCATATAAAAGGAGTGATGTTTGTTTACTTGTATATATATAGTTAACCCCAGCTTTGTCACTTTATGGCAAGTTTGGACTTTGAGTGTGCCAAAGTTCTGACCGTTGATGTACAACACTACTAAAGAGTTATGATCCTTTTCTTACCAAGACCTTACCCGATATGAGTAAACTTATCAGTTTACACGGTGCCTACACTTCAACTCTAATCAGCCACAAAAAGGCTATATTAAATAATTTGGAGAGCACAGACGTTCGGAAAAGCTGTATCTGAGCGCGCGCACACACAAAAAAAGAGTGAATTAATCTGCCACAAAAGTTATATTTGTGAGTATAAGAGTGGTGAATACAATGCTCCAGAAAAGCTATATTCGAGAACACCAGAGATGGGAGTATAATTCTGGCAGAAAAAAAAAAGATGTGCTGGGGAAGTTGTGCAAAAAGAAAATGGAATGTCAGAGGCTGCAGATGTCTGATAGTGGTCTGCCTTTTGTCGGGATAAACAGTCTCCATGTGCCCAGGCCTGATAACCGTCAGAGGGCGTCCGCGGCGCAGGAAATTATGTATCAGGCCCGCTTTGAAAGCCCTGTGTGCAAACCAGCGGAAGAGGATTATCCAGAGTGTCTGACTGCGCACACAATGACAGTTTTTGTTGTTGCTGCTAGTTTTGCTCACTCTATGGCACCTGAGCAAAAGATGTCACCAACACAGTCACATTACCTTACAAGGTTATTCTTTTGAGAGTACTGCTAAAAGGAGCTGTATGTTCGTTGGTTAGAAGAGAACAAGGATAGTCAATTAGGAATGAGATCATAATTATGATGATGCCTCATTGTACCACGCAAGTATCCATTCGTCCTCGGCTCGATCGTTGACCACAAAATCGTTGCGAATACTGTAAGCGTGTTCAGCGCCATTGATTAATCATAAACAATATCATCCACCTAGGTATCTCCCAAAGTAAGACTGCTGCGCTCTCTGGTCATCTCCATCTTCCTTTATGCTTGCGAAGCATGGACCCTCACAGCTGATCTCCAACGAAGAATACAAAGCATGGAGATGAGGTGCTACAGAAGACTTCTGGGCATTTCCTATACCCAACACATCACCAACGATGAAGTCCGACAGACCATCACACAAGCCATTGGACAATACGATGACCTGCTCACAGTGGTGAAGAAACGGAAACTCCGATGGTATGGCCACGTCACCAGATCATCAGGCCTTGCAAAGACCATTCTGCAAGGCACAGTGCAAGGAGGTAGAAGAAGGGGGAGACCGAAAAAGAGGTGGGAGGACAACATTCGAGAATGGACTGGTTTGACACTGAGCGAAGCCATGAGGGCTGCTGAGGACAGAGAAAGATGGAGTATGCTGGTTAAACGATCATCTGTGGTGCCCCTACGACCTCCGGGTTATGGGATAGGATAGGATAGGATAGGTATCTCCATAAGGTAGAAGTAGGGCTGTTTTCTGTTAATAAATATAAGAATAACAAAACACAGTCAAACCCAGCGTAAGAGGCAAGTTGCCAACACTTCATTTTGATCTAACATATTTCTTCCCCTACCTTACTGTAGCCACTACTGGAAAGACTTTCAGATTTAGTGCTACAGTAAGACAGTACAGAAAAACTAAATTATTTGGAACAGATACATAGTTACATAACAGCCTGTTTCCACTTTCAAAGTCCTGGAACCTTCCAACCGTAAAATCGCGCTACCAACTGAGCTATCTTGACTCCTCCTTCCCACCCCCACCCCGCCTTTCTACTCCTCCCAAATGCGACAGGGGTGCTGCCTCGGCTTGTGCGAGCTATTCGGTGTTCGAAGGGCTAACGCTAAACACTAAACCCTCTTCACCAGAGATCCAGCCCCTGGATAACACCGACGCCCGCTGATCACGTGAGCGAGCCAAGAGCGATCACTCTTGTCGTTTGTGGCTCAAGTTTGCGCGAGTTGTCCAGCCTGACGCAAGATGGCGGAGGAAGTTGTGCTGCGATAGCATGGAGTGTGTGCACTAAACAAGTGGCCATGGAGCGGAGTCCAACTCTGGTCGTGTGGTGATTACATCGTGCGTCCCCAGCCAGCCTGTGTCGCGCCGGAAATTGAGTTTGCCCAGTTTTTTTTTATTTATTTTTTATTTTTTTTAAATCTATCCCATCCCGATAGCTCAGGCGAAAGCGAATCCAAAACCAAGTCATCTTTCGTCGCAGGCACATTTTTTTTCCCTGAGACAGTTGAGGCACTGGGATAGGGACGGGTGGGAGGTCTGCCGATGCCGGTGGTGAGAGGCTAACTGAATGTATGTGGCAAAGAAGAAAAAGGGGGATTTAGGATCATAACAGCTACTGTAAAGTCCTGAAAGATATCCTTAGTTAAGGGGAAGAGGGATGGTGAAAGTTGATTTAGGCTTATAAGGGCAATTGGAGAAAAGTAAAGTAGCGATCTCTCTGCCTTTACACCACCTGTTTGAGTGATGGATGTGTATTTGTTGTGTGTGGGAGGGTGGATAAGACAGGTGAGCGTGAATGTTGGTACAGATCGCCGCGCTTTGAGCCTGATTGATTTGGGGAAAGGCGCGTATATAGCATCCAGTATTATTATTATTAAAGAGCTACGTATACGAAGTGTGAGTTGGATGAAGAGGTTGGTGGTCGTAGAGTGGTTGGAACAACGCTAGGCGTTCCAAAGTTAAAAAGCTTTGGATTTTTTTTTTGACATGCCGACGAAGAATAGTAAGAAGATTGCGTAATAAACCCGACCACAGTAGACATCTCATCCCTCACCGCAAGGTTCTTAAAAAAAAAAAAGATAAAAGCATAGAAGTTGCAGTGTAGCACCATGTATGACTCAGAACAATGTGGAGCAGAACCTCCTACACTCCTTTCGACTGGTTTTACACAGAGTACCCCCTACCCAAAAAGTTTATTCTGTGCCTGCTTTCTCTATCAATACCATCTTGATTTTGCTTTGCTAATAAAACCACCAAGATGGTAGTCGCAGAAAGCTGATCAGCAAAGATGGCCATGTTTTCATGCCTAAAAAAAATCATCTCGTACGGCCGACTCCATCTACACGGAATGGGAGAAAGGCGTTGGTCTCTACATACTCAATGTGGAATTGGTGACGGACCAATGAGTGAGAGGAGGGCGACTTATGGAAGCCCTAGACGATGTTTCCACACTTTGTCAGTCTTAGTAAGGAAATTAATTTCCACCACGATTACAGCGGGATCATTTCAATTCGTGTCGATGCCGCCATGATAGGGCAAGATGTATCGTGGTACGCCGCGCCCTCTAGCGGATTGGAAGTCGCTTATCGCCCCTGCCCAGCCTCTTCTAATGCGCATGCGTAATTTTTGATTTCACTCACTTCCGTCGCGCTGGTCTGGAGCGACTTTCTTCATCTTAGACACTATATACCACCACCCCATTCTTCACCCTCTTTCTGTTCGTGATGTACTACACTTCTAAATTTCGCTTGTCAACTTTTCTAAAACTATAGGAAAGTTTCTGAATTTTCTGGATCCCAGTTTTTGGTGAGCTGTCAATGCATAATCTAATGATGTTCCATCACCTGTTCTGTAATTGAAACCAATAACTTGAGGTTCAAAACCAGTTCATTGGCGAGTAGAAACATTTATTATTTACACATCCCCCGTTCCCCTACAGCACCGCGCACATGAGCCACAAAGAAACAATCGAATATATTTAAAGCATTTCAAGAATCGACCATTTTTGCTTTAATAATATTATACCTAGTTTTACTATAAGCTTGAAGATGAATGTAAAGAAGAATGGCAGTCATCGTCAAAGAAAATCGTAGCCCTACCAACGGCGCATTTGAATAAACTGCGGCAGGCACAGTCAGCAGTTTGGCAAACGAACGGTTTTCATTCACCATACCGACTAGTCATAAGATGCAGTGGACTGATGCGTTTCTGACAATCAACGTCATTTTATCCCCGACCAATGAGCTTTCAACGTAATCCTCAAACGCCCTGCAAAGTGAAGTGTGTGTGTGTGTGGGGGGGGGGGGTGTGTGCGTGGGTGAGTGTGGGTGTGAGTGTGTGGGTGTGTGTGTGGGTATGTGTGTGTGGGGTGTGTGTGTGTGTGAGTGTGTACAGCTTTCATTGACGCTGATATGTGCATACGACCCTGTCTCTACAAAGTACAACTTGCCGCGAGGTTATTCATCACCATAATTTATATGTTTATTTTTTTGTAAGAGTGATGGACCGGTTTGTGCCTATCTTGACTCAGCAGACAACACATCTCCGTGCACAGATTTGGCTATGAGTGGTAAATCTGCAGCAAAAGACATTTAGCACCTCTGTATCCCTCTTCCCTCATCACCATCACTCAAAAAAGCTGACATGAAAGCACGCAGGTCAGGACAGTGGTTACACCCAATTTATTTCGTTTTACAATTATTACGTTTATTTATTACTGTATTTACTACATTTATAGAGATAAGAAGATCTATCGTAGTGGTCAATGAACGGTACGGTTATGTGTTATCTGAAAGTGTTATCGGAGACTGTTGAATATATTCTGACTGGTTAGTGGCGCTCATTGAACATCATCCTCTTCACCTCAACCTCCACCCTCCATACACACATATATAATCATTCCCATCCCATCTCTCTCTCTCTCTCTCTCTCTCTCTCTCTCTCTCTCTCTCTCTCTCTCTCTCTCTCTCTCTCTTTCTCCACCCCCCACCCCCCCAAAAAAAAAAATTGATTAGCGTGGCATCTATCAGCACCTACATTAACCTAGCTCAAGCTTCCAGAATCAAAGTGTGTCTCGTCTACCTCGAGTGATTCACTAACATAGTTTGTTTCACCTCTTCTGCACAGCAGTCTACTTCGAAAGTTGATCATTGAATTATATATATATATATATATATATATATATATATATATATATATATATATATATATATATATATATATATATATATATATATATATATATATATATATATATATACATATATATATATATATATAGATATACCCCCTTGCTTTTGGGTACCCCCACTATACTTACATGTAAATTATCACTTGTAGACGGACCGCTAACCCTAACCCTAACCCGTTTCGAGTGCACTGCCTTACCCTAATCGTCGAGGCACTGCCTTACCCTAATCGTCGAGGCACTGCGCTTACCCTAAGATCGTTTTCTGGGAGCCGCCTTGGATCCGGGGACCCAGCTGGGTCCCCAGATCCAAAGTCGGGTACCCAAATGACCGGTTGGTGACTTTTAAGGTGCCCAGAAACCATAGTTTATATGCCTATATATATATATATATATATATATATATATATATATATATATATATATATATATATATATATATATATATATATATATATATATATATATATATATATATATATATACTTTTGGTAAAGCAGGGCATGCATGTTATCCATAGAACTCCTTTTAGGCCTTCCCTCCCCCCCTCCCCTTCCCCCCAAAGAATGTCTGTTTACAGTATTCCGACCGACCCTAATTTTTTTGGCTTGACCCTAACATTTTGGGGGGATTGTCAGCCCAAAAAAAATTGAAAAAAGGCCCCAAAAATCGCACCCAAGGTGTAACAGGTTAAAAAAAAATGAAGAAGAAGCCTACCTACCGATCCTTTTTTTTTCTCCTATGTTACCGTAAACAGATTTTTTTCCCCTTTTTGTGTGTGTGTGTGTGCCTAAGCTGGTTAAAGTAGTCAGGACAGTAACCGACATGCCAAATTTTGTTTAGTCGCCCGTATTCTTAATAATATAATTCAATGTCCGCGAGGCTATGTAACGCGCCGCTTTGACGCAATTTAAAAAAAACACATTGTTTTCTAGCGACCTAAGTTAACAATAAATTAACATGTCAGGCGCCCATATCTTAAACTGAAGTATCTTTCCCAAACAAACAAAAACCAACATGCTCCCTGTTTTCGTATTCATGTATTTTTATATTTCTAAGTTTATTCTTGTTGGAACCAGGGTGGATTGAGGTGTTATTTTCTCCAATCAAGGCTACAGCAGAAGCATAAATCCAACGAGGCAGGTGCTAAAGTTCACGAGAGCTGTGGAGAGCGTAGCACAGTCAAGCAGGGAGAATTCGGTGGACGACAGGCAAAGGGGGATAATCATCTTTCTGGAACTCGCAGACGATATGACGTTGCGTGTAAACGGCCGATAATGGCTCAGTCAGTTGTTACCGTCCTTCTACGCCTCCCCCTCCCCTCCTTCCCCCTTTTCCCTCCCACTCTCTTCTCTCAAACACTCCCCCACCTTTTCTTTCTCTCTCTCTCTCTCTCTCTCTCTCTCTCTCTCTCTCTCTCTCTCTCTCTCTCTCTCTTTCATTACCCTTCGCAGCTTTATTTTTCTCATTTTGTCTGCACATCTGATATCCAGTTCACACACACACAACACCACCATCACTACCACTACCACCATCTCCACCCTCACCAATGTCCTTAGTAAGGTATGGCCATTAATTCTGACCTTAACTGTTCTGAATCTTTCTCGGCGACCAAACATTCATTCCATGATCCAGACAAACCTTTTTCCCCCTTCTCCAGCACAAATGATTTGGGGTAATCGTGCATAAGCGGCGATAACCCAGCAGCCTCCGCTATACTGCCCCGACGTTTATCTTTTAATGAACATCGCTCTGTCAGTTTTCAGACCCTGGCTAGAAAAGGCAGGGAAAACATCGCCAGCCACGGAGACCCCAACCTCAGACAACGTAGAGAAACGTCGAACAAGTGTCGACCATCTTCGGAAAAAGTACTCATCATTCTGATCGGCCTCCTCATCACCGACACGGTTCAAATCATGCAGAATGTCTGGGAAGAAACCCTGAAAGTTCTTAAAATCTCCATGGCGACATTTTGGTGGTCTAGGCTGCTCAAACTTGGCGAGCAGGAGAGTGTAAAGGGAGATAATACAGCAGAGACAGTAAAAGCCAGAGTTATTTAACCTGAATCACGCAAAGTCTCACCCATGACGTGATTGCGGGAGAAGTTTAGCGAGATGATAGAACATCTCTCCTCCAACGCTGTTTTAATGAAGTGTGGAGATGAAATAAATTGGGCCGGAGTTAAAAACTGCGCCAGTAATGGCGAGAGACGGGGATGTGTTTGTTAGGGTTGAAGCAGGAATGATCTAGAGCTGATAGATTCGACCCAGCTCTCGTGTAGCAAACATATTGTGGCCTTGTCTGCTTGATATTCCAAAGTGTGTGCTGGGTTGAGAGGTGGGAGGCAGGGTTAAATGATACAGGCACACGTTTTCTATCTTTCTTTCTTCAAGTTCTTCTCAATCATCTCATGGTATCCCCAAAAGCGTTTTCAGAGAATATTATCAAGGATTGGTCGGGCATTATTCCAGGTTTTCACAAGGAAAAGCTATACAGACGTTCAAACAAGGTGAAGAACAAGATGAACAAGAACAGGACGAAGAAATTTCTGTCTGTGCTACTGCTACTGCTGCTATTGATGATGACAGAAAACAAATTCTCTGAATAAATACAATACATTACCATCAGCAGCACCAAAAACAATAACTTCATTTACATAAAATAGATGTTGAACACAATTTGAAATTATACGAGCCGATCCACTCTTCGCCAGTCTCGCTCTTTCACGCTTGTAAGGCCACCAACCATAAAAGATTGCCAACGCACATTATTAGAAATTATCTCGGAAGCGAACAGTTTATTTCAGCACATACCTCACTTCTTGAACTATTGTAGGCTTGCTTTGAGGTCGGGTAACACAATCCCGTGTCATAGGCATCGCTACATTGTGATACACATCAGAGATGGCAACGATTACAGCCACCAGCTCAAGGTATATCGTTTACTCTTAGTAAATCAGAGACCATTATACAAAGTTCTGGGTAAAAGATAATACATTATTCACATGGCCTAGTTTTGATCGTTTCGTATCTCCGAGCGACTTTAACCAGGCTGTGTATTCCTGGCTAATAGAATAACTATCCTATCCTGTCCCGTAACTCGAAAGTCGTCGGGGCACCACAGATGATCGTTTAACCAGCGTACTCCATCTTTCTCTGTCCTCAGCAGTCCTCATGGCTTCACTCAGTGTCAAGCCAGTCCATTCTTGAATGTTGTTTTCCCACGTCTTCCTCTGTTTCCCTCTTCTTCTGCCTCCTTCACCGTGCCTTGCAGGATGGTCTTTGCAAAGCCTGAAGTCTGTGACGTGGCCCTACCCGATGAGTTTCCGTTTTTTCATAACTGTGAGCCAAGTCATCGTGTTGTCATATGGCTTGTATGATGGTCT
>CM072519.1:45189127-45471627 GCA_036898135.1 Oncomelania hupensis | reverse complement strand
GACAGACAGACAGACAGACAGACAGACAGAGATATGACACTTTAAGGAGGAATAAGAGAAAGTAAGAAGAACAACAAATACAGCAGCTACCAAGAAAGACACTTTAATGGGGCCGGGTAGCTCAGTTGGTAAGAAAGAGCGTATTGCTAGTAACCGAAAGGTCACTGGTTCGAATCCCGGATTGGTCAACGTGTGATCATATTATTTTCCCCTTTACCAACAACTGGCCCGCTGGTGTCAGTATAAATCGGTCCAGTAGTCACCTATATGCGAAAGTGTCGTGCGACTATAATCTACAAACAACGAAAGACACTGGGGAAACAAAAGAAAAAAAAAAGGAGAAGAGGCAAGGATAAAGAACGTTGTCTTTTCAAGATGCATCAATTTAATCAGACTTAATGGTATTGTACGTAATCTTTCTTTTTTTTCTTTTGTTTTTAAAGCTTTCCAACTTTATTCAGCAAACAGCATCAACAACTGCATACAACATTTATTTCCATATGCGCTTCTCCGACATGCAGATAGCGCGCTACTCCATAGTCAGCCATCAACAAACTATAAAAATTCAGAACGTTCCACAATGACCCAAATCAATCAATCAAAACAAACCTCGTCACTGGAGTTATACGCTGTCTTGCCTCATAGACATGTTTTACAGACTTCGAGATTATAATGGTCTTTTACTAAATAGTTCTCAAAACTTCAAATAATAAACAAACATTATCCAAGACCACTCTAGCAAAATAACATCAAAGGAAACTAAACACTGTAATTTCAGGCCTCGACCATGAACACAATAATTATTAGAAATCATAGGGCGCCTCTCATTCGTAACAATGAGACGCACATACTATACCAATTTGGTCAACTTTGCTTCAAAAAACAAGGTAATTGGAGCTGTCCAAAGTAGTTTGATATTGGTACTTTAAAGTGTTGTACGTAATCAAGACTTGGTTCTACTAGAGCCACCAAATGTGGCGTACGATGTCTCCAGCGATACATTGTGTAGCGCTAGAAGCTTAGAAGCTGTAAATGTGACATTGGCAGAACTACCTAGATTTCCCCATGAAAGCCCGCTTTGCTTTGCCTTCCAAATAATAACATCTGCCCAGTTCAAAAGATTGACACTTGGTTTGGAAAGCAATCATGGTTGTGACTGTGTTGATCTCGGCGTCGGAGCTGAGTGTTAAAGCGATCAACAGGGGGATTCAGACCACCATAGCTGCCATTTTGCGTGGGATTCGAACCCCATCAAGGAAACGACGGGTCAGCCAAGGGCCCAATCACCGCTCACGTCATAACGGCTGATAGCAGCGCCACAGCTGTCACATCTCACCGCCATTCTCTCTCTCTCTCTCTCTCTCTCTCTCTCTCTCTCTCTCTCTCTCTCTCTCTCTCTCTCTCTTCCTCTCTTCCGGCACTGGGAAAAGAGAATTCTTCTTCTCTCCGTGTGGCTTATTACAGGACCTGTCGCTGCATCAAGGGAGATAAGATTTAGCCGCCGGTGTTGCGTCCCTTTGCAGCCCGTTTTTTTTCCATTTCATACGTCATTATTTGATAGCGCGCTTTGAGAGAGGGGAATTGCGGAGCTGCAATGAAAGACAATGCTGATGGTTCTTTGTCAGCGGTTGAAAGAGGCCAGGCTCCCTGCGAGATACACGAAAGCATAGGGAAAACAGTCTTGTGATACTACGAATGATTCTTCCCATCAGTCCTTTCACTTTCAGCAGAACCAACGTAATTTCAAAATATATCAGTGCATGTAGGGCTAAAATCATGTGGAATGCTGTACAAGTAGATAGCAAAATACATACATACATAAATTATATTAATTATACAAATAAGAAGGGGTGTCGGATAGCGCAGTGGTTGGAGCACTCGCTACTGTGTCGCAAGCTAAGCACCGTCCAGTGCGGTTAGCACTTGGATGGGTGACCGCAAAAACGTGAAGCGACAAATAACAACGCCCCCAGTTGACTCAACTGTGACTGAGTACCCACTCTCTTAAGGGTGTGGAAGGTAAAGCAGCGAGGGAGAGAGATGGGCATCACCCTCATTACGCTGGCTCAGGATAAGTGTGATCTCCAACATCACGCTCCCCTACGGCCACAAGGCTATGGGACTACCTATACCTTTTTTTTTTTAAACAAATTAATAAGAAACTACAAGGACAAAGCCCATATGACTCGCATGCTCCTTATTGAACTCACAATATTTAAAATGAAAATAAGTGCTCAGAAAAACAAAATAAAACGGTGGCAATAAAATGCAAAATATCACTGACTTTGATCTTTCAATGCTCTTGACCTTGAGACGACCTTGACCTCCGGTTGCAAAAACATATGTATTATAAAAAAAAACAAAAAAACAGCAAAAGTTGTATTATGCCAATAAAAAACGGTGACCTTGGTATGACCACGACCCTGTTGTGACCTCTCATGCATGTCTGATCAGATACTCCAATGTTGTTGCATACTATGGGTTAAATAAACAGCCATTCCATTGTACGATGACCTATTTTTGGTGTTTTTACAAGGCCTAAAATAACCGTGACCTTCAAGATCAACGCAAACCAGAACACATATGAAAGAGCAATCTATCATCTCTAAATACAAGTTTGGACTTTATATCTCTCATAGTTTAGCTCAATGTCACTTCAAAGTACATAAACAAACCGACTTTGGACAGCTCCAGTCCAGTGACCTTGACCTTGGAGTGAGGTTGACCAAATTTGCAAAGTGTGTGTGTCTCATTGATATCTATCATGCTTCAAAGAATCATAAGTTCAATATTAATAACCTTTTTAAAAAAGTGAAATTTTGTGAAGTATTGTCGTTTTTTAAACTAATATTTAATGACCCGGTGACCTTGATCTTGAAGTGAAGTCATCCATTCACTGATCATTTTCGATGTCTCAAGTTTGGTTGTGATAGATTAAATAGGCGCTGAGTATTTGGCCACTTTAAAGTTTTTGCACAGAGGGCGGATAGCGTACAGATGGACGGAGGGACATTTTTTTCTATATCATTTTTGGACTCTTTAGGACTCAACTCGGACAGATTTGCACAAGTCTGGATTTTTTAAAATTTTTATTGTTTTTTGTTGGGGGGGGGGGAAGGGGAGGGTAGATAGGGGGAGGGAGAGGGAGGAGGGGGAGTACATAGACTCACATTGCTATGCATGTCGCGGGCAATTCGATATCAGCGCCTATGGATAAATAACGGTAAGCTAGACTGTTGCTGGGTTGAATAAAGAAGGGGGTGGTGCATTCATATTCGTATGATCGCGTGACGCGGCTTTAGGATGTTTTCAGGTCCTGTTATAAAAAAACAAAATTATGATTCTATAATATTTTTAAGACATTGCACGTTAGGAAAAAGTTTAATCGGGCAAGATTTAGAATCCACAATTAGAGTTAGCTAACCTAGCGGATTCTCAAAAGTTGTCATTCCTCGTCTGTTTCTCGACTGGTGAAGGAGACTGGTGAAGAATGGAAAAAAGTTTGGGTGTGGAGGCATGTAGCAGAAGTTTGACCACATTTGGAGGAATGTGCCTTCGTGGGAGTATCTTAAGCAGCTGTATGGTCAAAAGACTTTGGTAACTCTTAACTGGAGACGAGTCCTATCATAAGTCCGTTTGGGGTAAGGAAATATTTATTTCCGTGTTATCCATTCTTGTTGGTAGTTTGTGTGTAATTGCCAGTAGAATCCGTGAGCTGGTTTAATCGCGAGAGGAGGATCCTTATTGCTATTAGTATTGCTAAGTGCCTACGGATTTTTGAATAGTGCAAATGTGAGTTTCCCCTCTCCTTCCCCGTGCGAGCTCGGTGGCTGAGATGCAGATTTGGACTGAGGGGAGCTTACTGCGCTATTGGACGTTTTCGTACTGATCTTGGCCATGTGGGCCTTCTTTTTTTCTGTCTCTTTTTTTCCTGTCTGGAATTGAGAGGTATCCAGCAATGGAGAGGACTGAGGTGAACCCTTACAACGGATGGGAAAGGCGTTCCTCTGTCGTGTTGCTGCTAAGGACAATCACTCCGTCGAAGAACAAGAACTTACATTACATTACATGATTATTGCTTTAGGTCCAGCGGACTCTTCCGAGCCAAATCAGGACCGGACAACCCCTGATCCGCATAAAAGATCTGCTGAAACAACCCTAGTGGTAAAACTGAAAGCTCTCCACCAGCCAGTCACTTTACAATAAAGACATCCCAACGCAGGGGACGCTGAGGCTGTACTCTAATTTATCGAACCCTCATTTACAAAAAACAAAATAGAATACAAACTTCATTATAAATTATCAACAAAACACATACATATAAAATGCCTACATGGCTAAATAATAACATCATAGGAAGCCCTAGCGACCACTTAGCAGAAAGCGTCCAATATTCCCAAGCTGATCCAACAGACCTCACACACAAATAAGGAGTCTTGTCCCAGAAGGTTTTTCAAGAAAAAAGGTAGATGACTGGTCTAGCGAAGAGGAAGATAGTATAGCAGATTGATAGAACAGAGCAGGACTGAGAAAGAGCAAATGAGAAAGACAGCGACAGTGGGAATTTATAGCACTAAATTTCCAGAAAGTGGGGATACTATTTATACTGAAACCCCCGGCATGCCAACGGGAAAAACAAGAACGTAACCCATGCGTTGTGGGAACTTTGTTGGACCTTGTGCGACCTTATATCATTTATAAAAGCTGAGTAAAACGCTTTCTACGAGTTAAGGGAGAAAAGACATTACTTTTTGTGTTCACAGTGGACTGTAAAACGTTTGCTTAAAAAAGAATCTTCGAGTTTTCTCGTGGAAGAAGGTTTCGGCGAGAACCTTCCTAAAGACTTTAAACTTTGGAAGAGAGAGGAGGAGTTGATTTATTTTGATTATCTGTTTCAGAAGTGGATGAATGATTAAAATGTTATAGATTGGTAAACTTACTCTGTTGGTGTTTGGCTTGTGTGCACGAGAGTGTGGCCAGTGGGTTTTGTTTGTGTGCACGAGAGTGTGGCCAGTGGGTTTTGTTTGTGTGCACGAGTGTGGCCAGTGGGTTTTATTTGTGTGCACGAGTGTGGCCAGTGGGTTTTGTTTGTGTGCACGAGTGTGGCCAGTGGGTTTTGTTTATGTGCACGAGGATGTGGCCAGTGGATTTTGTTTGTGTGCACGAGAGTCGAGTGTGGCCAGTGGGTTTTGTTTATGTGCACGAGTGTGGCCAGTGGGTTTTGTTTGTGTGCACGAGTGTGGCCAGTGGGTTTTGTTTATGTGCACGAGTGTGGCCAGTGGGTTTTGTTTGTGTGCACGAGAGTCGAGTGTGGCCAGTGGATTTTGTTTATGTGTACGAGAGTGTGGTCAGTGGGTTTTGTTTATGTGTACGAGAGTGTGGTCAGTGGGTTTTGTTTGAAAGCTAACTTGTGACAGAGCATGCGAGTCAAAAAGGGAAAGTAATTCTTGTTTCGAAATTCTCCAATTTGTTTGGTAGATGACATTTATTGTTCTACACGTTTCATAGCAACAAATCGCATCATTCATTTGTAAGAGGCATGCAAGAAAAATGATTTTTAAAAAAGAACAATGAGTTACAAACCAAACAACGCCGGACATGACTTTGAAGATTGCTCCCATTTTGACAAAAAAAAGTGAGGTTTCTACTTCTTGGAATCGGGATTATCTCCCTGCGTAAACGTGGATCTTCCCTGGACAGACGTAGAGGCTCCCTGGTCTCCGGGATGGGGTGCGACGGGTCTCTGAGCTCCTGCACCCTCAGTGGACAAAGCACTTGATCTATAGCCTGCCGGTTCAACACTTTCACTACTTCGGCCGCCTGGAGCAATCATCGAGCTGCGCTGGCCTGCCTGTGCAGTAACAGAACTGCGTTGATCGCCTGAAGTAATAGTTGATCTTCGCTGGACTGCGTGTGCAGTGGTCGGTCCTTCCTGGAAGACAAAGGTAAAACAACCTTTAGCATCATAATCGTTGTCGTTCTCGTCAATAACACCAACACCAGAAACATCATCATCATCATCAATTATCATCCATCAATCATCCATCAATCAATATCTTCATCAATCAAGCAATCATCATCATCATTATCATCATCGGCTTGCCTGCTCAGCGCTTGCGGTGTGTGTAAGGACGCTGCCTGTAAGTTTGGCCTCCGTGTCATTGTCATGATTCCCTGACCTGCACACATCATGCATACACATCGTTACAATGAATCCTTTCCCTATTAACACACGAAGAGGAGCATAGATCAATAGACCCCAGCCCAGTTAGTAAGCAGTTTACATACACTCCTGTACACATCAATAATAATCAACATACATTTTAAAAAAATCAACATAAATAATTTAAAAATCTAAATAAACAATAACGATAAGAATGACTCCCTCACTCCCACCCCCTCTCTCACTCTCTCTCTCTCTCTCTCTCTCTCTCTCTCTCTCTCTCTCTCTCTCTCTCTCTCTCTCTCTCTCTCTCTCTCTCTCTCTCTCTTTCTCTCTCACTTTTCCCTTCCTCTTCTTCTTCTTTTCCAACATATCTCAACTGCAATACAAATATTCCCGTACCAGCAGTATTGTATTACCCGTTCATCATTATTTGTTACTATGAAAAAACAACAACACTATAATACATGTAATAAAGTGTATACAAATAAACTAAAATAAGATGTATCAAATCTGCAATAAAATCTCGCATTAAAGATGAACGGAATTATAATACAGCACAGATTAAATGTAAAAAAATAAAGTAGTTATAAGGTGAATAATTATAGTATATCAAATATAAATATACACTCACGAACTTAATTTCGTAAAATGTGCCTTCTGAAAATATTCGTGACCTCTTGAACCGGATGCACAAAAGTGTCTACGTCATCTACAATAAAAATCCCAAACAACGCAAAACAAAATTCGTGGAACACATTCTGCAACTCCCTAATGTTTAAATAAAATAGTGTACACCACCTACCTCTGGCGCCATACAGATCGTACACCTGAAGCAACGTCGTGCGTCATATAGCACCTATTGACTGCAGCTTTTTGCGGTACGCACACCGACGGTACAGGCGCTAGAACGCACCATATACAGGCGCACTTGTGCTACACGTCATAGACCTACACCTGCAGGTAAATTACGACATGCATGTGCTGTACACTTGCAGGGCACAAGCTCACTGTATTGTTTCTTGACTGTGTCCTGTCGATCCCTCCGAGTCTCTCTTCTCTTGTGCCAGCGTGGCTCTTCGTGATGGCTGTACCACGATCTCCTGGTCCGTTTTCTCCGTCCACGCCACCCTGCACATCACACGTGCTGTCGTCCTCAACGTTTCCCCCAGTTATATATTTTCATCACGATCATCGGCAGAAACATTTGAACTGTTATTTGTAGGCGCCTAGTACCTGCGCTATATATGACGTCGGCATTGTCAAACATCTTCAATCATCAGTCATCGTCAATCATCGTCAATCATCATCATCATCATCATCATCATCATCATCATCATCATCATCATCATCATCATCAACATCATCATCACCGAGATAGCAGTCACATCACGATCATCATTGTCGTCGTCTTCCTCCTCCTCATCATCTTCATCCTCATCCTCCTTCTCATCAGCATCATGGTCGACACAGCAAGCGCCAAGCTGAACGGCCATCAAAGAAGTCTAATATCGAAGCTCACCGGTGTGATGTAATGGCACATTAGCGAAGTCTGCAGAGTGCGGTCAGGCACATCACATACCATACTAATAGCAAGGGAGAGAGGAATACAAGCTTGGCTGACAAAGTCGGCCAGTTACTGACCCGACGCTAAGCATGGACGGCGGGGAGTCGCTGCTGCTAGTGCTCTCGTTGTAACGGTTGGGGTTCTCGGCCTTCTTGCCAGCCGCGGCCTACAATACACCGCAACCACTCTTTGAATAAATGATTGATAGGTTAAATGATTGACTGATTTTAAATATTGACCGACTCCCTGAATAGTTTGTTGCCTTTGCTAATAATTAGTCTAAGATACGATCATTGTAATAATACGAAAAAAACAACAACTGGACAACCGCTCAGTCACTGCCACCACCGTCGACATCAAGGACAACGGAAGGACGACATCTCACCAGGATGTCTGGGACAGTCTTGGCATTGTTGAAGAGGTAGTCGTCCAGCTGCAAGGCGTCAGCGGAGGCAGAGATGGCGAAGGCATCAGGGTCGATGTTGGAGCCACGTCTGGATGGGATGATGCTATATTCAGCGGGGTCGACCTCCTCTCGCGGCTCCTCAGGGATGATCAGCATCAACGTGTACAGGCCCTCCTCTGGCTACAACATAATGCAACAAAATACAACACAACACATTGCAATATAACATAAGACAAGACAAGACAGGAAACACCCAAGTTCAGTACTATCTCTTTAACACTGTCGATAATTATCCTAGTTAACTTTGAGACGCTATTCTACTCTTCACTAAAGTGATGAATGAATGAAACAAAGAGTCCCCGCGGGTCGGATTGCATTTACAGTCCAAGCGTTCCGTGCAGTGCGAGTTTGCAGCCAGTGTGGACTAAACTGTCCTCTGCTGGACCAAACCTTTAATCTCTTTGGGGGCAAACAGGACAAACACGTTTTCTCTCAGAACCCACAAGTCACACCAACCACAGCAGCTTGAATATCAACAACAGCAACTTAACAAAGGCCTTGCCTGTCCTATATTACCAAGCAACCTGCTACCCTTATTCAACTTTACCCATCATTTTTAACAATATCCAAGGAACACAACACATGCTAGTATTTCTTAAAATAAATGCAGTCAGAATAAGGATAAAAGTAACATTAATTAACATATTCTCGACCAACGGACCAAACATATTTAATAAGGACCACTCACCAGAAGTTTAATCTGGAAACATGTACGAGGTATCATACAAGGACCTTGGAACGGCTGTCTGGACAAGGCGTCTCTGGCGTGACCTGATTAAATATAAACAACGTTGTAGGCTACATGTGTGTGATGGAGTGGTGGTTCAGGTGTTGGAGTGGTTGGGTTTGTTGGTGTTGTGTGGTGTCCGGTGATGGTGGTAGGTGTTAATAGGACTATACCTCTGTTTGACCATTGTCCGGAGTCACAACACACAAGTTACAAATATGTTCACAAACAGAAAATAAAACACGCAGGTTGGAAGGTGTGCGTTTTAGCAACTTTACTGAACACAGAAAAAAACCAGAAAAACATTCTTGCAAGTAGCATTTACCGTACGTGAATGAATGATGGTGATTGAGGGGAGAGGGATGTATTTTGATAAATAGTAGCTTATTGATTTTACATGATTTTCATATGATTTTCTTGGTTAAATGTGTGTATAAATAATGTCGTTGCTGTTGTTGCCAAAGTGGGTCAAAGGGTGACAATGAAGTATGCATGTTAGAGAGAGAGAGAGAGGGGTGATGAATGTGAAGGAAGGGAGACAATGTATTGCGTTGGAGAGGGGTGATGAAGGTGATGAATATGAGGGAAGCCCGTTTGTATTATAGCGTGATATAAATAATTGTGAATGGAAAAAGATAATGTATTATAACGTGGAGAGGGGTGATGAAGATGGAGGTGTGGTTGAGATGAATCGCTATGGTGTGAATGGGAATGCAGTTGTAATAATTATGTATATTTATATAAACAACCATGTGGCATGAAAGAGATAAATTATAGAATTAAGAAATGCATTGTGTTTTGAGATGCATGTATAGACAGGACAAGATGGCGGATGGCGAAAGTCTTATTCTGTTATGAAGTGTTTAAGTTTTTGTGGACAAGCTAGTGAAACTCCTTATTTGTCCACAGGATTGGGCTTCGATTCGATTTTCCACCTTTGCCATCACTGTTATCTTTGGTTTTATCTACTGCTACCACTTCTGCTACGCCCTACTACCAGTATAATTTTGCGACTCCGACGTGTCTCAGCGGTACCACTGTGACGAGTGACGTCAGCTTTGAGACCGCTACCCTTGCCGCTGGAGAGTGTGGATGTTGTCTGGGCTCACCGCCACCACCGCTACGTCCCCCCTTTGCTATCGGCGCCACTGCTGGGAGTGACCCTCCATCACCGCCAGACTCGCCGTTGCTTCGGACGAGGCTGTCCAACAGCTACAGGATCCCAACTACACCGCATCCACACACATACAGACTCGCATTCACACACCTAAAAACATATCTAGTGTAAATGACTTTCTTTACCCGAGTAATTAACTGCAGTAGTACTTTGAGCTCAATTACTCGATAGTTAGGTTTCGAACATTGACTTTGAACTATTCACAACTTTCCGGCACCTCTCATAAAAACTCGTGGGTATCGCCATTATAAATTAAAACGAGGTTAGCATGAAACCAAGTTCCGGTCTAGCTTGTTTTGCTTTTATCAAAGCTTGATGCGTGACTTTTAAATATGGCAAATTGCCGAAAACGACGATTGTTAGAGCCAGAAAACGAGTGGGATAAGTATAAAAACGGTGGAGGAAGTACATGCTCAGTGAAAGAATGCAAAAAACAATCGTAGAGGCCTGTATTTGTGGCGACTTCGGAGGTGCGTCGATCATCGACAGAAAGTGAAACAAGACCTGAAGACTCTTGTAGTTTTCCATAGCTTCGCCGTCGCAACCTTCACAAAACACGAAGCAACTGACGATGTTAGGCGAGCGTTGTGGCCAAGTGGGCTAAGGCGGGACTAACTTGCCTTGTTCACAAGCCAGAAACCAATGGCGCCTGACAGGTGTGGGTTCGAGCCAGCCTCTGGGCGTTATGTTTTTCCGAATATTTTTCAAAAATTCACAAATAATGTTAGGTAGGTAGGGTTTAGGCGCGCTACTGGCGATAGAAAGGGATAATAAACTGCAGCAAAAAAAAATAAAAATATGTGAGGGTACGATACAGGTGGCCAGTGACACATGTTATTATTCTTGAATATTTGGAAATAACTCACTAAAACACGCGGAGAAAAAAAACCGGAAGTATGTTTCATTGAGGGGATTCCCGTTGGTGCATAGGATAGCAGAAAAGTGTGAATAAAGCTAGCTAATTCCATACGATTGAATTTCAAGTTGTTTTTTTTCTGATTGTGGATTTAAATTTGGATTGTGTTTATTTGGAATTTAACTGATTGTCACTATTGTTGCACATTGTTGTGGGCATTCTGTTGTGTATAGTTCTGGGGTGTTCAGTTGGACAAGGGAGGTAATTGTTTAGTAAATACCGGGTTGGGGGTCTTGATAGGGGGTTGAGGGTGGTTTAGTATCCCATATCCTGTGTGTGTGTGTGACATTGTTGAATAAAAGTGTGTGATTGTTCATCTGGCATTTTGTGTTAGTTCTTTTTATTTGAGTTTCTATCCTTCCACTCGTTGTTTGGGCTGAACGTCGCGGAGCCCTCTCGGGTGACGCGACAGTAGTGTTTTTTTGTTTTTTTTTAATGTACTGCAATATATTTTAGCTATCAGTTTTTGTATACTCGTGTTCACCAGTTGGCTGACCGCAAACAGAAACTTTTAATTAGTAATTTCATTGGGGATTTTACCCTTACTGCTTGTAAGCCAAACATACGCAGAAGCAGAAGGTGTGTGAGTGGTGTGAATACCGTGCACAAGGATGACGTTGTCGGAGGGAGCGGTGTGGATGCTGACGCTGGTTCCCATCTGGTGGTCCACTAGGTAGGCGTGAGCCATCTTCATCCTCAGGTGCTCAGAACTCAGCGACTACAAGTAATAATGATAATAATAATAATAATAATAATAATAATAATAATAATAATAATAATAATAATAATAATAATAATAATAATAGTAATAATAATAATAACAATAATAATAATAATAATAATAATAATAATAATTATTATTATTATTATTATAATATTAACAGTAAATCATTATTATTATTACTACTACTAAATCTACTACTACTACCGCTGCTACTACTAAGCGAGTTTAAAGCGCTTGATAGATACTATGATCACCGTTGTCATAATCCGTAATCGTCGTCGTGCTCATCAAAGACGTCGTATTTGCTATCATCATCATCATCATCATCATCATCATCGCCGTTACCATCACCACAGTATCTCCATCACAAGTGCCATCACCACAGCCAACACCAACCATCATAATCGTGATCATCATCATTGCCACCAGTATCACCTTCATAACCACAGCCATCGTCATCATCATCATTATCATCATCATCACCTGGTGTTCCGGGTCGTCAAGAAATATTTTGAGCGCTACACGTTTGGCGATAGCCAACCACATGCGGTACAGCAAGGGAGGTAAGCCAGGCGTGCACTCCATATTGACTGCTGCCTCCAGCACGTCTTCAGTTAGCACCATCACCTACATACAAACATACACATACCACCAGGGTTGGAAGATTTAACGATTTAACGATTTAGCGAACTAAATTTGTGGTTAAAGAAAATTTAACGCGTTATTGTTTTTAAAAAGTTAAAAAAAAATAAACGAATTAAAAACTAAAAGTAACGATTATCGATTTCTATCGTTAAAAATTTCGTTATATCAGTTTGATTTTCCGCCACGAACAACAGATGCTTATGCGCGAAGTAGGTTTAACCCATTTGCAGCCAGTTTGAGGCGGTTTGGATTAGCCTATGTAGACATTGCCGCTAGCCTACCCTGCATCAGTTGATATTACATTTTGAGATCATGAAAAAAAAGATGGCTTTCTGCAGTAATTCGAGTGATGAAAGTTTGCCAACATTTTTTGAAGCGTTTATGGAATACTACGACTTTGTTGAAGGAAAGTCAGTCCAGACGCTTATTTTGAAATTTAGATTCTTTTTATTCTAGCTGCTGTATTTGAATGCTTAGCTTAATTTCTTTGTCTCGTTGGTGTGCGTGGGTTAAAATGCTTGGAAGGGGTGTGAATGAGTGTTGCAAGGACAGATTAGAAAAAAAAAATTAGTCTAATATCTCTATTCTTGTCGTTAATAAAATATCAAATCAAAGCACATTATTTGTTCTTGAATTTGTTTTCAGTGTTCATAGATTACAAGTCATGAGTTCTAACACAAGTTGTATGTAATTTTTTTTCACTGCATACCACTTTTTTTTGGTCTGAGCTGAGCAATAAATAATCATTCAATAAATAAAGGCCTCCTCTCTGAAAATCCTTAACGGGAAGAGAGGGGACCATAAACTGATAAAATAATAAATAATAATAATAATCATTCATGTATTTAACGCAAATGTATTTCTTTTAAAAAACAAATTAAAAAAATTTATTTATGTAATTTTCCAAAAAAATTAAAGAAAATTTATTTCTGTAACGTTTTACCCAAATGAAAGAAAATTTATTTCTTTAAAGAAAAAAAGTAAAGACTATGAAACCCTGCATACCACACACAAGACAAGACAAGACAACACAACACAACACAATCCAACACAACACAACACAACACAACACAACACAACACAACACACACACGCACCTCATTCATACTTCATAAACGTTTTCTCTGCAAACTGTATGACAATAAGCACGAGGAATAAATGAATGAATGAATGACCGATTAAATGTTAATGTCTACATCCACCATTGGCGATAACCATCTTAGGGAAGACGAGGTATGGACCTAACCCAACACTGTCTACTTGTGCATGCAATGGTTTGTGTATGGGAGTTGTGTCTCCAGCAGTTTATTGGACTTAAAAGTGTCAACATCGTCTTCTCTTGAATGGGTATGAATTGTTCGGAGATTTGACAACTACTTACAATACATCTACTCTCACAGCGGATGGTCTTGTGTCTGGGGGACTTGGTGAGGTAGTTGATCTCGCCCAGAATGTTGCCGGCGGTCATGTAATCCACCACGGACACCAACATAAAGTCCCCCATGCGCTCCAGCTGATCACAGCACAGCATAATATAGTGACATCAACAGGTAAGTCAAGACAAGACAAGACAAGACAAGCCAACTCAAGGCAAGCCCAAAAGGTAAATCAAGTCAAGCCAAGCCCCGTTTGTCATGCACCCTAAATCACCATCGACACGGATATGGTGGGCGCCGTGCTTTCCAAGTGTCCAAATACAAAAGTGCAATGCAGCAATGTAAGCACTGCTTTTTTTGCATTAGTTCACAATGTCACCACGCGGGATTTGCATTTGGCCAAGTGTAAAAGGCTTCAACAGACTCCAGAGACTCCTGTTCAGTTGGACAAGTAAATGAATTGTTGCCTAAAGACAGGTCTGTCTACTCGTCCATATTCCTGAAAATACAGAAAAATGGCTTGAGGAACTAACAAAGGTGGCTGGCTAAATGTAGCAATAGCGTCTGTTACCACAAAGCTCCGTTTTAATGGTCAAATCAGTACAAAACCAATAATGATAGTAAATATAAGGTACCTACCCTGGCTACGCCCGTCTTGATAATGTAGATGTTGAAATCTTCACGACCTTGTTCTGTGATGATGGCGTTTGGCTTCATGATCCAAGTCTCTAAATTGAACTAGACACGGAAAGGTTCGCGACACGCATCATCATCATCATCATCATCATCATCATCATCATCATCATCATCATCATCATCAATCGTCATCATCATCAATCGTCGTCATCATCAAAACAGAACATGTATTAAGCACAACATTACTATTATTTAGATGGCTCACTCCGCGCCTTCTAGAGACTTTTAGTGGCAATACTGTGGAAATCAAACAGTGGCAAGAAAACAACAGGGCACCGTATATGAACGGAGACTCTCTACTGTTCCAACAAATAGGCCTATAGTAAGGGATCGATTGACGGATGTTTTGGTCGGTTGGTTGATTGGATTGCTGATCTGCCAACTAACAGAACGACTAACAGTAGAATATAATGTTCCCAGAATCTGGAATGGTCATATTGAACAGGTATTATATGGACTAGATTCGATATGTTACATTGGTATATTTCGACAGCACCACACTGGTTTCTCCATTCAACTCGGTAATATCATCTCAAATTTTCTTCTTCTTTCAATCAACATTTGTCAACTTCAACTTCAGGAGGCTGAAGACTGGCAGTGTGATGCTGTCGAAATACACGTATACCAAGGTAAATCATAGAAGCTCAGTCAATATTATACCAACTCAAATATGACTTAGCATAAACCACTTGCCATACAAGACTAATGATCAATAAGCTTGTCTTTACCGTGTCTCCTTACCACATTTTTTTTTAGGTTTTTTTTTTTTTTAGTTTTTTTTTTTAAAAATAGAACTGGTCTATCTACCCATTGACTGATCGTCTGGCTAACTGATATGTTGAACAACTGACTAACCTGTAAGTAATCGATCAGTTGGTCGTCGCCGTGTGCCCAGGAGATGTTTTTGATAATGTTTTCTGCAGAGTTGTCTTCCACTAGTGGTGGTGAGTTCAGCAATTTCTTCATCCTCTCTTCAAGATTCTGTTAACAGATGATGATGATGATGATGATGATGATGATGATGATGATGATGATGATGATGATGATGATGATGATGATGACACACTTGCTTACCTTAAAAGTTGTTAACAGTATTCCGGGCAGCTCAAAATCAGGGTTTGAAAGCTTTAACCGGATTTTAGCGTAACGGACTTTTTTTTTGTCTTCTTCTAACTCATTAATATTGACATTGTGCCCAAAGTGTACTGAAATACATAATAGAAATGCATATTTACTAAGCAAATGATGATACAAAGTATACAAAGGAAAGGACAAGTGAAGAGTTCAGATCAACGTTTTGGAGAAGAGGGCAACTAAATTTTAGTTCACATAAGCAACACATTACACATGCTTCAGGTTACAGCACCAGTGGCTTTTGTCTAGAACTTCAAAAATGCTTTATGATGGATGTATGGCCTAGAACTTCAAAAATGCTTTATGATGGATGTATGACCTTTAGCAGCTTCTTCAAACTTATCATGTGTTTTTGATGATGAAGTCGATTATACGCAAAGTGCATCTTGCAAATTCTGACACTTTCGAATATGTAGTCAGACAAGGCCACTTTTCGTTGTAGACTTTCAAAAATGCTTTCTTTCTTTGGTTCAGCTTTATTCGAATCGGGAGAACGGCCTGCATGACGGCTTTGCTTCATTTTCCACGCTAGTAAAACTTACACAACACTGAGGAGAATGGAGGAAACCGGAATACAAGTGTGGCCAACTTACCATATGTGCGCATGAGCATGCGCCACCTCGGCAAGGGAAGAAACTACAGTGCGCGTCTTTTCATCGGAAGAAAAAAAAACAAAATTAATTAAAAAAATTAAAACTTGACCGTTCTTTTTTAGCGAGCTGACCAGACGACAGTACTCCAAGGTTAAATTGCGTACGAATACGGCGAACGAACGTACGGTAGGCAAGTCTGTGATGATGATGATGATGATGATGATGATGATGATGATGATGATGATGATGATGAAGATGATGATGATGATGATGATGATGATGTCGATGATGATGATGATGATGATGATGATGATGATGTCGACAGCGGTATGACTGCTTGTATTGATGATGGTTGTGCTGGTTATGGAGAGGTTTATGATAAGGAACCTTGACCATTCGCATAAAATCTGACCTTTGACCATGCACATGACCATTGACCCTGCCCTCTGATTATAACCCTGGACTCATGAGCACGACCTGACCTTGGAAAGGAGAGCGGCGTCGGTCTCTTCCAGGGCGCCTTCCATCCTGAGTTGTTTGACCGTGTCGTGCTGAGCGTTGAGAACGATTCGGATGGCTTGCCTGGTCTTCACTGACAATGCTATGGTTGGATGTTCCAGCGCCAATATGCCTGAAAACAGTACATTTCGGCCAACAATGTGTACTGTGTGTGTTCTTTGATGACCATTGCCGCGTCTACAGTCAATTCCATCTAGCTCAAAGTGGTCCAAGCACAGTACTTATTTTTGAATAGGGCAATACCACAAAACAAATGGACTAACCTAGCGTCCTTATGATGTCCAGCTTGGTCTTGTTGATGTATCGTTTGAGGTCCATGGCCGTGTCCTCGTCGTCCACAATAGAGTACAGCTGACGCGTCACTTCTACTTGTCCAGTCACATAGCCACAGCAGATGTCAAATCCCACGCCAAGCTGGCCCGAGATTTGCTTCTCCAACAACACCAGTAACCTCTCCAGGATACACTGAAATATTATCCTCGTCATGGTTATGACCTACGTCATTAGGACCACTATCATCATCATCATCATCATCATCATCATCATCATCATCATCATCATCATCATCACCTCCTTATTTATTACAATCTACTTTTTCAACATCAAAAGGAAATTTTCCGAGAAACACTAAAGCACCATCACATCATCATTACTGTCCAATATCAACAGCTGGGTCGTCGTCATAGCTTCCGAGTTTTGTCATTGGATTTCAACTGCGTCGTCATCATCATTATCATTATAGTCTTCACCGTGATCGACGCCATCATCCGCATCTTCTATATCTTCCTACTCCGTTCCTCCGTACCGGAACGACCTCAATGAGCCCGAGGAGACGGATGGCTCTAGAGAAGATGAAGGAGAGCCTGATGAAGACGTTGCCGCCGTCCTGCCTAGAGAGTCTGCTGCCCTCACCCACAGCCCGCATTACCATCAGGTCCATGGTGCCCACCACCACGATCACCAGCTTGATGTCGTGCCACACGATCTTGAAGAACCAAGCTGCATCACCAGTAGCTGTACACATAAACAAAAAAAACACAAAACATGGAAAGGCTATAATACAAAAAAGAAAGCACACTAAAAAAAAAAATACAAAAAGTGCTTACAAAACAGAAAAAAAAACACAAAAAATACATAAAAAAAATAAAACAAAAAAAAATAAAATAAAAAAAAAAAACCAAAAAAAAAATATAATAAAAAAAAAATAAAATAAAAAAACAGCTCATATAAAAATAAAAATTAAAAATAAAATTATCAACTCTTAAATAAATCATATCTCTTAACCAAACAAACTCAGACCCCCGCCCTCCCAGCTCGCTTTACATAGTAATCTCGCTCATCATAAACATTCTTCATTGATGGGGCATTTACTAAGGCTGTCTCTTCGACATACATGATCGTTTTGTTCACTACTTTTATCATCTCAACTAGTGCGGTCCTATCTTGTCACCAAGTCTTAGTCTGATAACAGTTTGTGTCATCTATTTTATCTATTCACTGCAAAACTAGTCTTCTTCTACAAAATTCAAAACGCTCCTCGCGAACTCTCTCTCTCTCCTCTCTCTCTCTCTCTCTCTCTCTCTCTCATCTCTCTTGGACCCTCCCCCTACCCTCTTTATCTCACCCCGCCCTCCCCCGCCCCCCCCCCCCCCTCTCTCCCTCGTCTTACCTCTCCTAGAGCGATAATAGCGTACATGCCGACGACAAGGACGTTCCAGGCGAAAATGAAAACGGCGACGGTGTCGCGCGCAGAGGGGACAGTACGCAGTGCGCCCAGCTCCATGGCCATTGCCAGAAACATGAGCAACGTGTCCAGCGTATGCAGACCATAACCCAGGATCACAGGCAGCACCAAGTTTTGCCAGTACAGCCAGCCCCGTGCGTGTTGCTTTTGATGGTATAGTTGTCGGAGCTTCATCTTTACCTGTCGCTTCTGCGGGGATACCAAACAGCCCATTTGAAATAGGATGAGACACAAGGCAAGACATGGAGGCAAGTATTGTTGGGCATGCCTCCGGGTGTTTTTTTTAAGCACTACGCGAAGTCACTTGTCAGTCATTCCTTCATTTTCGATAGCGGCTAAACAGTGGGTATTGTCTGTAGTTACTGTAGAATCATTCTCTTCCATTGCTGCTTTTGTTGTTTCATTCATAGTAGATTTAGTTGATAGATTGGCAATGGATATTATACACAGAAGAAAATACTGGGAGAGAGAGAGAGAGAGAGAGAGAGAGAGAGAGAGAGAGAGAGAGAGAGAGAGAGAGAGAGAGAGAGAGAGAGAGACAGACAGACAGAGAGAGACAGAGAGAGACAGACAGAGAGAGACAGAAAGAGACAGAAAGAGACAGACAGACAGAGCGGGAGACAGAGAGAGAGAGAGAGAGAGAGAGAGAGAGAGAGAGAGAGAGAGAGAGAGAGAGAGAGAGAGAGAGAGAGAGAGAGAGAGAGAGAGAGAGAGAGAGAGAGAGAGAGAGAGAGAGAGAGAGAGAGAGAGAGAGAGAGAGAGAGAGAGAGAGAAGTACAACTCACTAAGTTTTTCAGGAGGGGCTTCACTTGAGAAGCTCTGACCACCTGTCTGACGTCAAGGAATCTGAAATCATTATCATCATAGTCACAGTAAACGTCGTCGATATCGTCTTGATCTTTCCTATCATTAACATCAAAATTGTCGTCATCATCATCATCATCATCATCATCATCATCATCATCATCATCATCATCATCATCATCATCATCATCATCATCATCATCATGTACTCACTTGTTCTTGTGGTCAGCAGCAGCATCAGCCCACTCCAGCAGTTGGTGCAGCGCTTCCTTGGACATCAGACCGCGCTCGAAATGGCGCCAGTATGTCTTCTGATCACACACATACAATACTCAAATGTTTTTATACCTCATAACCGTTTATTTCTTTTCTACAGAAGCTAATCTCCAAAACTTGATCAAAGCAATCCTTGTTTGGAAGGGGTGGGGGGTGGGGAGTTGGGGAAAGGGTGGATGGGGTTGGGAGGATGGGTAACAACCAGCTGATATCGGATCTCAGTCTGTTCAAACCTCCACAAAAAGATGATGCGTTTTAAGGTAGGCTACGGTAGCTGAAAGCAGGATGCGCGTTGTCTGAATGTCAGACAAACAATAATGTATTACTGAATATAACAAATGACATTTCAGCAATGATGGTGTCGAAGCACATATAACACACAAAATAATAACATGGAATAAATAATAATAATAATAATAATAATAATAATAATAATAATAATAATAATAATAATAATAATAATAATAATAATAATAATAATAATAATAATATTAATAATAATAATAATAATAATAATAATAATAATAATAATAATAATAATAATAATAATAATAATAATAATAATAATAATCTTTCCTCATGACATCAGTTCAAAGCGCAGTTCTCTTATACTTAACGTTAACATCGAAATACATACGAAAAGAAGTTAAACAAAACGACACTAATAAATTCTTTAAAGGACGTAATACAAACATGAAAAAGAATATTTACAAGTAAAATAAAACAGATGAAGGAGGGAGTGTGGAGGAGGAGAGCCGTTAAGGATTGAGGGGGCTGGGCTAGGAAATTACACATTATATTACATTACATGATTATTGCTTTAGGTCCAGCGGACTCTTCCGTGCCAAATCAGGACCGGACAACCCCTGATCCGCATAAAAGATCTGCTGAAACAACCCTAGTGGTAAAAGTGAAAGCTCTCCACCAGCCAGTCACTTTACAATAAAGACATCCCACGCAGGGGACGCTGAGGCTGTACTCTAATTTATCGAACCCCCGTTTACAAAAACAAAATAGAATACAAACATCATTATAAATTATCAACAAAACACATACATATAAAATGCCTACATTGCTAAATAATAACATCCTAGGAAGCCCTAGTGACCATCTGGCACAAAGCGTCCAATATTCTCAAGCTGATTTAACAGACCTCATACACAAATAAGGAGTCTTGTCCCGGAAGAGTTTTCAAGAAAAAAGGTAGATGACTGGTCTAGCAAAGAAGAAGCAGATTGATAGAACAGAGCAGGAATGAGAAAGAGCAAATGAGAAAGACAGCGACAGTGGGAATTTAAAGCACTAAATTTCCAGAAAGTGGGGATACTATTTATACTGAAACCCCCGGCACCCCAACGGGGGTCGGTAAATACATGCTATCATTGCATGCTTTGCAAAACAAAATGATCGGATCTATCGTGCGCGTCTCAATCGTAACAGATTGACCCCGCGACCGTGGCCCAGGAGGCTGACCACTAACCTACTGCTCTGAACAGTTCCGAAAGCCATATTTTACGTCACACTAACTGTATTATGTGGAAACAAAATTGTTCAAGTGAAATCACTCACTTTTTGAGCCTTGATAAGCATGAGGATGGACTCTGCTCTGTTGCCACTGAAACGTGAGTCCCCGCTGTCCCCTGAACTGTTGGGGTTCATCGGGCTTACGGGGCCGATCTTGTGGAAGAACCGCTGAAACATCGCAAGGAAGCCATGATCACACGACTTCTTCAGACTTGTTCTCTATACCATTTACTCTTCAAGTTCAACACTGGCAGAGGCGGTTGTCGCCAAATTCTTCGAAGAAGCAGTAGTGTTTACTCTATTACAATGTTCACGCAGCATTGTATAAAAAAAAAAAGGCTAAAGAGAACACCGGACAAAAGCAAATAATACAGTTAAAGTGAGTTTGGGTTCACTTTTCAAACGTTTACATGATAACATGACCATAGAAGAGTTTATTGTATTATCGAGATGAAATCTCTCCGAAAAGTGAATAAGCAGCACAACGAAGAGCCCGCGTTGAAAATTAGGTCCAACAACATCAAAAGGCAATGGGATTCCAAGTCACAGGATAACATGTAGAGTTATTGGCTCAACCAGAGCGATGCATTTAAGCCTATGCGATCAGTGTGTGCGCTGTGTTTAATTATGTGCGCCTGTAGCAATTAAAAGATCGTATTCCAAGGGAGCGCCGCTACGGCTCGAAAACGACGTGTACATTCAAATTTCGCAAATATCACACCCAAAAATGTATGAACATAATAACGACTAAGCAAACGGGTATCTATTATCTTGAATTAGACATTTTATAAGAGTGTGTGTGGGGTGTTTTTTCGCATTTGATCTAGGGCTCAGAGACAATTTAACGTACCGTGACGTTCTGCTTCAGACTGAAGCTGGAGAAGAGTTCTTCTATCCGTGTGTCAGCTTCAACAATATCGAACGCTGCATCTGCCATGAATCTGTCAAACAAAATAAAGACAATTTAATTCAATTCAGCAAATGTTATTACCCATCACATGAATTACATACAATGATACAGCTATTTGTGTCGCAATAACATTACATTACGTGATTATTGCTTTAGGTCCAGCGGACTCTTTCAAGCCAAATCAGGGCCGGACAACCCCTGATCCGCATAAAAGATCTGCCGAATCAACCCTAGAGGTAAAACTGAAAGCTCTCCACCAGCCAGTCACTTTACAATAAAGATATCCCACGCAGGGGACGCTGAGGCTGTACTCTAATTTATCGAACCATCGTTTACAAAAACAAAATAGAATACAAACATCATTATAAATTATCAACAAAACACATACATATAAAATGCCTACATTGCTAAATAATAACATCATATGAAGCCCTAGTGACCATCTGGCAGAAAGCGTCCAATATTCCCAAGCTGATCCAACAGACCTCATACACAAATAAGGAGTCTTGTCCCGGAAGAGTTTTCAAGAAAAAAGGTAGGTGACTGGTCTAGCGAAGAAGAAGATAGTATAGCAGATTGATAGAACAGAGCAGGAATGAGAAAGAGCAAATGAGAAAGACAGCGATAGTGGGAATTTAAAGCACTAAATATCCAGAAAGTGGGGATACTATTTATACTGAAACCCCCGGCACCCCAACGGGGGTATATGGCAATAAAAAGCAAATAAACAAAGAAAGAAACTAGAAAGACAAAGCCTTTATGACTCACATGTTTCTTGTGGAACTCGCAATATTTAACATGCAAATGAGTGCCCAGAAAAAAAGAAAAAAAAAGAAACGATGGCATTAAAATGCAAAGTAATACCGACTTTGATCTTTCTATGCTCTTGACCTTGCATGATGATCTTGACCTCCGGCTCCAAATACACTCATGCACTATCAAATACATTACAGCAAAGGTTGTATTAAGCCCTAAAAACGGTGACCTTAGGGTGACCTTGATCTTCAGTGACCTTGACCTTGGGATGACCTTGACCATCTTGTGACCTCTCATGCATGTCTGATCAAATAACCCAATGTAGTTGCATAAAATGGGATAAATAAACAGCCATTCCACTGTACAATAAACTATTTTTTGGTATGTGTTTGCAAGGTGTAAAATGACCTTGACCCTCAAGATCAATGCAAAAGAAAAAAAGAACAAATATGAAAGATCAATCTATCATCTTTAAATACAACAGGTTTCAACTTTACTCCTCTCATAGTTTAGGGTCAAGGTAACTTCAAAGTTTCTATACTAACAGATTTTGGATAGCTCCGGTAATCTTGACCTTGGAATGAGGTTGACCAAATTTGTATAGCATCAAAGAAACATAAGTTCAATATTAATAACCTAGAAAAAAAAAGTTAAATTTTGTGGAAAAATTATCAGTTTTTGACTAACATTTGTTAATACTGTGACCTTGACCTTGAAGTGAAGTCCTTCATTCACTGATCACTTATGAGGCCTCATGAGTATATACCATCTTTCAAAGTCTGGTTGTAATAGTTGAAATAGGTTCTGAGTACTTACTTTAAAGTTTTTGCACAGACAGACGGCGGTCGGACGGCGGACAGACAGACGGACGGACGGACATATTTTATGAGATTTTTGGACTATTTAGGACTCATCTTGGGAGGAGGGGGGGGGGAAGTGAGGAGGGTTAGTACATAGACCCAAACTGCTATGTATGCAGTCAAAAAGTAAGAGAGGGGGGGGGGGGAGGGGAAGATAGAATGAAAGAACGAATTAAAGAAATAATTGCTGCTTCAAAACGTATACAAACAAAACTAAGAGCAGACGACCTTTCTACCAACGCCGGACAATGGGGACTGAGTGTCCTCATTAATTCACGCATGCGCGTGCGACACATCTAAGCAGAAGTATTGTTTGACAGAAGGATTAATTTCGAGTGATCCGATTGCTTGATTCCGACATCTAAATCAAAGTGTCTGCTCGGGAATCTCTTCTGTTTCAGTAGCAGACGCACAAAGAAACTCTGCTGAAATTGAAACGTTTCTTTAAAATAAAATATCCACCACTAGTTTGAATAAACCTAAATGAGATAACTACACATATCTAATAGGCTTAGTCTTATGAGTTCTTTGAATGCTGAGGTGTTTGAGAATGTTTATGTGAGAAAATTGTCGCGTCATATCCGATGCTTTTATTCACTGGCAATCATTTCGTCCTAAGACATGTTACTTGTTTAAGCTTGGCCCACGTTCTCAAAATTCCAGATGTAAATGAGGACAAACAGTCACCTCGTGTCTCGTATCAAAGGGAGACATCTAGAATGGAGGAAACACAAAAGAACACAAACTCACATCTGCAAATAAACACGCACACACAAACAAGTCAGGAGATCTAATACGGCAACCACCGCACCTGTCACTTTTGAGCGAGTTGATGGTCTGTGCCCTGGTCACTTTCAGAATGCGCATTGCGTTGGTCAACGACATCTTGTGGAACTTCGTCAGCGACCCCAGTCCTAGCAACGTCACATGTCATTCAATCATTAAAAAGAATCAGAAGAACACTATAGGATGGGCATGTTACACCACCTCCACCACCACCACCACCATCACCACAAGAAACAGCAACTGACCGAATCTTCTGAGCAGAAAAAGTGTGAGAGAGGTATTGACAAAAACAACAACAACAACTACAACAGAAGAAGAAGAAGAAGAAGAAGAAGAAGAACAACAACAACAACAACAACAACAACAACAACAACAACAACAACAACAACAACAACAACAACAACAACAACAACAAGCAACTGACCGAATCCTCTGAGCAGAAGACGTGTGAGAGAGGTGTTGATGAGTTGCCTCAACAAAAGCTGGACCATGGCAGCTTGGAACACCTATCAATAGTAACAATACAATGGATAGTCCGATGGTAAGACATGAGAGCTGGATTGGAAAAACATCACCTTCAAACGTTTCTCCTCTCCCCGTCACTCACACAGTAAAATAAGAAATTTCGCCATCCTCTTCGCCGAGCCTTTCCACCCCAAAAGAAAAAAGTGTCTTTGCCACGTTCTTCAGCGAATTTTGACGTATTGATGGCCTCCACCGTTATCATAATTACCAGAATGGCCAAAGCAGTAAAAAGAAAACCTAAGGTTTGGGAAAGGTAGAGACTAAGGGGAAGCCTCAGACAAACTTGGAACTTGAAAATGTTTCCTTTTACTAACAGACCACACTCAATTTCAAAATGAAACGCTACACAGGTCAAGGGCTAGGGGAAAGGTCAAGTCTCACCTTCTTTTCCAGAGAGATGTTATCTTTGCGGTGTTCCCGTGCAATTGGAGACGTGCTGATGGATTCAGTAGCGACCATGGCTAGGAGAATGTTGAAACAGCCGTTCAGTGCCGCGATCCAAACGGTCAGGGTGTGTTGCCATGACAACCCCAGGCCCAGACGACGCAGGACGGGGCTCATGAAGAACACCATCATGGCCCTTAACGGAGAAGGGCTATGATATATCGCTATCGACGATGAGCATGATTTTTGTGACGATAACTATAAGGATAATCAGGCCAGTGTTGGTGATGATGATGGTAGTGATGATGATGATGATGATGATGATGATGATTACGGTGATGACGACGACGATGATGATGATGATGATGATGATGATGATGATGATGATGATGATGATGATGATGATGATGATGATGATGATGATGATGATGATGATGATGAAGACGACGACAAGGAAACGACTTACCTGAGGAGGTTGACTGCGATCCAGAGCAGGACGAACCATCCGACGCTGTGCATCTCATCAAAGTCAAATCTCAAACCGTCCCTCAGCATGAAGACCCCAGCGTAAAAATACACCACGCACGTATAGATGTCTGCCAGTACTCGGAAAAGCCTAGAACAGCAATTGATTTCAAGTGAAATTGGACTAGTTTGAGAAAGATTACCAATGTACGCAAAGTCTATACACTATACGCTAACAAATAAACACACAAGCGTGTACTCGGTCAATGTGTTACATACTGAACACTCTACGGCTGTTCTTTAGATCTTAACCGGTGTACCACTCACTACGCATGCCTCAAACACGTTCGTGTTGGAACTAACTTATGACCTATTCATTCTTATTCGTCCTATTCGCCTTGTACAACTGCAAAAATAACGTAGTCATCGTCGTCATTATCATCATCATTACCGTCGTCATCATCGCTTACCTGGTCATGATGGCATCCACGTTGTGACTGATGCTGGAACGGGAAGAACTTATGTACAGTCCGAAAAACAGCACCGTCGCCATGCCTGGCATCCCCAGCATTTCAGCTACACAATAAATTCACCAATCGGTCATGCAAGCAAGTTAGCAATCAATAAAGTAAGCAAGTAATCAATCATGCAAGCAACAGTAAATATGTCACGGACCGGGTTTATAGTATTTTGGGTCCGATTACATTATATTATTGTTAGTCTGTTGGTGTAGACTGAAGTCCCCGGACACAGAGCGTATAGGGGACTGTTAAGTCAGTTTTCTTGTTAGAAGATATTTATAGCTGCTGTGGGAGCTACTTTTGATTGGTTGAGCTGAATACATGACAGCTCACTAATGTAAAGTTACATTTAAAAAATCTAGTCACTCTTGACTCTGTACTAGAGAAAAATGGTGCGGACTTCTCGCAGCTGTGTCTGCAGGTATATTTTGTTTATTGTTTGAAAATTTTGTATTATAAATTTAACTTTTAAGCTTGATAGTATTATTAAATGACGATATTGTATTGGTTATGTAATAAAATTAATAATACATAACTTTGATATTAGTGTGAAGGAAGGAATGAGGAGGAGACGAACATGGTGGTTCACTTTAATTTTGAGTAACTAATTGAATTCAGATAATTAGTTGATTTGAAGTTGAAACTACGATTACAGTGTAGATGAGACTAACGAGGGGAGGACGAGGAGGAGCAAACAAGGAGAGCAGAGAAGGAGAAGGAAGAAGGACGTAAGACGTTTTATTGAATAAACAATACATTGTTCATTTCAAAGCCATAGGCCACATTAAAACACAACACTGAAACGCCTCATAAATGTACAAACACAAAAGTACGCTTTCCTAAAATCAGTCCATGATTTAAATGCGATTAAGACAAACCAGTTAAACAAAACACATTTCTGCCATTAAGTTAACACACAATGTATACGACACACACACACACACAAATGCCCTTTCAGTTTTATACCACATCTATCATTCCTCATTTTCTCCCAAACGCATGCTGTAATTCTCGCTGTTATTGAACTTTCTAGCCTCATTTTTACCTCAAATATACGTATGCTCTCCCTTATTCTTAAATGCAACAATCTTCATAGCATCATTTTCTTACAAACATCTCATCCTCACCCACAACTATCCGTCCATTCGCATCGTGTTCTCATAAACACCTGCTTTCTGACATCAATCGGTTCAACCGCAAACATTTTATTAAACACGTCCTGCATTCTAACACATATTTTCTCTCAAACACCTGATGAGAAGGAAGAAGGAGGAAGGGAGTGATAGAGAAAAGAGCCAGAGACAAAGTAAATGAATCAATTCAAATCAACTGGTTATCACCTATCGTTATGCCCGGTCTACCTATCTTTTCACACAAAGTGAGGTTCAAATTACCAGTGCTAGCAACCACCACTACTACACGAACTATTACTTCTTTTTTTTTTTGTAGGCTACTCCATTTAGGCTCAAACTTGGCGGCAGAAATGTGCGCTTTTGCACCTCAGGTTCCGACAAATGTGCACCGTCATCATCTCTTCGAGCTGAGAATACTCGATATAGTACTAATAATAATCAATTAGTATTACTACTACTACTCCCACTAAGCTTACTACTACCACCACATACAGAGGTAATAAGCGATATGCAGTACAGAGAGAACGATGGTGATTTCCAGGGTGGCGTCGTTGTAAATTCTACTGAGCCAGAAGACAGTGACGATGGCGATCAGTAGTCCAACCAGCGGTGCGAACATACACTCCATCACATACAGTGTGATCTCCTCGCCTGGATCACAGAGAAGATGTCAAACAGAAAGGGTAGAGAAACACATAGGGTGTGTGTGTGTGGTCAAAACGCTAAATACACGCCCTCAGCCATTTGTGGGTCACCTCCGTCAGTAATCATACAGTGCGCATATTATAAAAGTAGCATTATCAATCAGTAAGCTTAGTTTACCTAAACATCTATTCATCATAATCATCATCATCATTATCGTCGTCGTCATCATCATCGCTGTTTTCGTCATTGTCATTATCATCATCGTCATAATCAATCATCCTCACTGTGTCGTGAGTGTTATCATTTAAAAGGCCCCAATCGAAGGCTTTGTTTACTTTTGGCAAAAACGGGTTTACCCTAAAACTCGCATTGTTATGACATTAAACAATGATAAAGTGGGCTTTCGTTACTCAAACCAACCCGCTAAAGTTTGAATTTTCAATTTCAGAGTTATTTCCCCTGTTTTTAACGCTTCAGCCTTGAGACCTTTGACCCTATTTTGGAGGGAACCACGCGGCTAGAAATATGCGCCTTTGGTATCTGGGTTAGGGTAGGGTCTATTTTATCAACTAAAACGGAAAACCTTGCGAGCAATTTGTTTTTACGGGTTCTTTCTCTTACCAGCTTTGGTAGATGCTATTTTAAGCTCCAGAATGTTGCTATTAATAGGCACAAAACTACGGAATTTATTCATGTAAAAAAAATGACCATACTTTCCAAAGAGTTATTTCTTTGTTGTAAGCTTATGGTTTTTTCCAGTGGGGCAACACTCGCTGTGAATGTTAAAAAGATCAGTTCAGGAGGCATAGTCAAAGTCGATCCCTTTAACTCGATTCTGCCTATAAAGGTCTTGATGTCGAATAAGATGACTAACGACAAGGACAATTATGACGACAACTATGACGATGCTGCTGCTGCAGTTGCTGCTGCCTGAAGATCGATGATAATAATGCTGCTATTGCTACGGCGATGGTAATGAGGGTCAGGACGACCTCGACGACAGAGGTCGACGGCGACTTACTCATGGTGCCGTGTCCCGAATGGGCAGAGCCAGACGTATCGTGCACGATCATGATATTGAAGAACCTGAACATGATGAAAGCCACTACACCTCCAATGATGGCCTCGCCCTGCAGCAAGGCAGACAGGTTGATTGTCACGCCTGCCCACAACAACAACAACAACAACGACAAGACCTGCGATACATTATGCCTCCTCATTCTTATTGCTGCCGGCGTTAAACAGATAGCACTGTAGAACAGCACTATAAGTCATAAAGCACGGAGAAGAAAATCATTATCATCATCGTCGTCATCATCATCATACAGGATGTCAGCACACGAGTTTTCTTCAATCGACCTCAAAGGGCGGAGATGCAGAACTTCTGCCGGTGAAGGAATCAAATTCGGCGCTTTAAAAAAAATTTGAGTCGATCCTTATGTGCGTGGGAGTTTTGGAGTTGATTCTGATTCGTCTCATGCGTACGGTATGAGAGAATTCAATTTATTTAGATTTTAGCTAACTCCTTGCCTGATGCTTGAAGAGCTGAGTACGTGGGGCTAACAGAGTTCGGATGACACTATTTAACTGTGTAATGCAAGGGGCTGAAGGATTAAATCACTGGCTCAACAACAAGAACAGCAGCTCCACAACCACCACCACTACCACCACCCCCATCAACAACAACAACAACAACAACAACAACAACAACAACAACAACCTAATCAGTAGCTTGGCAAAGGTTTGTACTTGGGAATGATGGGTGACATAGTCAGTCAGTACACTGATCTATAGCTTCATAAATGGTATCATTGCTTTGGGCAGGATCTTTTACAGCAGAACAATCTATCAATAAGACAATAAATTAACCAATCATTTCTTCCACATATCTATCAAATCACGCAGTCAAGCTACCGGAAACTTTCACGGCGTCTTCCACGGCCACAGGGTCAGTAGCACAGGCAATGATGGCGAACGTGCATGAGATCATGGCAGCCTGAAGATTCCATTTGGGCTCTTGCATAATGGGGTACAGAATGACCAGGTAGAAAATACTCGCCGTCATCAACACCATGATAGCTGCAAACGATAAAGAAAGAAGTCTGATCAATGGCAAAGTCTTCTGAAAACAGTTAAAGTGAAAATTTACATTTCAGTCTATGATATACTGCACTTAAAAAGTCAAAGATGTACAATGTACACTCACAGTATCCAGTGACGGCCAGAAGTAGGACTTGGTTGAGGGACTTTTTGAACACCTGTATCTCAGTGGTGAAGGTAGGCTGGAATACCAGCAGCGGCAGTGCTATGTGAAATATGTGTTTACCCTTGATGTGCATGCATTTGGCGTACTTGCGAAACGCCCTCACGTTCTAAGACAAAAATCAAGTTATTCAAGACTTACCGCCAAACATCACAACCACCTCCACCACCAACAACACCACCACCACCATCACTACTACAACCCCACCACCGTCATGAGCATCTTCCTCCTCCTCCTCATCATCATTAACATCATCATCATCATCATCATCATCATCATTATCATCATCATCATCATCATCATCATCATCATCATCATTATCACTACTACCAACATTCCGCTCGAATGAGAAAGCGACAAAAAAAGGCAAATTACTCTTTTCGAATTAAAACTATGGCATTAGAATCGTCCCATAATAATTATGTAATATCAAAATCAATGATGCAGCCGGCGCATACCCCATCAGCGCAGGCGTAGGCGAAAGCAGCTCCCAGCAGCAGCAACACCACAGTACGTGGTGGGCAACCAGACCAACACTTTTTTCTCAGGTATTGAAACGTCTGCCGCAGAAAAGCTGAAACATTTACTATTGCCATCAGCCGGATTATCAATCCCAGCATCATTATAGTCAGCATCAGGCGCATTTATTGTCGTTGTCTTCGAACATTTATACCACACCAAATTTAGACAACTTGAAGGACAAAGCCTATATGACTCACACGCTCCTTGTGGAACTTGCAATATTCTACATGACAATGAGTGCCCCCAAAAAACTGAAACTGTGGCATTACCATGCAAATTATTACTAACTTTGATCTTGTGATTATCTTGACCTTGACCTCTGGCTCCGAATGGACATTATTGTACGATCAAATAAACTACAACAATAGTACCCATATGACTTTGGTCAGCTCCAGTGACCTTGACCTTGGTGCAAGGTTGACCAAATTTCTGTGGCATGATTTGTGTCATTAATTTCTATCATGCATGAAAGAATCGTAAGTTCAAAATCAAAAACTTCTGGACAAAAATTTAATTGTGAAAAAAAAAAAAACTTTTGTCTAACATTTGCTGAGGCTTGACCTTCACCTTAAAATGAAGTAATTTATTTACTGATCCTTTTTTAGGTCTCCTGTATATACACCATCCTACTAAGCTCGGTTTGATACATAAAATACGTTCCGAGTACTTATAGCCACTTTAAAATTTATTACGGACGGACAAATGGACGGACGGTGGACGGACGGTAGACGGACAGACAGACGAACGGACATAATTAATTTTTTTTTGCTATCATTTTTGGACTATTTAACAGTATGTAGGCCTCATCTTGCACAGATTGGCAAAAATCTTGAGAGAAAAAATGGAGAAAGGGAGGGGAGTGGGTTGGGTGGTGAATACACAGACACACATTGCTATGCATGCCGGTCAAAAACAGTCTACTCCAGCAGCATACCAACTCTTCTCGCGGTACATACTGCTTGCTTCAGCCACATAAGAGCAAATCTCTAAATCCTACCGAGGTCAACACTCAATCAGAACAGCGGCTACGCAATCAAACAAAGCTACTACCTACCTCCCATCATAAAAGGCAGGATGACTGGTAAGACACAGCAAGAGTAGTCTGAGCATTCTTCTTGGGCGTAGATCGTTTCGTTGTCGTTCGCCATCCTACCTCTCTAATTCGAGAAAGATCAGAGACTGAAGTAATCGCAACTTCTACCAAGAATAACGTGCAGCTCATATAGAATGCGGAGAAGAAGGAGGTAAAAGAAGAAGAAGAGAATGTGAAGATAGAAGAGGATGAGGATAAGTAAATCTAAGCACCCAAAACAACAACAACAACAACAACAACAAGTTAGTCATTGTTTATAGGGTCCAGCGCACTGCAAAAAGCCGAATCAGGACCACAATTTGGTTGAAAGAGGGCTCACCCCTGATCCGTATACAAGATCTGCTGAAACAACCCTCATGGTAACACTGAAGGCACTCAAAAGGCCGGTCACTTTATAATAAAGGCATCTCATGCAAGGTTAGTTAGTTATTCCTTGTTTATAGGGTCCAGCGGACTGCAAAGAGCCGAATCAGGACCACAAAATCAGGGTCACAACTTGGTTGAAAGAGGACTCACCCCTTTTCTTCAGTACAACTTATGTTAATCTGATGAATAAAAATTTATGCAACAACAACAACCCTTTTCTTCATAAAAGATCTGCTGAAACAATCCAAGTGGTAACACCGAAGGCACTCCACCAGCCTGTCACTTTACAATAAAGGCATCCCATGCAAAGGACGCTGAGGTTATACTCTAATTTATTGAACTCCCGTTTACAAAAGCAAAATAGAATATAAACATCATTATAAAATATCAACAAAACTCATACATTAAAAAAAAATGCCCACATTGCTAAATAATAATATTATAGAAAGCACTAGTGACCATTATTTTGGTAGAAAGCATCCAATTTTCGCGCTGACCCAGCATACACAAATTAGGAGTTTTGGAAGAGTTTTCAAGAAAAAAAGTTAGGTAACTGGTCTAGCGAAGAAGAAGATAGTATAGTAGATTGATAGAACAGAGTAGGAATGTAAAAGAACAAAGAAGTGACGCTGAGAATGTACTCTAATTTATCCAAAAAAAAAAAAAAAAAGAAAAAGAATATAAACAGCATTATAAAATATTAACAAAATACACACACACACACACATGATATATAATGCCTACATTGCTAAATAATAATTCCATAGAAAGCCCTAGTGAACATTTGGCAGAAAGCGTCCAATATCCTCAAGCTGACCCGATAGACCCTATACAACGAGTTTTGGGAGAGTTTTCAATAAAAAGGTAGGTGGCGAAGACGCTAGAAGATTAATAAAACGCAGTAGGAATTAATGAGAAAGAACAAAGGAAAAAGACAGCGACAGTGAGAATTTATAGCACTAAATTTGCAAATTTCCAGAAAGTGGGGATACTATTTATACAGAAACCCCAGGCATCCCCACGAGAACAACAAAGAAAGAGAGAGAGAGAGAGAGAGAGAGAGAGAGAGAGAGAGAGAGAGAGAGAGGGGGTGGGGGTGGAGAAGTGTGTCGAGTGATGGGAAAGGGGTGGAGGAGGGTTAACAAATGCATTTTAAATGGTAATAGGGAGATAGCAGCAGTGTTAACTGCGACGAAAAATGTGCGCCTCATAGAGAATTACAACAACTCGAACGAGCGGGCATATAACTCACATGCTTCTTATGGAACTTGTAATATTTAATATAAAAATGACTGCCCAAAATGAAACAGTGGCATTAGAGTGCAAAGTAGATCTAATACCTACTTTGATATTTCTATGCTCTTGACCTTGATCTCCGGCTCCATGTTATGTCAAATAAACTACGGCAAAAGGTGTATTAAGCCAAACAAACAGTGATCTTGGGATGACCTTGACTTTCAGTGACCTTGATCTTTGGATGACCCTGACCTTCATGTGGCCTCTCATGCTCACGTATGATCAAATAACTCAATGTTCTTTCATACTATGGATTACATAGCCATTCCACTGTACGATTACCAATTTTTGTATGTTTTTGCAATATTTAAAATGACCATGACCTTTAAGATCAACGCAAAAACGGAACATATATATGAAAGATCAATCTATCGTCTCTAAATACAACAAGTTTGAACTTTATATCTCTCATAGTTTAAGGTCAAGGTCACTTCAGAGTACCTATGCTGACTTTTATTTATTTAATCGCTCTTATATAGCGCATTTCCAGCTCAAGAGCTGCTCAAGGCGCTGGCCAATACCGGATCTAAATCAAGCCGCCCGAGGCGCTAACTTGCAGCCTTTGAGCGCATCGCAATAACGCTCCAGACAACTGAGCACAATCCTGGGCAGCCAGGGATGGGGGAGAAGGACCTAGGTGCATGCTGGGTGTATTCTTGTCACCGGCACTCACCCGTCTAGGACATGAGCGTCAGGATCTTTAAAGTCCGTTATGATGGAATGTATGCGACACAGACTAGACCTCGGTTTATACTCTCATCCGAATGTAGAGTGACCTTGACCTTGGAATGAGGATGACCAAATGTGCATAGGATGTATGTCTCATTAATATCTATCATGCATCAACAAATCGGAAGTCCAATATTAATAACTTTTTTAAAAAAAATGAATTTCTGTGAAAAATTGTCAGTTTTGGACTAACATTTGTTAGCCCTGTGACCTTGACATTGAAGTATAATATATGAGGTCTCATGAATATACACCACCTTGCCATGTTTGGTTGTGATAGTGGAAATAGGTTCTGAGATATTAATCCACTTGCAAGTTTTGCAGGTACACGCGTGGACGGCGGATAGATTTGCAAAACTCTTGAATTTTTTTTTTTTATTTTTTTTTTTTTTTGGGGGGGGGAAGATGGGGAGTGGGGGGTTGAGGGGGGGGGGGTGGACTCACACTGCGATGTATGTGAGACAAAAAAACCGACGAGAAGCGGACGTGGATGAAGATCTAGATGATCTAGGTTATTATTAGGTTAAATTAATGCGTAGCAAGCTACAATGTAAATCCCTACATTCACTACTCGGAAACAAAGAAACAGCTATAAAAAGTTGATGAGAAATGTAAAAAAAAAAAACTAAATGCTTACCTTCAAGCAATACAGTACCGTACCTTCTCAGTTGCAGAGATCTACTTAACAGCTCGCCTAAAAAATTAATGTCTAATTTATTTTGTTTGCGATCATGGTTTATTCAATGACGTTGTTAAGTTTCTTTGTGACGCACTTCCGGCTTGAAAAAGAAAAAAAAATCTTAAAAACGTAATTATGTTTGAAAACCTACAAACTAACTTATTACCTAAAATCAATTTTAAAATGCTGTACGCACACATATCACATTAGAATAATTTAAAAAAAAAAACTCCCCTCCCCCTCCCCCCGAAAAAAAAAGAAAAGAAAAGAAACTCTCTTAATTCCGAATTCCTTTTAGATGACAAGAAGCTGTACTTTCTTTGATTCCCTTCAGAAGATCTTCATCTTCATCCATTAGACGGCCTCAATCATCAGGTTGATTACTCTGCCGTACTGAACTGGGTTTGCGTAGGGGGGGAAAAAAAAAAAAAAAAAAAAAAAAAAAAAAAAGGAAAACTATTTATAGTTGTGGCACTCGTGACTTAAAGGAGTCAAGAGTATCAGCTGTCACTGTTGTTTTGGGCAGCTCGTTCCAGTCCTTGATGGTGTTGGGAAGGAAAGAGAACTGGCGGTATTTGGTTCTACATTGAATTTGGGTGAGCTGTTGGGCTTCTTCGCTGACGTGGAGGGGCTGGGACTAATTTGCTGGTATCTCGACGACTGCCTCGTTGTTGAGTATTTTACGTAGCATGGCAAGTCTAGCGACCTTTCTGCGGTGTTGGAGAGAAGGCCATTGCAGTTTGTCGATCATCTTGGAGACACTGGAAGTGTTGTGGTACCGGTTGACGACAAAACGTGCTGCTCTTCTCTGGACTGCCTCTAATTTGTCGATGTTAGCCTCTGTGTGGGGATCCCATACCGTGCAGGCATATTCCAGTATGGGGCGGACGAAGGTCTTGTAAGCAGTCTCCCTGAGGTGGGTGGCGCTGACTTTGAGGTTGCGCCGGAGGAAGCCAAGGGTCTTGTTGGCTTTAGCACAGATGTTAATGATGTGCTTATCCCAGCTGAGATCTTGACAGATGGTAACACCTAGATACTTGGCAGAGGTGACAGTTTCCAGTGTGTGATCATGTAATTGGTAGTCCGTTGGTTTGATGGTCCGCTTTCTAGTGATGGGGAGAGTGGTACATTTGTCGGGGTGGAAGGCCATGTCCCAGCTCTGTTCCCACTCTTCCAGTCGGCGTAAGTCTTCTTGGAGCTGGTTTTGGTCATGGTCTGTGGAGTTCAGGCGGTAGACAGCTGTGTCGTCAGCAAAAAGGCAGGTCGGAGAAGAGAGTTGTTCTGGGAGGTCATTAATATACACCAAGAAAAGTGCTGGGCCCAGAACAGAGCCTTGAGGGACCCCAGATCTCACTCTGGCCTGGCCTGATGCTGCACCGTTGACTACTACCACCTGTTGCCTGTCATGTAAAAATGCTCCAATCCATCTATTGATTTTGCCCTGGATACCATAGTGGTGCAGCTTGTGCAGCAGGAGGCTATGATTAACGCGGTCAAAGGCTTTGGCAAAGTCCATAATGATGACGTCAGCTTGGTTGCCTCCCTCCATAGTGGTAAACAGCTCTTCTGTGAAATTCAGAAGCTGGGTTTCGCATGACCTTGCTTTGCGAAAACCATGTTGTTCTGGACGTAGGATGTTATTGTTATCAAGATGGCTCATCACGGCGCTAACAACTATATGCTCGAATATCTTGCAGGGGATGCTTGTCAGGGAAACAGGTCTGTAATTGGCAGGATCATAATGTTCACCCTTCTTAAATATTGGGGCTACGTTGGCATGTCTCCAGTCTGATGGTAGGTGGCCGGTGTCGAGTGATGACTGATAAATGATGGTTAATATTGGGGCGACCTCTTCTGCAAGTTCTTTCAGTATACGTGGGCTGATGTTGTCAGGGCCACACGACTTGTAGGGATTAAGATTGTGTAATATTTTACGGATACCATCTTCTGATATAGTGAGGCTGGTGAGCGTGGATCTGAGAGTCATATCAGGCATCGGGCACTTGGCATGGAACTCATCATCTGTGTACTCTCTCCCTTCACTGAAGACGGACTTAAACTGCTCATTCAGCACTTCCGCTTGGGCCTTTGGGTCGGTTATGAGCTGTCCGTTAACTTTCAGAGGGGAGACACCCGATTTGGAGGATCGCTTTCGCTTTCAATTTAGATCAGATCTTAGATCATGTTTGGAAAACCCGAACTAAACTAAATTGTGTTTTAACTCATTGCCTGCCAATCGACGATATATCGTCGATCTGAGCCGCCATGTTTTTGCCAATCTACGATATATCGTCGATTTCAGTATTCCGTTTCGTTCCGTTTTTTTGCGCAGTCCAATCCAAGTTTTATTTTAACTAAAGAGAGGTAACTCTTTCTACTTTCGTTCTCGATCGACACGCACGTGGTTTCTTCAAATTGATTCATTTTTAGAGTGTTTTTTTGTGCATTTTACTAAGCATCGTGATGGGCACAATCGACAGTGTGTCAAACTCTGCTAATAATGAATATAATTTCAAACTGTAAAGTGTATTTTGATCCTAAATAAATTTTCTTTCTGGTGTGTGAAGCTGATTCAGTGATTGGAATTATTCCTCCAGATTTTTTTCATCACTGTGTAGAAATATTTTTATTTTATTTTATCATTTCAAAAAGATGAACATGCTTTCAATATTTCAATAATAACATAATCAAATTAACATTTTTGTGGTTTTTTTTTTCTTATTTTTCACTCTTTTACCTTTAATTTGATATGAAATATGTCTATTTAACAACTATTATTGAAAGAACAGTAGCTTAAATACCTAGGTACTGAACTTTCTTTCCGGTGCCAGAGAAATGTCTGGCATAAACGTGGAAACATGCCTGGCAGGCAAAGAGCTAAAACGCATTCATAAACTGGATATTCCATGCCTCTATCAGAATCTCAACTGAATTAGGATGTGTGTATGTGTGTAGAAGGGGAAAGTGGGGGCGAGGGGTGAGGGGAGGTGGGCGTAGGGAGGAGTGATGGAGGGGAATTCTAATGAACAGTACAGGGAAGATAAAACCTGTTAGTCTACAAAATGCATAGTCTTTTAGTTATTTTTTTCTTTTATTTATATACATGTATTATTTATTTATTTACTTTTTACTGTCTTTTTATTTATTTAAATTGTTAATACATAACCTACTTAAGGTTTTATACTCCTGTGGTGCAAAATGCTAACGACACTGAGCTGAAGATGAATATTAAATTAAGATAGCATACAAATTAAAAAAATTACTACTTATGTTCAAAAATTATATTAAATTTAACTAAATACTTTGCCTACATATATGACAGAAAATGGTCTTGAATTCAACGGGGAAAAACCCAGTTTAATGTTATTTAAAAACGGAGAAAATCCAAAATATTTACCAAAGTTAAAACTTGACAACCAAATGCTTGCTTATAAACAAATGATACAATTTGTGGGTGTTTATTTTACTCCAAATTTGGGATGGAGATATCATATCAGAATATTTAATCAATAAAGCAAGACAAATATTACATTTATTACAAAGAATAAATGTTAAGCTTGGAGTCAGGATACGAAGACTTTATTATATCTAGCAAACTCTGGTTCAATCTTCAATTCCCAAAAAGATCAAAATATATTCCACACATGCAGACTATTCATGATAATACAGAAGAAGTGATGATAAATTGTGGAATTAGTGTTAGTAATGTAAAATCGGTTCCTGTTTCACCAAGATTAACCACCTTGGGAACACTTGCAAGCTCAATATAGATTACACACACTTACATAAAAATTATAAATTATTATAATAAAAAAATATTTTTGCTATTAGTATTAACCTAATTAAGGAACGTTTAAATTATATTTATTTCAATAAATGAAAAATGTATACAGATGGTTCAGTACTTGAAATTTCTTATGCTGGTGCTGCATGTTTTTCCAGATCTTAATATTGGAAAATCTTGTTATATAGGGCAAAAATATGCCATAATTATGGCTCTGAATTGTGAATAGTAATATGTGTAGACTCAAAATCTGTTTTGTACGTTGCTACAAAATTGGAATTGTTCAGTTAGAAGAGAAATTATTTTTGGAATCGAATACTGTTACATTTGAGACGCGCACAATAGATCCGATCGTTTTGTTTTTCAAAGCATACAATAACAGAGTGTATTTTCCCTTGAATTGGTTTTGCTTTGTAGTTGGAAGAAGCTTTGTATAATATTGATAATTTTAGCGGGTCAATATTATTGGAGAATTTTCTAAGGTTGCTTGTTTATTATCGAACGAAGCGTGTGGATAGATCTGGTGGTGGCTGCTAGATGATTCTGGCCTAGGAGAGGTTATATGACGTAAGACAGTTCTGATGACGAATTTTACTGTGATTGGCTGTAATTGCGTCACGCTGGAATGTTTTGATTGATTGATTTATTGTTGCTTTAGGTCCAGCGGACTCCTCCGAGCCAAATCAGGACCGGACAACCCCCGATCCGCATAAAAGATCTGCTGAAACAACCCTAGTGGGAAAATTGAACGCCCTCCACCGGCCAGTCACTTTACAATAAAGACATCCCACGCGGGGGACGGCTGAGGGTTTACCTCAACTACGCGAACCCCCGGTTACAAAAACAAAATAGAATACAACCATCATTACAAATCATCAACGAAACATATACATATAAAATGCCTATATTGCTAAATACTAACATCATAGGAAGCCCTAGTGACCACCCAGCAGAAAGCGTCCAACACTCCCAAGCTGATCCAACAGACCTCATACACAAACAAGGAGTCTTGTCCAGGAAGAGTTTTCAAGAAAAAAGGTAGGTCATTGATCTAGCGAAGAAGAAGATAGTATAGCAGAGTGATAGGACAGAGCAGGAATGGGAAAGAGTATATGAGGAAGATAGCAACAGTGGGAATTTAAAGCACTAAATTTCCATAAAGTGGGGATACTATTTATACTGAAACCCCCGGCACTCCAACGGGGGTACTGTTGCCGCAGTGAATCTGTCATGCCTACAAAGGCAAGACAGGTTTTCAACTGGGGCTTTCATTGTTCCCTTTATAGGTTAGAACAATCTACAGTGTCTGGAATGTTCAAACGTTCTTTAGATTATAGAAAAACTATATAATTGAAGCACTTTGACTGAAAAGAGAGAAAGTGGGAAAAGAGATTGAGCGATTGTATGCAGTTATTGATGTACGCTGAATAAAGTTGGAAAACTTCATACGACGACTCCTGCCTTGTTGCTGAGTGAACAGGTTGCGTGGATAAACGAATCTGAGTTACACTTATCAGGATTCAAGCATCGGGGCTGAATTAACTACTGATAAAAAACCAACAACAGTGTAACAAATACCTTTTACACTGCTTACTAACTAGAAATATTACAGTTGATTTTCTGTGGGTTCCTTCACATTGCAGAATAAGGGGTAATGAATAAGCCAATAAACTAGCTAAAGATGGTGCAAGTAAGCCTACTGAAGTTAATCATAACAGGAGCTTCTCCTACTATGAACTGATATCAATAGTAGACAATTAACGATTTTCTAAAAAATTTATACAATACTTAACAATTACTAATATTTTGTCTAGTTCTACACATTTGACAAAAATTATTTACAAGTTAAAATTAAATTCATGGAAAACTAAATATCTAAAGACTTCAAATATATATGTTCAAATGCTCTGACTGAAGAACCTTTGATATTACATTGCCCATGTCTGAACAAATTATATACACATAAGAATATGAATACTGTTATCGCTGGCCCAAGATAAGTGTGATCTCCAACATCACGCTCCCCTACGGCCACAAGGCTATGGGACTACCTTTACCTTTACCTTTATCACACAGCATAATGATATAAAAAAGATATTAGCTGATAATGAATTGATGCTGACAATCGCCATCTATCATTCGTGTACACAGATAGAAAGTGTTATCATTATTTTATTCAATATTATTTTAGATATTAAGATGATGGTGCTCCAATGTTAAGTTGCATTGTTTAATCATTGTTAAGTTATTGGATTTGTAATTGTTGTTGTTCTATTTGTAAAAATATATATTTTTCCCATTTTTAAAAAATATTATTATTTTGGTTTTTTTGTGTTTTATAGTCTAAAATCACTTAATTTGATAACAGACTTTAAATAAATTGATGGAATGGAATTGAAAATGCATGGTCACCAAAACGTAACTTAATAGGTGATAGAAAATTACATGATTATAGATTTAGGCCCAGCGGACTCTTCCGAGCCAAATCAGGACCAGACAACCCCGATCCGCATAAAAGATCTGATGAAACAACCCTAGTGGTAAAACTGAACGCTCTCCACCAGTCACTTTACAATAAAGACATCCCACGCAGGGGACGCTGAGGCTATACTCTAATTTATCGAACCCCCGTTTACAAAAACAAAATAGAATACAAACATTATAAATTTTCAACAAAACACATACATATAAAATGCCTACATTGCTAAATAATAACATCATAGGAAGCCCTAGAGACCACCTGGCAGAAAGTGTCCAATATTCCCAAGCTGATCCAACAGACCTCACACACAAATAAGGAGTCTTGTCCCGGAAGAGTTTTCAAGAAAAAAGGTAGATGACTGGTCTAGCAAAGAAGAAGATAGTATAGCAGATTGATAGAACAGAGCAGGAATGAGAAAGAACAAATGAGAAAGACAGCGACAGTGGGAATTTAAAGCACTAAATTTCCAGAAAGTGGGGATACTATTTATACTGAAACCCGCGGAACCCCAACGGTACGGGGGTAGTTACTTTTTAACCAGTTTGGAGTCTCTTTCCACCAAAACTCTTCCAACCCCTCACACTCAGTGTGTTAAGGGTTGGGTGTGGGAGTGTGGGTGTTGTATTGTCTGGTTCTTGATAAGTTCCACTTCCCCATTTTCCCCAAACCTCTTTAATGTTGCTTCTCTCCGTCCATGGTTTGCATTGTGCGGGCAAGGGATAGAGTAGATTTATTATGACAGTGGCACCCTTGCCCTGTGTATTAATAAACTGATAAATGTTTCTTTTTTAATAACATTTGTTTCTCAGGGTTAAACAGGAAAAAAACTGGCTCTAAAGCTTAAGAAATGCATTATTATGCAAAGTATAATCTTTTCGCAGTTATTGCAGATAATAATAATAATAACTGAACATGTTTAGGTGCCTACCTAAAGGGCTGTCAAAAGAAAAACAACTGTTAACATTAAAAAAAAAAACTAAGAGCAATCAAAAACATGTATTCAAACATTTTTGCTTACAGAAAATTTGTTTTATAATGTACACAAAATGGTGAAATGTTAAAAAAAAGAAAAAAAAAGCCAAATTAATTTACAACATTTACTAAATTAAGTGGAGTGGGAGTGTTCAGGGATTTTAATTTAGGTCTCGCTGTACAGTTCATTCTCTGATCACAAACTGTCAGAAAAAAACACACTTTTAATAACATTCTCTGGTCAGAAACTGTCACAAAAAACACTTTTAAAAAATACAGGTTTTCAATTGCCGTTTGAGTGTTGGAAGCATAGCAGTGTTAAACAGAGTATGGTAAAGAATTCCATTTAGGTAGGTGCAGAGAAGAAGCAGCTTCTTCTTCCGTATTTCTTTCTGTTAAAACTCACAAACTAAACAGAAAGGTATTTTTTAATTTTTCAATGTTATGTAATTGTATTGAAACTTTTGTTGTGTTCATTATTACATTAAAACTCAAACTTCTTAGATGCAGTGTAAAGAATAGATACAAGAATCGGTGAGGTCCAACATAGAGAGAGAGAGAGAGAGAGAAAGAGAGAGAGAGAGGAGGAGGGGGGAGGGGGAGAGAGAAAGAACGGGAAAAAAAGGAGGATTAAATTCAATTCAATAAATGATGTATCAAATGCTACGTTTTTACTGTGTGAATTTTATTGCAGGCAATTTCTTTTAGAAGATTTATAGTCAATACTGCCTTCAGCTGGGAGCACTGAAGACTTTTATTCAAAATTAGTAAACAGTTATTTATTTATTTATTTACTTTTATATAGCATTTCACCACCTCAAGAGCGGCTCAAGGTGGTGTTGGCCAATGCAGTAAGAGAAAAAAAACTTTTTTTTAAAATATATATTTAGTACAAATTCATTATAATTACACTGATACTAAATAAATAAACAGCTTAAGATAACCTACACATCTATTAATATTATGTTTATTATCTATTATGTTTGTGCAAGTGTCTGTGCCTTTGTGCATGTGTGTAAGTGTGCTTGTTAGTGGTTCCTATGTATTCAATATGGGATTGTTAATGCAATAATTGGCTTTGTGTTCTTTCTGTTTGTTTCCATTATTAATATTTTTCCAAGTATCCCTCTATTCCTTGTTGTAGCATATAATAGATAATGTAAGCGTTTCAGAACTTTGCTCTAATCAAACATACCGTCGGCGTCAGACTTTACATTTGCAATACTTTTTTTTAATAATAAATCTCTATCGTTACTTATCATCGTAATTTTATTAAATTAGTTTTGTTTTAACCACCTAAAACTGGATCGTATGCTCTTCATCTTGAGATGACACTGACCTCTGGCTCCAAATACACTCATGTACTATCAAACTACAGCAAAATAAACGGTGAACTTGGGATGACTTTAACCTTTAGTGACTTTGACCGTCACATGATCTCTCATGCATGTTTGATCAAATAATCCATTGTTGTTGCATACTATCAGTTAAACAAACAGCAATTTCACTATACGGTAACCTATTTTTTGTATGTTTTTGCAAGGCCTAAAATGACCTTGACCTTCAAGATCAATGTAAAAGCAGAACACACATGAAAGATCAATCTATCATCTCTAAAAACAAGAAGTTCAGCCTTTATATCTCTCATAGTTTAGGGTTAAGTTTACTTTTTTTTTCCATATTAATTTTGTGGTGAGTACACAGACTCACACTGCTATACATGCGAGTCAAAAATGTACCTTCAAACATTCAGACAAAATGTCAAATGGCAATGTTCATTTTTAAGAGCTCAGAGATCACCGATAAATTTCAAGCGCACTGGTACAATGGTCACACTACAACGGTCACACTATAATGGTCAAATAATTTGCTCACTACATTTGGATTAAGCTGATAGGATTATCTCCCATCCAAATGTGGTTCATTAAGTCTCACAAAAGGATTCAGTTCAGGGAATATCCCAGCTCCAGTATTAAAAAAAAAAAATTCATTCAACAACTATGTTGACAAGCAAACCACTAGCAATAGCAGTATTTCATTTATAAGACTGGAACGCATTCAGAGGCTTGTACCAGTGCTTTCATTTTTGCATCTCTGTTTTGAGGCACTTGTTCGTCCACTGCTCGGAAAATGTGTGTCCAAATGTTAACAGAATGCTTTAATACAATAACAAAAATTTTGCAATCAGATCGCCTCTTTCCCTTTGCCCCCTTCCCCAGCCCCCGACACTGTTTACTAATATCATAACTTAATGCTGCTTCATTCATTACAATCCAGTTCCATAGCAGCAGGTTCAGTTTTCACTGTCAAAGTTTTTCTCACACCATTAATGATGATTTCATCCTGCCGCAACGTGACACAGGTCTTCTGGTGATGACTGAGCATGGTGGGTGACACAAAACCTTCATGACAGACGGTACACGTGAAGAGTTTCTGCAGCTGACCCAGGCTGTGCTTCTTTCGCATGTGGGTCAGCAGGGAAGTCTTGAGAGTGAAACCACGCCCACAGTTCTCACACTGAAATGGCGCCAGACCTGTGTGAACCGACCGATGGCGAACCAAGTCCCGGTTCTCGATGAAGCCTTCCCCACAATCCTCACATCTGTAACAACACAAAAATAGTTTTCCAACATAACGATCTGTGATCTTTATTAATTTCATTACTACATTAGTGTCCTCCCTTTTGTGTTTTTTTTTCTCTCTTTTTTCTTCTCATAAATTATTTGTTTCTGTTGATTTTTATTGTCTTACGAGTTAAGTCAATGATCAAAATATATAATAATTGTATGATTAATAAATGAAAGCTGAAATGTTGTGAATAGGTGTAGATGAAGGAAAAGACAACTAACTTGTATGGTCTTTCTCCCGTGTGGATCCTCTCGTGGCGGGTGAGAGAGGTCTTGTTCTGGTACGAACTGCCACATTCCTTGCACACAAACAGGGCAGGGCTGTTGTGAGATGCCAAGTGTGCGGTGAACTTGGCTTTCTCCAGGAACGTCTTTTCACACCCTTTTTCAGTGCAGCGAAAGTTGAATGTATCCACCCCAAAGTGAGAGTTGACGTGGCGTTCAAAGTAATTGGCACGACTGTCGGCGCGGAATTTTTTCTGACACACTGGGCATTCGTTTTTCTCCGCGCACTTAGTGCCATCATGGCTGTTGCTGGAGTCCTCGTCAACGCTGTCTTGTGGTACTGTCCCAGGAACAACGCCGAAGTAGTTCTGGAACCATGGTGGTGGCGCATGCTTGCCGAAGCGTCCATGCTTAAACATCTTGCACACCGCATGCCAGCCGCCACCCCACCCTTTTCCACCCACCCCAAATGTCTGAGCGTGCTGCCTTATATCTTTGTTGTAAGCTACAGCGCTGGTGAACGTTTGGCTGCAGACAGGACAGAAGTATTGCGAGCCCCCAGGGTGGGTGTCTGTGACATGTGATTGCAGATCTGACTCTTGCGAGAACATCTGTAGGCAGTCTGGGCAGAAGAATGAGATGCTGCCCATTTGACAAGACTTTAAGATAGCCATGAAGGCGGTCTTAAGCATCTTCCATCTGCCTTTGTTTGCCTGCATCTGACCCATCCATTCCCACGCCGGTCTTGTTCTTGGTTCAGCACTTGCCTTGCTACTGCTGTCAGACGTTGACTTGTGGTTACCATCACTTTTTGCACCATCACAAAGTTGGGACGAATCTTTTGCATTTTCACTGTGTGCATGTGTTGTCTCACTGATGTTTGACTGTGTTCTCACACTGTCGGGTCCTGCAATCTGTCTGGATTCTTCTTGTTCCAGATTCCCTTCTGTTTCTGGGCTAGCTCCACTGTCATTAGCCTGAAAGACGTTCCATGGGGGCTTGAACCCCATGCCAGAAAGCCTATAGAACATCCCACGGCCATGATCAAACCTCCCTCGGCCAAACATAAGTCCCCCACGATAAAAAGGATGGCCTCGGGGGTGGGGAGGTTGATGAAAATCAAACTGGTGAGAAAAAGGAGGGTGGAAAGGATGGGGATAGTGATGTGGATGGTGATGAGGATGGTGATGGGGGTGGAAACCATGAGGATGGTGAAAAGAATGGTGTGGTGGAGGAGGGGGTGGGGGTAGAAAGGACGTAAAAGGTGGGGTGTTCATTGGTTTTTGACTTGGAGAGGCACTAGAGCCTGCCTCTGACAGCAAGTCTGTTTCTCGGACACTGCTCTTGTCAGAAACCATCTCCCATTCATCATCTGTGCTGGAAGAAGCATCATTATCATCATTATTATTATCTTCATCGGTTATGGTGAGGACATCTCTTTCACCCAACGATGCTCTATCTGACCGTAGGGAGTAAGCGTTGGATGCCGAGTCTTGGCTGTCTTCATCCACATCAATCACCGAGCCTTCGTGACTGGTCAGGTCAATCACACTGCCACTGGACAATGACGACAGACTAGAAAACTCCCCAAAGCTGGCAGGTTGCTGGTTCAAGTCCACACCGGCCAGTGCAGTGTTGATTTCTGATGTCACTGAAGGGCAAGGCGAGGCAGCTGGTGACAGGCTTGATGGAAAATGGAAGGAGGAGGATGCAGAGCTGCGAGCTGCTTTGTGAGTGTCTAAGTAGTGTTGATGGTAACGCACAAGGTTGGTGAACTTCTCTAAACAAAGATTGCAGGAAAACACAGGCTTTTCGTGTTCAGAAGATGTCAGAATTTTACAATCAATAAGATGCATGCGAAAAACATTTTTTTTTACAAACTTCCGTTGACACTTGGAGCACTCCCATTGACCCTTGGCAGCAACACCCACTGATGCTTCATACAATTCTCTCAGAGCCTCTTCAGTCCCTAAATCTTTGTGTGTGTCCATCATGTGCACCCACAGTATATCCCGGTTGTGAACTTTCTGGTCACAAATACAGCATACAACTGGAACTGAACCTTTCAAATCCATGTGCTGGTTCAAACCACGCTTGTAGGAAAACTGAGCATTGCAAATGGGACAGATGAAAACCTTACGGTTCAGTGTGCAGTGCACAGCTCGCCTATGTTGCTTAAACTCAAGCTTGCTTTCGAACGATTCCCCGCAACTGCAGATTCTGCGCTTTGTGCCTTTGGACCATGTTGTGGGTCTGTCAGTAAATGAGTGTGGTACGTCACAAGATACACTGTAACTGTTGCTGAATGGCTGTTTTGATGACACACTGTCCACCATCCTTCGCACTTTGCATTGAGGGCTTGTGGGACTGTACTGTTCTGTTTGCTTCTCATCTTCCTGCTGAGTGGATCTGTCCTCTGCACTGGCAGGTAAATGTACACCCGCAGCTGAATCATTGCTGTAATTATGACTAACATCAGAAGGTGCATGTATCAGAAGGCTCAAGTGTGGCCCATTGGCACTACAACTATTGCTGACAGTTGGTTCAGACACTGGACTGCAAATTCTCACTGCTTCACTCTTAATTTGGGGGGATATCTGTCTGTCAGCACTTCCTAGTACAGCAGGAGCTGAACTTGAAGACACAGTGAGATCCATACGAACATCTTGTTTAGCATCCACACTTGACTTCTCTCCCTTTGACTGATCCCCACTGGAGCTACCAAGACTCAAGTCTTCTGCACATTCTTGATGCATTTCATGAACGTTTGAAGGTGCCTCTAAACGAAGAGAGAGCGATACTGATACAGGAGGACTTTTAGAAACACTGACGGTCTCCTGCACGGGTGGGCTGAGAAAGTCAGTGGGCAGAGGGTAATGGTTGGAGATCATGTGGTGATCGATGCTGAAGGATCGGGGGAACGACTGACTGCACACGCAGCATCGCCACCCCAGCGTGCCAACCACAGCCACTGTGGAACCAATATCCATTGTTGTGCTAAGCGGCGTTGAATCCATTGTCACCTCAATTTATACACTCTGGAAAACAAGAAATTTCTCACATAGTTACATGCTTAATGGCTTTAGTCCAATAATAATAATAATAATAGTAATAATAATAATAATAATAATAAGTCACATAATAATAATAATAACATATTTAATGGTCTTAGTCCAATAATAATAAGTCACATAATAATAATAACATATTTAATCATTAATTGTCTTAGTCCAATAATAATAGTAATAATAGTAATAAGTCCAATAATAATATGTCACATAATTACATATTATACTTAATGGCTTTAGTCCAATAATAATAATAATAATAATAATAATAAATGAATGGATGAATGACACTTGACAGTTTAGTTTATTGAGCACACACACCACAGCTGTTCATAAACGGTACTTTCAGGCTATGGCTAAAAATAACCATTGTGCTGTCCCTTATCGCTGGCTGAACTGCTTGTAGCTAGATCGGAAACACTGGCTGTGCATGGGTTTAGCACGGCACGGCCTGCTGCCGTGGCTAAAATTAGCTTATAGCTGGTGAAAGAAGTTTCAGCCGTGACACATATACTATATATATAAATATATGCAAAAGTTACTTTGAAAGAATGCATACTACTACTACTACTACTACTACTACTACTACTACTACTACTAATAATAATAATAATAATAATAATAATAATCAGAACAAAAAAAAATTTTTTGAATCATTTTTGTTGATGTCCTACTAGTTCTAGTGACGCTCATTTATCATTTTTGCCCAATTACTGGTATGATACGGCTGACCATTTTTAATATATATCTCCGAAGCAAGGGAAGCAAGTGGAAAAGAGGAAAGGAAGCAAGTGGAAAAGAGGAAAAACACAACAAAAAGAGCAAAAGATTATGGAATAGGCCAGTTCTCACTAAACACTCGGCCTTGGTGCAAACGGAGTACCTATCATTGTATGCCTCAATAGCTTCTGAGTCTCAGTATTGCTTTCAGGCCTGTTATGCTGATTGCCTCCATTAGTAGCATTCGAAATTGTTGCACGTTGTTTTTAAAAAGAGAAGACAAATTCAATCCTTGCTGATATTATCCTTTTGGCAACAGTAACTTGCAGAACTGCACACAGGCACAATACTACATATCTATAGCATACCAAAAAATGTAGTTTCATGAGTTCCAAAAAAGACCCAAAAAATATTATTTAAACTAGGAGGGCAAAGGCCATAAAACTCACACCTTATTGAACTGACAATATTCTACATGAAAATGAGCGCCCATAAAAACTTAAATGTAATTGTGACATTAAAATCAAAGTAATACTGAATTTAATCTTGCATGGTGATCTTGAACTCGAGATGACCTTGACCTCTAGCTCCAAACGGACACTAATGTAAGATCAAATGAACTACAGTTAAGTTGAATTATGCCCCAAAACAGTGACTTTGGGATGACCTTGACATTCAATTACCTTGACCTTGGAATGATCTCCACCTTCACATGACCTCTCAGCGGCTCTGATGCTCATGTATGATCAAATAACCCAATGTTCATACATATGATGGGTCAAATACATTGACTCACATTGCTATACATGCAGTGATTTCGTTTTTGTCGGCAAATCGGTAATTCACCAAAAACATTCCAAAATGTCCAAAAGAGTTATGTTCTGATCGGCCCGCTGTCCTAAGGTTTTATGCCTCAATCGGCCACCCTTTGTCCGTTTTTTGTAGGCTTGTCTCATGTCTGTTTCGTTGTTATTGATTCTGGCCATATTAATTTCCTATTGGATAAATAAAGGTGTTATGAGTTAATGTCAAACATCACATATAGGAAGCGCCAAGCAGACGACACATGCATCAGCAGAAAGAGTTAGAGTAACTCTTCTTTTTGCGAACGACGTGCTTCTGGCAATAACACTTTTCATTTTCGAAATGCCGCCGAAAAAGAAGCTGAAACTTATCAGTGGCCAGCGCTTCTTCTCGTTTGGTGTTGGAAAGAAAGAAAAAGAGAAAGAGTGGAACAACCTAGTCATGTCAGGTGTCATGCCAGTACATTTTTGTTGTTTTTGTTTTATGTGTTTGCATCAGGGATTCATCTAAGTTCACAGTTCAGTTGAAGAGTTTATTACTATATTAGTCATCCATTCTAGTCATTTCATCAAGTTTTATATTGTTTTGTTGTTAATAAATGTAAATAAAACTTTTTTCGCCAGTGTTCTGAGTGTGGTATTAGTTGCAGCATTTTTATAAGTCAAAATGATGGTCGAAAGATTTTCAAAATGTCCTAAAGGTTTGTGACTGAATCGGCCAAATGGCCTATGCTGAAAATTTCTAGCAACATCACTGTACCTACGAGTTAAAAATAACCCTGGGGGAAAGCCATTACAGTGATCAATGATGCTTTTAAAAACAAGCCCGTGTCAGTCAGCGGCAGTTTCCAATTATCTGCATTTATTGCTGAGGGATACATCATAAATGGTAATGTTATTAGCAGTAATAAGCTGACTGGCAACTATTGCGCAACAGCCCGCTGAACTACGTCACACGTGTCCCGTGTTACGTGGGTGACCCCGCGCTCCGGAGTCTTTTCTTTCGTCTTTGTAAACTCGTAGGCCTAATACATCTGTATACATGTAATATGTAATTGTGGCCTACGAAAGACGAGATTTCTAGGTGACTAGGTCATGTGAGGCCGTGTTTCCACCACTCGCACCAGTCCTTAATTACGGACCCAGCACGGTTTCTCATCGGCAATATGGGGGTAAGGGAGGAGATACTGGCGTTTCACTTATGCAACAAACAACAACAAAAACTATCCTCTTGTCTAATCAAGTAACAGGTGTAACAAAAAACTCACCCAAAAGCGGATATTAGCAAACATTCTTTACACAATCTACGTCGAGCCTTTCAGGAAGACATTCAGCCATGATGAAAGGGGCGTAACTCTAATGTTTCGTGCTAACGAAGCAAACCATTTAGGGCTAGAATACCTGAATAGGAATGTATTTTACAGATAAAGGTATTTGCGAATAACAATTTTCTGTAGTGATCATGGAAGTATAAATGGTGGTGATTAGAGAGAGAGAGAGAATTTGTCCCCTATACGCCATGTGTCCGGGGCCGTTAATCTACGTAAGAAGAGAGAGAGAGAGAGAGAGAGAGAGAGAGAGAGAGAGAGAGAGAGAGAGAGAGAGAGAGAGAGAGAGAGAGAGAGAGAGAGAGAGAAAAGTGGACGAGATAATTTTATGTTGGAGACACAATACTATTACAAATGAATTTTAAATACACACACACAATATACACATGCACCTACAGGTGCACAATAAAGTAAAAGTGTTGAACATGTTTTTATTCATATTTCATATTCCAACAAAATCATTAGCAGTAAAATAAACATATGTTATCAACAAACAGTATTTACTGCAATTTCAAGCATGCATCACATATCCAGTTATTCAATAGAATAATATCAGAATCACAATCTTTATTGTTCCAACAAATTATGGTCAAGAAACGTTCTCCCACTGTACAACAACAATCATTGACGATAACACTCACCCCAACACAGTCAGTAATAGAATAAAACATCAACCCATTCTCAAGAGAAATGCAAGAAGCGTGTGAACCACACAAACCATCCATTCAACCATTCATCTCAAGCTCCCTGCTAAACTAAACATTCAGCCCCCTCCCCCACTCCAACCCTCCTCCCATCTCTCACACTTTTCTCCCTCCCCAACGGCCCATTCACGCCCTACCCTATAACTCGTCCATTTCCAAAAACGCATGAGAGCAACCAGCGTTCAATGTTCACAGTGTCACAAACAGTGTACAACAATAAGTACCTCACACCGCCTACTACTATCTCTAGCAAAAGCTACCTAGTTTCTTTTACCAATATCAATAAATAACAACTGCCTAATGTAATGAAAACAAGAAAAAGGTGAATAAAGAATGAAATTATCAAAAACTCATAGCCTTCACACCATGAGTGCTCATGTCGTTTGTCACTTCACCTAATTTACACAATACAATAATAATAATAACAATAATAATAATGATAATAATTATGATAATGTGTAAGCTTTTGTGTAAGTATAAATCAGTTCAGAGCACAAGTATAAAATACCATACCATTTTACATGCAATTGCTTCTCACCGAGTAACATTCTGCTTCCTTGCACCGTGCCTTGCAGGATGGTCTTTGCAAGGCCTGATGCTCTGGGGACGTGGCCATACCATCGGAGTTTCCGTTTATATACGTAGTACTAGCATAAATGCAAGGATTTTTCAATCAACAAACACATTCAACTGTGGTCACGTAAAATTGGAAGACAGATCGGCAGCAATAAAATTTAAAAAGTTTTCACATGGTCATTATAACATGAATCACAACAGAAAATGGCAAGAACAAATATAGTATTGTGAACAAAATACAGCACATTGGTTATTGCTATTGCTACCTTGTTAACAGGAATGTGAAGCCTTCAAACAAACCAAAAAATAAAAATACATACAATTAAAATAAATAAACAAAATTAAATAAATTAGGAAGCAAAATAAACACAAGCTAAAAAAAAACTTTTTTTTTTTTTGGTTGTTGCAGAAAAGAATCATAAGATCTATTGCTGAATTTGTTCAGGAGTTATGGCCTTCATTCAACAAAAAAAACCTGCAATTTTATTTGCTATTTAACAAACCTGAATTTATGCTTGGTCCTCAGCAAATATGAGGTCTTCAAAAGAATCACAGAATAAACAAACATCTTTCATCCATTGTTAGAATTGAACTATGGAGTATTTTCTGATGGAAGCTTCTTCAGATCAGGACTTGGTCATATTCCTTAGACATAGGCCTATTCTAGAATATATGTTATTAATATCATATATAGAATACAGCATCATACAATTAACTGATTTTGAGACTAAATAACATCATTAAATACCACGCCCTAAACACATTTTTAAAATAACATCCATTTTAAATAACACCCTATCTGGGTACTGTCAGGTGCACAAGCAAAAACCCTTATTTCATGTTTGGAGTTATATGTGGTTTGGGTAATAAAAGGACAAAGTTCCAAAGTTCCTAATATTAGCAGTGCAGTAAACCCCGTGAGGTCACAACTAAACAAGTTTAAATTATAAAGATTATAAACAAATTTAAAAATAATAGTAATAGTAGTAGTAGTAGTAGTAGTAGCAGTAGTAGTAGTAGTAGTTGTAGTAATCTAATAATTTTTTTTGTTTCAGCTAAATCACAGTGCTAATGGTTGGTGGTAAGTTTAACAAGCGGGGAAAGGAAGAAAAAACAATGCAATACACTGTCATTGTTTTCTCAAAGGCAGTCATGCATTTGAATTTGCATCAGCAGTTTTATCTTCTGTGTACTCTTCATTATGTACTGCTTCTAATGGGAGAGAACTTTCGCCATTGTTCGCCTGAACTGTCTCGTTTTCATTGTTCTTTTCTCCTTGTTGTTATCCACATCCTCAAGCTTGCTGCTTCCACTTGTATCTGCCTTAGGCTGTTCATTCAAATTCACAATGTGAATGCCATCAGAAAGACCCTGGGGATCAGAGTCAAAATCTATGGGTCGGTCGTCATCCAGTTCTGAGTAACCTCTTGGACGGTTTGTGTAATCTGTTGTGTAGTCGTCTTCAATGAATGCCCCTCCTTCTCCTTCTGAAAGTAGATAAACGTGCTTCAGTAAATAAAGAACTAACTGCACAATAATTATTGATTAAATAAAGAATAAACAAACTACCAGAAAAAATGCTCCTTCTTCAAGAAAAAAAAAAGGTATTTAATATTCTAAGTTTGATGGTAATAAAACAAACTGCTGACAGGAGGTAAAACAGCCAATTGCCTCCCAGTTTGATAAATAGAACCCATAAAGTGAGAATTCATCTTATACAATAAGTCTAAAGTGATGGTAATGTACAAAGGGAGGTAAATCGGACCAAGCTCGGTCAGAGAAATTCATAAATGTCAAAAAAGTTACACAAAAGAAAAAAAGAACAAAAGAAAGAAAAAACCCAATATGAATGCGTGAATTCCAAACAAACCTGCATGATCACTATGTTCACCAGAGGACAAGAATTCATCCAATGCATTCTTATCTTCCTCAATGGTCATCTCGCTCAAACTGCTCACTTTGGGAAATTCTGTGCTGGATAGACCTGAACCAACACAACAAAAGTTCATTCTTATTTAAAAGTCTGTAAAATATTCTAACAATTAAATCCTACTTCAGTGTGAGGAGAGAAGGAGAAAGAACGTGGGTGTTCACTGGTTTTACTCCTGATTGTACAATTGTATAGGGTTTAAATTTTATTTGCCAAATTAAACTGGTAGTTAACTCACTCCCTACTGGGCAATTTTGTTCTACGCTTTTCTCTGCATATTGGCCATTAGTACTATTTAGTAAAACAATTCAATAAAAATAAAGTACTCCACAAAAGAACATTAAATTTCAGGAGTTGGTGCAAAGTTTGATATGTTTTAAGTGGAAAATACCTGATTTAGATATGGGGTATAAATGAATCTTTTTTTTTTTTTCGAAACAGATGACGCCATTTTGGTTGTTAAAAATCATACAAAGCCAGTGATTATGAAATTAAACTCTGCTGAAGAATTTATAAAACAGCGGACAATAGAACACATTTGAAAGCTAGAACTTTTTTTAAATTTTAAATTGACGTAATGGAAGCAACATAAAAAAACACCTCACAGTTGAAAACTGCGATCGTAGTGTTTTGTGGGGAAGCAATGGACAATGGACCACTGCAATGGTAGGAGTGAGTTAAGACATTATTATTATTATTATTATTATTATTATTATTATTATTATTATTATTACTATTATTATTATTATTATTATTACTATTATTATTATCATTATTAATATTATATATTACTAGTATTAATAGTAAAAAATGGGAAATAAATTTTTTTGAAAATTTAAATAATTGACCTCAATATAAATGCAGTTGTGTGTCCAAAAGCAAAAAGTACAAGAGAAAACATACGATCAGGACGTCCGTGAGTGCGGTAATATTCCATGTCACTGGAGAAAGCTTCCATCAGAGCTTGCTGTCTCTCCTTCACAGAGTGGAACTTCCGAGCCTCCATCTCCTTCGCTCTGTCACTCACCATCTTCCACAGCTTATCTGATTGAAATGAGCGCATACGTATTTATTATTGTTATTGTCTTTGTAATGAACTGGACTACTGTTAACTAAATTTAAATTGAAACTCTACTAGCTTGCTGTTCTGCCTTATTTCAAAAGTTCTTTCTCCTATGTATTATATACATTGTAAACAGTTAACAAGAAACTCACAAGGAAAGCAGTAATTAATTTAAAAGTACACTCACACTGTGTATGTACGCAGGCACACATAAAATAATGTACATACACACATACAGAGCAAAGGGCATCAGTTGATTTCTGTATTCTACTGTCCGTTCAGAGGGTGGAAGGGGGGGGGGGAAGGGAGAGGGATAGTAGAGGAGGTGAAGTGTTACGACCGAGACGCTCTCTTTGATTTTAAGTGGCTTTTGTATTCAGGCACAAGGCGTGTGATAATGGCGTTTACTTTTCTTTGTTCTATGCTATTGCTGGAGGGGTCTTATGCAATATCTACTTGTTTCCGTCGGTCAAAATATTGTGATTAAGTGTTCAAATGTTTGGGATCAATATAGAAAGTACTATGTCATAAAAGAGTGCGTTAACACCAGTGACAAGTTTGTTTCTTTCCCATTGGCTGGTTATGTTATTCTGGAACATTCCGCACTTTTTTTTTTTGCTTGTTGATAAGACTTTATAGCAGTAGCGTGCTGTCTGCTTGTGAGTTCGTTCCTGGAAAGAGCTTGTATGCAGTTAATGCAGTTGCAGAGTAAAATTGGAAAGCTCATAACAATGACTTCTGCCTTGTTCTTGACTGAACGGGTTGCATGAATAACAAATTCGAGTTAACTAGATTCAAGCGTCGGGGCTGAACAGACTATTGCCGTGTACCAGTAAGGAAAGAGTGGTAATACTCAAAACTGTACTTTTATGTGAGAAGTGGGGTCGGTGGTGCAGGAAGACGTGTGCTAAAGATAGGTGGAGGGATGCAATACGACCCCTTCCTATTCATACAAATGTAGTTAGGTTTTCATTATTTTCTGTTATTACCATTATTTTTTCATATGCAAATGTCAAGTTTTTGTTTTTGTCCATTCAAAAATGTATTTTAGTATGTTTACGTACATGTCCTATGTCTCTAAGAGCTCTTTGTCACTGCTCTTGATGATGATGATGATGATGATGTCCATTTATAACGCATGTGTCTCCATTGTCGAATGTTCTTGTGTGTATATATGTATTCGTTGCTTAGCTGTGAGCCTGTCCTGTGTGTTGGCGTGTGCGCGGGTGCGTGCATGTGGTTAGATGTATATTACAAGCATCTAACCACACACCAGCGACACACCAAGTTTTCACTATATTTTTGTTAATAAAGATTTCTTGACTTGGGATCGCTGAGTAGAAGGCGAGAGAGTAATGGAGAAAACAAAGGAGAAAGGGAGGGAGGAGAGGGGATGGGCGACAGGGAATGGGGATAAAAGGGGGATGGATGTAGGTAAAGAATCTGGGATAGTAATATGAGATAATGTGACATAAGACAAAACAGAAGGGTTTTACAAAAAAAAATTTTTTAAGAAGAAGAGACAGAGAAAAAAAGACAAACATTGAAAATAATATACAAACTTTTGACGGCATGTGCCTCTGCTTCCTTTTTTTTCCTGTACTGAGCCAGCTGCAGATGGTGTGACTGTTTCTCTCGCTCCATCTCCTCTTCCTCACACACATTCAGCAATTTGTCCAATTCTTCCTCCACTGATTTGAAGTCATTCTGCAGTGAACCTAAAGAAAAACCAGCGCATTAGAAAATCAAAATGTCTTAAGTCAGCAGTTAAAGGCAGCCTAAGAAATAAGGAATTGTTCTAATGTTAAAAGACAGAGGTAAAAACCACATCAGGTAACAATCGTTTGTAAGAAACAGGAAAGAGTTCTTGAAATCCACAGACTCTCTCTGCCGGCAAGCTGTAGTTTGGTGTTACAAGGGACTGATATTAGGGATGTTCATTGCTCACATCTGATGAAGCCTTAATACCCTCAGATATTGGGGTTTACTTTGCACACAACGCAGTGTTAAAAAAGACATTGGTGACTGACCAACAAGCTGGATCATGGTGTCCATGGTGGAGACCAGGGACGGTAAAGTCAGCACTTCTTCCTCTAGTCTGCATACACACTGCCACTGATGCTCCTGTTGTTGGAACAGGTCACCTATCATGTCATCTACTTCCTGCAAAAGTAAATTAGACACAGGCGTTATTATCAACATCCATAGACCATGCTCGGAAATATAAAAGGAAAACAACTTTGGCCGGCTTGACCGCATGTTGCGCCCAGAGTTGTCTAATGTTAGGCAGACAATCCTTGCAAACCAACACAGTTCCTCGCCTTTAATTTCTTCTCTGTCCTCCATCAAACTTTCCAGATCAAGCTTTCGGTTGATTTTCGTTGCAATCCTGGCTAGCTCCATTAGTTCAGCCTTGCCCTGTCTGGCAACCACCAGCCCCCTTTCCCGAAAAAAGTTTGCAGTTTGGGGTAGCTTTCATAGTGTTCTGAGATGAGATGTCCAACCGGATAGGTAATTTAAAACAAAACAAAAAGACAAGTTACCTCCCATTTCCGAATAAGGCCTATTTCAGACTGAGTTTAGAGCTCACCTTGCCCAGATTTGAAAAAAAAAGTCTGGAAAATGCTGCTTTTAAGGTAAGAATGAACAAATGAGTGGAAAATGTGTTGAGTACATTTATATTTTAACAGGAAAAGAATGAACACAGACTCACATTGCTGTATATGATGACGAGTAAAAAATGTGTTAGAGAAACTCAAATGGCTTAATACATGCATAATAAGTACATCTGCAATTAGCCCAAGCATTTCTCAATCATAATGCACTGGTGAATGAAAAAACTGCAACAACAATAACAATAACAACAATTAGATAAAAACTTACTTCTTCTGTGGTTACTTCCCTTAACACGTGTCACAAAATGAAGGATGAATGGTTGAACCCAAACACTATGTAGAAAACTAATACGTACAATTATACCTCAATACATAAGTTAATATGATCTGTCACTGGACAAGAATGTGTTTGACAGAGTGGTGAAATTGTGCAGAAAAGTAATGGGTAAGCAGCAGAGGAATCTGCAAGGACTCAGCATGAGTTGTATGAATGACGTGTTGTGCAAAAGGCTAGGATGATTGCAGGAGACACTACACATGGTCTGGCCAAACAGTTCTCCCATCTGGACGCCGTTTCCACATGTACCCTAGTGTTCCACTGTACGAGCTTTGCCCCCAAATCCATCCAACTATTAAACAAACGTTAATATGTGTCTCTCAGAATGAATAGAAGTGTGGTCTGGTGTGCGTGCTTGCGTGTGAGTTTGTGTATTGTGTGTGTGTGTGTGTGTTTTGGATTATCTTTATTTTGTCTCCCCTCCAACTGTTTTAAATTGGGGACTTTGAGTATTGTATTACTTTATTGTTGGCTTTTATTACCTTATTGTTATCATTATAGTCTATACATTTTTTTCAACCTTCTAATGACTGAATGTTTGTAATTGTAGTTCTTACACATTTTTGTGCAATTTGTTGTAGTACTGTCAGCAAAGTTATGTCCTAATTCCTCTGTTTGAGATAATAAAGTATTCTTAAATCTTCAATCTTCAATCTATTTCTCACCTCCGCTCTCTTGGCTGACTCAGCAGTATAGTTCTGAAGTTCTGACCAGTTCTTTTGGTACCTGCAACAGTTTGGCTTAGTATTAAAGAGGAAATCAGACGAGCGACTTTCCTGCAACAATCGTTTAAAAAAACAACCTCCAAATTATCTTCTGAAATTGTGTTGCAAATGTGGTATAGTCACACCTAATAACGTACTGTAGCATGAACAGTACAGTCACAAAGGAATTACATCCCCTGACAACTCATGGTCAGTGTCAAGTAACCGTGTTCTCCTTCTAGGCTTGTTGATGCAACAGTGATCAGGCAAAGCAATAGTATATAATACTTGATAAATATTTGACTGACCAAACTGCATCAGGTTAATGAATAAACTTTTATGTACATATTATCATATGTGATTTTTGCATTGTCAGATTCGAAACGAGCAGAGCTAACAGCTCTGTGTTGATGCTCGGCTACAAATTCAGTAATTGATTTGCACATGCGCTGGAAGTGTAAGCTATCTGTTTAGCTACAACACACACATACGTCCAAAGTTGAAGAGCAAGTTGTAAAACACGCAGCTTCTTTAAAACATACGCACTACAGATTTGTCACTCCTGGTCACCCATGCAACGTTGTAAAACATAGAAAAACATGTATCATTGTATGGCGCTTTTTGTTGCTCCGGTGAGTTGACCTTTCAGCAGCAATGGAGTCAAATTACTGTCATGACTGGTAATTGCAAAAACAACACACCACTCCTACATGCACAACACAAACACAGCACAGCACACAACAAACACCAAACACTACACAACACAACACAACACGGTAACACCCGCCTATGAACATACACAGTGCTGTTCACACGACTAGTAAAGCAAACAAATATGAAGAACTAAAATTTAATTACGCAAACATACAGATATATGTACACACAAAAAGAAAATCATAACAGACCAACCCCCAGTTTTAGTAATTCGAAGCCTATCAAATTCAAAATTATCTAATTTCAACTATAGTTGGCATAAATTTCTGAAATAATTCTGGGAGCAGTTGCCAATTATAAAACAAATTGTAATATTATCCAATTTCCTCCATACAATATGAAGAATTAGAACTACTATTATGTATTACTATTAGCATACCCTGTAAAAATAAATAAAATTAAAATATATATTTACTGTACACAAACTAAAATCAACAAAAAGATAAGTAAACAGAAAAAAGAAAAAGAAAAGCTTAATAGAATTAGAAAAAACAACAAACCTGTAGAGCAGGTCAGCACCACCATCCAGACTGATGCCTTCAGCACGAAGTTGTTTGAATTTCTCATGACGAGGTGTTGTATCTAGTGATGTCAACGCTCGAAAACTGAAACAACCAAGCATATATGATAAATTATACCAACAGTTTTTTTTTGGGAGTCACTGGCTCGGCCCTGCTAAACTGCCGGCCTCAAGCTGTCTGTAAGTGTACATTAAAATGGTGTTTTTGTTCAAAAAGTTATTGTCGCCATAAAATTAGTGAATCCTGTTTTGTCAGAAAAGTTTATGCCTTAAATATATGAGGGTAAAACATAAAAACACACTATTATCCGCAAAAGAAATAATAACAGTTCTCAATTTCAGAACCCCAAACTTCCCTCAGAAACAAGTTATACTTTATTAATAATTAGCACAAAGTTTCTGATAATTTGCAGCGAGTCGATGAATCAATCAAACAAGTCATTGATTACTATATTTAGAATGCAGGAGTGTGCGGAAATCATTTTTGGATCGTTAAAACTGGCCTCTTACCCATCAACAATGTCTTGCTGAACATTCTGGAATGTCCCTTTCAGCGATTTAAACACGCTCATCCTGATTTGCACCGAAGTCTGGCAGCACAAAAAGGAAAAGTAGAGATGCTTAACTTCTTCTTCCCACCACCATCTTGAGCTACGTCACATGACCTGCATGTGATCGGAGTTTCCTGTAACCACTGCTGTTATTTCCCCTTACATACTTCTCTCTCTCTCTCTCTCTCTCTCTCTCTCTCTCTCTCTCTCTCTCTCTCTCTCTCTCTCTCTCTCTCTCTCTCTCTCTCTCTCTCTTAGATTAACTTTTAGGGGTCCTCGTAGACAACAAACTTAGTTGGCATTCACATATTGAAAATCTTTGTAAAACTCTCTCAACAAAATTATTTATGTTGTATAAGCTTCAGTCTATCATAACTGCAGATGCTAAAAAGCTTTTTTATAATGCTCGTATCAAACCTCACATTGATTATGCATATCGAAATAAGTGGGGCGTAAAGAGATCCGTTGGATCTCATTGTTGATATGATGATGATGGTCATTGTTGTCAGGGTGGCGACGTGGTGATCGTCCTTAACGCTCATGCAATAGGACGTTAAGCATCGTTTTCCTCCTCCAATAAGTGGGGCCGGGTAGCTCAGTTGGTAAGAGCGTCTTGCTAGTAACCGAAAGGTCGCTGGTTCGAATCCCGGATTGGTCAACGTGTGATCATATTATTTTCCCCTTTACCAACAACTGGCCCGCTGGTGTCAGTATAAATCGGTCCAGTAGTCACCTATATGCGAAAGTGTCGTGTGACTATAATCTACAAACAACAACTAAAAAGATTAATTCTATTCACCGCAGAGCTGCAAAATTACTTATCTCCAACACTTCCATCGATACTGATTCAAAATTAAAACTAGCTGGTATGCTTCCCCTAAACAAACACCTATAATTACAATAAAGCCGTTTTAATGTACAAAATACACTACTAAACAATAGAGCTCCTGATTATTTAAAAGTACTTTTTAGCAAACCTTCATCTCGGTATTCAATTTTCAGACATAATTTAACCTTGCCACAGCAACGCTTAGACATATTTAAAACATCTCTGTCATATTCTGGTCCAAGTATGTGGAATTCTCTACCACAAGAGATCAAGGAAAGTAAATCATTAACATTGTTTAAAATTAGACTCCACAAATTTCTATTTTCCCTTGCTAATAATATTTAAGATGATTGTATACATTTTGTTCTTTCCTATCTTGCGACAGTTTAATTTGTTCATGTGTGAATTAGCTTGTATATGTGTGTGGTTGTGGTGGAAGGGGGTGGGGAGAGTGGGAGTAGGAAAGGGTAGGAGGGGGTGGGGGGAGGGAGTATGTGCATTTCGGTACACTAATTTTCTTAGTAGTTGTTTTTTAAATTCTTACCATTGTTAAGGTTTGTGTTAGTTTCAAATCAATTTTATGTCATCGAATTATTTTGAACTCATTTTTAAAAAATAATTTTTCAATTTTCTTAAGGACTAGCTGTAAGACAGGTCCATAGGACCTAATGCTATTATCCAATTAAAGGTTTCGACTTCTCTCTCTCTCTCTCTGTCTCTCTCTCTGTCTCTCTCTCTGTCTCTCTCTCTGTCTCTCTCTCTCTCTCTCTCTCTCTCTCTCTCTTCTCTCTCTCTCTCTGCCCTCAGCCCTTCCTCGCTCTCTTTTCTCATGGATTTTGTAATTTTTCTCCTCATCATCCGTCTGCTATATATGGTGCTAATATTTTTTCAACCGCAATGAGCCCGCTATATTATTTTTATTTATTTAATCATTCTTATATAGCGCTTTTTCAGCTCAAGAGCTGCTCAAGGCGCTGGCCGATACAGGATCTAACTCAAGCCGCTGGAGGTGCCAAGTTGCAGCCTTTGGGCGCACCGTAATAATGCCCCAGACAACTGAGCACAATCCTGGGCAGCCAGGGATGGGGGAGAAGGACCTATATAGGTGCATGCTGGGTGTGTTCTTGTCACCGGCACTCACCCGTGTAGGACATGAGCGTCAGGATCTTTAAAGTCCGTTATAATGGAATGTATGCGACACAGACTAGACCTCGGTTTATACTCTCATCCGAAGGAGTAGGAAACGGGAGTAAAGTGTCTTTCCCAAGGACACAATACAATGCCCCGGCCAAGGACTTGGCCCCGGCCTGAACTCGAACCCGGACCTTCATATCCGCAAGCCAATTAAAGCTCTACCATTAATAATAATAATAATAATAATAATAATAATAATAATAATAATAATAATAATAATGGGATTTATATTGCGCACATTTCCAACAAAGTTCATGGCGCGAAGAAAAAGAGCTAAAGGAGCACACACAGCTCTAAAAGAGCACACACAGAACAAACGACGTGAGCACATCAACTGGGACACACGTTAATAGTCTACCATTGGGCCACCGTGCCTCCAGTATAGCTCTCTCTCTCTCTCTCTCTCTCTCTCTCTCTCTCTCTCTCTCTCTCTCTCTCTCTCTCTCTCTCTCTCTATTATAGTAGCATAAATATCATTTCGATAAAACTAAGACCCACCCACCTATCATCATCATCATCATCGTCGTCGTCGTCGTCCTCCTCCTCCCCATCTTCTTCTTCTTTTCTTCTTCTTCCTGAGGAAATCGGGAATGGTAGTTATTAAGGTATCGTCATTAAAAGTTGACTGCAGATTTTCGCATTTTCGCATTATTTAAATTAACGTCCCCGGACACAGAGCGTATAGGGGACAAGCGACTGCAGATTTGTTTGTTTGTAGATTATAGTCACACGACACTTTCGCATATAGGTGACTACTGGACCGATTTATACTGACACCAGCGGGCCAGTTGTTGGTAAAGGGGAAAATAATATGATCACACGTTGACCAATCCGGGATTCGAACCAGCGACCTTTCGGTTACTAGCAAGACGCTCTTACCAACTGAGCTACCCGGCCCCACCTAACTGCAGAACGAACGAACGAAAAACGATGCTTAACGTCCTATTGCATGAGCGTTAAGGACAATAAAATTGGGCTAAAAAGCCCTCATCATACATATTTACCAGACCATTTGGTCTGGCTCATTTTTTAAACAAATCTAACATTCAAAGCTTTATATATAGCGGCCGTTGTAGCAGCGATTACCCAATATATATGGAACACCTTTTACTGACAACAATGCCACACATTTTGACAGTTTTATTCAGACTTTTCGACCGAGTATTATTACACAATGTATCTTCTTCTGATTGTAATGAGATAATATGAAACCAACAGGCGCATGAAGAAAATGAACACAATCCGCTCCCCCCCCCCCCCCCCGCCCCCCCCACCCCCCCCCCCCCCCCCCCCCCCCCCCCCCCCCCCCCCCCCCCCCCCCCCCCCAAAAAAAAAAAAAAATACACAACAACATTCATCCTGGCATAATGGACACAGAGTAAACTTTTTTTTCTTCTCGATTATGGATAGTTGATGGATGATACTGAACTGTATGGACAGTTCTGTGGCAACACAAGTCAATTGCTTTTATTTCAATGAATGAATGAATGAATGAATCTCTCTCTCTCTCTCTCTCTCTCTCTCTCTCTCTCTCTCTCTCTCTCTCTCTCTCTCTCTCTCTCTCTCTCTCTCTTTTCCCCGGCCTGTCCTCCTCACAAACACATATATATATATAAATTATTTTAAAAAAAAACAACAACAAATGTATGCATATAACAACACGTTGCCTAAGTATATCTAAACCCAATAATAATAATTATCATCAAAGCTTTCATCATCACAGCTATTGCACAAGAAGATTAACACCATATATATATATATATATATATATATATATATATATATATATATATATATATATATATATATATATATATATATATATATATATACTTATATCAGGTTGTTTATGGGGACTGTGTCACCAACCAGCTTTTCGGGAACTTGTATTTCTACTGCTTGTAGAAAGTTTATATTTGGAAATAAGATTAATTTGCCCACCTAGATGCCAAATATGCTAAAACATTCTTGAAAAATTTATTAACTTCTGATTTGAAAAATATATATAAAAACATGTTAAGGTCCCCATATCCACGTCCCCAAAAAGATTTTTGAGGACGTGGATACGGGGACCTTAATATGTTTATATATATATAATATATATATATATATTTTTTTTTTACATTATTTCTTTATTATTATTTTATTTCTTTTAAAATTATTTTTAACGTTTGTTTTATTCCTTCCTATCCTATCCTATCCCGTAAATCGGAGGTCGTAGGGGCACCACAGATAATCGTTTAACCAGCATACTCCATCTGTCCTTTCCTCATCAACCCTGATTGTTTCACTCAGTGTCAAACCAGTCCATTCTCGAATGTTGTCCTCCCACCTCTTTTTCGGTCTTCCTCTTCTTCTACCTCCTTGCACTGTGCCTGGCAGGATGGTCTCTGCAAGACCTGATGATCTGTTGACGTGGCCATACCATCGGAGTTTCCGTTTCTTCACCACTGTGAGCAAATTTTCAGCTCCAATGAAACATTATCAATACAATACAATCTATCTATCTAACCTATCCCGTAACTCGGAGGTCGTAGGAGCACCGCAGATGATCGTTTAACCAACGTACTCCATCTTTCTCTGTCCTCAGCAACCCTGATGGTTTCGCTCAGAGTCAAACCAGTCCATTCTCGAATGTTGTCCTCTAACTTTTTTTTCGGTCTCCCTCTACTTCTACCTCCTTGCACTGTGCCTTGCAGGATGGTCTTTGCAAGAGCTGAGGATCTGGTGACGTGGCCATACCATCGGAGTTTCCGTTTCTTCACCACTGTGAGCATGTCATCGTGTTGTCCAATGGCTTGTGTGATGGTCTGTCGGACTTCGTCGTTGGTTATGTGTTGGGTTTAGGAAATGCCCAGACGTCTTCTGTAGCAACTCATCTCCACGCTTTGTATTCTTCGTTGTAGATCTGCTATGAGTGTCCATGTTCCGCAAGTGTATAGGAAGATGGAGATGACAAGGGAGCGCAACAGTCTTACCTTGGAATGTAGACTGATGGTCCTGTCTTTCCAAATTGGCTTCAACCTCGCCAGGGCAGCAGTTGTTTGTGCGATCTTGGAGAGGACTTCCTGTGGGGACCCATTGTCTGATACAATGGCTCCTAAATATTTAAAGCTATGAACTGTGTTGAGGGATTGGATTTGGACTTTGATGTCCGTGTTGATGCCATTGGTGTTGTTGGTCATCATTTTGGTCTTCTCTGCACTTATTTCCATTCCATAGACTCTGGAGGTGGTGTCAAGCCTCTGTACCAGCTGTTCAAGTTCTTGTTCCTCTCCAGCCAATCCATCAATGTCATCCGCAAAACGAAGGTTGAAGATTGCTCTTCCCCCTATGCTGACTGTGTTTTCGTGATCTGCAATGACATCTGACATCATGCGCTCTAGGAAGTTGTTGAAGAGTGTTGGAGAGAGTAGGCATCCCTGACGCACACCGATTGTTGTTCTGAACCAGTTTCCGATGGCGCTGTTGTGGAAGACTGCACTGGTAGCCTTGTCATACAGCCTTTTGATGACTTCAAGAATTTTAGGGCTGATGTTGTACACTGTCATAGTTGCCCACAGAGCTGCGTGCCAGACTCGGTCAAACGCCTATTTGAAGTCTACGAACACATGATATAGATGTCGTTGGTGCTTTAAGTATTTTCGCAGATTATTCTGAGGTTGAAAATCTGTTAAGTGGTACTTCGCCCTGCCCTGAATGCTGCTTGTTCTTCAGCTATGATGTGTTCGGCTTGGGGTTTCAGTCTGTTGAGTATTAATTTGTTTAATTAATTTTTTTAACTTGTAAAAATATTTTAAATTACTTTTTAATTATTATTTTTTTAATTTTAAATATTAATTTATTTATTTGTTTGCTACCAATATGCGCTGAACCTTCATAGGGTAATTGTTGTTTGGTATACATGGGATTAGGAACCTGCAAGGACCAGACCCTCCTCCCTTGTTTTTTTTTAGAGTAGTGAAGGTGGAGGGTGTAGCAGTGTGAGTACTAATCTCACACTTTAATTAATAATAATCGTCATTGTGTATGTCCATGCCTTTGAGTGTTATGTGTTCACTATTAGAATGCATTTACTTCTTAGTTTAGTATTGGAGAATAAAATCAGAACATAATCTGCACTTGACGTGTGTGGTCTTGGTGTAACTGAATGGTGTAACTGAAAACAACTGTTTGAAAGACTGACTTCTACAGAGGGGCCCACTTGACTATTGGCCCCCACGTTACCTTTGGCCACCCCAATCCCACTCTTCCTTCTGTCTCTTTCTTCTCCCTCTGGCTGTAAAAGGTATAATCAGGAGGGGTCAAACACAGTACAATCCTGTAGTATTACCATTTCACAAGGGCTTTTTTTTTTTCAACCTAACAACCTGAATGTAGGGATTTGAAATGACATTTTGGCATGATTTATCTCAAGGAGCAAATCTATCTGTGGAGACTTCATCTGAAGTTTGGGTTCAAGGGCTGCGTCCATCAGTGGTTCCAGTCGTATCTAGAGGATATGTTTCTGTACGTCAGTGTGAACACAGCTACAAGACTGACCTGTGGGGTCCCCCAGGGGTCCGTTTTGGAACCTGTACTCTTTTCGCTTTATACCTTTGAATTTGGCCGTATCATCGAGATACACGAGCAAGGGAGGCAGCTTTTTTGGTGATGAATCTGACCTCTACGACTCTTTCCCTCCTGATGATGCCGCTGCAGTGGAGTCTGCTAATAAGTTTGAGCTGTGTTCCTCTGACCTCAAGGTGTGGATGACGCACAGAAACTGAACGAGGACAAGACTGAGGCCATCATGTGTGGACCTCAGAGCAAAAGAGACTCTGTATCCCTGAGCTCCAACAGTTTTGGACAGTCAGCTATCCCCTTCTTGTCCACTGTCAGAGATTTGGACATCATGATTGATGCAAACCTCACAATAGAGGATCAAGCGAGTGCCGTGGTTAGAGGGTGCTTCTTCCATCTTCACTGTCTTGGTAAACTGCGAGATGCCCTCGGAAAACAAGACCATTGCCGTCGCCTTGGTGATATTCAGGATAGATTATGCAAACCGTTGTCCAGCTTGACCGTCTCCAGTGTGTTCTGAACACGGCCGCCAGGATTGTCACCCGCAGCAAGAAGACCAGACCACATCACTCCTGTTCACTGGCTGCCAGTCAAGAAGAAAGTCGACCACAAAGTCCTCGAGCTCCATATGCTACGAGTGTGTGCATGAACCCACCTCCCTCTATAGTACATGAGAGACATTGTCCCTACCCACAAACCCTCAAGGCGCCTTCACTCCTCTTCCCAGTTTATGTTGTCCGTTCCAAGTGTGGATGGACACAGAAAGAAGGGTTTGGGTCACCGCTCCTTCTCCCACTTCTTCTAGCCTTGCAAAGACCATCCTGCAAGGCACGGTACAAGGAGGCAGAAGAAGAGGTAGACAAAAAAGAGGTGGGAAGACAACATTCGAGAATGGACTGGCTTGACACTGAGTGAAGCTATGACGGTTGCAGATTACAGATAAAGATGGAGTAACTCTGGTTTAAGCGATCATCTCTGCTGCCCCAACAACTTTCGAGTTACGTGATAAGATAGGATAGGATAGGATAGGATAGGATATTGATATATAGATATATAAAATGTGTTTATTAAGTATTTAACATATATCATTTATTTATTGAAATCCTTACCTTGTTAATTACTATGGCTTTTACTGTAATAGGGTATGGCCACGTCACCAGAGCATCAGGCCTTGCAAAGACCATCCTGCAAGGCACGGTACAAGGAGGCAGAAGAAGAGGTAGACAGAAAAAGAGGTGGGAAGACAACATTCGAGAATGGACTGGCTTGACACTGAGTGAAACCATGAGGGCTGCTGAGGACAGAGAAAGAGGGAGTACACTGGTTAAACAATCGTCTGTGGTTCCCTAACGACTTCTAAGTTACGGGACAGGATAGGATAATGGTGGGCGTGGACGTTAAACTTCAATGTTCACCTCCCTTTTTTGAGAGTTTTTGGAGAGAGCTTGTATGCAGTTGTTGATGCTGCTTGCTGAATAAAGTTGGAAAAAACACATAGTAACGACTCCTGCCTTGTTGCTGGGAGAACGGGTTACGTACATAACAAATTCGAGTTACACAAGATTCAAGCATCGGGACTGAATCGGCTATTGCAGTGTAACACTGTCTGACAAAGTATTTAAGGAAAAGATAAAGAAAAGGTTGCAAGATCAGTATGCACAAAACTGGCACTCTGAAATTGACTCAAATAGCTTATAATATAATAAAAAAAATGTTTAAAGATAATTTTGCTTTTGAAAAGTATTTGATTGTTCTTCCCTCCAATCTAGCCGCCAGTATAACAAAAATTAGAACATCACCTCCTAAACTACCAGTACAAAAGGGACGCTTTTTAAAATAAAAAAATGTGACAGAACTAATTAATCTGGCATCTTGTGATGCCTATGGAACAGCTTTTTTGTACCGTTCATTGTTTTTTAATGTAATTCACCATCCCCCCTTTTTTTGGCTAAAATGCCCCCTGGGCTATGAGCCTTGTTTCATGCTTTAATTATATGTGATTTTGTTAATAAAAGGACAAAGGACAAAAGGGAAATAATTTTCACTTTATTTTTTTTTTGGGTCCAATTTGCTGAGGTCAGGAAATAGTTGCACAAAAGGTTGTATCTGGGCCGGATCACTTACTCTTGGAGGGGGGGGGTTCCAAAAATTTTTTAAGGGGTTAGGGGTGACAAAAACGTGTCCGCTCGAGGAACTTGAGTAGAATGAGGAACGTTTTACTTACCACCAGTGTCAACTAAATTAAGAGCTTTAAAAAAACTCCATATATATTTTTTTTTTCTGACTGAGTGAGGTACATCGAATGGCCAGGGGGGGGGGGGGGGGTTCCGGAACCCAGGAACCCCCCCCCCCCCCCCCCAGATCCGGCCCTGTGTATTATGCTTGTCCAAATGCAAATAAATTGTGTACTTTGTTAATGCACTGTGAAATTTGACTTCGAGGAAAATATTTTCATCATTTTGTCATTCTACATGTTCTTAAAAAATAAAAAAAAATAAAAAAAAAGTATTTCGCTTGATTTTTTTGTTTTTTGTTATTTGAAGAAAGGACTTCTTTATTAAATTAAACACACTCCAGGCAATACCAAAGAAACAAAAGACAAAAAAAAATTCAAAGTTGAACCTTTGTTTTGCAAGCAGCTGCATCAGTCGAACAGACAAAAAAAACATAATCAGCAGCAAAAATACATTCTGTGTTTATTATTATTTAGAAGAACAAAATGGTTCTGCTGCTCCTAATCATAATGATAATGAGAAAGAAGAACAAGGAGATTTTTTTTTTAAATAAAAGAGTAAAAAGAAGATAAAAGCAACAAAGAAGAACAAAATGAAGCAGAAGAGGTAGAAAAAAAGCCTATGCATGCTTAATGTGTAGTCCACTTGCAGGTGGGATGCAGCTATCCAGGTATAAACTAGCACAACAAAATATTTACAGACACTTTTGAATGTTTGGTTTAAACAAAATTTTTATTCAGGTAAACACATATATATTTATACAGATTTAGTTAGTTAATCATTGCTTATAGGGTCCAGGGGACTGCAAAGAGCCGAATCAGGACCACAAAATCAAGACCACAACTTGGTTGAAAGAGGTTAGTTATTTATTCATTGCTTACAGGGTCCAGCAGACTGCTAAGAGCCGAATCAGGACTGCAAAATCAAGACCACAACTTGGCTGAAAGAGGACTCACCCCTCATCCGCATAAAAGGTCTGCCAAAACAACCCCAGTGGCAGTGGTAACACTGAAGGCACTCCACCAGCCGGTCACTTTACAATAATGGTATCCCACACAGGGTTAGTAAGTTAGTTATTAATTGCTTACAGGGTCCAGCGGACTACAGAGATCCGAATCAGGACCACAAAATCAAGACCACAACTTCTCTGAAAGAGGACTCACACCTGATCTGCACAAAAGATCTGCCGAAACAACCCTAGTGGTAACACTAAAGGCACTACACCAGCCGGTCACTTTACAATAAAGACATCCCACGCAGGGGACGCAGAGGCTATATTCTAATTTATCGAACCCCTGTTTATAAAATCAAAATAGAATACAAACATCATTATAAAATATCAACAAAACACATACATACAAAATGAATATAGTGCCAAATAATAACATCATAGGAAGCGCAAATGTCCATTTGGCAGAAAGCGTCCAATATTCTCAAGATGATTACATTACATTACATGATTATTGCTTTAGGTCCAGCGGACTCTTCCGAGCCAAATCAGGACCGGACAACCCCTGATCCGCATCAAAGACCTGCTGAAACAACCCTAGTGGTAAAACTGAAAGCTCTCCATCAGCCAGTCACTTTACAATAAAGACATCCCACGCAGGGGACGCTGAGGCTGTACTCTAATTTATCGAACCCCCGTTTACAAAAATAAAATAGATTACAAACATCATTATAAATTATCAACGAAACACATACATATAAAATGCCTACATTGCTAAATAATAACATCATAGGAAGCCCTAGTGACCACCTGGCAGAAAGCGTCCAATATTCCCAAGCTGATCCAACAGACCTCATACACAAATAAGGAGTCTTGTCCCGGAAGAGTTTTGAAGAAAAAAGATTGGTGACTGGTCTAGCGAAGAAGAAGATAGTATAGCAGATTGATAGAACAGAGCAGGAATGAGAAAGAGCAAATGAGAATGACAGCGACAGTGGGAATTTAAAGCACTAAATTTCCAGAAAGTGGGGATATTATTTATACTGAAACCCCAGGCACCCCAATGGGGGAGGTGACTGGTCTAGTGAAGAAGAAGATAGTATAGTAGATTTAATAGAACAGATTAGGAATGAGAAAGAACAAAGGAGAAAGACAGTGACAGTGGGAATTTAACACACTAAATTTCCAGAAAGTGGGGATACTATTTATACTAAAAAAAACGGCACCCCACAGGGGGTCTGCTGAAACAACCTTAGTGGTAACACTGAAGGCACTCCACCAGCCGGACACTTTACAATACATGTAAAGGCATCCCATGCAGGGGACGCTGAGGCTATACTCTAATATATCGAATCCCCGTTTACAAAAACTGAATATAAACATCTTTATAAAATATCAATAAAACACATACACAGAAAATGTCTACATAGTACACTGCTAAATAACATCATAAGAAGCCCTAGTCACCATTTGGCAGAAAGCATCCAATATTTACAAGCTGACCCAAAAGACCCCATTCACAAATAAGGAGTTTTTGAAGAGTTTTCAAGAAAAAAGGCAGGTGACTGGCTTAGCGAAGAAAATAATATAGCAGATTGATAGAACAGAGTAGGAATGAGAAAGAACAAAGGAGAAAGACAGCGACAGTATAAATTTAAACTTAAAGCACTAAATTTCCAGAACTTGGGAATACTATTTATACAGTAACAAACGGCTCCCTCACTGTGGGGATAATACTAATAGACTGTACATAAATATATAGGTAATACACAGAGAAAATGTAGGTAAATAACATCTAACTCCGGCGTAACATAACACTGTGGTTATACAGTAGGCTTAGTGAGGGAGAAAATCCACCAACAGTGTCATAGGTAATAGGCATATTAGCACAAACATCAGTCATAGACACAGCCGAACATAATAAAAGCATACGAGTGCTGAATGTTTGGTGGGGGAAAAGAAATGTAAGCAACAACAACAAAAAGGCACAAAGATGTATTATTGATTTTTATGAGCATACTAAAATTGAGTATCAAACATAAGTACAACCCAACATGATACAACAAGTGGCTGTAGACTGTAGTATGCTTCTAAGTCTACAAGGACAAACATCCGTCACATTGTCGTACACATAAGCTCAGAAGAAAAAATACTTCAAACTACATAATTAAGCAAAGTTCATGTTTTCTAAAACAAAGGCCAAGTGTCCAATTGGTTGATTCGATTCTATGGAGCGATGGGCTGGCGATGAGCAGATGAAATGAGACTGAAGCTATGAAATGCGATGATTAAAATTGACCGATTTTATTTCATGAATCCCGGCACAAGATCTTAAAAAGACTCAATTATTTCAGTCCGTGTCACACAATAAACATCCAGACAACTTTGTGTGATTAAAAACTATCTATTTCACGGACGAACAGCTTCAATACATTTATTTCACTGAAGTTCATAGCACACAGAGTGTGTGATCCAAACGTCACTTATAACGTAGAGTTCCAACGAGCGTCAAAAGACTCCAAAATAAAATGGTAGATAGGACGAAGTCAGTGTCATAAATTCAGTGTCGTGTCACTGTCACTATCACATGAAGCAGCTTCAAGAAGTTTATTTCACTGAAGTTCATATCACACAGAGTTTGTGATCCAAACATCACTTATAACGTAGAGTTCCAACGAGCGTGAAAAGACTCCAAAATAAAATGGCAGATAGGACGAAGTCAGTGTCATAAATTCAGTGTCGTGTCACTGTCACTATGATATGAAGCAGCAAAACTTTTTCCAGCCCGCCTTCTTAGGACTGGAGGAGCCTTTGGACGTGGAAGTAGCGAGGGCATAGGAGATGGCGGCGCTGTTTTTGCTCTTGGAGCTCTTGGACCTGCGCAGCAGGCTTTTGGACCTGCCCAGCGCGAGCTCTTCCTGTTCGCCCCAGTTAAGCGACGTCAGGATGCAGGTGTCGAACACCTCCTTCAAGTTCTTCTGCATCAGCGCCGAGCACTCCACGTACTGAGCACCCAACTGCGAGGCCAGCCGCGTGGCCTCTTCTTCAGACAGCACTTTCTCTTTGTATATGGCCAACTCGATCAGGATCTTCATGTCGTTCCGCAGGTCAGACTGGGTGCCCACCAGCACAAGGGGTGCCCGCGGGCAGTGTTTTAGAATTTCGGGCACCCACTTCTCCAGCACATTGTGGAAGGATGTGGGCGAGACCACACTGAAGCAGAGCAGAAAAACGTTGGTGTTGGGGTAGAACAGCGGTCGGAGGGTGTCGAAGTCATCCTGAAATACACACAAAAGGAAGGCATTAATGTGAATGGGCACGCTCATGTGTGTGTGTGTGTGTTTGTGTGTGCGTGCGTATACGTGTGTGTGTGTGTGTTTAAAGGACAAGAACTGTTTGATTGTGTGTATAAATGTACTATTTTTTCCCATGTGTGTAATAATTTAACCGTTTTCAGTTTATATGTGCATGTTCCCTTATTCCTCCTACCACTCCCCAGCACTTAGAACAATTGCATAGAATAATGCACGCATATATATATGTACTTTTTATTATTAGTATTATAAATAAATGGCCTTGAACACGCCTAAACCTAACAATATCCTGTCTGTAAAACTACAGTGAAAAATGTATTGCATAGCAAGATTTTAAATCAATGGAAAGACTGCCTCTTCAACTTTGCTCTGTTGCGTCCCATGACAGTTTTAAAAACTAACTCAAAACTCATCTTTTCGAATCCACCTTCCAGTGACTTCCAGCTGTTTCTTTGTGTGTGTGGGTGTGGGTGTGTGTGTGTGTGTGGGTGGGTGTGTGTGGGTGTGTGTGTGTGTGTGTGCATTACATCCAAACATTTATAGAACTTTGTTTTATTTTGTGGGCATGCAAGCGTTAATGTTAGAGAGAGGGGTGGGGGAGGGGGAGGAGAGGGGAGAGAGAGAGAGAAAGAGAAAAGGGTCAAGGGAGCGAATTATTATCATTATTATTATTATTACTTATGCGCCTAATACGCCAGACTTAGCTCTAGGTACTTATATGAATACAAAACAACTAAATTATATAACAAAATTAATGATGAAAACTCGTGAACTAATAATAAAACTGGAGACTTTAGACGTTTTGGCATGTCTTCGCAACACAGTTAATTTATCTTATAAATAATTTTATATTTATTTATTTATTTATTTATTTATAAAATTTCTATAATAAGTTATAAGTACAACTTATGTTAATCTGATGAATAAAATTTGATACAACAACAACAACAACAGTTAATTTGTTTTTGTGCTGTATTTATTACTAGGCTACTCATAGGTAGGTCTACATACTATGAGCGATGTGTGGACACACGCTGTGCACAGTGGAATTCACCCATTTTCAAAACGCAATTTCTTCAACCACAATGCACAGATTTGTTTAAAATATTAAATTTCTAAAAGTACAATAGTTTTATTTGCCTTCCGTGTATTTCTGATCACTGCAATAACTACAATCCCTACACTAAAACGCAATGAATGCAGTGCGTTGAAGCGGAAAATTTTCGCGTGGCCACTTAATTCAATAAGCCGTGTTTATTCTTACCTTTTGTCTTTCTCAAAGTCAAAGCAGCAATGACCATTTGTTGCCCTCTGCTTAAATGAATTTGGGGCTGAAAAGTGAGAAAAAAACCAACAAATAAGTACTACTCATAAATCTCTCCCAAATCTCCCAACAAATATATATGATGTAGGCCTATAAATTATATAAAACCTGATGCAAAAGTGATAAAATATATTTGTAGGCCTAAAATATTTTCTACACTTTGGTTTGCTTCTTCTAGGCTTTTTGTAGCTGTTTCTGTTACACCTTACTAGCAAGCTGGGCCAGTATGTTTAAACTTGACAAAAGTTTGCCAAATCAACCATTGATAACAACAAAACATTATTAATAACTTGAACAACTTAAAATAATATGGATCAATTTGATTAATTTCACTTCAGCTGTTATTGATAAAGAAACTGTTCAGTTGTCGATTTGTTTATTACAAATCTTTTTTTAAAGTTACACTTTGTATGCTACATACTGCTAAAACTAGTTCTAGCAAGTAGAATACTACTAGTACTACATGAAACTCGAAATCAAATCTATTCTTTTTACTTGTGTTAGTCGTGAATTCTGCTCACAGATGCAGCTTACTTACTAAATAAAAGCATTTGATGTTGAACGAAACGTTGTCGATAATAATAATCCTTACTGAAAATAACCCACATCAATGTTGAATGTATCAGAGTGACAAGAACTAAGAAGCTATGGTATAGTAGTATTAGCCTTTTGCCCTCTAAACAGACATGCATAAAATTTATGAGCAACTAATAAACTTATATAAATTCATATTTTCACGCCGGCAGGCTTTCAGGCATCAGTTGTTTGATTAATTTTGCCTACAAAAGGGAGGAAGGTGGGGTAAGGAAATCACCCAAATCAGTGAAGTAGATCTAGACCATTTTTAACTGCATTTGTCACATTTGTGGTACTAACTATGACATCCCTTGTCAGACTGTTCAAATGAATCAAGATTCTTCAATTTTAAGCTGTCTCCGGCTCTAGTCTTTCTTCTTCTTGGTACTGGACTGTGCTTTCTTCAGCATAATGAATCTAGATCTTACCGAAGGCAGCATGTGCTCTTTCAGTCTTTGGCTTTGCTGTGTTGTCGGTTGTTTTATTTATTTATGTTTTTATGAGCGGAAAACTGAAAATCTTCAACTTACAACTATGATATACCACAAGCTGGGAAGTCTCGTCTTTCGTAGGCATCAATTACATACTATACTACGTACGTATGTAGGAGGCCCACGAGTTTACAAAGACGAAAGAAAAGACTTCAGAGCCTACGGATAGAGTCTTGTCTTGGAGCTCGATTATGCTACATTATTTCTTAAAAATATGATTACAAAGATTAACACTACAACAGAACACAAAAGAAAATTCTAAATAAAACAAATAAAACCACTTACAGAAGACGAAGTCCAAAATTTCGGCATGTCGCCAACACTCAGCTGTCACGTCATAGAGCATGATAGCCTCCAAACGAAAACCATATTCAAATTGGTTTCTAAATGTTCATCAATTTTATTTTATTTAAATATTGTTGACAGTTATAACGTTTACAAATATTAACATTTTGACGTACATTGTCTTAGATTATGACGTACATTGCCGGAGATCAATGAACATATGCCAAAATAAGGTTCGGTTGGAGGTTAGTGGAGGCCTACGGATAGGATACGGAAAAGTCCCAATGTTCGCAAAAAAAGTTACAGTGAGGGAAGGGGAATAACTCGTACCATCATCACATGGTTTTTGGGAACTCGAGTTAATTTGCCTTTCTGCGTTGAAATGAAAAGATATTCCTACAAATAAACCCCACATTGGATTTGAGGACATGGGCATGTACCCAGATCCGGACGAAGTACCTAGATCCCCGGTGTAAAAACATATGGTTGTACCCAGAAGCAAGGGTTTATAAGAGTATATATATATATATATATATATATATATATATATATATATATATATATATATATATATATATATATATATATATATATATATATATATATATATATATATATATATATATATATATATATATCAAGGTCTTTGTTAACACACACAAATACTATAAGACCACAGGCGCTTGTATCTGGGCACGCGAGCACCTATGCCTGTGACGCGTCTCCCTTTGGTCATCTGTATTTAGGCGTAGGCGCTCGCGTGTCCAGATACTGTACAAGCGTCTCGTGCGAGAGAGGGACAGACACAGACAGTGAGGTCGAGAACACCTGTTTTACACAGACATAACATGTACAAATGATACCGGATTTATTGATGGTTTCTTTTCTGTCTGTGAAGATTAAACAGAAAGCGACAACAACAGCGCTTGTCATGGGCCTTTTCCCACAGCGTATCAGAGACTAGCCGAGTACCTCTGACTGGTGGACAAGCAAACGCAAGTCTCTGCCAGTCTCAGTTATGCAGTGTTGTACCATTTACCTATCGGCCTTATATTGTAGGCGCTGTCTTTTAGGCAAATTTAATCGCAACTCCACTGACGTCACTTTGACTTTAACGCAACATCTTGAAAGCCCGAAAGCCGTTGGTCTCAAGATATTCACGATCTTCAAATATTGATCGAAACATTCGGCCATATATTTGAAAGTGTGCAGTAGGACAGAAAGTGAACCTTGAAACTAAAAAGCAAATTAGCTAACTATTCGCAAAACAAATAAATAACTGTGAGTGCCAGTTACATAAATACGACTATAAAGGCGTTAGTCGATGTGCCTACAGTAAGAGTGCAAGCTGGCGCCTTGAGTTAGATTGGATATAGTATCGACCAGTGCCTCTTCAACTGGAAAAGCTCAATATAATAATAATAATAATAATAATAATAATAATAATAATAATAATAATAATAATAATAATAATAATAATAATAATAATAATAATAATAATAATATACAATACAATACAACAAATCTTTATTATCCCATAAGGAACTTCACAGTAATGTATGTCAGGCATATAAAACATATAATTAAAAACATGTTTATAACATTTAACAGAGCTACAAAATCAATACTAAATTTATATACATTCTATAAATCTAATCACTTGCGTACTCTTACACTTCATCTTTTCCTTCAAACACCTATCCACGCACTCTGGTTCTATCACACGTATGTCAATGCCCTTTTTAGACAGTTCAAATATAATAAAAATACATACAAACATAGTGTATATGACAGTTTACCACTCTGGACTTATAAAAAATTATTTTGTTGCATCGGACAATGCGCATAAGAATACAAGTTGGTGCCTCGGTTGGCTTCAGTTTGATCTTGTATCGGCCAGCGCCTACAGTAGCTCTTAGACTGGAAAAGCACAATATAATCCTATCCTATCCTATTCTATCCCGTAACTCGGAGGTCGGAGGGACACCACAGATGATCGTTTAACCAGGGTACTCCATCTTTCTCTGTCCTCAGCAACCCTGATGGTTTCGCTCAGTGTCAAACCAATCCATTCTCGAATGTTGTCCTCCCACCTCTTTTTCGGTCTCCCTCTTCTTCTACCTCCTTGCACTGTGCCTTGCAGGATGGTCTTTGCAAGACCTGATGATCTGGTGACGTGGCCATACCATCGGAGTTCCGTTTTTTTGTTGTTGTTTTTTTAACTATACTACAATAAAAGAACAGTAATAATAATAATAATAATAATAATAATAATAATAATAATAATAATAATAATAATAATAATAATAATAATAATAATAATAATCTATATATAAATTGCTTAGCCGGAAGTCCTTCTTCGCCTCTACTATAAAGTTTGTCCGGTATGGACGCTGATCTGGGCAGGTGCTGGCCGCTGCGGATCGGCCTAATGTGTGCTCAAAACCAGCGAAATCGTTATAGCCGACATTTCCTTACCGAACGTTTAACCGTTTCTGAGATAAATAAATAAACAAAATGTCCACAAACTGCAATAGCCTCATTCCGCACGCTTCCGATTCAACCCGGCCGTGTCAAGAACGGCACGTTCTGTAATACCGCAAATTTTGTTTTATTTCCATTCAAAACACTTTTGCACTCATGTCACCAATCTTACAACATTTTTTGTTTAACTAATTAAATTTGATTAATTAAAAATCGATTCGAGGTTTCAGCATGTTTTCCCATGTAGACCAAAAAATTGATGATTTTAATACCAAGCCTTGGTGGCTGACTTAGTAAGACATTCGTCTACCGTGCAGAAGACCAAAGTTCGAATCTCTCGCGGGCCGTTTTTTTTTTCTAATGTTTTTTTTTTTTAAACTCTACAATATGAATATTTTTCTTTTTAATTTAGGCTTTTTACTTTTAACTTATTTATTTATTATTATTATTATTATTATTATTATTATTATTATTATTATTATTATTATTATTATTATTATTATTATTATTATTATTATTATTATTATTATTATTATTATTATTATTATTATTTATAAACTTTTTAACTCTACAATATGGATATTTTTCTTTTTAATTTAGGCTTTTTACTTTTAACTTATTTATTATTATTATTATTATTATTATTATTATTATTATTATTATTATTATTATTATTATTATTATTATTATTATTAATACCTCCCCGAACCCACTTGATACCTCCCCATACCCCCTTGATATCTTCCGTACCCCCCTTGTAACCTACCTGTACCCTCCTTGATACTTCGCCATTGATCGTTTCGCAGGTATGGATGAAAGGAATAATAATAATAATAATAATAATTATTATTATTATTTTTATTATTATTATTATTATTATTATTATATCTTATATCAAATTTTTTTTAAACGTTGGTGTTTTTTATGATTTCTATTTGTATTATTCTATATTTAATATTATTATTATTATTATTATTATTATTATTATTATTATTATTATTATTATTGTTATTACCAAGGATCGGGATGGGGTGGTACGTGTAGGTAAAAGGTGGCTACGGGTATGTTTAAAGGGGCATGGGTAGGCATAACGGGGATACGGGTATATATAAGGGGGTATGGTGATGGTATACGCTCAATGTGTCCGGGGACACAAATCTACCTAAGAAAGAAGAAAGGTCGATTCCTTTCATCCATACCTGCGAAACGATCAACGGGGAAGTATCAAGGAGGGTACAGGTAGGTTACAAGGGGGGTACGGAAGGTATCAAGGGGGTATGGGGAGGTATCAAGTGGGTTCGGGGAGGTATTAAGGGGGTATGGTGAGCCATCATGGGGGGGGGGACAGGGAGATATGGGGGGGGTATGGGAACCTGTGTACCCTGGCTTGCCAGGGTACAAAACCACTAGTAATAATAATAATAATGTGGTGACTTCATTCGATTTGCATCGGCTTTAAAGCTTTAGGTTTGCGGCATAGGTAAAGTTTAAGTATATATACCAAATTTGAACCTAATCCTTTCAGTAGTTTGGGAGAAAATAGGATTAGAAAGACAAAAAATTTCCATTATAAGCTCACACGGTGATATCACTCAAGATACCATAGTTTCGTGACTCAAGGTGCCTGTACACTCACACCGTGGGGTTGCCGGGGGTCTCTGTATAAATAGTATCCCCACTTTCTGGAACTTCACACTTTCACAAATTCACAATATCGCTGTCTTTCTCCTTTGTTCTTTCTCATTCCTACTCTGTTCTATCAATCTACTATCTTCTTCGCTAGGCCAGTCACCTACCTTTTTTCTTGAAAACTCTCCCAAAACTCCTCATTTGTGTATGGGGTCTGTTGAGTTAACTTAGACGCTTTCTGCCAAATGGTCACGAAGGCTTTTCTGTTTTTTTTTGTTTTTTTTATCAATGTAGTCAATTTATATGTATGTGTTTCGTTAATGTTATAATGATGTGTATATTTCAGTCTGTTTTTGTAAACGGGGGTTCAATAAATTAGAATACAGCCTCTGGTCTGCTGCATGGGATGCCTGTAAAGTGACTGACTGGTGGAGTGCCTTCAGTGATACCATTAGGGTTGTTTCAGCAGATCTCTTAAATCCACCAAGTTGTGGTCCTGATTCGGCTCTTTGCAGTCTTATCCTATCATATCCTATACTGAAACTTGAAGGTCGTAAGGGCACCACAGATGATCGTTTAACCGGCGTATGCCATCTTTTTCTGTCCTCAGCCCTGATGGCTTCGCTAAGTGCCAAGCCAGTCCATTCTCGAATGTTGTCCTCCCATCTCTTTTTCTTTCTTCGAAATTGTTGTGGTATGGCTAGACAACTTCAATTTCTTGAAGAAGAAAAAAACTTGCTGCTGTGAGTTTTGTTTTGACAACAACAACAACAACCTAGCAAAATGAATTCCTTAAAACTGTACAATTGGGTATCTGAGAAACTTGCCTTATAATCGATGAAGTCGTTGGAGGGAGCCATCTTAACATTTCAATTAAATGTTTCAGACCATTTTGCATACTTTTATTTTTTTTAATTTTTTTTTTTGTTATCAGTGTCCATACCAAGAGCACGGTATACTTATTTTTAATCAGTGTCGATACCGAGTGAACGGTGACACATATTATTAGCATCTACGCCATATATACGGAGCTTTACTGCATCTTTAGTGCAACGTCTATTCTAGCCTAAACCGGTGTTTAATACTCTATGTGCTAGTTGTACTGCTATACGCACAGTTTGCACATTGAGATAATCTGTTATCAGTTATACACGGTGTATTAACAATCAAAATTCAACACAGCTAGATAAATATTGGTTTGGTTGTTTTTTTATTTGTTGTTTGTTTTTTAAACAAAATGAGAATGGGTAGAATTGATCGGTGGGGTGGTGGGAGTGGGGATTGGAAAACATATACTTGTCAATAACCGGGTGAAATCATTCGTTTTCCCGTCGAAAGTATGACTTCTGAGGTGCATCCCCGCCTAATCGAACGCACACAATAAAAAAGGATTCACTCATGCATTAAGTCATTAGTCTTGATTTGAAACCTAATACATCTTTCCCGGTGTCACGTCGTCAAAGTCCCGGGTGTCTTACTTTAGCCGGGCGCCTTTGCGCATGCGCCAGGTCAAGTCGGGCCGGCTTTTTCACGATGTTCTTAGGCGTCGTAACCCTAACCCTAATCCGTATTAAGACTACGATAGCACTGTGCGCATGCGTCGAATTTTGTAATGCGTCGACCAATCAGAATGCTCCCAGTCGCTCCCAGCCCAAATAAGATACTAGAAACTTTGACGATGTCACGTTGTGGGGCCGGGTAGCTCAGTTGGTAAGAGCGTCTTGCTAGTAACCGAAAGGTCGCTGGTTCGAATCCCGGATTGGTCAACGTGTGATCATATTATTTTCCCCTTTACCAACAACTGGCCCGCTGGTGTCAGTATAAATCGGTCCAGTAGTCACCTATATGCGAAAGTGTCGTGTGACTATAATCTACAAACAACAACGATGTCACACCGGTGATAAAAAAAATAATAAGCAGCACTGTGATATGCAGGGTTTGACAATTCGTCTTTAAATCACAGGCGCATAAACCAACAAGAATGGATTATCGGCAAGAATTTTGTGGATCCCCTATAGCGGATTGCGTACTACTGCGTTACCAGTCCGCTATCGGGGATCCACAAAATCCTTGCCGATGGTCCATTCTTCTGGGTTAATGCGTCTGTGCTTTAAACCTTCTTCTTTTCGTTTGATGCGGTAAGATGGCCATGCGAGGTGACTACTGTCTCTTTCTGGATTTCGATTTGGATTTGGGAAATATGTTCCCCATGCGGGCAGCTCGGCAACCACAGAGCGGCGCCAACCAGGACAAAGGGAAAGCGGACATAGTGCTTGCAGTTGTTTTTAGGACAAATCCGTGAGACAGAATGCACGTGTGCACAGACTAAACGTCCGTTTATTCTTGCATCCGAAAGGATATTATTGGTATAATTTAGCAATTTTAGGCTGGTCCATAATCGAATTTTTGCGTTTTGACGATCACTAGCAAGTTTGGAGACCCATCAGTTCTAGCATGTCCCGAGAACAGAGAAGAAGAAGAAATCCTCCCAATTCTCCGGGAAGAAGTTGAAGCAGCAGTGCAATCGCTAAAGAAATGGAAGTCAGCGGGAGTGGACAACATACTCGCGGAACTCCTACAAGCAGGAGGAGAAGCGATGATTGATGCCCTCACCATTATCTGTAACAAGATCTGGCAGAGTGGGGAGTGGCCTACACCATGGACCCAGTCATTTGTCATCACTCTTCCCAAAAAAGGTGACCTTCAGGAGTTTGGAAATTACCGCACCATCAGCCTCATCAGCCATCCCAGCAAGGTCCTCCTCAAAATAATACTCAACAGGTTGAAACCCCAAGATGAACAAATCATAGCTGAAGAACAAGCAGGTTTCAGGGCAGGGCGAAGTACCACTGAACAGAATTTTAACCTCAGAATAATCTGTGAGAAATACCTACAGCTCCAAAAACATCTATATCATGTGTTCATAGACTTCAAGAAGGCGTTTGACCGAGTCTGGCATGCAGCTCTATGGGCAACAATGAAAGTGTACAACATCAACCCTAAAATTATTGAAGTCATCAAAAGCCTGTATGACAAGGCTACCAGTGCAGTCCTCCATAACAGCGCCATCGGGAAATGGTTCAGAACAACAATCAGTGTGCGTCAAGGATGCCCACTCTCTCCAACACTCTTCAACATCTTCCTAGAGCGCATCATGTCAGATGCTCTTGCAGATCATGAAGGCACGGTCAGCATAGGGGGTAGAGCAATCTCCAATCTTCGTTTTGCGGATGACATTAATGGATTGGCTGGAGAGGAACAAGAACTTGAACAGCTGGTACAGAGGCTTGACACCACCTCCAGAGCTTATGGAATGGAAATAAGTGCAGAGAAGACCAAAATGATGACCAACAACACCAATGGCATCAACACGGACATCAAAGTCCAAGGCCAATCCCTAAACACAGTGCATAGCTTCAAATATTTAGGAGCCATTGTATCAGGCAATTGGTCCCGACAGGAATCTTCTCCAGGATCGCACAAACAACTGCTGCCCTGACAAGGTTGAAGCCCATTTGGAAAGACAGGACCATCAGTCTACATTCCAAAGTAAGACTGCTGCGCTCCCTTGTCATCTCCATCTTCCTATATGCTTGCGAAGCATGGACCCTCACAGCAGATCTCCAACGAAGAATACAAAGCTTGGAGATGAGGTGCTACAGAAGACTTCTGGGCATTTCCTATACCCAACACATCACCAACGACGAAGTCCGACAGACCATCACACAAGCCATTGGACAATACGATGACCTGCTCACAGTGGTGAAGAAACGGAAACTCCGATTTTATGGCCACGTCACCACATCATCAGGCCTTGCAAAGACTATTCTGCGAGGCACAGTGCAAGGAGGTAGAAGAAGAGGGAGACCGAAAAAGAGGTGGGAGGACAACATTTGAGTATGGACTGGTTTGACACTGAGCGAAGCCATTAGGGCTGCTGAGGACAGAGAAAGATGGAGTATGCTGGTTAAACGATCATCTGTGGTGCTCCTACGACCTCCGGGTTACGGGACAGGATAGGATAGGATAGCAAGTTTGGGGACGGGTGAAGAGGGGGGGGGGAGGGGGAATCAAAAATAAAAAATGGATTCTCCTTGCTGCGTTGACACTGTGGGGATTGAAGGAGGAGCAGAAGAAATCAGGGAGCGAAAACATTTGCTCGAAACGCCTCTTCCAAATAAACCTAAGAGGGCTATAATCTAAAAAGTAAAAAAAAGAAAGAGTACATCTGAAAACGTCAGAGGTTGCACCCACAGAGTATCAGAGATGGCATAAAGAGATCTTGATCCGACAAATCTGACAAATCTCTGATTCTCAGGGTCAAACTATACGGAGTTACCTGTTTGGTGCGAGGTCACGAAACTTACTGAACGTGGCCAGCCTTGTACTTCACCAGCTTCTGTCACTCCAAATTCTGGGGCATAAAGATTCCACAGTAGCAGAAATTAAGTTCGGTACCAGACATTGAAAAAGGTCTTTAATTGTAAGCATTTCTGGGAAGGTTTCCGTCGTGCGCCTATGTATTTGTCGTTACCTCTCTCATCGGGGTGTCGGACAGCGCAGTGGTTGGAGCACTAGTTAAGCACCGTTCAGTGCGGTTAGCACTTGGATGGGTGACCGCAAAAGGTGAAGCGACAAATAACAACGCCCCCGCGAGTTGACTCAACTGCGACTGAGTGCCTACTCTCTTAAGGGTGGGGAAGGTAAAGCAGCGAGGGAGAGAGATGGGCATCACCCTCATTACGCTGGCCCAAGATAGGCCTAAGTGTGATCTCCAACATCACGCTCCCCTACAGCCACAAGGCTCTAGGACTACCTTTACCTTTTTTTTTCTTTTTTTTAAATATATACCTCTCATCGGATTTGCGACAAAAGCTCTAACAAAAATTGTTGTATAAGGTAATCTACACAGATTTGTTCAAGTTGCCCGCTTTTGCATAACGAGACTTGAAATCGCCGCCATTTAAGTAAATGGGGGAGTTACCACAGTATACAAGTATTCGAAAGAAGACACGAGCTACAGCGTGGTAGCAATTGAGCTTAAGCTCTTTGGTGGTAGTAGCAAGATAGTCGTTTGTAGAGGTGACCTACATCTTGTGCATTGTGCTGATAACTCGAGCGGCGAAATAATTATATTGTGGCTTTTGTGTGTGTGTGTGTGTGTTAGGATACATCTAGGTGAGTTTGTTCGTTGCATTCATATCTGATAGCGCGCTCATGAAGAAACAGTAAAGCTTAGTCAGGTTCGTAAGCCAGTTTGTATATATCTTTTTTTTTTAAATAAAAATAACAAAGAAAGTTCGGTACTTTTATTCCTTCTCAGACTACCCATATTCTAGCCTACAAGTTATACTGAAAGACATTCTTGTGTACACAAGTTGGCCTATATAGACGGTGACACTTTGTGAATGATCTACTTCAGTTTATACTTCCAACACCTGCTATATAGAGTTTGTGTAGACTCGGTCGTGTTAAACATGTGTTGTGCAAATGTGACAGGTAGCCTAGCAAACAATCCGCGTGAGTTTTTCTGAGAGCCGCTGAAGTTTTCACAAAAGAGAGTATTTCGACAATTTTCGAAGCAACTATAGGCCAAAAGTTGGACACTACGAATACCTTTTAACCATGGACCAAAAGGTCCATGTTTTAACGAAGAGACATTGCAAACGATAAAGCCTATATATAGTCTATTTATATTACATGCTATTTTCTATTATTGGTAAAGAAATTTCGATAGCATAAGTAACATCTTAATTGGTACGGTATTATGGAAATTTTCTTACCTGACCATTACAAAGACGATGTGTACGAAATTTGGGATAAATTAACTATAGACCTAGCACCTCCTTATTTTTTTCTTCTTTGACTATAACTACTCTTCCTTCATTTCGACCTGGCCGAGTTGTAGTCTGTCTTGATTGGAAGGTTAATTCGGGGAGGTTCAAAAACATTTTTTTCGAGGATCTCAGATCCCGAACCTAGGTTCCTGAACATTTGTTGTCCAAAAGGTTCAGCAACCTAGGTTCGGGAATTGAGAACCCTGAAAAAAAATTGAACCTTCACGAACCTTCCAATTAAGACAGGCCATTACGACGAATTAAATAAATTGTCGTATAAAATCGGGAGTTTTTAATTATTTTTTCAATTAAAACGGGTTGTTTGGTTAGCGATGAAGTAATGATAGAGTAAGTTCCATATATTAATTTATTAAATATTCATAGTTTTGGACACGAAACAAAACAAAATATCACACCGGAGAACACGGCGTAACTGCTTTAAAGCGTTACAAGACAAAACATTTTGTAACTATAAATCTTATCCATATATATGTTTTGTTGCAGTGACACTGATCAGGATGGCAAGCAGTCGCGGTCACAATAAACTGCAGTTGCTGTTGCCATTGATTTTTATCATCGTTTTACTCACAAACCCCCATTCAGTGTGTAGCCTAAACAGTACTGATGCCATGCTCAAAACAAATGAGGCCACAACAGTTGACCCTAATGTTACAAAAATCGACCTTGACCCTGTGATTTTGAACCAGACGTTAGAGCTGCAGCTGGGCATGGTGGTGTCAGAGGTGGAGTACACCTTGATTATGTACGAAGCCAAGGTCATTACGGTCAACTACACTCTGTACTGTATTCACCCCAGTGTTAAGTACATGCTGACAGGCCGCGTTAACAACCGCAAGGTGGCTATGGTGAACGAAAACAGGCACCTTAACTTGACCTGCGAAAGCGTCACGTCGCCTACGGCCGGTGTGACCTCGGACTCAGCCAGTGTCAGTGCCGGTTTGAACACATACAGCTGGGCCTTGCTGGAGCATCAGCAGTCCGAAGCCCTCAACAACATTCCTGTGGTGCGAGGCTCGTTCAATTTCACCCTGTACGCTGACCTGCTGGGTCGCACCTGGCTGGAAGTGTTCGGTGCGAGGTACTCAGACCCTGAGGCTGCCGTCCTGCCATGGGTTTTGGCCTTCGCCTGGGAGCAGCCTAAGACTCTGGCCTCCGTTCTCCACCCTACCACTCAGGCTGATACGTCTGCTAACCCCACGTCACGCGAGTCTTACGATATAGTCAAAGATGACGTGACAGGGGGTGTGCGGCGCGAGTTGCAGCGCCACGTGATCACGGTGTTGCGCGTGGTGCGGCCTATCGACAGCGCGTTTCGCATTATCTTGTACGGGTTCGTGATGCTGTCCACCATTGGAATGGGCTGCAAGCTTGAGTTCAGCGTGGTAAAAGAAGTGTTAAAGAAACCCATCGCACCCGCCATCGGCTTCATATGTCAGTACCTCTTTATGCCGCTGGTGAGTGAGTCTGTTTAGTGTGGTGGTCTTTGCTGTTGTTATTGTTATGTTGTTGTTGTTGTTGTTGTTGTTGTTGTTTGTTGTAGTTGGGGAAGAAGAATTAGATTATACTCTTTATTTGATGTGGTGGTGGCAGCGGTGATGATGACGATGATGATGGCTGTGGTAATTGTGACAACTAAACGCTTAGTTCCGTTCTATAGCCTAGTTCGGTTCTATTGGCCAAAGTCCGGTATGCAGAAAGCGGCCTTTTAAAAGTTCCGTCCTAAAGTACTGACTAAACAGCCTGGAATTTAGTCCTCCTCCGATCGGGACTACCGGCCTGAGTGGCGGACTAAAGCCGACGTGCTGTTATGGAATTAATACAGACTTGCACTGTGTCGAAATCGTTTTGTGTTGTTTTTGTTTTTTTTTCCCGCGACAGAATAGCATTCATTTGATGTTTAATGATAACGAAGTTATGAGAAGGCATCGTCTCTCGCCACGACGCGCCATTTTTGAAATGGCAGAGGAACCCTAACATTTCCCACCCTACGTAGCAGAGACGGTCGAGGCTTAAGTCACATCTCAACCATGGCGAAATAAGCCTCGGTCGTCGCTGGTTCGCAGTGTGAGCCCCGTCCTGCACTAGAAAAGGAGTGCAGAGTCCAAGTGTGTTATATCAAACCTGTGTAATATGTTGGCTTGACGTGGCGGAGTAGCCTCCCTGTTCGAAACTACTAAGACTGCAACCCCAGATTTTAAAACTGTTTGGCAATGAATTCTCTTTCAACACGATGACATGCTCACAGTGGTGAAGAAACGGAAACTCCGATGGTATGGCTACCTCATCAGGCCTTCCAAAGACCTTCCTGCAAAGCACAGTGCAAGGCAGAAGGAGAGGGAAACAGAAAAAGAGGTGGTAGGAGAACATTTGAGAACGGAATGGCTTGACACTGAGCGAAGCCATGATGGTTGCTGAGGACAGAGAAAGATGGAATACGCTGATTAAACGATCATCTGTGGTGCCCCAACGACCTTTGAGTTATGGGATAGGATAGGATAGGATAGGATGACGCTGCGCTGCGCTGCGGCTGCGTGCTTTCATTGAGACTAATTTTCACTTCTTGGGTAATCGAACTAGATGTTCTTAAACAAATAAATAAATAAACACATTGATTAGTTAAAGAACATAATTTTGTAAGATTATGCGTGCATGTGATATATGTTTAATTATCATTAGCGTCTTCATTCCCTGTCCAGATCGCCTACATGCTGGCCAGGACGCTGACTGTCGGAGACCCAGCAGTATCACTGGGTATATTTGCCTGCGGAATCTGTCCCGGCGGCGGTGCCTCCAACATGTTCAGCTACCTTCTGGATGGTGACGTCAGCCTCTCCATAACTATGACAGCAATCAGCTCCATCGGCGCTTTTGGTAAGATCACAGTCACCACCATCAGCATCAACATTGTCCTTGCCATTATCATCATTACCTTCCGGCTTCATCTTTCACCATCATTATCATCATCATCATCATCAACATCATCATCATCATCATCATCATCATCAACAACATCATCATCATCATCATCATCATCGTCACCGTTACCTTTCATACATTATTTTGCGTGTGCAGCCATGATACCGCTGTGGTTGTTCACCTTGGGCACTCACTTCGAGGACGACAAGATATCTCTGAAGATCCCTTTTGGCATGATCATTCTCACGCTCGTCTTCCTGCTCATCCCTCTCATCATCGGTATCCTTATCAAGCGTTTCCTCCCAAAAGTGGCCAAGGTATAGCTTTTACTTAAAATTCATGACATACCTTAGAAGTGTCAAACGCATTTTTTTTTGTAACTCCAGCGAGCTCACCATTGAGATACTATGAGTGTGAAATTAAGCAAGTGTACACGAAGGCTATATACACACAGACACTGACTCACTCATGCACATGCAGAGGATAAATACAGTATAGGCATACACACGTCAAATTCAAACACACATACTTACATACACAGAAACCACGTACGTTCACCCATCACAAACATAACTATTACTATTTCATTCATGCGAAATGATAAGATAACGATGATTTAAAACAAAATTATTGTAACCGTTCAATCAGTTTCACTATGAGGTATTATACAAACATCTAATAACAAAAATTGTTAAAGTAACTGGTCAAGTGAAGGAGGGGAGGTTGGGGGTTGGAGTTTGTTTGATCTTTGACATTTGCCATGTTGATGTAGCCTATGTATTTTTTGGGGGGCTGTTTTTATTTCTGTTTATTGTGGCAGTGGATCCTGAAGGCGCTCAAGCCTTTCTCACTAATAGCTTTAGTGTTCATGTTGACCGTTGGTATCTACACAAACCTCTACGTCTTTCGCCTCTTCGCGCCTCGAACCCTGGGCGCCGGCTGCCTGCTCCCATACATTGGCTATTTCCTAGGCGGCCTAACCAGCGCTGTGCTCAGACAGGTGAGGAAGAAGAAGAGAGTTGAGATTGTGCTAATGAAGACAATGAATAGGATAAGGGACGCGAGGGAGATGGAGAAGGGAGAGTGTGTGTGTGTGTGTGTGTGTGTGTGTGTGTGTGTGTGTGTACATGTGTGTGTCATAATAATAATAGCAATAATAATAATAATGATAATGATAAGACGGTTGGAATGCATGCAACATTTCACGGCTACCGAAAAAGGGAGGCAATCGAAACGAACCCGGTGACTGACATTCTATTTTCCTGCTTACCTCCCTGTACAAAGTTTATATGAAACTGATCCAGGCTAGGATACTACCGTTGATTATGTTTTCCGGGAAAGTTGTCCGAGAGGCAGAATGGGTCTTCAAGAGCACGTGTTTGGACTCAAGACAGCAGTGGACAACCTTAAGCATCTCTCCCCCAAGTTCTTCACTAACTTTGTTGACATTAAAGATTTCTAAGGCAGTGTTAACCACCGCCTGATGATCGGGGCCATAGAGAGGGCGGGCTATCCAAGCAGATTGTTGACATTACCACCGATCTCTAAACTAGCTCCACTTTTCAAATAAAATACACACGCACTGAACGGATGTAAAGAACTAAATTGACTTTATTGAACGGAACGATAGGGTTGTTGATTTGGTGTTGAAAAAGATAGAAGAGCTCTAGCCACCGATTACTGTAATGTGTTGTGTGACAAACGTGAACAGTTTCAAAACTTCAGTAGTGACAGTGTAGCAAGCAACAAACTTGACATTTGTATTGTAGATCATGCAAATAGCCTATCATTTATTGTGGAAATGGTCACACCCTTTGATTCTTTTATAAACACATGTTATAACCAGAAATTTCAGAAGCACATACCTTTGTGTAATGCTCGAGACGATGCAGAATTCAGGAACAAAAATCGTAGTTTTTGGTGATTGGCTCAGTGGGGCCGGGTAGCTCAGTTGGTAAGAGCGTCTTGCTAGTAACCGAAAGGTCGCTGGTTCGAATCCCGGATTGGTCAACGTGTGATCATATTATTTTCCCCTTTACCAACAACTGGCCCGCTGGTGTCAGTATAAATCGGTCCAGTAGTCACCTATATGCGAAAGTGTCGTGTGACTATAATCTACAAACAACATGATTGGCTCTTTGGGGCTCGTGCACATGATGTTTGTGTCTGGGCTGCAGTTCATTGAACTATCACGGCAGCAGAGTTTAAGTCTAGCTCGATATTTGTCATGGTCCGCTCTATAAAAGGGCGTGGGGGAGGAGAAGATTTAAGAAGTCCCCTATATGCCATGTATGTCCGGGGACGTAAATCTACATGCCTGCCTGCCTGCCTGAAGATTTAAGAACTGTGCTGAGTTCATTACAACGTTGGCAAAGTTTACGATTTGGGTTGCTATACAGTTATTGAAATTGGGTGTGTATGTGTGTGTGTGGGTGTGTTGTTGTTGTTGCAGCCTTTTAGCCGCACGAAGACGATCGCTATTGAGACAGGTATCCAGAACACCAGCATCGCTTATCTGCTATTGGTCTTCTCGCTTCCCGCCCCTGACGGCGACATGGCGGCTGTGGGGCCTATGGCTTCCGCCCTTATGACGCCACTTCCGCTCATCCTCCTCGTCATCGTCTACCTCCTGTACAAGCGGTTCTGCAAGAAGAAGAAGCAGCAGGGCAGAAAAGAGGGGGAAGTAGGAGAGGAAGAAGGAGTGTCTCTCAGCGAAGAAAAGTTGGAAGAAGACGAAGAGAAGGGGAAGAAAAAGAAAAAGAAGGGGGATTTGGTAGCGCCTATCTACAAGCCAAAAGGCAGGAAGAAGAAAGAGGCGGAGGAGGGGGAGGAAACGGAACACGGAGTAGATAAAGAGGACAAGAAGTTCTTGGAGAAGAATGTGAAATCCAAACCTTTGTAGGGCTAATGAGAGACAGGCAATTTCAGACTACCAGTGTATGAATGAGACGGACAGTGTCATACCAGTATATGAAAGAGACGGATATTGATAAAAATATATAAATTATAATTAAACGTTGAATATTCCTCTAGATTAATATTTTTACTCCCAAACGATAATTCATGCTTTGTTGTGCTCCCAAACGAGCACACTTTTGTGTGTGTGCATTCTGGTGCGTGTGTTCGACAAAAAAATGACATGCGTTAGCAAGTGCGTAAATATTTTTTTCTAATAACGAGTTTGTTTTTAAATGCGTGTTTAATAATTCCAAACGTTGTAACTCAACACTCTGTACATCGAATGAGCTACTTGCAACTTTCATCCAGGAAGATATATGTTTTATAAATGTACTGACATTGAATAAAAGCTATTAATACAAACGTAAGGTTTAATAATACAATATACATATATTCCCAATTACCTCATGACTGATTTAGTGTTGACAGTAGATATTTTATTTTACAAATGTTTATGTCCATAAAATGTACAATGTGCATATTGTCAGGGAGTGAATTAAAGGGTACACAAAAAACATGTACATTAGATTTATTGGCCAGTAAAACCATCTTCATTATTACACATTTTACATTTCAAGATCTAATGAAATGTTTTGATCAATAAGCCTATAATGGATACTTTCGTATATTGGCTATATCCTCCCAATTTTGCATGGTCACATTATAATAAAATAGTTAATATAATTATCTCAGTGTTCTTGTAAGTGTGTGTGTGAGCGCAAGATTGACATGTGTAGGCAATAAAAAAACAGCTCTCTCCCTCTCTCTCTCTCTCACACACAGTGACAAGAACCAGAAGGAAGAGATGTAGATAAAGAAGTCAAAGACTTCAGTCCATACAGTTGTGATTATATTGCTCACTTTATTCCAAACATCAACTGGTCAAGAAAATAAGTAAAGATCTTTTAAAAGATTTGAGTATTCCATCAGACAAGACACATCATAAATACAATATTGCTGTAGATCAAACATGGTTTGTTACCCAACGCAGGATAATAGAGAACAGGATTGGAAGCCATTCAAATGTATTTCCAGACAATCACACCCCAACAATAACAGCCCCTTCCAACAACTTCATTCCCAAAAATAATAATATAATATTAAAATTATAAATAAATGAACACAAAGAAATTCATTTTATTTTAACAAAAATTTAAAATTATAAATAAATAAACACACAAAGAAATTTATTATAAAAAACAATGATGACAATGAAACAAAATAGCAACGAGTGGTGAACCAAGGTCTGTCGTAGGTGGCTCTCAGAAGCATTCATTACTACGCACCCAACCATAATATAAACAGAGTACAACAAAAGTTGCATTATGCAAAAAAACAACAAAAACTGTGACCATGGGATGACCTACAACCTTCAGTGACCTTAATCTTGACCCTCATGTGATCTCTCAAGCATGTCTGATCAAATAACCCATAATAATAATGCTGTTGCATACTATGGGTTAAATATACAGCCATTCCTCTGTGAGAATACCTATTTTTGGTATGTTTATGCAAGACCTAAAATCATCTTGACCTGCAATATCAATGCAAAAACCGAATGAAAGATCAATCTATCATCTTTAAATGCAACAAGTTTGGACTTTATATCTCACACAGTTTATGGTCAAGGTCACTTCAAAGTACCTATACAAACTGATTTTGGACAGCTAAAGTGACCCCAACTTTGAGTAAGATTGAAATTTGCATAGTGCATGTCTCTCGTTGATATCATGCATTAAAAAAATCATTAATTCAATATTACTAGGGAAACTTTTTTGTTGTGGCAATGGTCATTTATTTACTAACACTTGATGGCCCTGTAACCTTAACGCGAAGTCATTAATTAATCATTTTCAAGGTCTCATGGATATACACCATCTTACCAAGTTTGGTTATTCATTGCTTACAGGGTCCAGCGGACTACAAAGAGCTGAACAGGACTACAAAATCAAGACAACTTGGCTAAAAGAGGATTCACCACTGATCCGCATACAAGATCTGCTGAAACAACCCCAGTAGTAACACTGAAGGCACTCCACCAGCCTGTCACGTTACAATAAAAGCATCCCACGCAGGGGACACGCTGATGCTATACTCTCATTTATCGAACCCCCATTTACAAAAACAAAATAGAATATAAACATCATTTAAAATATCAACATAACACACACATATAAAATGCCCACATTGCTAAATAATAATATCATAGGAAGCCCTAGTGACCATTTGGCAGAAAGCGTCCAATATTCTAAAGCTGATACAACAGATCTCAAGCTGATACAACAGACCTCACACACAAATGAGTTTTGTCCTGGAAGAGTTTTCAAGAAAAAAGGTAGGTGATTGGTCTAGCGAAGAAGAAGATAGTATAGTAGATTGATAGAACAGAGTAGGAATTAGAAATAACAAATGAGAAAGACAGTGACAGTGGGAATTTAAAGCACTAAATTTCCAGAAAGTGCAGATACTATTTATACAGACCCCCCACCCCCCACCCCCCTTCACCTCCCACTCCCTCCCAGGGGTAAGAATCTCTTAATTACTACTTTGCCTGTGTTAGTGAGAATCTTTGAATATGTGGGTGAATAATCTCTTAACTACTACACCCACAAATTCAAAGATTCTCACTAACACCGGCAAACACCAACACAAATATAAATTCCACGCTCTCAATACTTTATACAAATAAACAATAGACGAGTATTTCACACACAAACCCTTCAGTGATCTTGTATATATATAAACATATATACACTACAGTTTATGAGTTAAAAGTAGAAATATAAACATCAAAAATGATGTCCTTCATACAATTGAGTGGGAGCAGAACATTTTAGTAATGCTGGAAACATATAAAGTTTACGAGTTGATAACTAATAAACTGTTCAACTAAACTGTGAACTTCGGTGAATCCCTGAGGCTGATGCCAACACATAAAACAAAAACAAAAAAATCATAAAATGTACTGGCATGACACCTGATATGACTAGTTATGTTCCTCAATCTCTGAAGACAGGCTTCTAGGTTTACACTTTAAACCTTTCTGAGTTTAGCCTTCTCCCAAACAGACAGTGCTTTGTAGGGGTCAATGCTTCCCTGATGCAGCTTGACTCTCAAAAGCATGTCCTGATTTTTAGATGTTTTCAGATAATTTTCTGCTTCTTTTTCTGCAGCATTTCAAAAACGAAAAGTGTTATTGCTGGAAGCACACGGTTCACAACGAAGGGAGTTAATCTAACTCTCTCTGCTGATGCATGTGTCGTCTGCTTGGCGCTTCCGATACGCGATGTTCGACAATAGCTCATAACATCCTCATAACACCTTTATACGATAGGAAATTAATATGGCCAGAAGCAATAACAACGAAACAGACATGAGACAAGCAAACAAAAAACCGACAAAGGGTGGCCGCTAAAACCTTAGGACAGTGGGCCGATCAGAACACGACTCTTTCGGAAAATTTTGACTTTTATCTGTGAATGGCTGATTTGCCGATGAAAACGACATCACTGCTCTCCCACATTCTTTACTCTTTCAGTTCTGATCCACATGTCATTGTTTCCCTTTTTAAACAATTGATGTTACTCCATATCCAAGTATAATTATTTCATCAATGAAAATTACTATTAACATACTTTTCCACCTTCCATTCATTCTACATTATCTACAACTCCATAATTATAGCCCTATGTAATTAATAACATTAGTACATCAATAAAAACAATTATCATATTTCATCTGAGCTTTTAGCAGCTCACCAACTCTGAACACAAGCAGCTCACCAACTCTGAACACAAGCAGCTCACCAACTCTGAACACAATACACAAAAATCCTTCTCAAACATTTCACAATCATGAAAACATCGTTATAAATACCTGTAATCTTTACAGCACAATACTCAATCCAGCTTCAGAGAGAAAGTCCACCAAACCTATGCTTCTTTGATAAGTTCTAAATGCTTTCTACATCCTCAATCTATCAAAATCTTTTTTTTCATTCACCCCTGACTTGTGCAACTTGAAACTTGGGAATATATTTTCCTACACCCCTGACTTTACGCAACTTGACACTCAAGAATATATTTTGTTAAGTGAGCTGTAATTGCGTTTACTTCGGCACATTTATTATTTTTACCATTGGTTCTGATTTCTTACCAATTAAGTTTTAGATACACTTTAAAAGAAATTATTACCTCTATTCTAAAAATAGAAATCACTATCTCCAATAGAAAATTCCCCTGCCCACAGATTCATCTCGCACAGATGTGCAAAAATCTGGAAATTTGTTTTTTTGGGGTGAGTACATAGAATAAAGTATAAAATAAGCATAGGAAATCAAACACCAAATACATAATAATAACAAACATAAACATAATTACAAACAACAGTATCATAAGACAATCCCTGGAATAAAAATGTCCTCATTTAAACAAGTCCTCAAAAGCAATACAATGGTTTTAAAAGTAGAAACATAAACATCAAAAACTATGTCCCTCATGAAATTGGGTGGGAGCAGAACATTTCAGTAATGCTGAAAACATGGAAGTTTGCGGCCAGATTCCAGGGGCATTGGTGGGGGTACAGAGGCAACGCCCCCCAGAGAAAAAAAGGGGGGGGGGAGAGAGAGAGAGAAAGAGAGAGAGAGAGAGAGAGAGAGAGAGAGAGAGAGAGAGAAAGAAAAAGAGAGAGAGAGAGAGAGAGAAAGAAAAAGAGAGAGAGAGAGAGAGAGAGAGAGAGAGAGAGAGAGAGAAAGAGAGAGAGAGAGAGAGAAAGAAAGAGAGAGAGAGAGAGAAAAAGAAAAAAAAAGAAAAAAAAGAAAGAGAAAGAGAGAGAGAAAGAGAGAGAGAGAGAGAGAGAGAGAGAGAGAGAGAGAGAGAGAGAGAGAGAGAGAGAGAGATCAGGGGAAGACAAAACTAATACTTACAGTCAGTGGCCAGTTTTATGAACAGGAATACGGAACAAATAGAAGATCCACATCTCTAACTTTATACACAACTTAGAGGCGTAAGTTTTCGTTTCCTATATTCGTACATAAAACTGGCCTCAGATGTCTTAGCTTGAATTTGCACAATCCAATTCTATAGGAGTCATCAAAACACATACAAAGAATGTCACCCAGATATACAAAATGTCATGGTGAGTGGAGAATGAAGCGGGGGGTGGTGGAGGGAAGACACCTTCCTGGTACTTGCTATGAATTAAAAGTACCACTAGAAGGAAACAGCACCTTGTTAAACTGAGCTGACCCCATGGCCCACTCTCCAGGCCCTGACTGACACCTGATGATCACTCCCTGCTAAAAATCAGTCACTGAACGACTTTTCCCCCCCCCCCCCCCCCCCGAGAGTCGCGTAATAACCAATATTGCACTGCTTTGTCAGAACGGCACAATGTGGCTGTAGATCAGTCCACTAAGAACATAGTCGGACAACTGATCAGAAAGACAGCTGCAGACAGTGTAAGGCCACGAAAGGATAGAGGGAGATCACATGGGATCACGAGAAGAGCTTGAAGGCGTCGTACCAGTCAGCAGACACTAGGCGGAAGAGGTCAGGGTGTTGGTAATACAGCTGCATGTACAGTGTCTGGTCGTCATCCACGACGTTCCTGGCCAGCCAGCCCTTGATGTGTTGCTGCTGCAGCTGGTACAGCCTCTCCAAGGCTTCGGCCCCACCGCCGAAGAAGCCTCCAGGGATGACGTTGATGCTCATTTTGTGCAGGAGATGCGACACCGGCCGGTACCGCTCCACATCCTCGCGCTGCAGGAAGGTCACCTTGTCCGAGTGCTGCAGCAGGCTGTACGGCTTCCACACCCCATCCGGTGGATGGATGTCGTCGCCACGCCCGTAGCCAGCATCTATCCAGACGTAGTAGTGGTTGTGAAAGGCGTTCAGCTGGATGGCCTGGTGCAGGAAGTACAGCTTGGCCCACTGCACGATGTCGTACTCAGGCACTAATGACTCGCACAGCTTCTTAGAAACTAACTCGTTGTCGTGTTGGTACTCTACCGAGTTCATCACTTTTTCAATCTGAGCCCTGAAAATAGAATTTAAGTCAATACAGTTTCAGAATGAAGAAAATTCAGTTTGCAAAATCACTACAGGTTCTTGAAACAATAATTGTAACGCTGTATTATAGTATACTGGGTTGTGGGCTACTAATAGTGTGACCTCTATTCGTTAGTGGCGCCAAGGCAAGATGCTGTATCTAGGTCAGCTCCCTGGACCATTCAGTAAGACGAGGCCGGTGTAGAAAAAACGCGTTTCTTGGTGTGAAAAGTGATTGTTTCAGAGACTTCAGCCTGTTATCGGGTTCCTCTTGTCTACTTTGTTACTTTATTATGCAGGTTTTGTGTTAGAGCAAACTAGAGTTTGGTTAAAGACTAGTTTTGTTTTATTTTGTGGTAATACCGACATATGCTTCTTTTTTCCTACTTCAAGAAACAGAATTTGCACCGTGTGTACGATTTTTTAATCACGCTCAATAGTAATACAAACTTCCGACTGTGGTCTTATTTTGCCATCCATAAGTACTTAGTCTAAACTTAGTGATAAGAGTAAGAAAAGATATGGTTCTTGTCTTTGTGTTCGATTGCTGGGGCAGTGTTGTGCAGTATTTTTTGTTAATCCATGCGCTAGTTATTGGAACAGGCACTTGCTAGCTACAGCAAATGTGTGCAGTACGACTATTACTGTGGCTATTCACTCTTAGTGAGCTTCAGCTATTGTGTTTTGTTATTTCTGTTTTGTCTGGCGTTTTCCCCTATCTTTTTTGGTCTTAGTCTTGTGTTGAAAAACTTTCAAATCGACTCGTGTGCTGCTCTTGGATTACTGATGTACGACAAGGGTACCAGTGAAATGTGGTGTAAAGGAGTGGCCTTCAGGGAGTCTTTTTTTGTGTTATCCACATGCCGCTAACAATTTCTATGTAAGACCTTTATTTCTTTCTTTTATAATACTGACATTGAATGCCCTATTTAGAATTATTTAAAATGCAAAACACATTTCACATGCATGCCATACGCATACCTATAATATGTCAAGTAAATATGACTGTACATACTCTGTCCTTTTAATACATATACAGAGGTGCCAACCACCTAATCTTCTTGTCAGTATTTCCGGACCCGTTTGTCAGTATTTTTTTAACACTTGTCAGTATTTTTTTTCTCGCAAAACCCAGCCTATGACACTATAAAGTAATGACAGGCTTCCCTCTGAAACAGCATGCTATTTTCAGTTTTCTAAAATCACGATCAAAATCAGCTTGTTGAACACCACACTTGTTTTACTCTAAAATCACCATGAAAATCAGCTTGTTGAACACAACGACGTACAGTGAGTGCAGGAGTACTATTATGAGACCAGAAACCGGTACAGAAGCACCGCTGGCAAAGATAAACGATCGGCAACTTCTCCTCCATATTTTTATAAAAGCTGCCGTATTTCCGTATTTAATTCACTTCGCCGGAATAAAATACGGTCAATCCGTACTGGTTGGCACCTCTGCAAATATTGTAAAGTGTTGTACTTCGAGATTACCTTGGTCTTTTTCTTTCATTATTTTGTGTTCTTTTATTGTGGCACATCAGGATGTTTTGTTTCTGTATTGTCTTCTGCCATCTTATAGATTGTGCCGTATTTTGAGGTGTTGGGTTTTCCGTTTATTTAAACCCAGCATGAATGTGTTTTTCAGATCTGTAAAGCGTTGTATAATTAAACACTTGGAGAGCGAACACTTTTTTTGTTGTTCTCTCATTTATTCATTTCTTGTAAATTGTGGCAGGTTTTGTTTTCATATTACTGACATGTATTATCCTCTGTGTTGTCTTGTGTTAAATGTTTTTTCTCTGCTTCGCGGGAATAAGCGGTGCTTACCAACTGACTACACAGCAAGCCAGCTTCAGCTTATCGCTGTGTGTGCTAGGGCTACAGCTTACTAGTATAGCCATAACATATATCGGTTCAGGCACCAGTGTGTAGGGCTACAGTTAGCTAGTATAGCCGTAACATATCTCAGTTCAGTCACCAGTGTGTAGGGCTACAGCTAGCTAGCATAGCCATATCACATATCAGTTCAGGCACCAGCATATAGAGCTACAGCTAGCTAGTATAAAAAAAAAAAAAGGTAAAGGTAGTCCCATAGCCTTGAGGCCGTAGGGGAGCGTGATGTTGGAGATCACACTTATCTTGGGCCAGCGTAATGAGGGTGATGCCCATCTCTCTCCCTCGCTGCTTTACCTTCCCCACCCTTAGCTAGTATAGCCGTATCATATAACAGTTCAGGCACCAGCTTGTAGGGCTACAGCTAGCTAGCATAGCCGTAACATATATCAGTTCAGGCACCAGCATATAGAGCTACAGCTAGCTAGTATAGCCGTATCATATAACAGTTCAGGCACCAGCTTGTAGGGCTACAGCTAGCTAGTATAGCCGTAACATATAACAGTTCAGACACCAGCGTGTAGGGCTACAGCTAGCTAGTATAGCCGTAACATATATCAGTTCAGACACCAGCGTGTAGGGCTACAGCTAGCTAGTATAGCCATAACATATATCAGTTCAGACACCAGCGTGTAGGGCTACAGCTAGCTAGTATAGCCATAACATATATCAGTTCAGACACCAGCATGTAGGACTACAGCTAGCTAGTATAGCCGTAACATATATCAGTTCAGACACCAGCGTGTAGGACTACAGCTAGCTAGTATAGCCGTAACATATATGGGCAAGGCTCTGAAATGGCGTCGGACTCGATTTTCGCCGGTACTGTTACTTTGCGAGGAAGCGGACTCGCTGCATATCATCATTTGAAACAAAATAAAATGTGAATCTGACAGAGAAAAGATCGTTCTTCATTTTGACGTCAAGGACGGATCGATAAACCACGTCAAAGAAGAAAAAACTGACAATGAATGACGTAACGATCGGCGGTTTCCGTTACACTTTTTGTGACATCGTAAACAGTGTGTTCGGTATTTGCTGACCGGCATAAAACTGCTTCATAGAATATTAATACAAATTTAATTTCCGAAATTAAAAATGTATAAAGGGTACGAAACAATTTTCCATTTTAAAATCGGTTCGTATTTTTTGGAGATATGCGTCGAAATCGGCGACTCCCGCGTACGTCACGTATTTTCGTGATTCAGCCTCAGGGCTTATTAATCCGCGCTGGTGTTGTAATTCACTTTATTTCTTATGCTAATAAATTATGAAACATGAGTCCAAAACTTAATATAAGCAATACAATAATCAGAATAATGATATAATTAATCGAACGAATAATATAGGCAAACAAATTGCTGTCAACTTTTGGGTCATGAAAACCAAACGTGACGTACTGTTTTTTTGAGGCTCAAAATTTTCTAAATAATGCGGTTAGCGTCAATTTTAACACGTGAAACAATTGGCCTTTGTTAACATTCAACGTGCGATGGCTGAAGAAGAAAGAAGTGAGGCGGATTCGTCCAAAAATGAAGGTAAGTTGAGTGTCATGAATTTTTCATCTAAGTTATGCACGCATATTTTTGGTGGCTTGGTCAGTGTTTTTCGACTTTTCTGTCAACATTGATGGAGTAAATCTCGTGTTTTTGTGATAAAAATGTATGTTTGTTTCAAGTCAACAGCATCGCTACAAAGGTGTTTGAGTAAACGTTCTTGTTTGTAGATATTATGCATTATTTTTTGCACACGTTTTGGACAATTGTCATGAAGCAACGTACACGATTTTTTTAACAAGTATTATTGTCAAATCAATTTTAAACGTTTATATTTTTATACAGATTATATTTTCGTTGCGGACAAATACAACGCTAATAATAAACAATAAAGTGGCACGTTTTGTTAGTCTAATTTGTTTGTGTGCGTAACTTCACAATCCGAAACATCTCGGTCTTATAGGTGTTTTGTTATTTTGTTTAAATGATGGGATATTTAGTTCCATAGGCTAATAATTATGCATCACAAATGTTTTTATAACATTATTTTTGATTTCTTTCTTGTTGTGGTCACTATAGGCTTCATTTTTTGTAATACCGACCACGTGCATAACGTCACACAGCTAGTGGAAAATTGTGCTTGCTCAAAGTTGTGTAAAGTGATGAACTCAACCATCCTTGAAAGAAATTAGAGTAATTTAGTTTTTCCCAGTGTAGGATTATTCTGAAGCTCAATATGTGAAAACGTATCCCACTTACTTGTTTCTTCTATTCATTATGAGACCATTTCTCTTAGTACATAACTTCACTACTAACTTCCAAAACCAGAAAGTAAGTGGATTTTGTGAAATGATGAACACAATTCGTTTTTTATTTTTATTTAAAATTTTGAAGTGATACTTTTTCTTTTAAAAGATACATTATTTACACTCAAAAGATGATTAAAAATTATCAACACAGCTCACCAACAAACACAGCCTTGTTCCACTCTTTGTGCATAACTTCACATTCTTTGTCAAAGCAAGCCTGCATCAAAATGGTGAAGTTACATACACCAAAATTTTATCAACCAGAGCTCTTCAATTAATCATTAATGTATTTCATATTATAATAATTTAATGAAATAAGTTTTGTTCCATACATGTGATTGTTAACTACTGGGCTTTAGTCTGATTTATTTTGCCATTCCTATGTGACTGTACATAACTTCATGACCAGACCAATTGCATATCATTGCGTAAAATTATGAACACACATTTCAAGCCCTTGAGCTTCACTATTGTGCCAAGGTATCTTTTTAATGCAGTTTAAATTGATTCCTTTAAAAACATAGCTAATTTTAGTCAATTGTTCTTTAAGGTAAAATGCCCTTTTGTTCCACTCTTTGTGCATAACTTCACGTTGTCTCTGTCAAAGCTAGCTTACCTCAAAATGGTGAAGTTACTTACACCTTTACTTTTCAACCACAGCTCTTGACATTTTAATCAGTTTATTGTCTGACAGGAAAAAGTACAAGCAGATTAATCCCCAGAAGTGATCAATCTCAAGTGTGAACTGTCATGTGATCATATCCATCATGGAAGCATTGCATAAAGTTATGTACACACACAATTGTTGACATAAAGGGAATATTTGGCAAAGTATGTATTTAATGCAGATTAGAATTCTTCCTCACCTACCGGGCACTTCATATTGGTAAATGTGGAATCAAAGGAGGAACTTCTCAATTTGTAGCACAAGAAGTATTTATTTGTGAGGCATTTTCAAGTTGTGGGGATTGTGTGGTGAAGCTGAATGAATCAGAGATGGCCAGCTATTTTCCCCACAGCTGCATTTAGTTTCGACAACCACCATGTAAATTAAGAATAAAAAGCACCATTAGCTTTATTTGAAAGGGTAGCATGGTTATTTGAAAGGGTAGCATGGTAGTTTTTTTCTGATTTATCATGATTTGCTGATTACAGGTCACAAGAGTAACCCACAATACCTGGGGTCAATACTTGATGTACGGAGAAGGCTGGAAGATGCCAGAGAGTGGTCAGGAATACTTGCTTCCTGAATCAGCCGTCGTCAAAGTGCTGGCCGAGTATACTACATGCCAGGATCGAAGAACATTGTACTTCATAATTTGGGGTGTAAATTGCTCGTAAATGAACTTCGTATATTATTGCTTGGAAATGAACTCTTGTATTTTGACCAGTCATACTGAAAGACTGCTTTCTGCTAGTTGTATGCTTTGCTCTTGTTTTGACTTGGCAATGTATCCTCTTTTTAAAAGATTTCTTCATCTGTGTATATAATGACAGTGTATAGTTATGTAATGCCCTGGTGATATGTTTTTTTAATCACTTCTTAGGTAATACATTTATGATTTCAGGAGTACTCCTTGATTTTACTTCAAATTTCTGCATCAATTTTGGTTTCATTATCAGTTTGTTTCTATAAAGGAAAAAAACAACAAAACATGTCACGGCTTGAAGTTATGTACTCTTAGCATTTAGCAGAGCTTTCTGCTTGTTGTTTTTAGTAGCATTGTGCTTTTCCAACATTGTTGAATAGGTCAACATTAACCAGTGATGACCATTTTCCTTTTTTTTTCTTTACATTTTGGATAGGGGATCCTTGTATTTTGAAAAAAATATTAATTCCCTCTCCACATGTACCCGCTTGAATTTTGAATTTAGGTATCGGTTGTGAAGTCTGACAACTGTCCATTTATTTTTACTCTGTACTACTTTCATTTATGTGTACTTGTATAAATGAATGCAATTACTACTTTAGATAAGTTTTCTTTAACTGCTTGTCTTCTCTTAAGGAATCACTGTGTGAGGTTATGTCCACAATTATTTGGCCTATCAACTGTTCGATAGGACAGGTTGCTCATTGGCAATTGTAGTTCAAGTTATGTCAACTTTTGACACCCTGGCTAGTTTTGGGCAGCATAACTAATTTTATTCAAAGCAAACTGTCACTTAACAACATTCACCACTCCATTCGTGTAATGAAGTTATGTACTCCACCACTAAAATGTTTATATTTAAAACCAGTTAACACCATGGTTGATTCAAGCTTGTCATAGTGTCTAGTCTTGTTAGAATTTGTTAATCCGACAAGTCAGCTACTGTCTTTCATAAACGATTAAGTTTTTATCCACACAAAAATGTTATGTCACGGCATGAAGTTATGATCTCTTGAATCCTTGACAAGCATTGTATGCTTTCTAATGGTTTTTTTTTTAAAGATCTTTTTCTTTTTATCCCAAGACAAATGAATTTATATGATTGTATCTAACTGTATTGCTTCATTTTTGTTTAAATTAAGTTTGTTATGGCTGTGTTCACGTATTGTGTTTATAGATGTTTGACTAGTCTCAAAGTTAATGGCAAAATACTCATGTCCATGTGAGACACATTTTACTCTGCACTACTTTCATTTATGTGTACTTGTATAAATCAATGCAATTTATACTATAGATCAACTTTCTTTTACTGTTTGTCTTCACTTAAGGATTCACTGTGTGAGGTTATGTCCACAATTATTTGGCCTATAAACCATTCTATACACGACATGTTGGTCATTGGCAATTGTAGTTCATGTTATGTCAACTGTTGATGTCATGGATAGTTTTGGGCATAATAACTAATTTTATTCAATGCAAACTACCACTTAACAACATTCACCACTCCATTCGTGTAATGAAGTTATGTACTCCACCACTAAAATGTTTATATTTAAAACCGGTTAACACCGTGGTTGATTGGCATTTGTCAGAATGTCTAGCCTAGTTAGCTTTGTTAATCCAACAAGTCAGTAACTGTTTTTCATAAACGATTAAGTTTTTATCCACACAAAAATGCTATGTGACGGCGTGAAGTTATGACCTGTTGAGTCCTTGAAAAGCATTTCATGCTTTCTAATGTTGTTGTTTTGATCTTTTTGTGTTTACCCGAAGACAAATGAACTAAAATGATAGCATCTAACTGTATTGCTTCATTTCTGCATAAATTATATTTGTTATGGCTGTGTTTACATTTTTTAAATAGATGTTTGGCTAGTCTTGAAGTTAACTGCATAATATTCATGTACCTGTAAGACTATCGTGATGTTTTCATGTTAGAAATTTCCCTCAGGATCTGTAGAAGTAGTTTGTTGCATTTCAGGTTAAATGTTTGATGACTTGACTGTCTGAAAAGATGTAATGCAAACGTCCCATTCTTATGTGTAATGTTATGTACACTTTTTTTCCCAGCTCTTCTAATAAACTGATTTGAAATGCAAATTTGCTTCCAAGTGTTTGTAGATTACTAACAGGACTTGCTTCATTGTTTCCATGCATTGAGGTTTTAAATTTCAGTATTCATGCTGATATGGCAGTTGATTTAGTTTGTGACATGAGGTGATGTTATGCACACAAGTTCAGATCTACTTAACAAAATTTTTGTGCTTTATAAATGTCTTGTTTGCTCAAATACCCTTTGTGCTTTTGTGTTTATGTGTTATTTTCATACTCTGCATTCTCTTTTCTTTAGACCAAGTCTTTTTATATATGTCACAATTTCTCAACTCCTTTTCTGAACCTTGCCCATATCAGTTCAGACACCAGCGTGTAGGACTACAGCTAGCTAGTATAGCCGTAACATATATCAGTTCAGACACCAGCATGTAGGACTACAGCTAGCTAGTATAGCCGTAACATATATCAGTTCAGACACCAGCGTGTAGGACTACAGCTAGCTAGTATAGCCGTAACATATTATATCAGTTCAGACGTCAGTGTGTAGGGAAGAAAGAAAGGGTGAGAGTGGTGGAAGACGGTGGGTGAGCGTAATGGTGATAGCTCTAGCAAGTTATCTTTAACTCCAGCTGACAGTACATAGAAAGTAACACAGTGTTAAATCAACATCATAAACATAAACCCTCAAAAAGGTCAGTACAGCCATGTAATATTTTTGTCCGGCGCTTCACAAAGTATGTGTCAGGCGTTTGCTTACCTGTACTTGTAATAGGGGACATCCTGCACAGTTGTTTCAAAGACTCGGGTCCTGCTCTCTCGCCCACGCCTCATCCAGTCCACTATAGGGCGACCCATGGGGTCAATGAAGATGACCATGTTGACATCCAACTTCAGCACTCGCTGCATGTACAGCAAGTACTCGTTGAAGCCTCTCGCCTGCTTCGTCCAATTCCGACGTCCAATGTCCAGCAACGCCGTCACCACCGTCATGTTGTATAGGCCTGAACATCATAAAATAAAATAAGGTAAAATGAAATAATTTCAAGGAACAGAAACATTGTACATATATGAGCATGTGACAAAAGGTCGGCATAAAAAAGTTGAAAAATAGCATTTTCTAAAAGTGTTTTAAAATACCCCAGGTTTTAATGTTTGAAAAAGGAATGTTTCTGCATTCTTAAAATGTACTTTAAAAGATAGTTGCTCCAAACAATTTTTAGTAATAGTCAATTTTAGTGACGACCCCTGAAACTGTCGCGTGTTATGGTGGACATACAATTATCATTATTTTAATAAAGAAAAGTGCTTAAATAGAAAAGTAATGGTGGAAACAAGATTAAATGCAATGAAAATGAAGGTACACTGCTGATGATTCAAGTGTGTTAAAAGGAATAGTTTATTTTCATAAAGTTTTGTTTGTCCTCAATAACAACCAACAGGCAAAACCAAAAATAACAGTTTTCTGTTAGTTGTCACAGTGGACATACAATAAATTTGAAAGCAATGAAAAATTTGATCTATCTTCTTCTAATTATCGATTATGTAGCGATATAAATGTCGATTAAGTTTTAAACATCCTTTATTTCTAAAAAGTGTTATTTGCGGTAACAGTTGGTTGTCATTTTTCTGTCTGTTGTCACATTTTTAAAGCATAATATTCGATTGGACATACAAGAAATATCTTCCCTTCTCTTCTTCTTGCCACTATTTTGCCTGTCAATCAAAGCTTAGGCTACTTCCAGCACGGCCGTGTTTTTCCTCATAGAATTTCACTTTTGAGTACACAGCAGCAATCTATTTTTAGCCACGCTAGGCTTAGAGCGCTAGCGCGGCGCCGGCCAGCCAGATGCCAGAGCTGTGTGGGCTGGTACCGGCAAAGAGTACATGGAATGTTCGGCTGCGGTTGTGCTCTCTGTTTTGTGCTGTATAAGTGATCGTTTTATGTGGAATGATCTAGCTAGCTAGCTAGTCATTGGGTTCATGTTTTGCATTTAGTTACTTTCATATCTAAGCTTGGTATTAGCGTAAACTAGAGCGATGTATTCCACTTAGTTTGTGTTATATTTAACTGGATTTGACAGTGTGTAGTTATACTCTCTGCACAATAAGCTAACTTGGAGTGCACCGGTTTCTCGGTGTGTGTGTGTAGTTTTCTAAGTACATGTGCTGACCATTTAAACAAGTGACAGTGTTCATCATTTGAAGTCAATTAGTACAAAGTTGGAACTTTCTGGTGATGTGATCGGTATTTACGTATTTTATTTTGTGTCTGGTTGCTGGCCTTTGTAATTTCTGCGATTTCACAAAACGCGCGTGGTAATTCTAACCACAGGCGCACAGTACAATGCCGGCCCCCTAAAGATCTTCACTGTGCTGTCAGGGAATTTCGCAGCATACTAGTTTTTCGTTCTTTATTGTGTTTTGATTTTGTCTTCGTTTGTTTTGTTGTTCTTTCTACTCCATGGGGGCCATGGGATTACCTCTTATAGGTGAGTACAATACATTTTTTCCCCATTATTCTTTTTTCTGTGACGTTTCCCACACGCACGAGGTTATATCGAAAAACACACAACCATTGTACAAGCATAGGCATGCCTAAGATCCTCTTCTCTCTCTCTCTCTCCATAAAGTGAATGAATTAATGTCTCCATTGAAAAAAGAACACAGGTCTTTTGTGTGTGCTTGTGTTTGTGTGCTGTTTTGTAAATTATTGTAGGGGAAAGTCGGGTAATATGAAACGAAGTGTAATAATATATATACGAAATAAGACTTCCCTGGAAGGTCTCGTTTCCTAATACACTCCATTTAATATTACCCGACTTTTCCATACATGCATACTCTAGCTATGCGATGTTTCTCATTTGTGTTTTTTCATTGTAAATTGCTGTATTTTGGTGAGTAACATTAATTGTTTTTGCATGGTGTTAAGTTCCATTTGTGACTTTTATTCACACGCACTAGATTATCGCAAAACACAATACACATTCTACATGCACTGTATTTGGATATGATGACTGATATGTTGTTAAATGTTTAATCTCTCTCGTTCTCTCTCTCTCTCTCTCTCTCTCTCTCTCTCTCTCTCTCTCTCTCTCTCCCTCTCTCCATAAAGTGAATGAATTAATGTCTCCATTGAAAAAAGAACACAGGTCTTTTGTGTGTGCTTGTGTTTGTGTGCTGTTTTGTAAATTAATGTAGGGGAAAGTCGGGTAATATGAAACGAAGTGTAATAATATATATACGAAATAAGACTTCCCTGGAAGGTCTCGTTTCCTAATACACTCCATTTAATATTACCCGACTTTTCCCTACATGCATATTCTAGCTATGCGATGCTTTCTTATTTGTGTTTTTTCACTGTAATATGCAGTATTTTGGTGAGTAACATTAATTTTATTTGCATGGTGTTAAGTTCCATTGCTCATTAATTGTCTGTATTGACTTCCTGTGACTTTTATTTACACGCACTAGATTATCGCAAAACACATTACACAGTCATTCTACATGCGCTGTATATGGATGACTGATATGTTATTGCTAGCGCAGCTTGCATGAGCTATACCTTTGGGTAAAGTAATTATAAGCTTATAAGCTTCCAGAAAACTGCTAGGCGTGTGCCAATTGCATAGGCTGTGCAGTGCGTAGCTGGCGGTTCAGAGCTGGTTATAAGCAGTTCAGCCTGCGTTAAGGGACCCTACGAGACAGAACTAGGCGTTTTTTTAGCCACCGGCTGAAAGTACTGCTATGAACGGGCGTGCCAGTTACTTCAGGGTTTAAAATAAAACGTGGATTGGAAGTGTGGAACGATGATATTGATTAAAAACATCGATATCTTTAGTTGTCACTTTCGGACAAACATGTTTTGCAGATGCATATTATTTGCCTTAGTTTTATAAAGCTTTGATTGAAGTTACATAAATATAACTGGTATTTATTTTTAAACAAATCTAAATCTAACAAATTTAATGCCTGGTCCAAGTTCCAATCCTATATTTAATATTAAAATTTCCTGAAAAGATACAGGCACCCGCAATGGACAAACGAGAGTGACGACTAACATGCGATATTTTACCGCTAAAAAAATAACAAACGGATCACTTTTCGTTGAATATAATCCTATCGGAAGCATTTTCAAACATTTCTTTTTTATTTTAAACAAGTTATTATTACAAAATAAGCGTTTTCTTAATGATACGATTATTAGATGAAAATTGAAAAATTGCCGCCATCTTGACATGCTTTCTTTATCGTTCAATTTCAATCTTTGGAATATAAAAAAATAGCACTTGTAGCAATTGATTTAACTTCAAGTTATCTTATGTATCTCTCTGATGTCTGATGAAAATAAAGATGTATAAAACACCTATTGCATTTTCTCTGTTACGTTTCTATAATGGTTTCAAATACCCATCACCATGGAGTCCCCACCTATATATATATATACAGTGATGGAGAAAGTTTTTAAGCTAGGGGTATTTATACCCTCAACCAAAACATGTGGGAGTTCTCATACCCTCATTGCAAACATAAGGGGTTTTTTTATACCCCCTTTCAGTTTTTTAGGGGGTACACCAACATACGTAATAAACATTTTGCGTGGAAAGTCTTTTCATCAGTTTGAGTTTCTTCAGCCGGGCCCGGTTGCGGCTCACCTTTTTCTTCTCTTCCCGAACACTCAAAGCCAAAGGCTGACAAAAAAGTTTGTTTTTCTTTTCCTTCATCTTGTTTTAATTTTTATTTAGCAATTAGTTTTGTCTGCTTTATTTTTCCTTTTCTTCGGCTTCCCCTCAGATCGCTGCTTGTCGGCCATGTTTAATGTTGGGTTGTTGTCAGTCTTATATAGCCAATCAAAAGCGTCAAGAAAAAATAGTGAATATTATCGTGCATGATTGGCTGTTTCTCGGAAGCGACAGAATGAATAGGAGGGGGAGAGAGGGTGGTAGGCGGTCGCGCAGGACGCACAGGCACACGATCCAAATCGAGTGAAAGCTGTACGCACGACCGAAATAGTTGTACCTGATGATACCTCCCAGCAACTTAGCTTTACGTTTTCATACCCCTTTGGCACTGACTTTGTGCGTGTTTATACCCTTTCATTACATTTTCGTTACGTGATTTCCCAACTCAGTACGTGAAACGCGTACGATTGTACGTGATCTCCATCACCGATATATATATATATATAGCTCATGACTAGTTCCGTAAATATATGTCCTGAAGTCGATGACGACGGTAATGATGATTTTGATGATGTCACTGTAACGCTAGCTCACGTTTATTCTGTTACTACCGTTGATCAAACGAAGTCAGTAACAGGATGATAAACAATGATAAGGGTGATGACATTCCCCTAATTATGCCACCTTTCTCTGGTCCGAAGCCCTCCCAGTCCAGGAGGAGTTTTGAGTCGCGGTAAGCGTTTGCCTCCCTCAGGTCCCAGCTCAGCACTGGCAGAGGACTCCGCATCATCATCACCATCATCACCATCAACATCAAGAGCATCGGCACCAGCAATAGTCGCCATCGCTCCCGCACCTGAAAACTCCAACTGCAGCTACACACCCACCGCATCTGAAAGACAAAATCGCATCCGATTTACAGAAATATGTTTCGTAAAGTAAACACCGCCCTCCACCCCCTTTCTAAGATAATGTAAAATGTGCTTTAAAGCAACAGTAAAAGACCGACCAACGGACGGCAACAGAATGATCTGTTAGGCAAAGAGACTGTATGGGCCAGCAGGGCAAGAGGCGATGCATAAGCGGGAATATTAATAACAAACCACGCACGCTGCAGACTTGCCTATCTAAAAAAAAACTTGTTGACAGTACTCCAGGCAGCTCAAAAATAGATTTTCGAAGCTTTGATGATACCTTTGCATAACAGACCTTTAGCAGGGATCAGTTTACTAGCGCGCCCTGCGCCATTGACGCATAAAAATTAAAAATGACCCATCTACAATTCTTGCCAGGGGCCGAATGCAGGGTGGAGAACAACTGAATCAAGAAATCTCTGAAATCCGGCCGCGGTCCAGGGGCCAAGCCCCGGTATTCACCCCCTGGAAGAAAATGAATTTATGCTATTTTGAAAGTAATTTAGGGCCTCTCCTGAAAGCAAAAAGCACAAGGTAAACATGAATAGAAACAACAACAACCAAAAAAAAAAGAATGTTTTATGCACATGTCTTTCAAAAAAGTTAAGAATCTTGATTTGTAGGCCTAACAAAGTTTGAGGTCCACCACTGTTACACACACAAACGCCACATTTCAAAGTTTACTGGGCACACGTTTGTCTATTTTTTAGCTGTAAACAGGCAAGAATTTTTTAAATTTTAGAGATATTTAGGGGTACGTTAGTAAAAACACTACATCTTAGGTATTAGTGACTAGTGTATAGATTTAAATGAAATAAAATGCAAAATGAACAGAAATAAATCTCTTTTGATTATCTACCTTTTTATACTTCTCTTGTCATGTCTTGTTTTTGATTACTCCATGTGTATACAATAAAAAAAAGTTTTAAAAAGTCCAAACAAGCCCCCTCCTCTTCTTCACTTTCATGCCAGTCTGAAAGATCGTATGCATGCACACTACTGACACTAATTGTGTTACGTTGAAACGCGAATGATAATATGGCTGAAGCGTGTACGATAGATCTAATCGTTTGGATTTGCAAAGTATTCGATAATGGAGTTTATTTACCTTTGATTTGAGTTTGCATTGTTGTTAGGAGAGGCTTTGTATAACGTTGATAATTTGCGTTAGTCGATATTATTTGAGAATCTTCTGGATATGCGTGTTTACTCTTGATAGAAATTTCCGGATGGATATCGAAGGTCGTGAATGTTCCCGGAAGTAGAGAAAATGTGAATGACGTAAGTCAGTGATGACGATCTTTAGTTCGATTGGTGGCAGTGCGTCATTTCTACCACGTACCAAATCGTTCCAGAAAAGAGAGAGGTTATTTAATCGTGAGCCGAGTCGCTGTAGAGAGAGTAAAGTTGTTGATAGTGATTTGGAAAGTTGCTGTGAAAGTTGTTGAGTTGAATTGAGAATTGTATGCAGTTGTTGATGTGTGCTGAATAAAAGTGGAAACTTTATACGTCGACTTTGTGACTTGTATGCTGTTTGGACGGGCTGTGTGAATAAACGAATCTGAGTTACACAACTATCAGGAATTCAAGCATCGGGGCTGAATCAGATACTGATAGAAAACACCAACATCGAACTTGAGTGTAACATTTTGGGGGTCAAGCCGCGATTCACGCCATAGCCAAGGGTTCAACTGCTACAACAAGCGAGTCAACGTTACGAGAGGCAGTCATCGAGGGTAGCCGCCAACGAGTTGCGTCGAGAGGGGCCAACACACTGGGACTACATCACCGATAGGTTCGGGTTGACTGCAAGGGCGTGTAGTCGCCGAAGAGTTGCTTCGTGAGCGAACAACAGAGCGGGACTACGTAGCTGCCGCAGGACTACGTCGAGGGACAGTCTCGGAGCTACATCGCCAGTGTTACAGAGAGCGGCGAGCGGACGTCGCGTCTACTTCAGCACAGGAGCGTATACATCAACACCAGCGTGGTGCAGCGTCGCATACGACGAGGACAGCGGGGCCTGCGTCAGCGAAGGCGACTAGTGACAAGCATCAGCGCTACTGCAGAAAGCGTGCTGTTCTAGAACAGTCTAGAAAGGTACAGCACAGTCAAGAACTTTCCAGAAAAAAAAAAAAAAAAAAAAAAAAGAACTCTACAGTCAAGAACTTTCTAGAAGAAGAACCTTCCAGAAAAGAACCTTCTAGAAAAGAACTTTCTTGAAAAGAACTTTCCAGAAGCATCAAGATGGCTGACTTCTGGCAGAAAGGGGTTGAACTGAATCTAAAAGGCAAGCAGCTGACGGAGTACGTCAAGTCTCAGGAGAGAATACGAGAAAAAGAATTGGAAGAGAAGCGTCTAGAAAAAGAAATAGAACTAGAACAGAAGCGTCTAGAAGTAGAAGAGCAGCGTCGCCGTGAAGAAAGAGAATTAGAATTGAAGCGTCTGGAAATTGAACAGCAGCGGCAAGAAAGAGAAGAGCAGCGTAAAGAAAGAGAAGATGAGCGCAGGCGTGAGGAAAGAGAAGCTGATCGGCAGTTCCAACTAGAGTTGGCGCGCATCCAGCAACAGCAGCATGCGCCACAAGTTATCAGTGACAACACGGCACCAAAATTGCCAGCTTTCGTCGACGGGAAGGACCAGATTGACAGTTATCTGGCGAGATTCGAAAGGTTCGCTGAAAGCTCTAACTGGCAACCTCAAGACTGGGCAATTCGACTGAGTGCACTTCTGACGGGGCAAGCTCTCGAAGTTTACACCAGACTGTCGAACGATGACGCCAAAAACTACGACGTCTTGAAAGAGGCCCTGTTGCAGTGCTACAACTTTACAGAGAAGGGCTACCGTAAACGCTTCCGTGAATGCCGGCCTAAGTCAGACGAGACGCCAAAGCAGTTTGTGGAGCGCCTGTCGTCATATCTACACAAGTGGGTGGAGTTATCAGGCGAAACGAAGTCTTACGACAGTCTCCATGACCTGATCGTGAAGGAACAATTTCTCAATGCCTGTCACAAGGACCTAGCGACCCACTTAGAAGAACAAAAGCTGCAGACGCTTAAAGATGTGACTGAGGCTGCTGAAAGATATCTCATCGCTCATGGGAAAACCCTGGGGCCATTCAGCGCGACGAAACATTTTCAGAAGACTGGAAACCATGTGAACCAGATCCAGGGAAGCCAGACGAGCCAGAGACAGACAGACTCCATGCCTCCTCCCAGGGAAGGGCATTCAAGGGGCTGTTTCACCTGCAACGCTACAGACCACAGAGCTTCTAACTGTCCTCAAAACAAAAGTAGCGGACAGCGGAGCAGTACGGACAACGCAGCGGCGGGCAACCGACAGAGACGTTTCTCCAATCAACGGCAAAACAGTAGATCTGACCATCAGGTGTGCGGCGGGAGCGTCATTCTTCCGAGTGAGACCGAGCGCACAGCTACCCCTGCGGACGTGCAAGAGTGCATGACCGATGGCCAACTTCTCCTTGCCAACGGAAAATCCATCCCCGTCGTCGCCAGCGCAGCTGTGACCGTCCAGAACATGCCTGTTTCAAAGGGACGCGTCGGAGATCATGAAGTGACTGTCTTAAGAGACTCTGGCTGCAGTGGGGTCATCGTCAGAGAAGACTTAATCGCTAAAGAACAGTTCACTGGCGATTCAAAATGGACACTTATGGCCGACAGCAAATGTTTGAAAGCGCCAGTTGCGAAAATTCATGTCAACACCCCTTTCTACATAGGCGAAGTGGAAGCGGTTTGCCTGAAGAAGCCGCTGTATGATTTGATGATCGGGAATATCGACGGCGCGAGACGACCCGACGACCCCGATCCAGAGTGGAGTCCTGCCTCAACCCAACACGTCGAAGTTGTGGAGGAGGATCCATTGCCGTTTCCCGATGGAGACCTTACAGAGCTGCTACGGGACAATGTGGTTACTCCGGCTCAGCCCTGCCGACCAGAGATCGTCGGTGCTGTTACTACCAGGGCCCAGGCCAAGAGAGACAAGACGTCTACGCCACTGAAGGTCGCCGACAACTCCAAAGCTGCCATCGTGGACAGAGATAAGCTGATCCAGCTCCAGGAAGCTGATAGCACTTTAAACAAGTATAGGAACCGCCAAGACCACGTGACCAAGGGCAGTGGCACGGTCTATTTTGAGGTGAAGGCCAAGATCCTGTACAGATTCTTCCAGCACCCGAGGGTCAACGGAGGTAAACCACTACGTCAAGTTTTGGTACCGCTACCCCTAAGGCGCCAAGTGATGGAAGTAGCGCATGACTCAATCATGGGAGGTCACCTAGGTATCAAGAAGACGTCAGACAGAATCCAGGCGGCGTTCTACTGGCCAGGACTTCATGCGGACGTCAGCCGTTTCTGCCGATCGTGTGACATTTGCCAGAAGACCATACCTCGAGGAAGGGTCCCTAAAGTGCCTATGCAGAGAATGCCTTTGATCGACCGACCTTTCAAGAGGGTGGCCTTAGACTTAATCGGCGAAATAAGACCTCCGAGTGAAGAAGGTCATCGATGGGTACTGACTTTAGTGGACTATGCGACTCGGTACCCAGAAGCAGTGCCACTGAAGAAGATTGACACTGAGACTGTTGCAGAGGCGCTGGTGGACATGTTCAGCAGACTCGGAGTGCCTGAAGAGATCCTGACAGACCTCGGGACGCAGTTCGTCTCTGACTGCATGAAGGAGGTCAACAGACTGCTGAGCATCCGGCATTTGACTACGACACCCTACCATCCGATGTGCAACGGGCTTGTCGAGAAGTTCAATGCTACGCTGAAGTCCACCCTGAAGAAACTGTGCAGCGAGCAGCCCAGACAATGGCATCGCTATATCAACGCCTTACTTTTCGCCTACAGAGAAGTACCGCAGGAGTCCACCGGCTTTTCTCCGTTCGAGCTGCTGTACGGAAGAACCATCCGAGGGCCTATGCACATCCTAAAAGAACTGTGGACGAAAGAAGTAGACACCCCAGAGGTGAAGAACAGCTACCAGTACGTGTTTGAGCTACGGGAGAAGCTTGAGCAGACTCTCGATATAGCCAGAGAAAACCTGAAGAAGTCCCAGGACTGTGGAAAGCACTACTATGACCGTAGGGCTGTGAACAGGAAGTTCAAACCTGGCAACAAAGTGCTGGTGCTGCTACCTACCGATCACAATAAGTTGCTGATGCAGTGGAAAGGCCCGTACGAAGTGGAGACCGTGGTGGGAATCAACGACTACAAGGTGAAGGTCGGCCAGCATTCCAAGATATACCACGCCAACCTCCTTAAGCTGTACGTGGAAAGGCCATCAGAGACTGTGCACGCAGCCACAGCAGCTGTGACCGACGACAGCTTTGACAGCGAAGAACTGTTGGAACTGGGAGACCTCCACAGCAAAGAAGGCATCAATGACGTTAAGCTAGGACCAGGCTTGACGGAAGGTCAAAAGTTGGAGCTCAAGGACCTTATGGGCGAATTTCCCCATAGCTTCAGCGATGTCCCAGGCTCTACGACTTTGGTCGAACATGAAGTCCACACCCAGACCTGGAAGGAGCATCTGCAGACCTTGAGGGAGCTGTTCCACCGTCTCGCAGAAGCCAACCTGACCGTGAGACCCAGCGAATGCATTCTGGGAGCTGACAACGTCGACTGCGTCGGACACCCGATAGAAGAGGAAGACAACGGAGGATGCACTGACTCCAGGAAAGCCCACGAGATCACCGTCTTTGACCCTGGGCCGATGACGACCGCAACTGACGAGGGCGTCGATTCCTTGCGAACGAAAGAACACTGACTGTGTGGACGAACTAAGAATATTGGTAATGACAGACTTGAAAATGAAAAACGTTGACTGGGTAGATAAACTGTGAACACTGACAGTACCCAGAAAGACTTGCAGATGAGAAACATTGACTCTGTGTGAATGAACTGTGAACATTGACAATATCCAGACGGATTTGAAGATGAAAATCATTGACTCTGTGTGAATGAACTGAGAACGTTGATAGTGTTCAGACAGTCTGAAATAAGTTTTAATTCTGAACTTTGTTTGTGCATTACGTTTCAACGTTGTTGAAAGAAATTAGGTAAATTTCTTCTTGAGTGGGGGGTTATGTTACGTTGAAACGCGAATGATAATATGGCTGAAGCGTGTACGATAGATCTAATCGTTTGGATTTGCAAAGTATTCGATAATGGAGTTTATTTACCTTTGATTTGAGTTTGCATTGTTGTTAGGAGAGGCTTTGTATAACGTTGATAATTTGCGTTAGTCGATATTATTTGAGAATCTTCTGGATATGCGTGTTTACTCTTGATAGAAATTTCCGGATGGATATCGAAGGTCGTGAATGTTCCCGGAAGTAGAGAAAATGTGAATGACGTAAGTCAGTGATGACGATCTTTAGTTCGATTGGTGGCAGTGCGTCATTTCTACCACGTACCAAATCGTTCCAGAAAAGAGAGAGGTTATTTAATCGTGAGCCGAGTCGCTGTAGAGAGAGTAAAGTTGTTGATAGTGATTTGGAAAGTTGCTGTGAAAGTTGTTGAGTTGAATTGAGAATTGTATGCAGTTGTTGATGTGTGCTGAATAAAAGTGGAAACTTTATACGTCGACTTTGTGACTTGTATGCTGTTTGGACGGGCTGTGTGAATAAACGAATCTGAGTTACACAACTATCAGGAATTCAAGCATCGGGGCTGAATCAGATACTGATAGAAAACACCAACATCGAACTTGAGTGTAACAAATTGTCTAATGACTAATCAGTCTAATGTCAGTACTCAGTACAGATCTCTTCCTCCGACTCCAAGTCAATTTCTCTCACTTTAATGTCTGATAAATGGAAGCCTGTAAACTCCCCTTCATCAGTCGAAGAATCCAAACCATCCATTTTAGACACGCACACAAGAAAATTTGAAAAAAAAAATCGAAAAAACGAACGCATCAGAGAGAAAACTTGTGGAAATGCAGTCGAATGTTTTCACAACAGAATTTAACCGGAAGTCAATTGCCGGAAGTCTCGCAATCTTTCAAACAACGCGAGAATATAACCACATGGTTGATACGGACGCTTTTGGACGTTTTGCCTGTTTAGACCTTCGGCCGCTTTTGGCCGCTATGCCTAGTAAATGGTAGCCCTCAGCTTCTCACACTCGGAACTCAATATTTTTTTCTCGGAAATGCAAATGCCTTCCGCGGAAATCCGCGGATTCGCGGAGAATTCTCCACCCTGCGAATGGCGCTTCAATTTTTGGTACCAGTGCGCCACCACAATAACAGTGCACTGTATTGGAGGCGACAAATGTGCTTTTGCTAAGGCAAGTTCAGCGATTGGCTATGAGGGCCCGGATGTTGATCTTTCAGCCAATAAGAAGTGTTGTACGATTCTTCCAAATCAGAATTTGCTATCGTCTGCGCGTATGTTGTGTCCGTGCAAGGAGGATTTTGTATTTTTCTTTGTGCCGCGCGCTTTGAAAATCCCCCCCACACCCCCCTCAAAATACCTAAACTTGAGGTAGGACAGTCTAGACTGTCGTTTGCTGCTGTTAAACTACAGTCTACCGCCGCTGATCCTACGCAAGATGATTGTGTGAGCCCCGAGTCAAGTCAAAATACTGATCCCTGTTCTGGTTAGTGTTTTGTTGGTAAACATGCTTCACAACACATGCACACTCACAATAATCTATTTTGTTTTAATTTCTGTAATAATATATCCAGGTTATCTTTTACATGTACGTAAATTACTGCTGAAATCATGGCCCATTGAAATTTGATCTGAGGGGCCCAATGGCCCATAGCTTTTTTGTGTCAGGCTGAACCCTGCTTTAGTCTTCTTGTAATACATGATTAATATTGACATTCTGTACAAAGCATAGAGAAAGACATGTAGAAACATGTTTCACTATTTACTAAGCAAATGATATTACTAAGTATAAAAATCGAAGGACAAGTGAAGAGTTTAGATCAACGTTTTGCAGAAGAGGGCAAATAAATTTTCTTTCACATAACCAACACATCACACATACTTCAGTTTATGCATGTATTCGACACCAGTGGCTTTCGTCTGCATCTGGAAACGGCTTATGATAGACATATGGCTTTTCGGCTTTAGCAGGTGCAGACGAAAGCCACTGGCACTGGTGCCGAATACATGCATGCATACAATAGTTGTAAACTGAAGTATGTGTTGTGCAACATAAAAAAGCTTCAGCCAAGCTCTGGCATTTTTGGAGATGTAGTCAGACAAGGCCACTAATTGCTGTAGACTTTCAAAAAATGCTTTCTTTCTGGCCTACTGTTTAGCTTTTCGTTCATCTTTAATCGGATCGGGAGAACGGCCTGCATCACGTCTTCGCTTCATTATTCACAGTAGTACACAACACTCACCAGAATGTAGTAACACAAGTGCGGTAAACTTACGATATGTGCGCATGCGCCACCTCGGTAAGGGAAGTAACTACACTGCGCGTCTTTTAATCGGAAACAAAAATAATAATATAGGAAAATCTTTATTATTCCTATCCTATCCCATAACTCGGAGGTCGTAGGGGCACCACAGATGATCGTTTAACCAGCGTACTCCATCTTTCCCTGTCCTCAGCAACCCTGATTGTTTCGCTCAGTGTCAAACCAGTCCATTCTCGAATGTTGTCCTCCCACCTCTTTTTCGGTCTCCCTCTTCTTCTACCTCCTTGCACTGTGCCTTGCAGGATGGTCTTTGCAAGACCTGATGATCTGGTGATGTGGCCATACCATCGGAGTTTCCGTTTTTTCACCACTGTGAGCAGGTCATCGTGTTGTCCAATGGCTTGTGTGATGGTCTGTCGGAATTTGTCGTTGGTGATGTGCTGGGTATAGGAAATGTCCAGAAGTCTTCTGTAGCACCTCATCTCCATGCTTTGTATTCTTCGTTGGAGATCTGCTGTGAGGGTCCATGTTTCGCAAGCATAAAGGAAGATGGAGATGACAATGGAGCGCAGCAGCCTTACCTTGGAGTGTAGATTGATGGTCTTGTCTTTCCAAATTGGCTTCAACCTCGCCAGGGCAGCAGTTGTTTGTGCGATCCTGGAGAGGACTTTCTGTCAGGACCCATTGTCTGATTGTCCATTGTCTGAGCCCTGTGGGTTCGGGCACTGATTAGAATAGACCCAACGAAAGTCTTCTACACAGAAGTCACCGGCCAGGACAGAGTAACCTCATGCTACTACAGGTTCAACGACCATGTGCTCGGGGCCAAGGCGTGCCACACTGTATTCGTGGATATCGCCTGTGGCCAACAGACTGGAGAGGATTAATTGGGCCCTGCCAGGTCTTTCTTGCCCAAGACACACTGCATGATGAATAAAACCATGCCGGATCGGTCGTCGCCCGGATCAACAAGGACCGCGCCTTCCGTTGGCCACCAGGACGGAGGCGATAAGTGTGCTACTGATGGACAACTTAGCAAGATCCGCACCAGAAATAACATCGTCATAGGAACCTGGAATGTCAGGACCCTAAATCATGCGGAGGGAAAATTAAAAGAACTTGCCCACGAGATGGACCACTATCGATGGAACGTTTTAGGGATCAGCGAACTGCGCTGGAAAGGCATAGGTGAAACAACGACTGACAAAGGCCACAAGCTTTATTTCAGCGGTAGAGATGACAGGCATGAACACGGAGTTGGATTCTTAGTCCACAAGAACATTCTAGCCACTGTCATGCAGGTTGCCGCCCAGTCTCCAGTAGACTCATTACCATCTGTCTGAGAGCAGCCCCTTTCAACATCACCATCATCCAGGCCTATGCTCCAACATCAGACTATGACGACAGTGAAGTGGAGGATTTCTATGAAAATCTACAGGCTGTCCTTGACCAAGTGTCGAACAAGGACATAGTCATAGTGGAAGGCGACTGGAATGCCAAGGTTGGCCAAGATGCGCACCACAACTGGGGAGACACATGTGGACCCCACTGTAACAACGAGACAAATGGCAGGGGTCTGAGACTGTTGGAGTTTGCCAGATACAACAATCTAATACTGGCAAACACGCTTGGTCTCCACAAAAAATCCAGACGATGGACATGGCACAGTCCCGGAGGGGAGCATCACAACCAGATCGACTACATCATGGTCAAGAAACGTTTCAGATCAAGCATCAACACTGACAGAACACGCACTTTTCCAGGAGCAGACATCGGAAGTGACCACAATCTTGTGATGATATCTTTCTGGCTTTATTATTAAAAGAGTATAAGGCGAAGACAGCAAAGACCTGTCAGCAAGCGGTAGTAAGCGGGCAAAAGCCAGAAAGCAAAAGCATGAAAGCGAAAGTAAGCAAAAGCATGAAAGCGAAAGTCAGCATGAAACTTTTGAGTTATTTTAAATCTTTCCAGAAATGTTTGTTGCAGAACTTAAGCTGATGATACTCAAGTCTAAAAAAATGTAAAAGTACAGATGGCAAACCACCTGGTTGCGATGTTTTCATAATAAGAATTATGAGGTCAATTAAATTATTTTTTAAAAGCTGTGGCAAATCAAATGATCTAATCAAATCAATAACAAACTATTTCAAATTCTTCCAGATTTGTCTGCTTCTTTGCCTAACTTTGCATCCACTCGCAAAGAAGAAACTGTTTTTCGCTCGCCTTCATATTGGGCGTTCTTATGTCACCCATAGTTTCCTTTTAAAAGGAGAGGAACCACTGTGGTGCTTTGCATGTGAAAGTCCTTTTCCATTCATTTTATGTCTGAATGTGCTGGTTTGTTTGATGAAAGTGAAAGATATTTTGGCTTGATATCGTTTGATGTGATTTTTAAAGTTTGCAATAGTAAACACCTGTTTCATTTTTAATTTTTACTTGATGTTGGTTTGTTTTATCGCATAAATGTCATGTAATCTTGTTTATATTCTTGGTTAAATTTTATTAGTAAGACTGGTTTAATTTATTTTAGGTATCAGTGAACTGCCCTCGAAAGGCCTAGGTGAACAACAACCGACAAAGGCCACAAGCTTTATTTTAGCGGGAGAGATGACACACACGAACACGGCGTTGGGTTCTTGGTCCACAAAAACATTCTATCCACCCAGTCTCCAGAAGACTCGTTACCATCCATCTGAGAGCAGCATATTTTAACATCACCATCAGCCAGGCTTATGCCCCAACATCAGACTATTACGACAGTGAAGTCAAGGATTTCTATGAACATCTACAGGATGTCCTTGACCAAGTGCTGAAGAAGGCAACTGGAATGCCAAGGTTGGCCAAGATGCACGCCTCAACTTGGGAGACACATGTGGACCCCACTGCAACAACAAGACAAATGACAAGGGTCTGAGACTCTTGGAGTTTTCCAGATACAACAATCTGATACTGGCAAACATGCTTGGTCTCCACAAAGAATCCAGACCATGGACATGTCACAGTATCAGCAGGGAGCATCACAACCAGATTGACTACATCATGGTCAAGAAACGTTTCAGATCAAGCATCAACATTGGCAGGACACGCACTTTATCAGGAGCAGACATCAGAAGTGACCACGATCTCGTGATTATGTCCTTCAGGCTGCACTTGAAGAGAGTAAACACAGCAAAGTGCAGCAGACTGAAGTTCGACCTGGACAAACTGCAAGACCCAGAGGTAGCAGAAATATTCCAAGCCACAATTGGAGGGAAATTTGCACCACTACTCGTTCTGGGAGCTGGAGAAGTAATGTCAACACGATGACCACCACCTTCAACTCAGCTGTGACAGATGCTACCACTGAGATCCTTGGCAAGTACCGTCCAAAGAAGAAACCATGGGTCACACCTGAACTTTTGAACCTGCGTGATAAACGAAGAGAGGTGAAAAAGAACACCTCATAGGGAGCTGATGCCTACCGAAAGATCAACAATGACATCCGAAAATGTTTGCATACAGCAAAGGAGAACTGAATAGAAGATCAATGCCAGGAAATAGAGAACAGTGTGAACAAGAACAAAAACAAGAAGACCTACCAGACTGTGAAGTGGCTGACAAACAGCCCTAGGTCTCCACGATCCAAAGCAAGTCTGGAATATGCCTTACAGAAGAACAAGAAGTCTTGGATAGATGGACAGAGTACTGCTCTGACCTTTACAACCACACACCAAACGGAGACTCATCAGTCCTAGCATGTTCCCAGAACAGAAAAGAAGAAGAACAAATCCTCTCAATTCATTGAGAAGAAGTGCACTCACAGAAGAAGGAGAAATCAGCGATAGAGGACAACATACCTGCGGAATTGCTTCAAACAGAAGGAGAAGTGATGATTGACGCTCTCACCATTATCTGTAAATACTCAACAGGTTGAAATCCAAAGCTGAACAAATCATAGCTGAAGAACAAGCAGGATTCAGAGCAGGACGAAGTTCCAGGTTGAACAGTTTTTCAACCTTAGAATAATCTGCTAGAAATACCTAGACACCAACAACATCTATACCATGTTTGTTGACTTCAAGAAAGCGTTTGACAGAGTATGGCAACCATGAGATTGTACAAATCCTCAACTATTTGTGCCTTTTGAGCATTGTCATGCAGTGTTTACATGTTTTTGCATAGAAAATATTGTAAACATAAAATTATTTAATTTTTTAAATTTCTATTGGGTAAATCTTTCTCTTTCAAGTAAGTGTAAAATATTTAATTCTGTAATATTAGGAGCTGCATGTACCTGACACCCCTCCAACCCTACTCCTCTCCCCCACCCCTTCCACCCTTTCTCTCCCTGCCCCTGCTTCCTAAAGACCTTACTGAATTCAGCATGAGCGTGCATCAAACCAGACAAGCAAGCTGCAGGCCTCGCTTCTGATACCAGTCATCCAGTACATTCAGCCCTCACTGTCCATCACCCACTAACTTTCAGCAGCTGGGAGACAGTTCATACACACCAACATGGATCATCTTTCTCCCTCTTTTTCATCTAAACCTTCCCCTCTTCTTTCTCCACCCCCTCGATCTTCAATATTTTTTACATCTATGTGTGTTAATTTGTAAACACTGATTAAAAAAACAACAAAAAAAAAACATTCTTTCAAACAAACAAAAATTTTCTCTTTTTTTTCGGCTTGCACTGTTTTCATACCTGCTCCTTGAACGACGTATCATTTCAGGTTTGGGCAAATACTAGAGTAGTGTTAATAGGCCTACTCAATACTGATAGTCTATTATTCTATTGCTAGTACTAGTATTATTTTGTTGTCAGCATGACGTTGTCGTTGTGTTGTTAGTGTAAGTACTAAAGTAGAGTAGTATTAGTAGGGCTACTCAATACTGATAGTCTATTATTCTATTCCTAGTACTAGTATTTGTTGTCAGCCAGATGTTGTCATTGTGTTGTTAGTTAGGCATATGTTTGAATCTTTGATGTTAGGTAGTTGTGATTGTTGTCAGATGGTTCTTTATGAACGTATTTATTTAAATCTTAAGTTTAACATTGTAAGTGGTACTATATTTCAAGTGCATGCCACTTGTCTCGGCTTTATCAAATTGTATTGTGTAAAATTGTAATCGCCATGAGCCTCTGTAGTATCATCTAGGCATACTCATTTATACTGATGCTTTTTTAAATCTATTGCTAGTAGTACTAAGTATTTGTTCTCAGCAAGACATTGTGATTGTGTTATTAGTTACCACTGTGTTTGATGTTAGTTTTTAATTGTTGTCACCTAGTTCTTTATTAATTTATATATTTAACTTTTAAAATTATCTTGTAAGTGGTACTATTTTTCAAGCCCCTGTCCTTTTCATGTTACTCAAATAATAAATTATACAATGCTCTTTCTTTCTCTGTACAATACCCACAGTCATGTATTTAAGGGTTCTATTATAATATGTTTGGCAGATAATGAAAACCTGGTTATTTTAAAAAAAATTGACACAATAATATTAAAATCATCTACAGTGAACAGTGAAAGAAAATACATTAAACAAACATGAATGTAAAATATTTTTTTGTAAACATTTAAACAAGCATTAAAATAGATACAAGACAACTTTATTCATCTCAAAACTAGCAATTACGGTGGCAGCATTGTCAAATTCACATTACATACGCACAATAACAATCACATCCAACAATAGAAGCACCATTACAATGGATCCATTAAACTAAATGATGAAGTAGAGGTTATAACTACAAACTACCTCACATCTTACAGGTTGCATAACAATCAGAAAAACTATCCCATGTACCCACACACCCAGGTCTAACTTTTGCAATAACCAGACCTGTTCACCCCTACCAATGCCAGTCAGGAGTAAGCAGACTGTCTGTCAGGAGTTTCATCTGTCTGTCAGGAGTACAGTACTGGAATACATTTTTTGAGAGATTGAGAAAAAAGAAAACAAAAAGACAGTTACATTTACTACAAAAACACATTAAAAAGTAAATTTGAAAAAGCATTCACTTATTTATTGCTTTAGCAATAAACGAGCTTATTGTGCGTTGGTTAGCCTGCTCTTGTTGCAACTGCTTGTGTCTACCACAGTTCACGTGCCTTTCAATGTCATTTCTACCGCCGTGCGCAATGCTGAAGTCAAGTTTGCAAATTTTGCAGTAAGCATAGTTTTCAGGCCTTTCGGAGCTCGCTAAGCACTTATGCAGTTCTGTCTTCTGAATAAGAAGCATTCCACTTCTGCGTGTGAAGCATCTTCTTTTTGGGTGGTGTTTGTCCATCATCTTCTGCGTTTTTTATTTTCGGCATCGCGAACAGAGTAGTCACTTCGAAAACATGCACAAATGCTCGATCACACACGAAAGAAAGTGCGAGAGCCGGAAATCGAAACTTGTACAGGAAATTCCAGTTTTTGTCTTATTACTGAAAACTTACGAAACGGAAGAAAGAAATTTTTTTAATTTTTTTTTTGATCGCTCGCGTTTGAAACCGGAGTTTTTGTTTTCAACACGGATAAGCGGATTTTTACAGTCAAAACGGAGAAAATCCGGTCAAACCGGAGGAGTGAACAGCTCTGAATAACCCATATGTTGGCTCACATACAAATAATGATACACATATGCCTATTAATAATATATTTAATTATATATACATAATATTTGAACACATACAATGATACAAATGTACAAACATATTTAACAGAAAATATCTAAACTTGTTTTAGCAAAGTTTGTGTGAAGACACTGAAGAGCACGAAAGGGAGGTAACAACTCTGTACAGTTTAGGTCCATTTACTGTATCCCTCAGACGTGATATGGGGGAAAAAAATATCGCTTCCAGGACAATCACAGAGTCAGTCGTGTCGAACCCTCTTTGATGCATAAACATAACAAGACAAGCACTTTTTTAAAAAAAATCCAAACTTGATTAATTAAATTTACATCAATTAAAGTTATTTTGGGTCTTCAAAATCACACTCCCCCCCTTACCCCCTCCTCTTACCACACCTTCACTCACCTCACCTCCCCTAAAAAAAAAGAATTTTCAAAAAGTTAAACCATGCTCTCCTCCAGTTTAATCAGTTTCATATAATTTATAATAAAATAAAAAGCCTTGAACTACTAAATGAAACCCTCAGTCCAGTGACAGCAAGGTTAAAAGTGGCGCTGAAAGTTGTTCAGAACTAAACAAAATAAATTTCAGTTATAATTAATGTGCTTTTGATGTTATTAGCTACTTTCACAACGACTTCAAATTTCTCTTCCTTTTCCTACCAGTCTAAGGTCTACCATAGGCAGACCTGTGCACACTCAAAATGCTCATCAGTAGCAAACAACCCAAATTTCAGTAGTTTTTAAAAATTTTCAGTAGCAAGCTGTAACGACAATTCAAGTAAAAAAATCAGAATTTCGGAATTTTAATAGAATTTTAATAAGTAATCCGTATTCTGCTCATAAAAATCGGAGAAAATACGGAAAATCCGTACATGTGCACAGGTCTGCATAGGTAAATCTGAATCACAATGCTCAGAACTCACCACACTGCTCACAGAACTTACAGATCAGTGTAATTATTATAATTAATACAAATAATCAAACGTTTGTTGACCTGACACAAGAATGCCGACAACACCAACCGTTTCAGCTCGTTTGTCAATCTTTTTGAGAGTAAACAACCTTAAATTCTTCACAATAATTTTAACTGTAACCTAAAACTGCCTTCTAAAAATCCCATCAACCATTCTTATGCACTTGCAAACATTTTATTTAAAAATTTGGTCAACTTCAAACATTTATAGAAAACTAATGCTCCAATGAAAAAAACTGCTTTTTTTAATTTTACAGGAAAGAAGCTCAAAACTGAAAGGAAGTCACTACAATATATTGAAAGATGGATTGTGGGTAACATCAAAACTATTTTTAGCTGACCCGATGACCTAGTTCACTACACATCATGAGCCAAAGAGAGCGGCTCAGACTCTGTAAAGCAATGGTGCAGTGAACCACACTAGGTAATCTGAGTGTGAAACCTTTGGTTAAAACGTCCTTAAAAACAATATTACAATAACTAAAGATTCACATAATTGATGCAGCTGAAGGTTGCTTAGTTACACAGCAAGCACTGTTGTCATTCATTAATTTATTAATATTTTGTCTGCACTTTCTGCCAGTTTCACACTGTGACACCGATTTTGCCTTTCAGCCAGTCATATCTAGCCCATTGGTTGTCACCCAGTGTATAATAACGCTTTTCATCAGGAAATTTCCACCACAGTGCTCGTCTGATGTTTCCTTTGGAGTAATCATCTCGCCAGATCTTACGTTTGCTCATCAACTGCATCTGCTTGTGGCGAGGCTTGGCTTTACAGTCCACAAACAGCCGACCTTTGCGACGCACAAAGTAACATGAGGCACATCTTCGCTTCAAGGCAAGGCGGACGTGGTAGCAACGGCTGGGTATGACGGTGACGGGGCTCAGGGTGAGGCCAGATGCAGAAAGAAGCGGCCATGATGATGGTGTCCTTTGGCTTGAAGGTGACGTCAACTTGCCTGTGTACTGCAGAAAAATGGTGGACATCGGCCTGGCTGGTTGTGAGTTGGGAACGCAGCCTGGCAAAACACTCCTAGCAGTGTTGACCGTGCCACTCACCAAAGACGAAAGTCTTTGCACTGTTCCCCTTAGTATCCATGCCATCACTCTTCTGCAAAATGAGAAACAAACTAATTTATTAATATAAAGTATCACTCAATTAATTCAATACAAAGTAAATAAACAGCTGGACATATTTTGGGCAATGGGAATTACAACTCTCCTTCTTCTTTGTCGACTTCTTTTTCTGAGTACTGTGAATTATTTTTCCTATGCTAAGAATACACTCCACAATTTCATGTAATTATCAGACTTTCTAAAATAGTTGAATACTAACTGTATTGTATTGTGCCGTTTTCTATTGTAAACAATAATAGCAGTTAAAGTCCGCTTCCTGTGGTTTATGTAATGTTGGACAAATCTGTGAAAGAGTACAGAGAAAAAATTTCAATAAATAATTAAATAAAAAATGTGTTGCAACATGCAAAATACCAGGTCACAGCCTTTTAAAATTTTCTCCAAACAATGTTATTATTGTTCATGCAATATTCAAACCAGGAATTTTCAACCCACAAATATAAGTTATAACTAGAAGGGCAAAGCCATATAACTCACATGCTCCTTATGGAACTCAATATTTAACATGAAAATGAGTGCCCATGAAAAACAAAATGAAATGGTTGCATTAAAATGCAAATACCGACTTTGATCTTTTTATGCTCTTGACCTTGAGATGACATTGACCTCTGGCTCAAAATACACTCATGTACAATCAAATAAAGTACAGCAAAAATTTGTATTATACCAAAAAAAAAAAGGTCCCCTTGACAATCAGTGACCTTGACCTTCATATGACCTTGACCCTCACATGATCTCTTATGCATGTCTGATCAAATAACCCAATGTTATTGTATATTGTGGGCAATTATCCATTGTACGATGACCTATTTTTTGTATGTTTTTTCAAGGTCTAAAATGATCTTGACTTTCAATATCAATGCAAAAATGGAAAATATATAAAAGATCAATCTATCATCTCTAAATACAACAAGATTGGACTTTAAATTTCTCATAGTTTAGGGTCATATTATGGAGGCACTGTGGTCTAATGGTAGTGCTTTGACTTGCGGATCAGAATGTCCCGGGTTCGAGCCCTTGCCGGCCCATTGTGTTGTGTCCCTGGGAAAGACACTATACTCCTGTTTTCCTACTCCTTCGGATGAGAGTATAAACCGAGGTCTAGTCTGTGTGTCGCATACATTCCATCATAACGGACTTTAAAAATCCTGACGCTCATAGACGGGTGAGTGCCGGTGACAAGAACACACCCAGCATGCACTAGGTCCTTCTCCCCCATCCCTGGCTGCCCAGGATTGTGCTCAGTTGTCCGGGCGTCAGACCATGCGCCCAAAGGCTGCGGGTGGGCGTCTCGGGCGGTTTGAGTTAGATCCTGTATCGGCCAGCACCTTGATCCTTAGGCTAAGTCACCTTATAAATGACGAACATTATTATTATTATTATTATTATTATTATTATACAGACTTTGGACAGCTCCATTGACCTTCATCTTGGAGTGAGGTTGACCCGAATTTGCAAAGTATGTGTGTCTTCTTCTTCTTCTTTCGTTTGGGGGCTGCAAACCTCAACTTATTGAGGACGCTGCAGCCAAATGCTGGGATGTTCTTGTTACCGGCACTCACCCGTTTAGGACATGAGCGTCAGGATCTTTAAATTCCGTTATGATGGAGTGCATGCGACAAAGACTAGACCTCTTTTACTCTCATCCGAAGGAGAAGGAAACGGGAGTAAAGTGTCTTTCCCAGGGACACAACACAATGGCCCGGACAGGGATCGAACCCGGGACCTTCAGATCCGCAAGCCAAAGCACTACCATTAGACCACCGTGCCTCTGTGTCTCATTGATCTCTAGTATCATGCATCAACGAATCATAAGTTCAGTGTTAATAATCTAGAGAAAAATAGTGAACATTTGGGAAACTTTTAATTTTTTTACTAATATTTGATGACTTTTAAGTGAAGTCATTCGTTCACTGATCATTTTCGAGGTCTTTCTTTATTTGTCGTTATCTTTAAAAAGGGGATACATCATACACCATTATCAGTGACCATTTTACCAAAGTTTGGTTGTGATACACTGATAGTTGAAATAGGTTCCGAGTGCTTAGCCACTTTAAAGTTTTTGCACAGACAGACGGCGGGCGGACAGACAGACGGACTTTTTTTTTAATATCATATTTGGACTATTAAGGACTTATCTCGCACAGATTTGCACAAATTTAGATTTATGTTTGTTTAAATTGTTTTGGGTGAATACGTCAGACTCATAGTCAAAGTCATACTCGTAGACTTGCATTGCTATGCATTTTGAGTCAAAAATGAGAAAATATCAGAGAGAGAGAGAGAGGGTGCACAAGAAAACATACAGAATCGATCTACAGTCAAAATTCACAAACAACTTAACCAGTGTAACATTTTGCTTACCGTTGAATATTTCAAGCTAAGCTCAAGCTTGCTGCAGAAAGATCTTGCAGAGGACATGAGCATTCGACAACCGGAAGACCTAAAAAGGGACGCTACTCTGTGCATTTCTAGAAGGGAGGCAAGTGTGCTAATTACTTCTGCATCTTTAACTGCTGTTACTTCCCTTCGGTTCCATATAAAATAAAATTCTGAAAATAAATAAATTTAATCCACAATTACAAACGACATTAAAAATTAAATAAATTGTTGTTACATAGCGCGCCTACAAGTTTATAGACCTGCTCAAATCACTGGCCAAAATCAGGATATAATTTTCAGCATTAAGTGCACTGTCAACCACCCTGACAACCCATCCACCCTGAGCGACCTAGTCTAGTTGCACATGCGCTTATTTGAGAATGACACGCGTCCTTTTGACAGAATAACCGTGTCCTTTAACGGGCTGCTACAGTGACTCCAGGGGGGAGGTGGACCACCATCCAAAGAGACATTACTGAAAGTCGACTACAGTGAGAAAAATCTCCATCCACCATGTGAGCTTTTCTAGCACTTCTTGCTACTTTAGTTATAGACTAACAACTAACACACATATTGCCATTATAATTTTATTTTTCTTATTTAGCGCTTTTAAGCTCAAGAGCTGCTCAAGGTGCTGGCCGATGCAGAACCTAATTTACGCCGCCAGAGGCTCCCACGTGCTGTCTTGTAAAAATATAAGGCGCCACGTCTCCCACCCCAGACAACTGAGCTCAACCATGGGCAAGCGGGGATGGGGGGTAAAGTGGGGACTTGTGTTTGTTGGGTGCGTTTAAGTAGTCAGCACGAGCGTCAGTATCTTCCACGTCCGTGCGATGGAATGCGTGCATGCGCAGACCTGACCTCGGGTTATACTCTCATCCGAAGAAGTAATTATATGAAAATCATAAGTTGTGACAATGAAAGTCAGCCGCCACTTCTTCAGCCGCACTTGTGGCATATCGTTATTAACTCCGATGTGATTCTGGGTAACAATGTTATCAAATAGGGGCGAGTCGTTCTGTGGCAATAACTAAGTTAAAGGACTGGTCATTCGATTGAGCTAGTTAAAGTTGTATGATAGACAAAATGTCTGTACAGAGTCTCAGTTAAGCCTACATCTATGCTTAATCTTAATCTTAATCTATCACCTACATTTACACTTACAGCTATATTCCACCCCACATTCACATCCTCAATTGTTGACAACCCCCACCCACTACCTAATATCTCCCATCTCTCTCTCTCTCTCTCTCTCTCTCTCTCTCACTCACTCTCTTCACCCCAAATTTTAATACACTAACAAAAACACACAGTGCCCAAGCAAAATCAGTTCTTCAATCTATCAATCAATTATAAACAGCATTAAAGTAAACTGAATAAATATATGTGTGCGTGTGTGTGTGAATGAGTGAGAGAGAGAGTGAGTGAGTGGGAGAGAGTGAGTGAGAGAGAGAGTGAGTGAGTGAGAGAATGAGTAAGAGAGAGTGAGTGAGTGAGTGTGAGTGAGTGAGAGAGAATGAGTGAGTGAGAGAGAGTGAGAGAGAGTGAGTGAGAGAGAGTGAGTGAGAGCACCTCATTTCCATGCTTTGTATTCTTCGTTGTAGATCTGCTGTGAGGGTCCACGTTTCGCAAGCGTATAGGAAGATGGAGATGACAAGGGAGCGCAGCAGTCTTACCTTGGAATGTAGACAGATGGTCGGATGGTCCTGTCTTTCCAAATGGGCTTCAACCTTGCCAGGGCAGCTGCTGTTTGTGCGATCCTGGAGAGGACTTCCTGTCGGGACCCATGTCGGGACCCATTGTCTGATACAATGGCTCCTAAATATTTGAAGCTATGCACTGTGTTGAGGGATTGGCCTTGGACTTTGATGTCCATGTTGATGCCATTGGTGTTGTTAGTCATCATTTTTGGTCTTCACTGCACTTATTCCCATTCCATAGGCTCTGGAGGTGGTGTCAAGCCTCTGTACCAGTGTGAGTGAGTGAGAGAGAATGAGTGAGTGAGAGAGAGTGAGTGAGAGTGTGAGAGAGAGTGAGTGAGTGAGTGAGAGAGAGTGAGTGAGTGAGAATGAGTGAGTGAGAGAGAATGAGTGAGTGAGAGAGAGAGTGAATGAGTGAGTGAGAGAGTGAGAGAGAATGAGTGAGTGAGAGAGTGAGTGAGTAAGTGAGAGAGAATGAGTGAGTGAGAGAGTGAGTGAGTGAGAGAGAATAAGTGAGAGAGTGAGAGAGAGTGAGTGAGAGAGAATGAGTGAGTGAGAGAGAGTGAGCGAGAGAGAATGAGTGAGAGAGAGTGAGTGAGTGAGTGAATGAGTGAGTGAGAGTGAGTGAGTGAGAGGGTGAGTGAGTGAGAGAGAGTGAGTGAATGAGAGAGAATGAGTGAATGAGAGAGAATGAGTGAGTGAGAGAGAATGAGTGAGTGAGTGAATGAGTGAGAGAGAGTGAGTGAGAGAAAGTGAGTGAGAGAGAATGAGTGAGAGTGAGAGAGAGAGTGAGTGAGTGAAAATGAGTGAGAGAGAGTAAGTGATTGAGAGAGAGTGAGTGAGTGAGAGAGAATGAGTGAATGAGTGAGAATGAGTGAGAGAGAGAGTGAGTGAGAGAGAGTGAGTGAGTGAGTGAGAGAGAATGAGTGAGGGAGAGAGAGTGAGTGAGTGAGAGAGATAGTGAGTGAGTGAGAGAGAATGAGTGAGAGAATGAGTGAGTGAGAATGAGTGAGTGAGAGTGAGTGAGTGAGAGAATGAGTTAGTGAGTGTGAGTGAGTGTGTGAGTGAAAGAGAATGAGTGAGAGTGAGTGAGAGAGAGTGAGTGAGAATGAGTGAAAGAGTGAGTGAGTGAGAGAGAGTGAGTGAGTGAGAGAAAGTGAGTGAGAGGGAATGAGTGAGTGAGAGAGAGTGAGTGAGTGAGAGAGAATGAGTGAGTGAGAGAGAGTGAGTGAGAGAGAGAGAATGAGTGAGAGAGAGAGTGTGAGTGAGAGAGTGAGTGAGTGAGAGAGAATGAGTGAGTGAGTGAGTGAGTGAGAGAGAGTGAGTGAGAGAGAGTGAGAGTGAGTGAGTGAGTGAGAATGTGAGAATGAGTGAGTGACAGAGAGTGAGTGACAGAGAGTGAATGAGAGAGAGTGAGTGAGAGAGAATGAGTGAGAGAAAGAGAGTGAGTGAGAGAGAGTGAGTGAGTGAGAGACAGTCAGACAGACAGAGACACAGAGAGAGGGAGAGAGAGGGACAGACAGTAGATAAATGAGAGAGAGGAGAAAGAGAGGGGGAATGGAGGTAGGGAAGGAGAAAATACAGAAGAAAAAGCAATGCAAACACTATTATGTTTAGTTCCAAAATTATTGTGGACAAAAAAAAAATAAAAAATAAAAAAATAAATAAAATCAAAGTCAGAGGGGTAAAACCGAGACACAGACAGAGACACAGACGAGGATAGACATAATAATAATAATAATAATAATAATAATAATAATAATAATAATAATAATAATAAATAATAATAATAATTATTATTATTATTATTATTATTATTATTATTATTATTATTATTATTATTATTATTATTATTATTATTATTATTATTATTATTATATGGATATTTATATAGCGCTTTTTCCCAAGGAACAACATCAGTTCAAAGCGCAGTACTCACGCATTCATTCTAAACATCCGGCTTCATACAAAATAAAATCAGACACTTGCTAACGAATAAGAGACGAGGGAGGGAGTGAGGAGGGGACAAAAACACAGAGGGAGGAGAGAGAGCGAGAGTGAATGAAGATATGAAGGGGAGGAGGGGGGAAAGGAAAATAGAAAAAGAAAAGTAAGAGAGTGTTCAAATTAAAGAAAATAAAGTTGAAGGTAAATCTTCACCCGCCTTTCTACTTTTCTCTCTCTCTCTCTCTCTCTCTCTCTCTCTCTCTCTCTCTCTCTCTCTCTCTCTCTCTCTCTCTCTCTCTCCTCTCTCTCTCTCTCTCTCTCTCTCTCTCTCAATCTCTCTCTCTTTCTCGCTTCTCTCTTTCTCTCTCTCTCTCCCTCTCTCATCTTTTCCTCGCTCTCGTTCTCTCTCTATGTTTCTGATATAAATTAACATAAATTAAAATAAATAGCCTTAATGCAACCAAATCTTGCATGCGATTGAAGGTTGCCCAGGGCTTTATCGTACAGACCCATCTGAGGAACTCCCCGTGTTTTATTTTAATTTATTTTATTTTTTTCCCACTTCCCTCTGGACTTCAACTTGCATTCAAATATCAACTGCAATAAATACCGTCATTTTCTTTATTTAGCTTTTACGTCATTACACCTCTTTACTGCCGCAGGCAAAAATAGGCACTCTCATACAGAACTTCAAACAACATTGTAACAGTCCTTGCCTCGCACACCGCTCTGTGTAAGCTAATTTTTTTTGCGGCAAGTTTCTAGCCACTAGAAGGACGCATTTTATAATAATGTAAGTTTCATCCTCTTATTGATTCTATCATATTCTATCCTATCCTATCCTATCCCGTAACTCAAAAGTCGTTGGGGCACCATAGATGATCGTTTAACCAGTGTACTCCATCTTTCTCTGTCCTCAGCAACCCTCATGCTTCGCTCAGTGTCAAGCCAGTCCATTCTCGAATGTTGTCCTCCCACTTCTTTTCCTGTCTCCCTCTTCTTCCGCCTCCTTGCTCCGTGCCTCGCAGGATGGTCTTTGCAAGGCCTGATACTCTGGTGACGTGGCCATATCATCGGAGTTTCCGTGTCTTCACCACTGTGAGCATGTCATGGTATTGTCCAATGTCTTGCGTGATGGTCTGTCAGACTTCGTCGTTGGTGATGTGCTACGTAGGCCTATAGGAAATGCCAAGAAGTCTTCTGTAGCACCTCATTTCCATGCTTTGTATTCTTCGTTGTAGATCTGCTGTGAGGGTCCACGTTTCGCAAGCGTATAGGAAGATGGAGATGACAAGGGAGCGCAGCAGTCTTACCTTGGAATGTAGACAGATGGTCGGATGGTCCTGTCTTTCCAAATGGGCTTCAACCTTGCCAGGGCAGCTGCTGTTTGTGCGATCCTGGAGAGGACTTCCTGTCGGGACCCATGTCGGGACCCATTGTCTGATACAATGGCTCCTAAATATTTGAAGCTATGCACTGTGTTGAGGGATTGGCCTTGGACTTTGATGTCCATGTTGATGCCATTGGTGTTGTTAGTCATCATTTTTGGTCTTCACTGCACTTATTTCCATTCCATAGGCTCTGGAGGTGGTGTCAAGCCTCTGTACCAGCTGTTCAAGTTCTTGTTCCTCTCCATCCAATCCATCAATGTCATCCGCAAAACGAAGGTTGGAGATTGCTCTACCCCCTATGCTTACTGTGACTTGGTGATCTGCAAGGGCATCTGACATGATGCGCTCTAAGAAGAGGTTGAAGGGTAGGAGAGAGTAGGCATCCTTGACGCACACCGATTATTTCTGAACCAGTTTCCGATGGGCGCTGTTATGGAGGACTGCACTGGTAGCCTTATCATACATTTTGATGACTTCAATAATTTTAGGGCTGATGTTGTACACTCTCATGGTTGCCCACAGAGCTGCATGCCAGACTCGGTCAAACGCCTTCTTGAAGTCTACGAACACATGATATATAGATGTTGTTGGTGCTGTAGATATTTCTCGCAGATTTTTCTGAGGTTGAAAATCTGTTCAGTGGTACTTCGCCCTGCCCTGAATCCTGCTTGTTCTTCAGCTATGATTTGTTCAGCGTGGGGTTTCAATCTGTTAATCATTATTTTCAGGAGGACCTTCTTGGGATGGCTGAAGAGGCTGATGGAGCAGTAGTTTTCACACTCCTGAAGGTTACCTTTTTTGGGAAGAGTGATGACAATCGACTGGGATCACGGTGTAGGCCACCCTCCACTCTGCCATATCTTGTTACAGATAATGGTGAAGGCGTCAATGATCGCTTCTCCTCTTGCTTGAAGCAATTATGCGGGTATGATGTTCACTCCCATGACTTCCCCTTCTTAAGCGATTGCACTGCTGCCTCAACTGCTTTTCGTAGAATTGGGAAGATTTCTTCTTCTTCTCTGTTCTGGGGACATGCTAAAACTGATGGGTCTCCGTTTGGTGTGTGGTTGTAAAGGTCCGATCAGTACTCTGTCCATCTGTCCAAGACTTCTTGTTCTTCTGTAAGACATATGTCAGGCTTGCTTTGGATCGTGGAGACCTTGGGCTGTTTAACATTTGTCAGCCGCTTCACAGTTTGGTAGGCCTTCTTGCTGTTGTTCTTGTTTAGGCTGTTCTCTATTTCTTGACATTGATCTTCTATCCAGTTCTCCTTTTCTGTGCGCATACCTTTCGGATGTCATTGTTGATTTTTCGGTAGGGCATCAGCTCCCTGTGAGGTATTCTTTTTATTTTCCATTTCTTCGTTTGTCACACAGATCCAAAGTTCAGGCGTGATCCACGATTTCTTCTTTGGGCGGTTTTGCCAAGGATCTCAGTGGCGGCATCTGTCACAGCTGAGTTGAAGGTGGTGGTCATGGTGTTGACATCTACTTCACCAGCTCCCAAAATAAGTACAGGTGCAAATTTCCCTCCAATTGTGGCTTGGAATATTTCTGCCACCTCCGGGTCTTGCAGTTTGTCCAGGTCGAACTTCAGTCTGGTGCACATTGCTGTATTTACTCTCTTCAAGTGGAGCCGGAAAGACATCATCAGGAGATCGTGGTCACTTCCGATGTCTGCTCGTGGAAAAGATCGTTTCCTGCCAATGTTGATGCTTGATCTGAAACGTTTCTTGACCATGATGTAGTCAATCTGGTTGTGATGCTCCCCGCCCGCTGGTACTGTGCCAGGTCCATCGTCTGGATTTTATTTAATGGAGACCAAGCATGTTTGCCAGTATCAGATTGTTGTATCTGGCAAACTTCAAGAGTCTCAGTCCTCTGTCATTTGTCTCGTTGTTGCAGTGGGGTCAACATGTGTCTCCCCAGTTGTGGTTCGCATCTTGGTAAACCTTGGCATGCCAGTCGCCTTGCACTATAACCATGTCCTTCTTTGGCACTAGGTCAAGGACAGCCTTCAGATGTTTATAGAAATCCTCGACTTCGCTGTCGTTATAGTCTGATGATGGTACATAGGCATGGATGATGGTGATGTTAAAAGGGGATGCTCTCACATAGATGGTAATGAGTCTACAGGAGACTGGGCGGCAAACAATGACAGTGGCTAGAATGTCTTTGTGGACCAAGAATCCAACGCCGTATTCGTTCCTGTCATCTCTCCCGCTGAAATAAGACTTGTGGCCTTTGTCTGTCGATTTTGCACATAGGCCTTTCCAGCACAGTTCGCTGATTCTGAAAATGTTCCTCTCGATATTGGTTTATCTCGTGGGCCAGTTCTTCTAATTTTCCACCTGCAGTTAGGGTCCTGACATTCCAGGTTCCAATGACGATGTTGTCTCTTGTGCGGATCTTGCTAAGTTGTCCATCAGTAACCCAGTTATCACCCTCATACTGGTGGCCAACGGAAGGCGCGGTCCTTGGTGACCCCGGGCGATCCCGGATCTGGTATGGAGTGAGTGGTTCTTTTCATCATGCGGTGTGTCTTGGGCAAGAAAGACCTGGCGGGGCCCAATCCTCTCCAGGATGTTGGCCCTAACCGAAGTCCACGAGTACATTGTGGCTCGCCTTGACCCCGAGCACGTGGTCGTTGAACCTATAGTAACTTGAGGTTCCTCTGTCCCTGCTGGTGACCTTTGTAGAAGACTTTCGCCCAGTGATGTCGTGCTGACATCACCCCTGTTACGACACGCCTGGAAACTTTGGGTCTATTCTTTTCGGTGCCCGAACCCACAAGGCAAGTTTCATACTAGTATTTTTTAAAAAAAAAGAAAAAAAAAAGCTCTGTGGAGCAATCCCTAATTGAATTAGATTCCTGCAGTAATGACCACTTTGAAACAAATGGGTAGGCAAAACAATCTAATGTGTTCACTAAAATTATGGGGGTTCTGAGGACAAAGTCCAACATATAGATATTTAATATTAAATTGAAGACATATCATTTGTGTGAAAAAAAGATTAAACATCACAGAATGAAGAGATATCAATGTGTGAAAATGCCCATTTTTACTCTTTGAAGTCTAACCTTTTCAGAACCTCTAACTTGTTTGTGCTACAAGCGACTTTTGAGTGATTTTGACAAATCAGGACATTGATAATGCTTTCCGGTAGCCGGCCATTGACAGGGTTAAGTATTTTATACTGGATTATTAATAGCTTATATTTCTTAAATTATTTAATTAATTATTTTATTTTATATTATTTTAGCTTATTTCTTGTTGTTAACGAAGAAAGCATTACGAATGTTGCATTCAATTTCATCGATGCCATGTTAAGTTATAGGTCCTGTAATATTAATATTAGTTATCTGCACATTTTAACATCGTCGTCTTCATCGTCGTCGTCATCATCATCATCATCATCATCATCATCATTATCATCATCGTGGTCGTCGTTGTCGTTGCCGCGGCCATCACTGCACCCACAGATTTTAAAATATAATTTATGAAATTATATCCCTATATATTAACATTTTAATCTTCCGAATCTGTACGATGTGGGGATGTAGGCCTTTGAGAGTGGGCGAAGGGTATGTGAGTACGTGCGTGTGCAAACGTAGCCGTGACGTACTGTGTGTGTTTGTGTGTGTGTGTGTGTGTGGGTGTGTGTGTGTGTGTGTGTGTGTGTGTGTTGTACGTGGGGTGTAGTTCTATGTGTGCGAATAATATAAATGTGCGTACGTCATTAATTTATGCTAATTAGCATTTGTGTGCGCGAACGTGCAGTTTGGAGTGTCTACACTTGTGTGAATGAAATAAATAACCAGCGCTTTTAAGGAACAATATGAAGGCGCCACCTAGGAATGACCAGAGTGACAACAAGAAAGAGAATCACGTAGGTGCACCATTTTGCAAACGGCTACAAAAGACCTGGAGTGTAAAGTTGGTGGGGGGTGATGATGGATTGAAAAAGATGAACTGATTATTACTTCTGTCCTGGAAATTACGTGTCACACATTTAATATGGGATCGGACTGGCTTTCAAATCCATGTGGTGTGTGCGTGTGTGTGTGTGTGTGTGTGTGTGGGTGGGTGTGTGGGTGTGTGTGTTTGTGTGTGTGTGTGTGTGTGTGTGTGTGGAGGGAGGGAGTCCCCATCGATCCCTCCTGAATACTTCTCCCCTTCTATCGCCATCCCTCCGCCTCCTTCCCACCCCTCCCTCTCTATTTTCACCATCACAGTCCCATTGTTCGGGTCCTTTCCTCCTCCAACTTTCTTATTAGTCTCCTCTCCCCCCCCCTCTCTCTCTCTCTCTCTCTGTCTCTCTCTCTCCCTCTCTCTCTCCCTCCCTCTCTCTCTTTTAAATCTCTCTCTCTTTTTTTAAATCTCTCTCTCTTTCTCTCTCTCTTTCTTTCTCTAGCTCTCTTATACACCCTCATAATACACAAATATACACACACAAACAACAGCTATGTATGGTCAGATTGCACAGCGTTATGTCTAGGCCTACTCGCCTGTTTGAGTATCATTTTGTGTGTGTGTGTGTGTGTGTTTGGGGGTGGGGTGGGATTAATGGGGTGGGGTGGGGTGGGGAAGGGTTGACAGTCTTTCCTTTCAGCGTTATCTGTCCCCTCTTTTCTCAAAGTGCATTCAAGGGACACTACTGGCAATTAGCAATGTAATGAAATAGCGTACAGAATACGAACACGCTGCAGAATTAGCTTTAAGCCAAATGCACCGTTGCGACATCATTTATCATAATCAACACTCGTTGTCCCTTCGGGCTAGTAACTGTCCGATTTAAGAAAAAGAAACTGCTTTTTCCCACTCTTCGACCTCTTCGCTACCCACCCTACCTGATCTACTTCTTAAGACACTACAAAGTGGTTCAAAAGAAACATCCCATTGAATAATTGCGTCATTACATTATTGTTGCTTTAGGTCCAGCAGACTCTTACGAGCCAAATCAGGACCGGACAACCCCCAATCCGCATAAAAGATCTGCCGAAACAACCCTAGTGGTAAAACCGAAAGCTCTCCACCAGCCAGTCACTTTACAATAAAGACATCCCACGCAGGGGACGGCTGAGGCTTCACCCCAACTTATCGAACCCCTGTTTACAAAAACAAAATAGAATACAAACATCATTATAAATTATCAACAAAACACATACATATAAAATGCCTACATTGCTAAATAATAACATCATAGGAAGCCCTAGTGACCACCTGGCAGAAAGCGTCCAATATTCCCAAGCTGATCCAACAGACCCCATACACAAATAAGGAGTCTTGTCCCGGAAGAGTTTTCAAGAAAAAAGGTAGGAGACTGGTCTAGCGAAGAAGACGATAGTATAGCAGATTGATAGAACAGAGCAGGAATGAGAAAGAGCAAATGAGAAAGACAGCGACAGTGGGAACTTAAAGCACTAAATTTCCAGAAAGTGGGGATACTATTTATACTGAAATCCCCGGCACGCTGGTTCGAATCCCGGTGTCACATCCTTCAAGTTCCGGGTCTCCTAGTTTATCCGAGCGCATTTGCGCATGCGCTAGGTCATGTCGGGCCGGCTTTTTCATGAAGTTCTTAGGCGTCATAACCCTAGCCCTAACCCTAACCCTAACCCTAAACTCTTAACTCTAACCCAAACCCTAACCCTAACCCTTACGAAGACTATGATAGCACTGTGCGCATGCGTCGAATTTTGTAACGCGTCGACCAATCAGAATGCTCCCATTCGCTCCCAGCCCAGCTAAGATACTAGGAACTGTGAGGATGTCACACCGGTGTGACATCCTCACAGTTCCTAGTATCTTAGCTGGGCTGGGAGCGAATGGGAGCATTCTGATTGGTCGACGCGTTACAAAATTCGACGCATGCGCACAGTGCTATCATCGTCTTCGTAAGGTTTAGGGTTAAAGTTTGGGTTAGAGTTAAGAGTTTAGGGTTAGGGTTAGGGTTTGGGTTAGGGTTAGGGTTATGACGCCTAAGAACTTCGTGAAAAGGCCGGCCCGACATGACCTGGCGCATGCGCAAATGCGCTCGGATAAACTAGGAGACACGGAACTTGAAGGATGTGACACCGGATTGGTCAACGTGTGATCATATTATTTTCCCCTTTACCAACAACTGGCCCGCTGGTGTCAGTATAAATCGGTCCAGTAGTCACCTATATGCGAAAGTGTCGTGTGACTATAATCTACAAACAACAACAACAACCCCAACGGGGACCAATAATTGCGTCTAACGTAATTTTGTAAACACTACACGAAACAACAATGTGTTGGGATCCCTCCTCCAATGGCAGAATTTGATTGATTACACCTTCCAATGAGGAGCGCGGCTCGTGGTGGCCCGTCGCCTGACACTTGGTCTTACGTCTTCTTATGTCTCATGATCATAGCTCATGTTCTGTCAGCTGAGCTCGCTCACTCGCTGTCAGATAACGGGCCATTATGTGCAAAACTTACACGCTGGACACAAACCACATGGGCATTAACCAAGCAGAATGGATCCCCGATTAGCACAGGTATAGTGGCTCTCCGATAGCCTAGCGGTAGCGGTAGTATGTGTCTTATTATACAACATAGGATCCGCGGCTAGGCTATTGCGGTTCCACTTCGGTTTGGCTATGGAGGATCTATCTACTTGCTTCTAATACCCATGTGCGCAGACTCCTGTTAGTCAACTTGATGACTGCTGATAGTTTATGACAGACAGAGAGAGAGAGAGAGAGAGAGAGGGGGGGGGGAGGGGGGAGGAGGTGGAGAAGGGAACCAGGCCGAAGTATTGGTAATATTATTATAGATTGGATTCGTTTGCTGGCTGAACTTTAATTAGTTAGTGCATAAGTTTCAAGGAAGCGAATAATGTAAAATTCAAATGACGTCAAGGCAATGGAGAAAGGAGAAGAAGGGAGAGGGGGGTAGATGGAGGGAGGGTCGGAAGGGGGCGAAGAGAGAGAAGGAGAGAGAGAGAGAGAGAGAGAGAGAGAGAGAGAGAGAGAGAGAGAGAGAGAGAGACGGACAGACATAGGTATATTCTGCCTAAACCTTGTCTGTTTAATGTTCCTTGACTGTGGTATAGTTTCTGTCAGCTTGTGTGTGAATCAGTTTTTGCGATTCGTTTTATGATCAATCACATCCATCAGTTAAAGCGTCATATCGTCTTATTATTGGATGGTGGGTTTGGGGAGGGAGGACACAGGATTGGGAGCTGACAAGTAGTTACGTAGGTAGGGGATAAAGTGAGCAATTGTAACTCTAAATACAACAGCTTATTTTAAATTCATGCTCATAAAAATGACAAATAAAATCACAAATAAAAACACCAAAAGCTGAAGCAATATAAATAAACATGAAAAGGAGAAGAAGAAAAAAAGACCAATAAGTACTTCCCGGATTTGTCTTCATTGGAAAGCACCGCAGACGGGTTGGGTTTTAAAAAGGCTAAATTAATCGCAAAAGAGGAAGGTGAAAGAGGTGATGATAGAGTTTATATTTTTATCTCGGTGTGTTTGTGTGTGTGTTTGTGTGTGTGTGTGTGCGTGGGCGCGTGTGTGTCTGTTTCGTGCGTTTAATATATATATATATATATATATATATATATCTATATATATATATATATATATATATAGAGAGAGAGAGAGAGAGAGAGAGAGAGAGAGAGAGAGAGAGAGAGAGAGAGAGAGAGAGAGAGATTTCTGTATGTATGTTTTACCGCTTACTGAAGTAATCAGTAAAAGAATGTAAGTTGCTTTTTATTCCATAAGCTTTTAAACGTATAAAGTTTTATAGAATACAGAATACAGAATCTTTATTGTCCCCACAAACACCTGCAAGGAAATTCTTAGTGCAGTGTCCATCTGCATATAAAATATCAAGCAATAAAACCGTAACAACACTAAACTGAAAATAGTTTCTTGTAATATTTTCGTCATGGTCTAAGACATTCACTTCAGCATGGTTAGTGGATCCAACAATAATTTTCATAAAGTTGGTCCTACTTCCAATCCAAATTACTTGAGGTTTAGTTTTTATTTATTTTATTTCTTTTTTTAAGTTGAATGTTTTGCATGAGTTTTGTGTGTGCACATGTGCGAGATATCTCTGAGTGTGTATGTACAGATATATTTGTGTGGGTGGGTGGGATATTGGGGGGATGTTTGCAAGAGTATTTTGATGACGTTTTAATGTAGACAAAAAAATTGGTTGGTATGTTGTCAGTGATGCATTTTTATAACTTGCAAGCTTAAAAAACGAGAGCTTCGCTGTTTTGCTGTTTCGCTTCTTTGCTAATGTTCTTGTTTTTGGTGATTGATTATGTACACACATCGTAATTTCTAAAGATTATATAATACAGTTGTCGTATTTTTGCAAACGCGACATAGATGGCTTCAGAATACAGAATACAGAATTTATTCAACCAAATGACAACATATATTGCATATAAAAATTGCTCCTATGTTGGTAGACAGTCACACACACACACACACACACAAACACACTCACACACACACGCATACACACACACGCACACACACACACACACTCCATATGACACCTTTTAAGGCTTCAAATAAAAGATCTTGCATACACAGTTGCAACATAAGCGCAATCACGATGGACATATCAACCATCACAGATGGATATGCGTATACTATATCACAGACAAGCTATACTCGCGAAATTTAATGCACACACACACACACACACATCCACACATTTCTACACACATCCACACATACACGCACACACATCCACGCACATAGATAGAGAGAGAAAGAAAGAAAGAAAGAAAGAAAGAAAGAAAGAAAGAAAGAAAGAAAGAGAGAGTGAGAGACAGACAGAGAGAGAGAGAGAGAGAGAGAGAGAGAGAGAGAGAGAGAGAAAGGTAAATCGATACATATTTTAAAAAAACCTGTTACATTAAAATATACTATGGAAAAAATCAGAAACATATGAATACAAGTGACGTTGACTTTATAAATCTCTCTCTCTCTCTCTCTCTCTCTCTCTCTCTCTCTCTCTCTCTCTCTCTCTCTCCCCCTCTCTCTCTCTCTCTCTCTCTCTCTCTCTCTCTCCCCCCCTCTCTCTCTCTCTCTCTCTTTCTTTCTTTCTTTCTTTCTTTCTTTCTCTCTCGCTCTCTCCATCATTTACATCATTTAGAACACATCTCTTTAAAAACATGAGAAAATTAAAGGAACAATAATTGCTGTTAATGGATATTAACAAATATAATGTTTTGAAAAATGATTTTATGTAATGATTACCCTGTTTATTTGTTATTGTTCCATGAGGTTAATGTTATAACATTCATTTGTTGTAGTTAATAGTTATTGTTATAAGCCCCAAGTGCAAGATACCAAAAAAGCGCACCCAGCGCTTACTCTTTTACCCTTGCAAAATAAAATTGTTATCTTATCTTTCTCTCTGTCTCTCTCTCTCACATTCTCTCCCTCCACACAAACACACACACACACACACAATACATAAGCATATATACTTAAGGCCATACCTTCTCACGCGCACACTCAAGTATACACTTACACCTCACTCTTTTAAGCCTGGGGTTAAATCAATACATTTCGCATTAATAAATAGAAATTCACCATTAAAATCATAGTGGAGTTATAAAAGGGGAAAATGCACAATGATTCAAAGAAATAAAGGATAATAAATACCGTACACGCACACACACACACACGCACCCACACCCATACCCCCCTCCCCCCCCCCCCCCCACACACACAGAGACTGTTTGTAATTGGTTTGATGGTCATTGCAGCCTGTACAGGGAGTGGTTCAAACCCCGTTAACGACCTGGCGTAAAATAACAATAATAATTATCATCATCATCATCATCATCATCATCATCATCATCATCATCATCATCATCATCATCATCATCATCATCATCATCAAAAAATAATAATAATAATAATAGTAATAATAATAATAATAATAATAATAATAATAATAATAATAATAATAATAATAATAATAATAATAATAATAATAATAATAATAAAAATAAAAATAATAATAATAATGATAATAATAATAATAATAATAATAATAATAATAATAATAATAATAATAATAATAATAATAATAATAATAATAATAAAGAAATAAAGAAATAACTAAATAAATAAATAAATAAATTAATTAATTAATTAATTATAATTAAATTAAATATTTAAAAAAACAATTACCCTGAGACACTGCGCTCCTACTCCTTCGGATGAGAATATAAACCGAGGTTTAGTCTGTGCACGCATTCCATCGCATGGACTTTAAAGATCCCGACGACGCCCATGTCCTAGACGGGTTAATGTTGGCTACACAAATATACCCAGAATGCACTAGGTTCCTTCTCCCCACTCCCGGTCGCCCAGGGTTGTGCTCAGTCATCTGGGCGTCAGACTATTCGCCCAAAAGTTGCAGGTGGGCGCCTCGGGCGGCTTGTGTTATATCCTGTATCGACCAGCGCCTTGAGCAGATATTGAACTGGAAAAGCGCTATATGAGATTGACTACATAAATAATTAAATGAAATAATACAATTTTTTTTGGATTGTTGAATAATATTTTTTTGTGTGTGTAACTATTTTGTTGTTGTTGGCGTGGTATATTTTATTCAGATGCGACACACATAGCTGCATTTAATTATATTATTATACTAAAAGTACAGATACGCTGGATTGAACTGTAAGTGATGATGGTGAAGGTAGAGGTACAAGTAAAAGTGAATTTGATTGGTTGGCGGTGAGACTGAGATTTACGCAAATGTAACCCTACTTTGCATCCTGTCTGAGGGGGGTGATATAAACTGACAGGGAGGGAGTTACTGCCGCAGATTCTTAAACTATAACTCTGGGCTTGACAGCTCATAGCCCAACACACAGAGCAGGAGGGCTAAAAGTTATTAATCTATATGAGCTCCAATTTGTGATTTATTTATATTTAAAAAAAAAGAAGTAGAAACAGTGCAATGCGCAAGTAGATAATAGAGCCCTAACTGCAACATCAATTACCGCGAGGACGTTTCATCTGCAGTTCCAACTCATAAGAATCTGAAAGGTGAGTTGAATAGGAGATTTTAATTTTATTTTGGAATATATCTAATGCGAAAAAAAATTTGCAGGTCGCTTTCCCAGCGAAAGCACAGCTACGGCTTTAGGGATAAGGGATAGAACCCCAGTCTTTTTTAGTCTTCGTCAACATGGTGAAGTCACTTTAGACTCCAATCCGATTTTTGTTGAATCTACCCCCCAAATCTGAGCTGACTAACTGAATTTTGTTTTCAGAAGAAGAACAGAAAATGAAAAACATCACATTGGACCTCATTGCAACAGCACTTCTCGCTCTGGGAACTATTTTAATCTCGCTGCATCCTTCCGTCGACGCTATGATACGCGAGCTGCCCTTACCACCGTCACTGAAAGATTGCTACCTCCGCGGTCAGAATTACACTACACAGAACTACGTTGGCGGTTTGTACTGCTGGTATTGCGAAAACCCAGTCAGAGCCCGTATTAAGGGTTCTCCTCCTCCGTTAAAACCATCGCAGGCCAAGTAAGTAATATAACAGTGAACAGATGAAATGTTAAGCTTTTTTGTCTGTCTGGTGGTTGGTTGGATATTTATTTATAGCCTATATCTATAGTGTTTGTTTTATCTTTGCCTGCGTTGGTTCTACAACTACAGCAAAAAACAACAACAACAACTACTACTACTACTAGTACTACTACTACTACTACTACCACCACCACTACTACTACTACTATTACTACTTCGGCTACTACTACTACTACTACCACCAACAGCAACAACACCGCCACCATTACTGCTACTACTACTTCTGCTACCTCTACTACTACGTAGGTTCTTCCTCCTCCTCCCTACTCCTCTGAGTCTTCTCGAGTTATTCTTAATTACGATTCTTATGTATGAATGTTAAAAGCCACTATCAATGTTAACGGCAAGCTATTTTCACACATTCACATACTTAGCTGAAAACAAGCCTTTTCCAAACTCTTCACTTTTGTCGAGCGGTTCTGATTCACGACTATTTAAAAATATTCCAGATAGTATCTCCATATTACACACCCAAGTCCGCTCAACTGTGAAATGGTAGCTGGCTCGTTTTCATGGGAAAACAAGGCAGGGGAGATGGGTGAAGACCTCGTGAAGCCTCGTAAAGAGAGAAGACTTCTTAAACGACCCAAAGTTATGGGACTAAATTTACTTTTACCATGTAAAATATATTGTTCATGTTATGTTAACGTTTACGTTACTCTAAACAACCCCTCATGTTCATGTCGATGTTGCACTGTGTGTCAAGGTACATCGACGACCTGTACAAGAAGGCCGAGAAGTCCATGAGCACACGCGGCAAGCGCCAAGCCCAGCCGGGTGATCAGGATCGTGGGGGGCGATGCTTGAGGAAGGAGTACCGCATGCTGACTGACCAGGAGAGGACCAGATTTCACGCCGCCGTCAACGCTCTCAAGCAAGACACGGTACGTTGGCAACAAATTGGTCAACTTCGTACATACAATTAAGGTTTTTTTGTGTTTTTTTTTTTAATAACAGAGTTTAATTTCAGCGCATACCTTGACACATTGCGGTAATAGCGCTGGTGAGAAATTTGTTATTCCAATACAGTATTTTGAATTCCCTACTGTAATCATACGGTTTGCGGAAATAGTTTTAAGTTCACACAGTTCGTTTACATGAAGGAGGTCAAGCTGATTGAACCACTCTGTCCTATCCATATCCCGTAACTCAATGTCGTTAGAGAACCACAGACGATCGTCTAACCAGCATGATCTGCACTCGTGTCTCATACACTTCTCTTCGTATAGACCTAGTAGCGCCATCTTTCTTTTGAGGATCGTCACGGATAAATTAATAATAATAATAATAATAATAATAATAATAATAATAATAATAATAATAATAATAATAATAATAATAATAATAATAATAATAACGGATTTTTATATAGCGGGTACTCCAGCCTATGACCAGACTCACCACGCTTTACCTAAAAAATACATGCACTCGATCAAACATCACTTTTGCTACGATACACCAAAAGACGGAACAGTAAAGGTAAAAACTGTTTACAACTATGTACACAAATGACAAAAAAGACAGAAATAGACTATTTACAACTATGTACATAAATGACAAAAAAGACAGAAATAGAATAGCAAAAACCTATTCACAGCTATTTATATGCCCGGTTAGACCCAGGAAGAAAAACAGTATAAATATTTACAGCCGTGTATACACTTAAGGATCAGACAGAGACAAAAGAGGAGAGAATGGCAGCGGGATACAAGTCAATCTGAATAATGCAGTTTGAAGAGGTGGGTTTTGAGGGCCTTTTTGAATGCTTGTGTTGATTGTATGTTGCGGATATGGGAGGGAAGGGAATTCCACTGCTTGGGTGCGGAGTAAGCGAATGCACGTTGGCCGTATGTCTTAGTGCGGGTGACGGGAACCTTGAGTGTGCGAGTGTCAGCAGAAGATCTTAAAGTGCGTGAAAGGGAGTAGACCGATAGATTACCACAATTTATTACGCGCATGCAAATTATTCACCTACAAGGCATGTTTCACAGCGCTAGGCCTATATGAAGTGAGTGAGGTGAATGATGGGAAACAGTTTAAAAACCACACAAATTGTTAATGGTTGCTGCCTGTAGGGTATCAACTTGTCATAGTCTGGTGTGTGAGCACATCTCCGTCTCCGTCTTCTCCCTCTCTTTTCTTTTTCGGTGTCATCCTCATCATGATCGTCATCGTCGGCGAAATCACCGTCATCATCATCATCATCATCATCATCATCATCATCATCATCATCATCATCATCATCATCATCATCATCATCATCATCATCGTCTCATCATCATCATCATCATCTTTCTTCTGCTTCTTTTCAGTCTCCTCGGTTACTCCTTTTTATCACCTTCCCCTCTTTATCTCTCTCTCTCTCTCTCTCTCTCTCTCTCTCTCTCTCTCTCTCTCTCTCTTCTCCTCTCTCTCTCTCTCTCTCTCTGTGCTTTTCTCTGTCTCTGCCACTGTCTCTATCTTTCTCTCTCTCTTTCTCTCTGTCCATGTCGCTGCCAGACTGTTTGTCTCTGTCTGTCTGTCTGTCTGCCTCTGTCTCTCTGTCTCTGTCTCTCTCTCTCACTCACACACACACACCTACACACCCACACCTACACACACACGCACAACCTCGTGACTCTTTTTCCCACGTCACATATGGACTATGATTGATCAGACCTTTCAAACGATTAGCAACAACATCATCCCGGAAACAGCAGTAAAATAAAATGCAACTAATGGCTAAAAGGTGAAAACGGAAGCTGTACAGCCCCAGGCCTGTCTTCTAGTCCCCATCAGCCCCTCACTGAACATCACTATCACCACTGCACTAACCGTCATAAATCTGACAAAATCCCGAGCTTCATTCTTCAAGCACATGACCTCCCATCAGCCTGAGACTGTATAGCAAACCTTTCCTTGATCTTACCAGCTTAATATATAAAAATCCGGTCAGAATACTTCGATCCTTTGAGATCAAAGTGGTGAGAACAAATTAATATTCGGTCACGAAGGATCTCTTAACCATAGTACGAATCTCCTGATGTCAATCATCAATAATCTGGGATCTTGGTGTCACGATGGCATACCTTACGAGGAGGAGGAAAATGATGAGGGCGCGCGTCATTGTTGGTAATGGTGATAATTAAAATCATCGTTGCTGATTGGTGGTTGTGGTGGATGTTGTTACAGGGATGGAAATGATGGCTGGTGGCGACTTCCATTCATTTCCTAACATGTTTACACCTTGTAGTTGTAGTTTTGCACATCACCATCCTTTCCTATCCTATCCTATCCTATCCCGTAACTCGAAGGTCGTAGGGGCACCACAGATGATCGTTTAACCACCGTACTCCATCTTTCCCTGTCCTCAGCAACCCTGATTGTTTCGCTCAGTGTTAAACCAGTCCATTCTCGAAGGTTGTCCTTCCATCACCAATCAATGGATATGTCCCTGCCTCACTTAATCACACGATCACTCAAAACAAAATGGCTGTTTCAGACCGTGGAGCCTAACATGTTTGATGCCATAGCGCTGTACCACACCGGTCTGTCCACCTTCATCGCACACGGAGGGCCCGCTTTCCCGGGGTGGCACAGAATCTTCCTCGTTCTGTAAGTGCAAGCTACGCATTCTTGTGTTGCGCGCTTCCCAACTTCAAGAACTGATCGAGGCGCTGGCTATCTCCGTCCAAAATAGTAACAATTTAGTTGATTAAAAACAAAAATGCACGTTTTTTCCTTCAATTCGCAAAACGGAGATCAAACTATGGAACGCGGTGTAAGTTACCAGTTCTCTGTATTTGAATCTTACAGCATCAGTAACGGGTTTTCTTTAAAATAGCAATTTTGTTTGCTTATTTATATATTTTAACACCCATTTGTGTTCAGGATGGCATAGTAACGTAGTGGTGTGGGTACACGCTAGAAATGTCTCGTTAAGCAACGTCAAGCGCGGTCATTACTTGGATGGGTAATCATACTTAGAGGTCAACCACCAAACGACATAGAGAATGAAACACCCGCAAAACACACCTAAGGGTACCCAGCTGTGAATGGGTACGTGGCTCTATTTAGATCCAGGGAAGGTGAGGCGGCGAGGAAGAGGAGATGAGCACAGTCCTCATTAAGCTGGCTTAGAGAAAAGGTAGGTCCTAAACGCCTCTCTCCTCCAAAGACTGAAAGGTTACAGGAACACCTTTACATTTGTCACCTATCTGTTCAGGTTCGAGACGGCATTGCGGCTTAAGGACTCCACGGTATGCCTGCCTTACTGGGACTCCACGCTGGACTCTGGGCTGACCAACCCTTCAGAGTCATACATCTGGTCAGACGACTTCTTGGGCGATGGTGAAGGGCCGGTGGAAACTGGGCCCTTCGCAAATTGGATCACCCCTGATGGTGTCCCTCTCAGGTACGGCTGCATCCTTTCTGGCTGAAAGTTGTCCACGGCCACGGCCCATATTTCAATAAGCGTTGACTCTCTGTATTTACTTTTCCAACGGTGTTCCATTTCCCATCCCTTTTGTTACCACCCAGCGACACCTGAAAGAACCCGGCATCCGCACACAACGCTTCTATCTATCGCACGCGAGAGTTGTTTTTATACATTTGAATGGCCTGTCATCTTTGTTTATTATGTGTTTTTCCCTCGTGCTTGTAACCATTCAAAAATACTTCGCAACGATGCCTCACTTCGCTGTCGCTCCGCTACCGTTTCCGCCAGATGGGGATTTACTCCTATCCTATCCTATCCTATCCTATCCTAACCTGTCCCGTAACCCGGAGGTCGTAGGGGCACCACAGATGATCGCTTAACCAGCACCATCTGTGGTGCCCCTACGACCTCCGGAGGATTTACTCTAGAAAGGAATAAACTAGGAATAAACTACTTTTATTGCAAACTTCCAAGCACTTCATTGTCACTCCTGTCATGTTTTAAATAGAAAGGGATGGTTTAATTCCTAAATCTGTGTTCGTCATCTTGATTGAATGATTGTTGTCGGTAAGGGAGTGATTAACTGTGACTGATTATTAAATATAACTTGAATGCTATGGCGACGGTCTGATTGGTCAACGAATTGATTTAATGGTTTGCTGGGCTGAGTGATTGATTTGTTGACTGACTTTTGTGCAGACGTTCAGTGGGGGCGGACGGTGTATTGTTTACCAACGCCAACATTGAGGCCATCTTGTCCCGCAGAACTTACGAAGAAGTCATGCTGGCTACAAGCAACCCCCAGTTCAGCCTAGAGGTAGAAAAGAAAGAAAGAAAGAAAGAAAGAATAAAAGAAAGAAAGAAAGAAAGAAAGAATGAATGAATTAACTAAATAATAGTAATAATAATAATAATAATAATAATAATAATAATAATAATAATAATAATAATAATAATAATAATAATAATAATAATAATAATGCAGGAGACTCTAGGCATTTCCTATACCCAGAACATCACCAACGACGAAGTCCGACAGACCACCACACAAGCCATTGGACAACACGATGACCTGCTCACAGTGGTGAAGAAAATAAAACTCCGATGGTATGGCCACGTCACCAGATCATCAGCTTTTGCAAAGACCATCCAGAAAGGCACAGTGCAAGGAGGTAGAAGAAGAGGGAGACCGAAAAAGAAGTGGGAGGACAACATTCGAGAATGGACTGGCTTGACATTGAGCGAAGCCATGATGGTTGCAGAGGACAGAGAAAGATGGAGTATGCTGGTTAAACGATCATCTGTGGTGCCCCAACGACCTCAGAGTTATAGGATAGGATAGGAATAATAATAATAATAATAATAATAATAATAATAATAATAATAATAATAATAATAATAATAATAATAATAATAATAATAATAATGGATTATATACGTTCCTTATTCCTAAATCAGACTCAAAGCACGGCGATGTGTAATCAACATACACGCTCTCATGTTACAAACACTCCTAGTACTACATACACAATAAACACACATCCATCACTCAAACATGTGGTGTAAAGGATCGTCGCTATTAGAAGACGGTAAAGAAATCGAATAGTTTTTATTTGTGAAGTTTAAGATTGACTGCATCCAATACCGTTATTGAAGGGAGGGAGGAAACCGGATACCCGGAGAAAACCCTCGGTGACCACAATAGTTTCCTACCTAAGTCACATAAGTTCGCCCCTTGCGGGAATTGAACCCGCGATCTTCGGCATAGGAAACCGGCGACTAATCCACTGCGCCACGAGGCCACCCCCAGTAATTTATTGTATAGCTCTTCAATTTTTTTCAGCGCCAGAGAGACTTGTTCGCAATGCAAGTTGTGTTTGCGGAGTTGTTTAAAGTAAAATCTGTATAGCGCACTTGCCTGTTCAAAGAACTGCTCAAGGCGCGGAACGAAATCAGAAGCCCCTCCTCCTCTCCCCCTTCCTTCCTTTTTCCCAAGACGGCAACTTGTGGGATCAAACGCTCTAAAATAAAAGGTACTCATCGACACGTTAAAAGACCCGGCCATTCTGTCAAGTAATTAGAGCGTGCGCGCTTACGTGCGTTTGAGTGGCTGGGTGCGTGCCTGTGTGCGTGTGTATGAGAGGGTGAGCGAGCGAGCGAGCTGTTAAAATAAATGTCCATTCATTCATTGGTTCAGGTCCATCATGGCGGTCCTCATGTATTCGTGGGTGGTGATATGGCGAGACTGGACACAGCAGCCTACGAACCTGCTTTCTTCCTTCATCACTGCTTCGTCGACTATATCTGGGAACTGTTCAGAAGGAGGGTATGTAGCCCAATATAGTGATGTAGATTAAAATACTACTTATCTTTTTCTAATTCCCTATCCGCAGCCTCCCCTTTCCTCTCCCTCCCCCCCCCCCCACCACTCTGTTCTCATCTGCGTGTACAGGGTCCTTGTTGGGGTGCCGGGGGTTTCAGTATAAATAGTATCCCCACTTTCTGGAAATTTTGTGCTTTAAATTCCCACTGTCGCTGTCTTTCTCATTTGCTCTTTCTCATTCCTGCTCTGTTCTATCAATCTGCTATACTATCTTCTTCTTCGCTAGACCAGTCATCTACCTTTTTTCTTGAAAACTTTTCCGGGACAAGATTCCTTGTTTGTGTATGAGGTCTGTTGGATCAGCTTGGGAATATTGGACGCTTTCTGCCAAATGGTCACTATGGCTTCCTATGATGTTATTATTTAGCAATGTAGGCATTTTATATGTATGTGTTTTGTTGATATTTTATAATGATGTTTGTATTCTATTTTGTTTTTGTAAATGGGGGTTCGATAAATTAGAGTACAGCCTCAGCGTCCCCCTGCGGTGATGCCTTTATTGTAAAGTGACTGGCTGGTGGAGAGATTTCAGTTTTACCACTAGGATGTTGTTGTTGTTTGTAGATTATAGTCACACGACACTTTCGCATATAGGTGACTACTGGACCGATTTATACTGACACCAGCGGGCCAGTTGTTGGTAAAGGGGAAAATAATATGATCACACGTTGACCAATCCGGGATTCGAACCAGCGACCTTTCGGTTACTAGCAAGACGCTCTTACCAACTGAGCTACCCGGCCCCTCACCACTAGGATTGTTTCAGCAGATCTTTTATGCGGATCGGGGTTGTCCGGTCCTGATTTGGCTCGGAAGAGTCCGCTGGACCTAAAGCAATAATCATGTAATGTCCTGGGTCCCGAAGAGGAAGATGGTTAGAATCGAGTTAGTGACCAAATGACGATAGAAAACGAGCGTTGCCTCTTATAAAAATGATTGCATGTCGTGTTTCTGTGGCTTCAGATGCGTACCAACGGGTTGGACCCCGAGAGGTATCCAGACGCCCCCGGTGTTGATCAACTGCACCAGGCTAGCTCCCTCATGGGCCAAGGCTTCGGAAATCTCACCCACGCCGACGGCTACATGCAGAGTTGGGCCGAAACGTTTGAGTACCAGGTAGGCTTATTGTACGAATTGGTTGAAGTTTAGAGGGCTGATTTGATATCGTACTAAGCAAATCGCCTGTACCTTCATTTGAGTTTTGGACGTACCACAGAGAGCCGACCTAATGAATTATGTTTTGTGTGTTGTTGTGCGCAGCCATCGCCAGGATGCTCGCGCGCCAACCCAGACTGTGGGTCACGGTACCTGACCTGTGACGTGGCACGGAATCGCTGCCTTCCCATCGACCCCGCACGCAACCCGAACCCAAACCCACCCGTCACACCCACCCCTAACCCCAACCCTAGCACCAACCCTTCCATCCGAGACCCTACAACTGTTGTCACTACAAGTCCCAGACCTCTAAGTCCTATCCCCACCGTTAACCCCAACCCTACGACTAACCCCACCACAAACCCCTCCACCAACCCTACCACTAACCCTACCACTAACCCTACCACTAACCCTAACATGCCTAATCCTCAAGACGGTACTTGCAAGAACTCCAAGCCCCAGGCCTACCAGAACAGCTTCTGCATTGACGGTCGCTGTGACGTCAACCAGTGGGTGTGGCTGACTGTCAAGATCGTTTCACAGCGACCACCAGAGTTCGGCAACTACAAGTCGTATCCCGTGCGTCAGAACAAGATCAACACTAATGCCGACATCTACGAACCCTCTTCTTACAGCGACACCAGCAAGTGAGGAATGAATGTATTTGTTTGCTCGCTCAAAGTTGACATTTTAATTGAAACCAACCTTCAACGCCCACACAAAGGCATCGTTTTGAGTATGCTACGGTCGGATGCACTAACTCGGACATTCTACGTCTGGAATTAATAGACTCTAAGTAACTCTATGTGTGGTTGAGAGACAGGTATAGCTTTCTTTCTCATTACTATCATCTTTGTAGGTGGCCTGTATCGCAGCCAGTTAGAGCACTAGTTATCCATGCCGAAGGTTATGGATTCGATTCCCTGCTTGGATGATCTTTTTTACTTAGGTGTGAGGCTATTGACGTCAACGGGATGTTTCTCCAGTTAGACTACTCCGATTACCTTCCTCCTTTGTTGGGTCTCATAGCGTTGGATGTAGTCAATCAAAATCCTAAAATAAAATAGATTTCCTCTTCCTGTTCTATAATAGCGATCTTCTTAGTGTAAACATCCTTGAATTGGATTGAGACAAGAACGCGCAAAGAATCCTGTACTATCATGATATTAGTATACCATTGCACTGTTTATAGGTATATTAACAGCAAGAAGGCGGTGCCCAAGGCATACGACAACTGTGCAGTGACAGACGGGGTGGGGAAGATCTTCGTGTCGTCACAAGGCGTGAACTACGACGGCAGCTACAAGGAATCCGCCATCATCGACCAGCGTCTGGCCACCGGCATCTCCATTGCCTTCATCGCCGTCAAAGACCCCGGACCCACGGGCAAGACTGAGGTCAGAGTTTACTGAACAGAGCAAGGGTCTTTCATAAAAGAGCAACCCAAACTGATTTTAGCCCAAAATGCTTATCTTTCCACCGCCAAGAATAATTTTAACGAACATCTTAAATTGGATAATATGCGATGTGAGAACAACTCATTTAACCTTGTTGTCTTTCGGAGATTTGTATTGTGCATACACAAATTATTTAAAATGGGTAAAGCATTCATTATTTCAAATGTGCTGTTTCAAATTTTTAAGAGATTCGTTAAATAGTCAAGAATGAAATTAAAAAATGCAAGAGGTATCTTACAGACAAAAATAATTGTATTGTATTGTATTGTATTGTTCCACAGGTGATCCTGCGAGCCAACGACCAGTGCGGCAGGATCTGTTACACGGGCTGCAAGGTGCCTGGTTCTAATCCCCCCAAGTACCGGAAATGCTCCGGCGTGGTGGAGGTCACGGCACAGGCACCCCGGATGTACGGCCAGACGTACGCGGCGGCTACGATGATGACGTACGACTATTCGTACGATTCCACCTGCCCTTCGTTCGATGGCGAGGACAACTTCTTCCTCACCTTTTACTGCAACTACGTGTAGGTCCATCGATAGGTCCACCGGGGGATCGTTCTTTCTTTTAATACAAGATTTGTTTCCTGAGCCATATCTCAGTCGTCTGGGGAGAGGGAAGAATCGGCTGATTAGCAATGGTGTCAATAGTTTTACCGCCAGTAAACTCAAACTCACTGCTGTGCTCTGCGGCATGCATGATTGAGGTTGATTGTGGTGTACCTGGCCACACAGCGCCTACATGTAGGCAAACCCCACCTACACTCAGGTAGCCCCGATATGTTGATCATAGCTCACAGTGGAATTCCAGCCTATTTCTTTGAACATGCTCGCTCATTGAGCTCTTTAGAGAAAGTGCGCTAACTATAGAGCAAATTCTTTTTAATTACAGTGCTACCAAATTTTTGGATTTAAACAAATATCGGACGTTTATACAATACACCATCCCGCTTTTTTCTTCGATTGTAATTTGATCTGGGTAATTAGTTTTTTTTTTTTAAATCATCTTGAATTTTAAAATATATATCACCGTCGGCTTTGATTTTTAAGGCTTGCTTTTAAGGTGGCAAATGTACTTTGCTTTACTTTACTCTGATGTTCATATTAAATTTGATATAATTGCTATTGACGTATTGTCACGTGATGTGATGTGACGTGACGTGGCGTGATGTGATTTGATGTGATGTGATGTGACGTTGCAGGGACAACATTCCCTGGGTGGATCAGCCATTGAAGACGTCTGCAGGCCCCACCCTCGTCCTTCCCACCGGTCCCGTCAATTTACAGCCTAGCAACTCAAAACGTAAGTCACTGAATTGATTAATTGATAGATTGGGTGATTGACTGTTTGATTAAATGCTTGATTTACGGATGAATGGATGGATAACTGTTTTACTGAATGATACTCCCATCACAAAAGAGAAACATAGCTGTTAGTTGATCTCAAGCAGATGTGAATGCCTGATTGAATCAGTGATGATGATGATGATGATGATGATGATGATGATGATGATGATGATGATGATGATGATGATGATGATGATGATGATGATGATGGTCTGATTGAGTAACTTGGTTAAGCTTAAAGAATAAATGATTAATTATTGACTGTTACGGTGTCGGACTTATTAGCTGTTAAATCGGGATTGAAGTCTTTAAGCATTTTGCACTTGCACTAATGTTTCAGTGCATTAAAATCATAATTAATGTCCTGAATCTATGTTGCCATGGCAGAGTGCTACTTGTCAGATGAGTGCACCCTCAGTGAGCCGTGCTTCGTGGACACAGCGGGTCAAGGTCGCGAGTGCGCCAAATACATGGAGACCAAGGCCTGTGCCAACGACTGTAGCACTTACGTCGTCTGCAGCTACGGAAAATTCTGGCCCAGGTAGGGGGTTGTGGGCACATTGTAACCAATAACCACCTCTCTCTCTCTCTCTCTCTCTCTCTCTCTCTCTCTCTCTCTCTCTCTCTCTCTCTCTCTCTCTCTCTCTCTCTCCCCTCACCTTGTTGACCAACTTATCGTTTTGTTTCGTTCTGTGTCTAGGTACTGCCCAGAAGGACAATACTTCGACCAGGCCGCCGGAACATGCGTTTACGGCTTGTGCAACAACAAGAGCAACAACTCACTATTACTCAGCATCGGAAAATCCAATAGCGCCATCAATCTCGCAGACCCTAGGACAAGTGAGGCACCAAGTCTCGCCCACTCTAAAAGTGCAAATGATTATTTGAGTCAACTAGCTTCTCGACGCTGGATGCCAGGCAAATAAAACAAGATGGCCGTCAGACCGGTGACAGGAAAGACTCTTGAAAATCCCAATGTCTTTCCAAACTTTGTTTTGAAAAGGAACAAAAAGACTGCAACAAAATTCAAACTGATCGATTTCACACGAACATTACAACAATACCAAGCTATATATAAAGATATGAAGGGGTGCTTAATAAGATAGCACAACGCACGTCACATTAATCTTCACTAATTCGATCTTCGCTCGGCAGTCACAATTCTATGTGCCCTGAGCATGCCTCAACCATTTGAGGTTGTGCACTGCACAGATGGACATTGAATGGGATTATGATTATATTAAGGCATTTAGTAGGAGGCTGAGTTTTTACCTCAAGAAGATAAAATTGTTTTGGTAAATTAATGCAAACAGGTGAATTTGAGGTGTGATAACCCAGAAAGCACGTAAATATTTTTCCAATATTAACACACCGATCTTGGCTTGATTATTGGTTCAGTCTTGGAAGTGCAAAATGGATATAGATCGGATTGGACCAATGTATAATATCCTCATGAATCCATGCATCACCCAGCGCCCAGCATGGCTCCATCTTGCGCCAATACAGCATATTCTTTGCAATACCTTGGCTCTATGATGGATCCAATGTAACATAGAATTAGCGATGGCTCCTTAATGGATCCAATGTATAAGCATATTCTTGGCTCTGTTCTGTGATAGATCTAACGTAGCAGTCTTGGCCATGAATTGGCTCTGTGATGGATCCAATGATATCCAACATTGGCACGATAGCATATTATTGGCTGTATGATGGCTCCAGTGAAGGATATGTGACCTGTCATGACAAAACCAGGGGTAAGTCCCTCAGAATGTCAGGTCACATATTTTTGGCCATACTTTTGTTTTATAATGGGTCCATGATAGGTCCAACTGCATACATTATTGGTCAAATCTTGGCATGTTTTGTACAATTGTGTTAAGGCAAGGTCAAACAGGTAAAATTACACTATGGTAAGCTAACGTCAAACAGGTAAAATTACACTATGGTAAGTTGAGTTAAGGCAAGAAGGTTAAGGTAATGTAGGAAAGGTAAACTAAGAGGTAGAGGATGAGCGGGATAAAATCCATTTTGGGGTGAAGGAGAGAGGAAGCTGAATGCATAAGAAATAGGGTATGCTCCTTTTTCTTTTATTTTACGAAAGGGGTGGGTGTTGGTGGGTTTGGGTGGGAAAGAGTGTTTGGGGCAAATGAGACTCGACCCCGCCACCTCGAAGATATCCAGCTGAACGCTCTACTCACTGAATCATTTCACGCCCCACCCCTCAACCCTATGAACATCACCAAATTGTCAAATGTTTGATGATTTCTGTCTTTCAGTATCATTTCAATCTAACCACGGGTACATCTTCCGTCGTGCGCCTGTGACTGTTGTGAACGCTATTTGTCGTAGAATATATAAGACCAAAAGCATAGCAAAGAGCAGACGACGATAAGATAAGAATTTTATTTCAACGCCGGCTGTCACACTTTGAGTCGGCAAGCGCGCGTTACAGGAAAAATTACTTTAATTGCTCTATTTTGTCAGGGTACAGCATAATTAAAACAGCAACAACAACTGCCGCAGCAGCAATAACAACAACAGCACGGTGTGTACGGCATCGACACGTTTTGTTCAATGAGTACAGGCGCATGATATGTTCTGATGCAAGAATGTATAACTATGCAATAATAATAATACAATATTGATATTTAATGGTTTAGATTTAGTCTATACTTTCTGTTAAATATTCTATTATGTAAGATGGCATGCGTGCTTGTTTATGTTGCCATTGCTTGGTTAAAATTCAATTATTATATTCAGTTAAGCAATGTTTTGTGTAACTTCATGAAAAAACTGTTTTGAAAAACATTTGTCCAAACAGAATGCTATGTTTATGTATTTATGTATTTAACTTTGTTATGTATTTATCTTTTTTTATTTTGGAAATGCTATCCATTTTATATTATCTGTTCATTTATTTCTTATGATAATTACTTAAATAATTTATACATGGATCATTTATTCAACAGTTATTGCTTAATAATATATTTATTTCTTTGTTTATGTGTTTATTATTGTATGCATTTGTTTATTTATTTAGGTAGGTAGGTATTTATGTATTAGGAGTTATCTATTTATCTTTCTATCTAATGTTTCTCTAAATGCTTTTTAAAATTTTATTTAAGTATTTATTTATGTGTTTATTCCTATGTTTGATTGTGTATTTGTGTGGTTGGCTGGTTTGAATTTGCCTAAAAATACATTATTCAATCCCAATCAGTTTATTGATGTTTTGTTATTTTTTAATGGATGGATGGATGGATGGAGTAAAAGGAAATCAGCAGGTTGTGAACAGACTAAGGTAGCTACATCTCTAAAACACTTGAATGTCGCAATCACATACACATACATGTAGACCTACACACATGAACACACCCCCATACCCACACACTGCCTGAAACCGCATGATTACCTCCTACACCTCTCTCGCGCCGGCGCTCAATCTCTCTCTCTCTCTCTCTCTCTCTCTCTCTCTCTCTCTCTCTCTCTCTCTCTCTCTCTCTCTCTCTCTCTCTCTCTCTGCCTGTCTGTCTCTGTGTCTCTCTCTGCCTCTGTCTCTCTCTGCCTCTGTCTCTCTCTGCCTCTGTCTCTCTCTGCCTCTGTCTGTCTGTCTCTCTCTCTCTCTCTCTCTCTCTCTCTCTCTCTCTCTCTCTCTCTCTCTCTCTCTCTCTCTATATATATATATATATATATATATATATATATATATCCCCGCCCAATGTGTGTGAGAGAGAGAGTGAGAGAGATTGTGTGTGTGCGTTGTGTTTCTGTCTGTGTGTGTGGGCATCTATATGTACTGTATTTCTCTGTGTCCCTGTGTGAATTTGTAGGCAATTAGGACAATTAAATAAATGTATTTGAAGCAAGGCGTATAACGACAATGCGATAATGAAAAGAGGCACTTGTCCTTTGCTTGTATGATTCTGTGAAGAAATTTTTTTTTTAAAGTGTTTTAAGTCATTATGTAGCACTTTTAGCATAGTACTTTTTTGTTTTAATATCATTGCTTCATTATGCAGTCTTACTGTTCATATATTCATGTGTGTTTGTGTGTGTGTGTGTGTGTGTGTGTGTGTGTGTATGTGTGTGCGCGCGGGTGTGTGTATTTATGTGTGCGTGAGTGCCTGCATCCGTGTGTGGATGTTTAGACGGCGTTCTTGTGACATATTTACACTTGAGAATTTAGGTACGTTTTCTTGACGGACCTCGTTACGCTGACGTCAGAAAAATGTTCCGTTAGAGTTAACGTTAAGGTAAAGGTTAGGAGAATGGGTAGGGGTAGGGTTAGGGTTAGCGTTATAAGACTTAAAAGTGCTTTTTTTAAAAAGTGATGAAAGGAGGGGGGGGGGCTGAAAGGGGTGGGGTGGGGGGGACGAAGTATGACCAAGTGTCAACACAACGTATGTGGCATTTCATCAAAGATTTAACACCGCGGTCTAAACAAGTGTGTGTGTGGGGGGGGGGGGGGGTGTGCGCGTGTGCGTGTGTGTGCACACAGCCGGGGGTACACAGTATTATCAGCAGGTACAAAGTATTATCATGACTTTCCTGAAACGCCACATACGTTGTGCTGACAATGGGTCATATTTCGTCCCCATTTTAAAGTACTTTGCAGTGTTCGAACCCTAACCCTAACCTTTACCATAACCCTAACCCAGCCCTAACCCTAACGGATCATTATTCTGACGTCAAAACAAGCAGTCAATACAAGTTATGTAGATGTTCAGTTCACTGATTTGTCACTGTGTAAGTGTGCCCACACGTGTGTGTGTGGGTGTGTGGGTGTGGGTGTGTGCGTGTGTGTGTGTATGTGTGTATGTGTATGCGTGTGTGTATGTGTGTTTGTGTACGTGTGATTGCTTTTCTTTTAACTTGGTGTTTTATACTAATTAAAATAATTTTATTGTGATGTTTCTATTTTTTATTAGTTTTTACGATGTTTAATGTCTGTTTGCTTTTCTTCTTCTCGTAATGTTGAATCATATTGTAAAATAGGTAGCTCTACGCGTATATTGTATGTGTGTAAGGAATATGTGTTGATTCCGAATGTATGAAGGAGAAGAAGAACAACAACAAGGAGAATCTTGATATAGATCAAACTTGATCAAGCGATGCAGGAAAACTAAAAGCATGTCAGCAATAGCAAAGTGACGGCAACAGAGATGTGTGTATATAAATTTCTTATCATTAATGTGCAATATATTATTTCATATTTCATGTGCGGATCCATGGATAACAACAGCAGCACCAACAACAAACTACTACTATTACTACTACTACTACTACTACTACTACTACTACTACTACTACTACTACTACTACTACTACTACAACAACAACAACAATTAAGTACTACTACTACCACTTTATATTATTATTATTATTATTATTATTATTATTATTATTATTATTATTATTATTATTATTATTATTATTATTATTATTATTATTACTATACTGTTACAATCGCCGCTAAAAAGGAAAAACAAGTGTTGATACCTAAAAGTGGATAAAGGTAACTTCGGAAAAAATTAAATATACAATATAATATAATACTGAACAAGTTAGGTGAATGTAATTTTGATCTGTGTAACGACATATCTGGTTCCATGAACGCTCATATGTACCTGCCGCCGTCTTCAAGATTTGGTAAAGACCGTCGCAAAATTTATTTGCTTCAATGTTGTAGAAATTAAGTAAATGCAGATAAATTACAGAGATTAATATTAATTTTGTGTACTGCTGTATTGTTTTCTTAAAGGTAAATAATCAATTTTGCTTTTAGTTGTAGCTTGATCTTGCAAGGTCAGTTTGCGACTACCAACAATAATCAACATGGCAGCTTCCACGAAGTATACCGGTGCCCTCAACTGTTCAAGTGTTTCTAGCCCTTTTTGATTAGCTGAGAAACCTATTTTCAAGTGCTTTTATCAGGAAGGACTTTGAAACATGTCTCTAGTTACTTTTCGCTCATGTTCATTATCGACTGGGCTTTTGAAGCGAAGTCTGTGGATTCTACAAGTTGATCTGGAGTCACTTTACCATGCAGACGATTGTGTGACGAAATTCGGTGCAGGTATTTTTGGTTTTTTTTTTTTTTTTTTATTTCTTTGGTTGTTGTTTGTTGTTTGTTATTTTTGTAGGTTATTGTGTTTTGTTTGTTAGTTATTAGTGTGGGGTGGTGAATGTGCGTGTTTAAAACTATTTTAAATTTTAAAAGTTAGTGAGTTCGTTGAGTTGTCCTCTTAGACCTGACCCCTTTACACTGCAAATAAGTCACACAAAAACATACAGAAATAACTCATATTTGCGTTAGGGTTAATGGTTTGGGTTTGGTAATAATCCTAACGCTAACCCACTCTTCGTTCATAGAATGACGTCATTTTTCATGGGGGTGCTGATCTGGAGGTTGTGCTGCTCGTTGGCCATCTCAAAAGTCATTTATTGTTAAGTTTTGATATATAGGCCTACACACGCTCTTTTGTTTTGTGGACATACATTTTTCTTTCGCTATTACAAAAGTGATTGTTATGACCCCAGTAGCAGAGAGAGTGGAGAGAGAGTGGAGAGAGAGTCTCTCTAAGCAGTCTTAATGTTGATTTGTTTTGTTTTTTTTTCTAATTATTATTTTGCAAGGCATCTCTTCAGTTGCGACAGAGGAATTACCGCAGGAGCTGTTGGCATAGCAGACAGTGTACCCCAATCCACTCCATGTCATTTTAGTTTTCTGTGTTTGAATATTAGATGTGTTTGCACTGTCACAAAACATCTTGATGTGTAATGTACAGTGTTTGTTTGTCCTGGCCGACAAATGGGTGTGATGTTGGGTTTGTAGTAGTGTGAAGGGATAGGTACGAGCTAATGTGTTCTTTTTTACTTTTTATTGGTTTGTTGGTGTTTACATGGGGTTTTATTGTGGCATTTTTGATTCGTGTTGCCGTTAGCATTTTTTTTTGGTGTTTTTACATTGCTTTTTTTTTTGAGGAGTAGCAAAGATTCATAAGCAGATGGAAAGAAGCTGTTTTACTCCAAAGGTTCAAACGGACGTTTGAGGCAGAGGTCTTGATTGCCGTTGTGGGTTATTGTTTGTTGGTGGTTTTGCGGGGTTTTTTAGTTCTAGATTGATTGTTGTTTGACCGGTTATTTGGTTCTAGATTGAGTGGCCCCCCTCCTCCCCCCCCCCCTACTGTGCAACTGATTGGTTGCATTCACCTTTTAATGTCACATTTGTTCTTTCTAAAGAGTTTCCTGTTTATGAATTGATTTTCAGCCTAGTACACTTATTTTTTGTTGGTTTAATGCATTAATTGTTTATATTTTCATACTTTCTTTTCCAGTGGCATTGACATAGTCCCCTACCTAGAGAGGTGGAATTTCAGCGAGAAGATCATTAACCCATTCCGTGCAGGAGGATTGGGGGATTATGCGCTGGCCTACCTTATGTACAAGCTGGCCACACCCGCTCGCTACACTGTCACCATTGGTGGCACCAACATGGTCATCCGAATGCTACGCAGTCGTGGCCACATGCCTGCTGTCAGTGAGGAGGATTCCATCCGTGAGCTGGTGCGCCAAGGCCGTAAGCAGCTTGACTCCAATATTAGACGAGAGCGCAGGAAACGCGCCAAGCTCAGCATTGAGAGAGGCAAGAAACCCAAAAGCAAATAACTTAGCTCTGAGGGAGATAGCTCATAGTGTGATAATATTTACTCAACTTTGAATATGAAATGAGCAAATTAAAGTCATAGAACTTGCGTACACAGGACATTGTGAACAGTGCGGGACCTTTGTGAACAAAGTTTGTTTTATTTTTCGTTTTTTGACTCACAGGCATAACAATGTGAGTCTGTGTACTCACCCCCCCCCCCCCCCCCCCCCAAAATGTTTTTTTTTTTTAGCAGATTTGTTCAAATCTGTGTAAGATAAATCCTAAATAGTCCAGAAATGACATTACAATTTTTTTCTCCATTCATCCAGGCGTTGTTTGGACGTGCAAAACATACAAGTGGATTAATATCTCAAGGTCACTTTTTTGTGGGAGGGGAGGAGGGGGTTCATAATATACATTTTGCTGTAGTTTATTTGATATAACATGAATGTATTTGGACACAGCGGGTCAAGGTCGCGAGTGCGCCAAATACATGGAGACCAAGGCCTGTGCCAACGACTGTAGCACTTACGTCGTCTGCAGCTACGGAAAATTCTGGCCCAGGTAGGGGGTTGTGGGCACATTGTAACCAATAACCACCTCTCTCTCTCTCTCTCTCTCTCTCTCTCTCTCTCTCTCTCTCTCTCTCTCTCTCTCTCTCTCTCTCTCTCTCTCTCTCTCTCTCTCTCCCCTCACCTTGTTGACCAACTTATCGTTTTGTTTCGTTCTGTGTCTAGGTACTGCCCAGAAGGACAATACTTCGACCAGGCCGCCGGAACATGCGTTTACGGCTTGTGCAACAACAAGAGCAACAACTCACTATTACTCAGCATCGGAAAATCCAATAGCGCCATCAATCTCGCAGACCCTAGGACAAGTGAGGCACCAAGTCTCGCCCACTCTAAAAGTGCAAATGATTATTTGAGTCAACTAGCTTCTCGACGCTGGATGCCAGGCAAATAAAACAAGATGGCCGTCAGACCGGTGACAGGAAAGACTCTTGAAAATCCCAATGTCTTTCCAAACTTTGTTTTGAAAAGGAACAAAAAGACTGCAACAAAATTCAAACTGATCGATTTCACACGAACATTACAACAATACCAAGCTATATATAAAGATATGAAGGGGTGCTTAATAAGATAGCACCCAACGCACGTCACATTAATCTTCACTAATTCGATCTTCGCTCGGCAGTCACAATTCTATGTGCCCTGAGCATGCCTCAACCATTTGAGGTTGTGCACTGCACAGATGGACATTGAATGGGATTATGATTATATTAAGGCATTTAGTAGGAGGCTGAGTTTTTACCTCAAGAAGATAAAATTGTTTTGGTAAATTAATGCAAACAGGTGAATTTGAGGTGTGATAACCCAGAAAGCACGTAAATATTTTTCCAATATTAACACACCGATCTTGGCTTGATTATTGGTTCAGTCTTGGAAGTGCAAAATGGATATAGATCGGATTGGACCAATGTATAATATCCTCATGAATCCATGCATCACCCAGCGCCCAGCATGGCTCCATCTTGCGCCAATACAGCATATTCTTTGCAATACCTTGGCTCTATGATGGATCCAATGTAACATAGAATTAGCGATGGCTCCTTAATGGATCCAATGTATAAGCATATTCTTGGCTCTGTGATAGATCTAACGTAGCAGTCTTGGCCATGAATTGGCTCTGTGATGGATCCAATGATATCCAACATTGGCACGATAGCATATTATTGGCTGTATGATGGCTCCAGTGAAGGATATGTGACCTGTCATGACAAAACCAGGGGTAAGTCCCTCAGAATGTCAGGTCACATATTTTTGGCCATACTTTTGTTTTATAATGGGTCCATGATAGGTCCAACTGCATACATTATTGGTCAAATCTTGGCATGTTTTGTACAATTGTGTTAAGGCAAGGTCAAACAGGTAAAATTACACTATGGTAAGCTAACGTCAAACAGGTAAAATTACACTATGGTAAGTTGAGTTAAGGCAAGAAGGTTAAGGTAATGTAGGAAAGGTAAACTAAGAGGTAGAGGATGAGCGGGATAAAATCCATTTTGGGGTGAAGGAGAGAGGAAGCTGAATGCATAAGAAATAGGGTATGCTCCTTTTTCTTTTATTTTACGAAAGGGGTGGGTTGGTGGGTTTGGGTGGGAAAGAGTGTTTGGGGCAAATGAGACTCGACCCCGCCACCTCGAAGATATCCAGCTGAACGCTCTACTCACTGAATCATTTCACGCCCCACCCCTCAACCCTATGAACATCACCAAATTGTCAAATGTTTGATGATTTCTGTCTTTCAGTATCATTTCAATCTAACCACGGGTACATCTTCCGTCGTGCGCCTGTGACTGTTGTGAACGCTATTTGTCGTAGAATATATAAGACCAAAAGCATAGCAAAGAGCAGACGACGATAAGATAAGAATTTTATTTCAACGCCGGCTGTCACACTTTGAGTCGGCAAGCGCGCGTTACAGGAAAAATTACTTTAATTGCTCTATTTTGTCAGGGTACAGCATAATTAAAACAGCAACAACAACTGCCGCAGCAGCAATAACAACAACAGCACGGTGTGTACGGCATCGACACGTTTTGTTCAATGAGTACAGGCGCATGATATGTTCTGATGCAAGATGTATAACTATGCAATAATAATAATACAATATTGATATTTAATGGTTTAGATTTAGTCTATACTTTCTGTTAAATATTCTATTATGTAAGATGGCATGCGTGCTTGTTTATGTTGCCATTGCTTGGTTAAAATTCAATTATTATATTCAGTTAAGCAATGTTTTGTGTAACTTCATGAAAAAACTGTTTTGAAAAACATTTGTCCAAACAGAATGCTATGTTTATGTATTTATGTATTTAACTTTGTTATGTATTTATCTTTTTTTATTTTGGAAATGCTATCCATTTTATATTATCTGTTCATTTATTTCTTATGATAATTACTTAAATAATTTATACATGGATCATTTATTCAACAGTTATTGCTTAATAATATATTTATTTCTTTGTTTATGTGTTTATTATTGTATGCATTTGTTTATTTATTTAGGTAGGTAGGTATTTATGTATTAGGAGTTATCTATTTATCTTTCTATCTAATGTTTCTCTAAATGCTTTTTTAAAATTTTATTTAAGTATTTATTTATGTGTTTATTCCTATGTTTGATTGTGTATTTGTGTGGTTGGCTGGTTTGAATTTGCCTAAAAATACATTATTCAATCCCAATCAGTTTATTGATGTTTTGTTATTTTTTAATGGATGGATGGATGGATGGAGTAAAAGGAAATCAGCAGGTTGTGAACAGACTAAGGTAGCTACATCTCTAAAACACTTGAATGTCGCAATCACATACACATACATGTAGACCTACACACATGAACACACCCCCATACCCACACACTGCCTGAAACCGCATGATTACCTCCTACACCTCTCTCGCGCCGGCGCTCAATCTCTCTCTCTCTCTCTCTCTCTCTCTCTCTCTCTCTCTCTGCCTGTCTGTCTCTGTGTCTCTCTCTGCCTCTGTCTCTCTCTGCCTCTGTCTCTCTCTGCCTCTGTCTCTCTCTGCCTCTGTCTGTCTCTCTCTCTCTCTCTCTCTCTCTCTCTCTCTCTCTCTCTCTCTCTCTCTCTCTCTCTCTCTCTCTCTCTCTCTCTCTCTCTCTATATATATATATATATATCCCCGCCCAATGTGTGTGAGAGAGAGAGTGAGAGAGATTGTGTGTGTGCGTTGTGTTTCTGTCTGTGTGTGTGGGCATCTATATGTACTGTATTTCTCTGTGTCCCTGTGTGAATTTGTAGGCAATTAGGACAATTAAATAAATGTATTTGAAGCAAGGCGTATAACGACAATGCGATAATGAAAAGAGGCACTTGTCCTTTGCTTGTATGATTCTGTGAAGAAATTTTTTTTTTAAAGTGTTTTAAGTCATTATGTAGCACTTTTAGCATAGTACTTTTTTGTTTTAATATCATTGCTTCATTATGCAGTCTTACTGTTCATATATTCATGTGTGTTTGTGTGTGTGTGTGTGTGTGTGTATGTGTGTGCGCGCGGGTGTGTGTATTTATGTGTGCGTGAGTGCCTGCATCCGTGTGTGGATGTTTAGACGGCGTTCTTGTGACATATTTACACTTGAGAATTTAGGTACGTTTTCTTGACGGACCTCGTTACGCTGACGTCAGAAAAATGTTCCGTTAGAGTTAACGTTAAGGTAAAGGTTAGGAGAATGGGTAGGGGTAGGGTTAGGGTTAGCGTTATAAGACTTAAAAGTGCTTTTTTTAAAAGTGATGAAAGGAGGGGGGGGGGCTGAAAGGGGTGGGGTGGGGGGGGACGAAGTATGACCAAGTGTCAACACAACGTATGTGGCATTTCATCAAAGATTTAACACCGCGGTCTAAACAAGTGTGTGTTGTGTGTGTGGGGGGGGGGGGGGGGGGGGTGGTTGCGCGTGTGCGTGTGTGTGCACACAGCCGGGGGTACACAGTATTATCAGCAGGTACAAAGTATTATCATGACTTTCCTGAAACGCCACATACGTTGTGCTGACAATGGGTCATATTTCGTCCCCATTTTAAAGTACTTTGCAGTGTTCGAACCCTAACCCTAACCTTTACCATAACCCTAACCCAGCCCTAACCCTAACGGATCATTATTCTGACGTCAAAACAAGCAGTCAATACAAGTTATGTAGATGTTCAGTTCACTGATTTGTCACTGTGTAAGTGTGCCCACACGTGTGTGTGTGGGTGTGTGGGTGTGGGTGTGTGCGTGTGTGTGTGTATGTGTGTATGTGTATGCGTGTGTGTATGTGTGTTTGTGTACGTGTGATTGCTTTTCTTTTAACTTGGTGTTTTATACTAATTAAAATAATTTTATTGTGATGTTTCTATTTTTTATTAGTTTTTACGATGTTTGCTTTTCTTCTTCTCGTAATGTTGAATCATATTGTAAAATAGGTAGCTCTACGCGTATATTGTATGTGTGTAAGGAATATGTGTTGATTCCGAATGTATGAAGGAGAAGAAGAACAACAACAAGGAGAATCTTGATATAGATCAAACTTGATCAAGCGATGCAGGAAAACTAAAAGCATGTCAGCAATAGCAAAGTGACGGCAACAGAGATGTGTGTATATAAATTTCTTATCATTAATGTGCAATATATTATTTCATATTTCATGTGCGGATCCATGGATAACAACAGCAGCACCAACAACAAACTACTACTATTACTACTACTACTACTACTACTACTACTACTACTACTACTACTACTACTACTACTACTACAACAACAACAATTAAGTACTACTACTACCACTTTATATTATTATTATTATTATTATTATTATTATTATTATTATTATTATTATTATTATTATTATTACTATACTGTTACAATCGCCGCTAAAAAGGAAAAACAAGTGTTGATACCTAAAAGTGGATAAAGGTAACTTCGGAAAAAATTAAATATACAATATAATATAATACTGAACAAGTTAGGTGAATGTAATTTTGATCTGTGTAACGACATATCTGGTTCCATGAACGCTCATATGTACCTGCCGCCGTCTTCAAGATTTGGTAAAGACCGTCGCAAAATTTATTTGCTTCAATGTTGTAGAAATTAAGTAAATGCAGATAAATTACAGAGATTAATATTAATTTTGTGTACTGCTGTATTGTTTTCTTAAAGGTAAATAATCAATTTTGCTTTTAGTTGTAGCTTGATCTTGCAAGGTCAGTTTGCGACTACCAACAATAATCAACATGGCAGCTTCCACGAAGTATACCGGTGCCCTCAACTGTTCAAGTGTTTCTAGCCCTTTTTGATTAGCTGAGAAACCTATTTTCAAGTGCTTTTATCAGGAAGGACTTTGAAACATGTCTCTAGTTACTTTTCGCTCATGTTCATTATCGACTGGGCTTTTGAAGCGAAGTCTGTGGAATTCTACAAGACTTGGCCTGAGTCACTGCCATGCAGACGACGTGACGAAATTCGGTGCAGGTATTGCAATTTCATATCTAGCCTATTGAATAGTATTTGCTTGGTGATTGTGAATTCACATTCGCGTTAGCATGCATGTAAGTTTGTGTGTGTGGTGTGTGTGTGTGTGAAATTATTTTATCGATTATTATTATTTGGCTTACTAGTAATACTACAGAATGTGCGTGTTAAAACTATTTTAAATTTTAAAAGTTAGTGAAGTTCGTTGAGTAGTCCTTAAGATCAGCACCCCATTTTTATACACTGCAAAAAGTCCACACAAAAACATACAGAATTACTCATATTCGTTAGGGTTAAGGTTTGGGTTTGGTAATCCTAACGCTAACCCTCTTCAGTTCTAGAATGACGTCATTTTTCATGGGGTGCTGATCTGGAGGTTTGCTGCTCGTTGCACTCAAAAGTCAATTATTGTAAAATTTTGCATATATAGGCCTACACACGCTCTTTTGATTGTGGACATACATTTTCTTGCATTACAGTGATTGTCTCAAAACAGAAAGTGATTGTATGACCCCAGTATCAAATAGAGAGAGAGAGAGAGAGAGAGAGAGAGAGAGAGAGAGAGAGTCTAAAGAGTCTTAATGTAATTGTTTGTTTCTTTCTAATTATTATTTTGCAAGGCATCCTTCAGTTGCGACAGAGGAATTACCGCAGGAGCTGTTGGCATAGCAGACAGTGTACCCCAAACCACTCCCACTGTCATTTTAGCAAAGATGTCCTGACAAATGTTGTGAATATTAACAGACTGTGTTACCCTGCACTGTCACAACAACATCTTGTATGTGTCACAAAGTACAGCACAAGCTCAGACCTTAAGCCTCCTCCCAGTCCTGCCGACAAACCCCAAACTGAGGAAGAAGCAAAGAAGACAAATGAAGCAGATGTAGCCAAGGCAGAACCAGAGAAGCTGAGCATTTACCAAAGGTTCAAACGGACGTACAAGGAGCATGGCAAGATCTTGATTGCCGTGCATGTGGCCACCTCCATTGTCTGGTATGGATCGTTCTACATGGCCGCTAGGAGGTGAGTTGCTCAAATACCATGCAACTTGAGTCTCAGAGCAAAGAAGCAAACGTGGGGCCGGTTAGTTCTAGATTGAGTGGCCCCCCTCCTCCCCCCCCCCCCCTACTGTGCAACTGATTGGGATGCATTCACCTTTTAATGTCACATTTGTTCTTTCTAAAGAGTTTCCTGTTTATGAATTGATTTTCAGCCTAGTACACTTATTTTTTGTTGGTTTAATGCATTAATTGTTTATATTTTCATACTTTCTTTTCCAGTGGCATTGACATAGTCCCCTACCTAGAGAGGTGGAATTTCAGCGAGAAGATCATTAACCCATTCCGTGCAGGAGGATTGGGGGATTATGCGCTGGCCTACCTTATGTACAAGCTGGCCACACCCGCTCGCTACACTGTCACCATTGGTGGCACCAACATGGTCATCCGAATGCTACGCAGTCGTGGCCACATGCCTGCTGTCAGTGAGGAGGATTCCATCCGTGAGCTGGTGCGCCAAGGCCGTAAGCAGCTTGACTCCAATATTAGACGAGAGCGCAGGAAACGCGCCAAGCTCAGCATTGAGAGAGGCAAGAAACCCAAAAGCAAATAACTTAGCTCTGAGGGAGATAGCTCATAGTGTGATAATATTTACTCAACTTTGAATATGAAATGAGCAAATTAAAGTCATAGAACTTGCGTACACAGGACATTGTGAACAGTGCGGGACCTTTGTGAACAAAGTTTGTTTTATTTTTCGTTTTTTGACTCACAGGCATAACAATGTGAGTCTGTGTACTCACCCCCCCCCCCCCCCCCCCCCCCCAAAATGTTTTTTTTTTTTAGCAGATTTGTTCAAATCTGTGTAAGATAAATCCTAAATAGTCCAGAAATGACATTACAATTTTTTTCTCCATTCATCCAGGCGTTGTTTGGACGTGCAAAAACATACAAGTGGATTAATATCTCAAGGTCACTTTTTTGTGGGAGGGGAGGAGGGGGTTCATAATATACATTTTGCTGTAGTTTATTTGATATAACATGAATGTATTTGGAGCTGGAGGTCAAGGTCATCTTAAAGTCAAGAGCATAGAAAGTTCTGTGGGTATTACTTTGCATTTTAATGCCACTGTTTCTTTTTTTTCTTTTTCTGGGCAGTCATTTTCATATTAAATGTTGCAAGTTCCATGAGGACCAACCAAGTCATATGGTTTTTGCTCCTCTAGTTTCTGTTTGTTTGGAGTTATGGAGTGCTTGGGAGTATTGATTTGGGCTTTATGCGGTGATCATTGTAATTAACTTTTAAGTGAACTGCTTCAAATAGTAACATTTGTAGAAAGTAAACAAACATTCATCTATTTGAAAATAGTGGTTGTTGTGATCAAGGGTTATAACTGAAATGAGAATAATTGAAACAACAGTTATGATTATTACTTTATACATTTGTAAATCGGCTTTGATGGAAATTATTATAAACTTGCAAAGACCAACTTACTAATTCTTGTGATGCTAGTTAAGCTATTTGAGTGACAGATGGTGTGCTATTGTTTTGATGTCAGAAGTGTATTAGAACTTTTTGCAGATTGTTGCAACACCTTTCTTGAGAAAAGCAAAAGGATGAGACAGTGTTGAGTGTACTGGTGATGATTGGCAATACAGAAAGGACAAAAAGATGTAGATTTGTGTTTCCAATAATTTATTTCCTGGAAAGTTTTTTTGGAACTGTAGAATGTGTGTTGGTTTTTAATTGAGTGTACTAACAATTAGTCATTTTGGCTCTTTGCATAGGCGAAACTCGAAAGCTTATCATCATGTATACATCTTCAATATGTTATTCCAGACATGCATTTTACTTCTTTTTTTTGTACAAGACTGATTAACCTTATTACTAATTGTTAATGACTAATTATGCGATGTGAGTGTGCCATTTGAAATTCTTTAGATAAAAGAATCATGATATAGGCGGCAGGCTTTCTTAGTTGTGATGAAATACTTGACATTTGGTATGTGTGAGAATTGAGTATTGCTGCTAATTTGTGACTGTGACGATCTTCAAAGGAAAAAATAGATTAAAATATACTTTCTTTATAATAAACATGCACTTATTCATGCACACACATGTACAAAGGCAAAACACAGCAGGATGCAGGAATCACTTTAATGAGAAAAACATCCCGCACATTCAAACAAACAGGCACTCTTTTTTGTCCTTTTTTTTTTCATTGTTCATTCACGCATCTGCGCACTCCGGCAATATCAAATTTCATGAAAACAACAAAGGAAATCTCGACGCAGTATACAATAGTGTGTCGACAGTTTTCATAGAAAATATACATCATGCACAATATTTCTCTTCAAGAAAACAAAATGATAATGCCAATATTATGATTACATAGAGAAGAAAATACGTAATGATGAAAGAAAGTATCCGTCAAACTAGACAGGCGCTGACTTTCATTGTGCAAACATGTTTTTACTTACAGATGTTGCTATTAAATATTATAGTTTGAGACAAAACTAATACACTGAGCTAACCACCCTATATACAGTAGCATTCTGTTTTATTTGTTTGCTTTTTGAAAAATAAATCTTGCAATATTTTCCAACAATGGCAATATAATAAACTAAAACAGACTACACGTTTAGGTGAACACCTTTTCAAAAACGAACGATCTTGCACTCACAACCCATATCTATTACCATTAAAATGTTAAGCATTTTTCACTTTTCCATCATCCCAAAATCTCTTCAAATAAATTCTACCTCTTGTGCAATTATTACAAGCGTTTAAACCATCCTCTGGGTTCGGTTTATTGACATTATGAACATTACAACTGAAGGGGAAAAGTTTCTTCTAGCCAGTTCTTACACACTGTCACTCAGAAAAATTGTTTATACCACAGCACTCTGTTGCAGACCTAATCACTACATTTGTTAACACAATATAAGGCAGCAACACAATATAAAATGCTGCTACAAATTTAGTTTATCAATCACAGAATGTGGAAATGCATAATGATAATAATAACATACACATTGCACTAATAATATTTATCATGGCTAGCAAGACTATTCAATCTCACACACTGCACCTTTCAGTTCCTTTTTTTTTTTAGCAACAATCCCCTGCTGAGGGTCAAAGCCAACATATTCCATACAAATCTTGTGGAGCGCACCCCCAACGCAGAAGCTATGCAATACCCGTTGACCTATGTTAAATTCTCAAACATCCTACTTCATTGCCCCTGTTCTCATAAGCTTTTCATCAGTTTGTGGGGAAGGGGAACAAACTCACAAAACATAAAATAAATGGAAAATAATGTATACCCCCTCCCCCCCTCCCTTAATCCCCCCCCACCCCCCCCCCCCCACCCCCCCCAAAAAAAAAGTAATAAAAAAAAAAAAAACGGGGGGAAAAAAAATCAATTTTTAGACAGCAAATTTACGCAAAATGGCCATAGGCAAAATTTTGTGGATTTCTATTCTTTTAAAAAAATAAAATATTTTATTTTGTTTCCCGGCGTTAAAGCATTCACCTCCTGTTTATCAATTGGTTAAAACACAAAGGTGTCTTTGCCATCATTAGTCACTGTTAATCCAGGGGCAGACATTTCATTAGCCCTTGCACGGCAACAGATTCAGAAAGTGCATCCTTCTGTCTCAGAGCATTTTTAACAAATAATAAAACCTTGATTTTAAATCTTTTTTTTTTCTTTTTGAACTCATTCTTCACTTTTTGGGCATATACAGACTGTTTTACACAGCTCCATTACACCAGCAGCAGACAAAAATCATGACAGTATTACGATATACGTACGTAACAACCACGAGTTGGTTACAGTAACACAGAGAACAGTACAGTCTGCCCTGTTACATCGTACAACAGAATATGTTGCCTATAACACATGGATTGGTGACAGGCGTTATCAAAACTGTTGCCATGTAGCATGGAGTGAACACTGTACAAGTCCAACATCAATATCGTCAATACAGTAACAACAGTCACTACAGTAAGGCCATCAATAAGTCCAACTCAAATTTAAGCCAACACAAGATGCGCAACACAACTATCTGACAGTGCAGGAGACGCCAACATCACAGGCAAATCCTGAACATCGAGAGAGAGAGAACCAATCTGCAAACTGAAGGAATATCTCTAATAATAATAGCTACATATATTCTGCACACACAGACTAATATGAGATTGTAGTGTTCCAAAGGTACATACAATTTACAGCCAAGTCAAAAACAAACTTTCTAGTCTAAAACAAGATCTTGTTAATCTGATGGTGAAAATTGAATCATTGTACCAAAGTACCTAAAATATTTAGTCTTGTCAGTGGTATTAGTAGCAGCTGTCCCTTTTAACGGTGTGGCCAGAACCCATACAAATTTTACATTCAGTCATTGGGACCCTCCATGCAGAACTGTAAAATATACCAGAAACACTGCTGATGTTCAGGATTAGCCTGCTCTGTCCAATAATATGGCCACACACTGTACCTCAGTAAGTACATGACAATATTTACACTGTTCATGGAGAAAAACTGTACAGTTGTTTTCTGTGGTCATCAGTAAAGTGCACTATTTCTTTAGTGACAACATGAGACCATTTCGTGCAACATCATAAGGCAATCCCGTTTGTTCATAGAACGCTTAGAGATAATGCAATATTAATGCAGTATTAAATTTAACCCAAATTTGCTCCACAAAGTGAACCAGCACATATGTCAAATCGGGGTCTGTCTTTTTTTTTTTTTCCTTTACCTGACTCGTCAGGCATGGAGAAAGAAAGAAACTGTCTGCAGAAGATGAATCTACTTGCCCTAACTGCAGCATAGCTATTCAAGTTGCAAACTAAAGTGTAAAACTTTGTTGGCCCAAAGCCTTATTGCCACAACAGAATATTTGGTCATCGTTCAGTACCACTGTTCCAATATTGTTTCAATAGTGTTTCTCAATGTAAGCCATCATATAATTTTAGTTACCCTTCATTTGCTTGGACGTACCGTACCGTGCAATAGGTCAACATCATCACCATAGGTTATCATCACCACAATCATCTTTTTCTCACTCATTTCTCGACTACTAGCAGTACATTACTCTAAAGGATGCTTTTTAAAATCTTTTTTTTTAAATGGTAATTCTAATAACTGTTCACTATGATTCTTTGACAACTTATCATCTTGCTGTCAATTTCAAGACAAACATTGCCAAACATATCAAATGTACAGATTCAGGTCAACGAGTGTTATTAGCTCTGCATTTCACTATAAGATAATTTTATATTACAGTAATACGTGTGCATTCACTGCCTTACAAATTACTGATTCTTGCCATCATTATCCAAGTAGTCTGTATGTTTGTTGAAATAACACTAGCTCAACGTACGACCATCCCTATCCAATTTCATCATAATCAATTCTTTCTGGTTGTTTCTTTCTCACAGCTGTCGTTCCTCACCATCTGCTTCATCTCAGGTTTTGTGTTTGTAGACCATTCAACTTCAATGCCATCATCTCAGTCTTAACACAACAAAGACTTGGGAAGTGTGTCTTCTGCAATCATTATGTTTGCTTTCCCTGTCTGCATAGTTCAAAGCAACAACTGAATCAGTTCTTGTTTCATCAAAATGAGCATCCCCTACATCAGTAGAGTGCAGTGACAGCAGACACTAGCAGAATGTCACAATAATACAGTGCATTGTTAATATATATCCCTTTTAGTTGGCGTTGGCACACACACACACACACATACATACACCCACACACAAACTAAGTGGCACCTGCACCAATACTAGAAAGTCCCATAGATGGAACATGGAATGATTCCTTGAAGGGCAACTATAGATTACAACACACTGATCTTAATATAAGTTGAACTGCCCAGCACATAATATGAATTACTGAAACTTCACTATGTACAGACATGTTACCCTCACACCCAGAGTTGTGTCCATTGTGCTATGATGTCAACATGAGCTGTACTTATGTTTATGCCTTTATCCCACAACAAAAAATAATATTAAATTTTAAAAATGACTGCACAATATATACATACAATAAAATGTTTTTTTTTAAAACAAACATCGTACAGTGATAACCGTCATATTCAGAAGTCTGGATCATTATAAAGGCCTAACACCCTTTGAAACCAGATTGAAATGTCAACTTTTTCTATTTCGTTTTCTCTTTCATAATCTAAATCTGAATTTGGAAAGGTCACCACTATAACAAAATTCATATAAATATATATATAAAAAATACCCAATATATGCTGCAAAAATCTGATGGTTCAATCAAAAAAAAACTGAGCAACTAGAACTATCTACTGGTATTTCTAGTTCAACTACATTCAAGGAATGGTGCATTTACTGATTTTAGTCAAATGATGGTAGCAACACATGACGTTAATTTACTGAGAATGATACATTATGTAGCCTGTCTATTATGATGGCAACCGCCTGTACACTGACAGAATGTGGTCATGATGGTATTGAGTTAAATATATTAAAAAGACATGAGCACAAGCTGAACAGCATGAAACGGAACATAGTTTTATAAAGTTTCATGTAAAAACAAAAATTACAACCGTTCAGCTGCTATCGTCACATTTTCTAACACCAGCTTATTACAAATGACTAAAAATGTTCAGTCATTATTGACAAATGTACTACCACAAACTCATTCATTACTACCACAAAGCCGTGCTAATAATCTGCTGCATTCAACAGCTGGCCGTGTCCTAAAGCAACATACAATCCAAAAAGTCAGAAGTTGTATAGACAATGAGTATATTATTATTTAATCAACGCTGTCCTTGGTATGTTCCTTTTGACCATGTCCCGGAAAGAATATAGTAATGATAAGATAAATCTCAAGTCTTAAGTGAAGAAATTATGTCTCTTCACTTTCTTGGTATGCTCTTTATTTTTACACTAATGTTTCAGACCACATAAATAATGTTTTTGACAATGACGCAGCATAAGGACACACTAGCAGCATATGATGAGCACACAATCAGCAACGACACAGAGATCAGAGGCAAGAAATGCCACGGCGGATACTGTAAGCAACTGGCAGACAAGATAACATTTATTTATCAGATCTAGCTTACATATAATACAATTCTACGTTTATATAATCTCTATAGTAGATCTATCACTATCTAACTAGTATAATTCTGTTATATCACCGGTATAAAAATAAATAAAAAAGGCAACAGATTCAAATGAGCTTGTGGGAATTGTAAATAAAATTTCTGGTATACAATTTTTTATTTCGCTATTGGTATTAGAGGTGTGGATCGAGACCAAAAGTATTACTAATAATAGTAAAATGTATTATTCAGCTGATCTAATACTGTTCAAGCATGCACTATTCTTGCATGAAAGTGCTGACATGTTAATTTTTTTTAATAAGTCTGCAAAAGAGGAAGCTTTATAGACAATTTCATTATTTTCAAAAGGCATTTTCTGAATTATCATTCTCACAGTAGTGGTCCAGTTGCGGCCACTAAAAGGTTCACTGGACCCTATAAACAAGAAATCAGATCAAATTCTCACAGTAACTGACAGATAAACTTTCAAATTTAATTAATCAACCACAATATTTTGAAAATGTATTTGCAGCTTTTCCCAGAGTCCACAATACATCTCACAAACAATAACTTTCAACACTTATGGTAGCAAGGATACTTATCAAAACTGCTGCAAATCATGCAGCCTAGATTCAGATTGAAGTCAAGTTAAATTTGGACTTTTATTTAGATTTGAGGCTTGAGCTGCTGAAACGTCCAGTGAAACTTCAGCAAAAAGCAGGAGAATTAACATAGTCTTGTGCAAAATAATTTTTGTCCTCTCCTTTGTCTCATCTTCAATCAAACTTTAGTTCCCTTCAAAATGCATGCTGCTCATGTAAAAAGTTGGCATAGTTTGGCAGGGTCTGACGAAAGTTTGCTTTAGGTAATTTTTTTCACAGGACACATTTTAAGTGGTTATTAAAAAAAGTAGTCAATGCATTTGCGATGTTCCGGACTCCACATTTGGGTGAAACTACACACAAAATGCCAGTAGAGGATCCAGAAGAGCGTCCTTGATGACACACTTTTTGCTTTTGTACAGCGATGCATTTTCCCCCAGATTGATCATAGATGGAAAATAACTCAAAATGCACAGGACAGTGCGACTCACAAAACTAAACCCTATAAAAATGTGGACAGTCAAAGTGACCATTGTATTCCAAGAGGTTTTTAATCACTTGCCTAATAACTTAGTTTTCGTATAGTGTGGATGTGGCCACCCACCTTTCAACTGGTTCAGGGCATTTCTGACTGGATTAGGGATGTTTCAATTGTCACCGTAGAGCGGCATTTCAAATAAATAAGCAGTCAGATTGATCTAAGCTTTTTTTTTTTTTTTTTAATAACTATTTTTTTCTCTCAAGAATTGAAGTAGTCAAGGGGATTTTAGTTGTTTTGTTTGTTTTTCACTGTACAGAGAGCGAATTCATCCACATTTGAAGTAGATAAGTAGTCAAAGCAATTTTATTTTTGTGATTCTGTTGTTGCTGTTTTTGTCGTTTTCCTGAAAGTGAAGAGCGTTTTCACCCACATTTGAAGTAGATCCACAATGAAACGATTTCAGTAGTGTTACAGCGAGTGTTTTTTGCTCATTTTTGAAATCGTTTGTAGCAGCTGCTGAAGCAAAGAAAGTAAGCAGTGGAAGAAGATAAGGTTGATGGGTGCAAAGCAAGAAGTGAGCAGGTAGTAGGTATGGGATGGCGATGGGAGTAGCTAGGGGACTGTCACGCCATCAAGATGGAGAGGGGGCAGGAGGCAACTTGTATAGTGTCACTGACGAAATGTGATGGTTCTGCATCACCTGCAAGGGAAAATGGCACATTTTTCACAAAACAAGCATGGGCCAATTTCATTTCATGAAAGCTGTGATCAGTATCTTATAAACCGCTAACCGCCACAGAATTATAGCATGCAATAAGTAGTTGTTCTTCCTTCAAAGGCAGCATGTATCTACTTCCATTCTCCCCACAAATCTCCGTTGCATTTTTTTCAAATTTAAGTTTGATAGGTATTGGCATCAACTAGGCACTTAAAAACATCAGTTCATGTCACCATATTATTTCTTTTACTAAATAAATAAATGTGCTATTCACCTCAAAGATCATGTCTTGCACGCCATAGCAGAAAGTGGAGCCAAAGGGATTGCTGGTGTTGGTGGAAGATGCTCGGTTCAAGATGACTGGCTTTTGCTCCGGCCCCAACAGCTGGTGCTGGATCTCCATCCACTGTCAATCCAACAGCACAAGGCAGCGTTATCATTAATCATCATTTATACTTACTAATGAAGTATCTTGTTTTTTGTGTAGCACACTCTTCTTATGAATCCAGAAGCCAAACCCATCTTTACATAAACTATGGAATTATCATTAATCATCATTCATTTTGACAAACGTTCATTTCCATCTATATTCCATCTATATAGCGACACTGTACTCATCTCTTCTTGTCTTCCTTTGCACATTAACCATTATCCATAACAATGGTCTGTTCCACATGGTCTCTACCGACCTACATCTGCCAGAACCCCCCCCCCCCCCCCTCTCTCGCTCTCTCTCTCTCTCTTCCCTTTGATATATCCTTTTTTTTTACATTCATTTTTTATCACAATGATTTTAATTGTTGGTTTGTGAATGCGTGAGAATTGCGCTTTAAACCAATTTTTTAGGGTAGTTCGGTACGTTGAAATCAAAGTGGATAGAATTTCCTGAAATTAGTTTATTTTAAAGCAAAAATCCTGACAATACATAAAATGCACCCAAAAAAAAAAGTATATCATGCCGTGCTATTTTCAAGTTAGAGCATACTTTCTGAATTGAAGGGTGCCGCACGAGGGAAAAGTAGTATAATAGTAAACAGCTGCACAGATGGAAATAAAATGAAGGTCTGAGCACTACTACCACCAGAAAGGTAGAAGTATGTTTTGTAAGTAAATTTCCAAAAGGTTTGTGATTTAACATTATATTTCTGTGAGTCAGTAACACTTTTTAAGACTAAAAATATATTAATTTTTACTCCCATTAGAAATTAAAATTACAGAAAGTCCTAAAATGGTGGTTAGAATTTCCTGAAACTTTGCAGGCACAATCATTATTATCATATTATTATTCACACAAAAAAGGATTGAACATAGGTTGATCTATAGAAGTTCTACTTCCTACACCCCTTGGTCAAAGCTAGCAGTTTTTGAACAACACCACAGTTTACATGAAAATGTAATCAGAATGTTTTGAAACTTTGCAGACATTATCTTCATTTTCATCTTGCTACACTCCCGCTTTAAAGGATAGAGTGCATAGGTTGAGTTATGTCTGTCTGTGTGTCTGTCAGCTTGAATGTCTTCCTCGGTGAGTCTTTCTGTGTGCTTGCCAGTTTGTTTGTTGATCTCCAATGTCAACGGTCCAATTGAACTGAAACTTGGTATACACGTTTTATTCAATGCTAGGTAGTTGCTCATTAAAAAAAAAGGTAATTTCTGTTTTCCCCTCAAGGGACACGTCACAATCAAAGTCGGGTATCAGCGGAGTTTGGGAAACAGGTGACCGAAAATGTTAGTGACAGACTCAAAACATGGCAATCTGTATCAACCTCATGCTTACATGTACACGTTACTGTTGATAAATTCAGAGGACATGCGTTTCCCTTTTTGCTATTTCTGCTTCGTAAGCATCCACTTACCTTGCTTTGGAACTAGCCTACTGACTTTTCTATAAATCATGGTCTTTTTGTTGCGATACTATTTAGTAGCTATATAATATATGTTATTCACAAACTTAGATATGAAAAGATCTAGATCCACTGGGAGAATGAGCATAAAAAGCTGAGAAAGGAAATAATAACAATGGCATTTTAATATATCGTCAGTGCATATCTGGCATCATCCCTTGCAGCCTGACATTTTTAAAAAAAGGCTATTCCTCACAAACAAACTACTTGACCTATTAACGAACACATATTCCTTACACATCTATATAATCATTTCTGGTCCGAATGCTGTGGTTCAGTTTCTGTCAATGTAAAATGGAAACAAGACGTGCTCATTGGGCACCTAGATCTAAATGAATATATGTCTACTTGCTATTGATTGTTTAACATAACACGAAAACCAACGAGTCAGAAATGATGAAATTTTTTGGCATTTTTACATCATCATTTGCACTGATCGGGATGTCATGGAACATACTAGACAATCTATTTTGGCACTTTTACAAATACAAATACCGTCACATCATCACCGAGCTGAGCTATTTAATTTTAGTACTCTTAGCATCAATCTGTGCAATTAAAATAATTCAAAAATAAGAATATGATGATGATTTAATTTTCTTCTTCATTTTCTTCATGCTTGTTACTTGTCTACAGATCGCAACTTAATTTTGGAGAAGCTGAAGTAATTTCATAATCAACATGACACCAGGATGTATAGGCGAGGTTTTGCTTTATAACTCGTGAAAGATTTAAACCATTGCGTTTGTCTGGGCGGAGAATTTAAATCTGAAAGTCAGCGATCGTGAATGATCGTTTCACATAGGCCTATTCAAAATCATGAACACCAGATTTGGCATGCCAAAATCATAAGTTTTCGTGTTGACATTTACACAGATACTGATAAATACTTCCCAAAAGAATGTTTTGTGCACTAACTCAGCCCGTTCAAACAGATTTTATTGTTACTTTTTCAGATTTAGACACGATGGAAAAATCTTATGAATAATAATTGCGACATGATAAAAATGTGGATATAATTATAAATGCATAGAATGATGCAAGAATCAACCCACCCCGACTATCTTAACAGGAAGCATTAAATAAATATCCTTATTGTTATTATCCGTATTATTTAATTTTCATAGATTACATTAAAACTAATACTTTGATTCTAACTACATGAATTTTTCTTCATAATAAATTACATTTGATATCTTAATTCATCTTGTAACATGTGACTGTTCTTGTTGCAGTACAGATCTTCACATCCTTCCATATCCTCTAAAATGAAAATCACAACAAAGAGAGGCAGAAGTAGAATATGACAACAAGAAAAAGAAGACTGCAGGATGGAGAGATAATCCACTGTCAAGAAACTTGAGGCAGACTGCCCTCACACTGCCTAATGAGAAAAATGCAACTCTGCATAATACATTACCCCATACAAACATACAATTTATTTAAAAATCTAAAACCACAAATATTGAACTGAAATCCATTTCAGTAAAATCAAGATGAATTTTTCTTTCAAGGGATGCATGTGAGTGTCTTGTACATAGATCCATTAAAAAAAATCAAAACACTATAAAATCAAGAAAAACAAACACAGTGGCACAGTATTATGGACTAGAAATCAATGTGTCCACATCACTATCACTCCAATCACTCTCCAATGCTTCAAAATCAATATACAAGTCGATTTCCTTGCTTGGATCAATTTGCACAAGATCGCCTTCATCAAATCTATCAAAAACACTGTCCGAATTGTCACTGTCCATAACAGCTGCTAGATTAATCTCTCTCGTTCCTCGAAACATTGTCACAATGATTGTCGGTGTTAAAAAAATTGATGTGTATGTTTTCAAAATGATCCACCATGTTTTGCACATCGCCAGAAAGAACAGGAAATCTTGTACAAGAGGCTACAATTTGCAAGACCATGCTATTTATAGACACAGCAGTGGAAGCGTCCTTGCGGACCATGTGTTTGGGGAATTTTCCCTGCGGACATCAGGCGACTTGACTAAAAATAGCATCAGGCAAAATGTGCGGACTTGACAGAAAAAGGATTCTACTGCGACACTATACTCAACTGAACCGCTAATATACCCAGCGAAGAGGCAGAAAATGGAGAAGAAAGTATTTTATCTCTATCATGTCTGTGCACTTAATTATGTTATAACGTACAGGTTTTTTAAAAATTACCAGAATAATCAAAACTAATAATCCTATCCTACCCTAGCCTATCCCATAACTCGAAAGTCGTTGGGGCGCCACAGATATCATGGTAGGTCTTGTGCAAGAAAGATCTAGCGGGGCCCAATCCTCTCCAGGCTGATGGCCACAGCCAAAATCCACAATGATAGTGTGTCTCTTTTTGGCTCCGAGCAGGCGGTTGTTGAACCTATAGTAACGTGAGGTTCCTTCGCCCTGGCCGGTGACTTCTCTGTAGAAGACTTTCACCCAGTGATGCCGTGCTGACATTGCCCATTAGTCAGCTCTTATGAAACGCTAGGAAAGGTTGGGTCTATCCTATTCAGTGTCTGAACCCACAGGACTACGAACCCACACAACAAACTAGTTATCGGTACAATCTAAAAAGAAATTGAAGAAAATACAAATATACACTTTTTATTCCTCCTCTCCCCAAATCTCCAATGCACCAATATGAACATGTTGAGTGCTGTTTTGTAGTGATGACTAAAAGACAGAAGCTTGTACCTTAGTGCTTGGATAGATGACCAGCATGTCACCGTCCTCAGAGCTGGTACTATCACGTTTACTTTTCTCCAATATTACTGGCAGCTGGAACTCACATCGACAGTAGCTGAAAACGAAAATATGACAATAGCACTTATTAGGCGACTGAAATGAAGGCTTACAATACACAGATTATTACTTCACCCATACTGACCATGTTAAACGGAAATAGAGAATAAGTACACAACTTTACAGGCCTGAAAATGGCGACTAATTTAGTCGCCATGGCTAGTGGAAAAAAAAATTGGCGACTAAAAAAAAAAATCTTTAGTCGCCAAATGCGAGTGCGCTAAAATGAACTTTTTTTAAAGTTTGGCTAGTAAAATTAGGCTAGTGGGACTTTTTTTTCATTTTCAGGGCTGCTTTATGACTCTTGCATCCTGCAAGGGACAAAATGTCAATACATTTTACCACTAACCTTGCCATTAAAGAAAAAGAAATAATTGAATACATGTCTTTGCTAGTCCCACAATATATATCTCTCCCTGTTTTTCTCGCTCCTTGAGCAGCTCTCTCAACTAAAGATGCCACAAGTGAGCAATGTACCTAAAGTAATTAATATTGGTTTACTTTTCATTCAAATGCAATGATGCGAACTTGACTTTGTTACATTGTGCATCATTTGCTTTTTGCTGCTGCAGTTTATTATCACTTCTATAGGAAAACTCTGGGCATTTTAGAACAGTACCTACACAAAACATGTAAGATATAATGCACGAGCATGGGGTTAGTCGTAAAGAGCAATGCTATAGAAAACTCACATATTGAAATTATAATGACCAGGGTAGTTTGTATGAAGCACAAACTTCTTGGCTCTGTGTGTGTCTGCATCAAACAGTATGTCCTGTAACAAACATACACACACTCTTCAATACTGTTAATAGCCAACAAAACAATTTAGGAAATTACAGACAAATTGCAAATATATTAACATGTTTCACAGATTGTTATTATTACAACTAGTTTTATCCATCATCATCAATCAATCAATCATCATTATCATCATCGTCGTCGTCATCATCATCAACACCATAAGAACAAACGTTTTGTTAGCTTTGATCACAAACAGAAGAATCTGTCTTGCTGTGCAGATAGCAGCTGGGAAGAACAGAGCATTGCATAATATAACAATGAACAAAGATCAAAACAAAAACAAATTATGCAATTGAATTAAAAAAACTATTCTGTAACCAGTTCTAAACCGCAAAAAATAACAAATTAATTCGAAAACAACTTTTTCTTCTTATTATTATTATTCATACTACTACTACTACTATATTACTACCACTACACCTCTACTACTGCTATACTACTACTACTACTACAACTACTACCACTTCCTATTTCAATACTGACCACTCCAAGTGTGAAGTAGTTGTAAAAGTAGTCGGCTTTGTTGGAGTGGACTCGCTTGTGAGCGTCCGCACTGTGGATCTTCATCTTGTCTTCTGACTTGTAGAAGATCTTACTGGCACAACCCAACATTGTAATCACCTCCTGTAGCAAATTAAATAAATAAATAAAGTAAGAAAAAACGATTTAGGAAAGAAGAAAGAATAACCTCAAGTATACAAAGATAAAATACCGGTAGTGAATAGGTGTCATGCAGAGCTACAAGAGAAATGAAAAGCGATGACAAAAACTACAATACATTTTTGAGCGATTTTGATGACCTAGTTCATCATACAACAGTGTGACCATTTTTATGTTATGAAGAGTGTGCTTGTCATCGTCATAGTTTTTCTTGACATAGTTAACCAGTCAGTAACACCAATTGGAAATTGGAGAACATTAGCTGTTTAACATTCATAACTTAGGTGTGCCAACCCTTAGCCCACCCCCACACCAACCACATGCCCGCAAAGCTGATCTACGTGCCAAACAAGGGCATATAAGACAAGGGATACAACACCACCCCATTTGTGCACAAAAAATACAGCACAGCCGCCTTCCTCTCTCCTACCACCCCCTACCTCTTCCCTCTCACCATACATGTACACTGACATAACCACCCGACTGACTAAAGCATATGGTGCCTAGTGTTTGTGTTAGTGCCAGTTTCATTGCTTGAGGCAAGTGGGTGGATGCAAGTGGGGATTGAACCTGCACCCTCTGAAAGGTAAGGCCTGCGAACAACTGACCTGACAAGAGTCGCCAAAGCGGACCACCCTTTCCAGAACTTTCCGCTTGGGGTCTGTCATCTTCAGCTGGCCGTTACCTGCACCAAACAGGAATACTGAGTACCAGCGGCAGAGCCTTGTCCAAGTGAAAGTGGTTAGCTCCAAGTCGTATTCTAAAAACCCCTCCCAAACAGGAGTAATAGTGTTCAAGACACAGCAGTGATAGTATCAGCAGCTTTTCCTGCTGATGTAGTAAGTAAGGTTACAGGACAAACACCAGCATGCACAAACAACATACCGTACTACAATCAATTGATATCCTGGAGAATACAGGTTTCTGAGAGGACTTAATCCAGACCTAAATTAATGTGTGTCCCAATAATTATTATACTATTTCAAGCCATTACTGGTGTAATAGCAGGAATATTCATGGTGACATACCTTCAGTAATCAGAATGAACTTGAGACCCTTGGTGACATTGTTGTCTCGAAGAACTTCAAGTCTCTCCAGGAAACAGTTGCCATGGAAACAGGTCGTTGGCAAGGGAGGTGCTCTGCACAGCATCATAGAACATTTGATTTATATTCTATCTCTCTCTGGTTTATGTTAAAAACAATAATAATAATAATAATAATAATAATATTCTTCTTCTTCTTCTGCGTTCCTCAAAATGGGGCCTCAGATGTCCAGGTTTGTCAAACTTATGAAGCGGGCAGTGGTTTCGAGGTCTTGCTTGGAGCCCCAGAGTTTTACGTCCAGCGTCTGTCCTGCAGGCCAGAGTTGTGTCCTGGCATTCTGGTACTGGGGGCAGGACTGCAGGATGTGCTCTGGGGTCTGGAGGTCTGTTCCACACGGGCAGTCAGGGGTGTGTGACAGGCCAAGGCGATGCATGTGGTAACGCAGGCGGCAGTGACCAGTTCGTAGCCGGAAAATCGTGGTCTGTTCATGGCGCTGGAGGTGTGCCATCTGGTCGTCAGATGGAGGGTCATGCTGGGTGGTCCAGGTTGCCTGGAAGTGCCGCTTGACCAGAGTCTTGGCTTCCTTATAAGAGACTGGGGGGTGTGGCTGCTCCATTTTGCTGCCCGACTTAGCCAGCCTGTCCGCCTCCTCGTTTCCTGACAGACCACAGTGAGCAGGTATCCACTGGACTGCTACCTTCGTGTATTGCGAGAGGGCAATCAACAGGCGCTGTGTGTCTCTTTCCAGCTGTTCACTGGGCGACTGCAGGCTCTCGATGATGGAGCGGCAGTCAGACAGGAAGACGATATTTGAGGCGGGCGCTTCTGCAGCAAGGAGCCGGGCAGCCTCATGAAGAGCAGTGAGCTCAGCCCTGTAGTTGGTGGACCGGGCTCCAGCAGGCAGGGATCTGGAGAGGGTGCTTCCATCGGTGAAGCGCAGGTGTAGTCCGCTGCCTCCGTTGCTGACGGCTGCATCCGAGGATCCATCCGTGTATGCGTGGATCCACATGGGCCTGGGATACTTCAGGTCCAGGAGCTCCAGAGTGAGGGAGCGTAGCGCAGCCTCTGACTGCTCGCCCTTGTACCTCACTCCTGGGACGTCAGGGCAGAACATGAGTTCGGTAGTCGGGGTGTCCCAGTCCTCGGCGTCCTGGAGGAGCTCTCGTTCTGCTGGGAGGTCTGGGACGGCAGCCGCCAGCTTCTTGACCTGATGGATGAAGCTATCCCGCTTCAGCCTGTTCTTGGTTGGCTGTTGTAGATATTGGTGGGCTGGGTGTGAGGGCAGCCTCTGTAGTTTTTCATGTTGGATCAGAACTTTTTCTTCTCGTCTTTGGTCCAGGGAAAGGAGTCCTGTTGTTGTTTCCAGCTTGTGGATGGGTGTTGTTTTCAGTCCTCCTGTGATGAGTCTCATGGCAGCGCTTTGTACTTTGGCCAGTCTCCTGGTGTTGCTCTTGGCTGCTGTGGACCATGCTGCTGAACCGTATTCCATCACAGGACGGACGTTGCCGGTGTACACTTGCTTGAGGATTCTGCTGTTGGCACCCCACTTTGTGCCCGAGAGCTTCTTCATGAGGGCCAATCTTCTGGTTGCTCTCTTCTCCATCTCCTGGATGTGAGGACTCCAGGTAAACCTCCTGTCGAGCTTGACACCGAGGAACGTTGGAGTTTCCTCCTCCGGTATCACTTGGTTGCCGACTTTCAGCTTCAGGGTCTCTTTGGTGTTGGAGAGTGAGAAGCAGGTGGCTACTGTTTTCAGGCTGTTGATGGTGACACACCAGTCGCTTGCCCACCTGGAGATGCTGTTGAGAGCCTCTTGCATCCTGACGACAGCAGTGGGAGTGGACTCGGCAGCGTTCCACATTGCGACGTCATCGGCATGCAGGGGCGCGGCTGATGTGTCGAGAGAGGTTCTTGGTGATGTCGTTGATGAAAACGACGAAGAGAGTTGGGGAGATCACTCCTCCTTGTGGGACTCCTTCCCTGATCTTTACTGTGTAGCTGAAGTTGCCGTTGAGCTTAACCCTTGCCGTTCTGTGTGCCAGGAAGCTTCTGATCCACTTGAACAAGTTGCCAGCGACACCTGCGGTCAATAGCTTCAGGAGTAGGCCTTCCTTCCATGTCTTGTCGAAGGCCTTGGAGAGGTCTATGAAAGTGGCGATGACCTTCTTCTTCTGCTGGAAGGCGTTCTCTATTGACTGAGCAAGATACACCAGCTGGTCCTCGGTGTTTCTGTTCTTCCTGAAGGCGGTCTGTTCTTTGGTGATCAGGTTGTTCGATTCCAGGTGCCACACTAGTCTCTTATTGACCATACGCTCAAGGGTCTTGCCGAGGCAGCTCAGAAGACTGATGGGTCTGTAGCTGGACTTACTCTTGGGGTCCTTTCCTTTCTTGAGTATGGGGATGATGATGGCTTCCTTCCATGCTGAGGGGAAGACGCCTGACCGCCACGACTGGTTGAAGAGCTCCAGTAATTTGTTTTTGGCGGCTGGCCCAAGATGCTTGATCAGCTCGTTGCAGACTCCATCTTTGCCTGGAGCTTTCTTGGGCTTGAGTCGCCTGATAGCATCGTTGAGCTCTCCCAGGGAGAAGTCAGATGTCATAGATGGGGGGTGGGCATTGTTCTGCAGGCAGAGCTTGGTTTGAAGCTGCTCTTCTACTTCTTTCCTTCGTTGTGGAGGGACATTGATGGTGCTTTCAGCCTTGAAGGCTTCAGCCAGAAGGTTTGCAGCTCTCTTGCCAGTGTGGTAGGTGCCACTCTCCTCAAGCACGGTGGTTCCATATGCTGCTGTGGTGTCCTCGTTCAGGCCTTCACGAGTTGCCACAGTTTGCTGGTGTTGTTGTCCAGGCTCAGAGTTGAGGTCTTCTCGTTCCAGCTTTCTTGGAGTTCCTTGGTTTTGATAGCCGAGAACTCATCCTTGATCTTGCTGTGCTCCGTGGTTGATTCTGGGGAGGGGTTCTGCTCCATGGCTTCTCTGGCCTCTGATAGTCTCTGGTGGAGATCCGCCAGCCTCTTGCTCCAGTAAGGCTTGTAGTCCCTCCTGAAGCCACGAGGAATAGCTTTCTTGGCAGCAGTCAGAATGGTGGAGGTGAGGTTCTTGACATTCTGGTTGATGTCTTCTGTGAAGGTGACATTGAGAAGGTCTTCAGCATGCTGTTGGTACTGTCCCCAGTTGGCCTTCTTGAAATTCCAGCTGGCTCTCCTCCTGCAGTACTCTGGTGCAGTTGCTGCATCTGCAATGAGGAGTGTGATGGGGAGGTGGTCACTGCCACCTAGCTGACTGCCGACTGTTCTGGTGGTCCGCTTCTCAATGTCCTCTGTGGCCATGGCAAGGTCAGGGGTGGAGGTGCTCTTCCATGCTCTGGAGTAGTATGACGGCTTGTCCTCTGGTTGGTTGATCAGGATCAGCTCGTTGTCCATCATCCAGTCCTGGACTTCTTCTCCCCTGGAGTCCGTTGTGCTGTAGCCCCAAGCCGGTGAGTGACTGTTGAAGTCGCCGGTGATGAGATGCCTCTCTTCTGCTGCCTGGATGGTGTGCAGGTCGAGCCTCGATGTTGTAGGGCTGTAGCAGTTGCTGATGAAAAGTTCTTCTCCTTGAAGAAAGAGTTGAATTGTCAGGAGCTCTAGTTCTCCGGTTGTCTGCGCTGTAAGCACTGAGGGGATTCCTTGTCGGACGAGGGTCATGACTCCGCCTTTGTGCCCTGAGGGTCTGTCTCGCCTGTAGGTGTCGTAACCTCTGACAAAGAATCTCCGGGTTTCTGTGAGATGGGTTTCTTGGATGCAGATAACGTCTATCTTGTTGTCTCTTAGGAAGGCTTGAAGCTCTGGTTTCTTGTTCTGGATGCCTTCCGCATTCCACTGCACCACACGTAGGCCTGTCACAGCTGTTGGTTGTGGACCAGTTGCTCTACTCTGCCTCCCCCTGGTTCGCAGGTCAGCAGAGCCGCCAGTCGCTAAGGCGGGCCCCTTTGAGGCAGAGGGCCCGGCACCGTCCCCGCCTGGCTTTGGTCCACGGGGACGACACCATGTCGAAATATCCATCTGAGGCATTGTCCATTTTTCTGGTAGCGTGTGCGCTCGTTTGGACTCCCACACAATACCCAGGGGGTATAGTCAGCAGCACTCCGTCTTCGTTGGGACATTCGGTTTTAGCGAGTTTTCCTTCTCGAGGCCGTGCACAAGACTGGATGTGGCCCATCTCATCCAGCCCCACCTGGTTATCCTGCCAGGTACTCAGTCGCCCCCATAGCAGGCTTGGTGGTAACAGGGGCACCAAACTGGTAAACCAGTAGTGGGTGCTGCTATGGACACATTTATGTAGGAGAGGCCATATGCAAGTAACCTCCTGCCAGCTTGGCCAGACAGTGGTTCCGCGGCTATCACTACATCTGGAGAGTGAGAGGTAATTAATTGAACATCACTCCCCTTGATGAGCGGGACGTACAGCACCAGACCTCACTGCCCCCAATAATAATATTATTATTATTATTATTATTATTATTATTAAAATTAATAATAACAATCATATTAATGAAACACTAAATCATCATTCCACCAAACATTGTGTTTAATTCATGAAGTAAACTCAAAAATTATAAAGCCACCAAAAAAAAAAAAAAAAAAACAGTGGCTTTTTGTGATATGGAAACTTGCCTCCAGTAGCTTAGATGTGGAAAATAATTATACCTGTTTACGAGCAAACTCACCTGCATTCATCCAGACTGCTGCCGGCATAAATACACATTCTGGCCACAACGGGAGATGCTCCATTAGGAAACTGTAGTGACCCCAGTCCATGAGCATAACGTGGCTGTAAAAAATAAAATAAAAATCAACAACGCATACATGAGTGATACAATAAAACAGACATGACATATCATGAAACAATACAATGGCACAAACACAAAAGTGTACTTTTCTCATCATCTTTCATGTGTAGATGAGAGAGGTGTATTAACCTCCCTTGTGTCAGTGCCAGCTTTGTGAAGGAAGAGACAGTGCCCATCTTTTCTCCCTCAACTCATATTGCTGTGATGATCAAAATCTGAGCATTCAACATTAACAGCAATCATATTGCATTATTTGCATTTACAATGAACAAGTCAACAAATTATACAACCTATATTACAAAATCATGAAATAACACAACAGCCTCAGTCTCAAATCACCAGGAACGAACGGTACTATCTGAACTGGCTACATGACAAAATACCTCAAACTTCGAGTCAATGGGGAAGTCAAAGGACAGGCCCCTAAAGTTGAGTACAAAGAGCTGCTTCTCTGTGATGTATACTGCAACATATAACAACACATGATCATACTGGCTGTCCTAGCATAATTAATAACAATAATTACTACATTGCTGTTTGGAAATAATCCTGCCACATTTTACCATACGTTATACAGTGGAACCTCCGGTATCCGTCTCTCTGGTATACGACTCCCTCCGTTATGTGACATGAAAACTTCTGACGGATTCACTTCCAATAATAAATTACCTCTGGTATGCGACAACCTCGTTTATGCGACCAGCGACCGTGTCTTAAGCCCTTTATACGACCGTCTTAGCCAATTTAAAAGAGATATCAGTTAATTTATTGTCTGTACCTTTTGTTTTTTCTCTCATGTTAGTGTACGCCTGCTGTTGTCTGCTATTTCCGGTTCGCAAGTGTAGTGGTGTTGGTGGTGGAGAGAAGAAGATAAAGTGGTGGAGGCTAGGGTGATGAAGAATTCTCACACATTCTCTCTCTCTCTCTCCCCAACGCCAGTTCGTTGATGACTGTTGAAAGTTTTATTCTCGAAGTGCATCATACTAAGAGAGCGCAACAGGCAATGCTCGAGTCGAACAACCCATATCTGCTGCGTTGTGCCCTGTGCTCCGTTGTGCTGTGTTGTGCCTCTTGCTCTCCAGAGTGTGTGTCCCAAAATCTTTGCACGTCCGCGCTTTTATGTGTGCGCGCGGACCGTACTGAGACTACTGCTTAACGCGTGCTGTGCGCCACAGAATGTTCGCCTCTCTCGGTAATTTGTTTTAGTTGTTAATCTTTATTTTACATAGAATGCTTAAAACGCTAACGAATACTATACAAATTATAAATGGGCGGAAACGCGGAAATACGACCTTTCTACTGATAGAATAATATCGGACCTATCTGCTACGAAATAAAAATAATACGCAATTTAAGAGGGAGTTGGCTGCTGCTCTTAAGCATTTCACAACTCTAAACTCATAACAACTCTTTAATTTAATACAAATTATAAATAATAATAAAAATGACAAAGAAAGAACAACCTCTCCCCTTTCCAACGATATATAATATGACATGGTTACTATTATGGGTTCCGACTATGACGGACTAAAATAGAAAACACCTAACAACAATATTTACATCTGACCTCTTCTTACAACTTTACCTGTTTCTCTTCCGATGTATGTCCCTATATAACTAATATTTAATTTAAGTATATACTATTAGAGAATGAACTATCTAAGGCATCGAAAAATATCACACCTAAGGTGTTAAAGTGGAAAATCCTTGCTATCGCCATCATCAACAATTTTGTTCTTATAATGTGTTAATCTACAATTACACAAGGCGGGAAGTGCGTTAGACCGGCCAAACCAGTAAGCCTGTCGGCTTGGTCCACAACGGCGCGGTGTCTTTATCAATGTGATATGCATCGCGCTATTCTAAACATCACACTCTCCTTTAAAACTGCTACATAAATCACAAATAAAGTTTATATATTCTACTAGAGAATTTAATGCTGCGTCTAACGATTATAGGCTTTAAGGGATCTGAAAAGTATATATCAAACTATTGCATACAGCTAGTTTAAACATAACAGAGAACAGAGTGAGGCCTAAGTATCGTAATGATCAGAAATTCTTTGTAGCCCAGCCCGGCTACACAAGTAAGGGACATTACTCACCTACACTGGCTTGTCAAAATGGCGTCGCGCAAGAGGAATTGCTGGTGAGTGTGAAAATTCTGACTACATACCCCTCCGGCCGAGCCTGACCCTCTCCCCGCCCCCACCCCTTGTTTCCGGTATAAGACCACCTCTATTATATGACCGTTTTTTCTTAGATTTTGGACGGTCGTATACCGGAGGTTCCAATGTAATGTCTTTTTAAACATGCCTTTTTATACTTAAATGTGATGCTAGTCATTTCTTACGATGTTTAGCGTGTTTGATGTAATAATGTTGTACCATATTGTTTAAATACTTATCCTTCTGAATGCATGTGTGTGTATGTGTGCAAACGCTTTAAAACAAGCTTCAAGTTTGGTTTTGAGCTATAAAAAACTAAATTATTATTAATATTATTATTATTTTATTATTATTTTTAAAATTATTATTACTACATTATTTCCTAGCTACAAAGTCACTCTCCCTTCATCTGGTCAGTACCACTAGCTCATTTATCACCACACTGTCAGAAAACCACAAACATGGAAAAATAGGTGCTTCCAAAGCATCTATGTGTATGTATGCACACAGACAGACCTACAAACATAATCACAAACATGATCATACCCCCAGGATGCGTAGCTCCAAAGGACTGGTCAATCTGTTCAATGGTTGGTCGTACTTGTGGCGTGTTAAAGGCTACGCCGCAGTACTTCAACTTCACCTTGCTCATGTTGTTCACTTCTATGATCTGTAACACACCACACAGCACACACATAAGCTACAAATCCATAGACACCACACCCTGAGACACAAAGGTGTGGTGATGGAGGAGGTGAAAAGCTGTGAGCTACTTTTCAATGTGGTGCTGGTGTTCGTTATGTGGAGCATTCAATGAATTAACCCGAACTGCAATATAACAAAGAAAATATAACAAGGACTAAAAAGTTATAATTTGCTGTCCCCTATACGCTTAATGTGTCTGGGGACGTTAATTTACTCAACAAAACAACAAGAACTAAAGACGAGACCTTCATAAGAGTGCAGTGAACAAAGAACAAAGATTATTCATAAACAAAATACAAATACTGCCAACGGTCAAAGTCCATAAAGCGACCACACCATCCATCATCCCTGAAACAAAAATAAAAGTAGCAGCGCCACTAAGACAGTCTCAGATTTTCTCGACATTCAGTATGGAACATGGAAAAGAAAATAAGATGGCTAAGGAAATTTGTCTGTATTAAATTTTAAAAAATATATATTTGCATACAATCTATCTCTTATCCTTCTTGCCAAACCCAAAAAAAAAAAAAACACAAACCACACCAATCTTGCTTTCCTCATCCTCCTTGACCTATTCCCAACTTTCTCTCTCTCCCTCTCCCCGCCCCCTATCCGTCTCCTTTTACTCTCTCTTGGGTGCAGCAGGGTTAGGGTCAGCATGAGAATGGACTGCCCAATGTACAAGTGGACCCTCATCAACCCCACTCCTCAAATTAACACTCTGACCATCCATTAATTACACCTCTCTGTTCAGCTGCTGTTGGGCCTAGTCCCTCTCACCCCAACCTCATCTCCACCCCACCTCTTTCCCCTCGTGCTTGTAAATAATCCACTCATCCTCTTCATCGTCTGATTTGAGTAAATGTGATGAAACATAATTAGTGCCTCTCTCTCTCTCTCACACACACACACACACACACACACACACATTCATGCATGCAAAGAAACAAACACACGCACACAGTCACAAAGATCCATAACCAATTGAAAGGAACAGAACATGATAAATAGAAGAGCAAAACATAAAGGAATTAATCGATTTGTGAGAAAGAGAGAAAGAGAGAGAGAGAGAGAGAGAGAGAGAGAGAGAGAGAGAGAGAGAGAGAGAGAGAGAGAGAGAGAGAGAGAGAGAGAACCTTCAGACTTCAAAACTTACACAAGAGTGATCATTAAGAGAGACAGAGAGAGAAAGAGAGAGAGAGAGAGAGAGAGAGAGAGAGAGAGAGAGAGAGAGAGAGAGAGAGAGAGAGAGAGAGAGAGAGAGAGAGAGAGAGAGAGAGAGAAGACTTCAGACTTCAAAACTTACACAAGAGTGATCATTAAGAGAGACAGAGAGAGAAAGAGAGAGAGAGAGAGAGAGAGAGAGAGGGAAAGAGAAACAGAGGGAGAGAGAGAGAGACAGAGGGAGAGAGAGAGACTTCAGACTTCAAAACTTACGCAAGAGTGATCATTAAGAGAGACAGAGAGAGAAAGAGAGAGAGCGAAAGTGAGAGACAGAGTGAGAGACAGAGAGAGACAGAGAGACTTCAAAACTGTAATGCATAACACAAGAGTGATCATTAAAAGAGAAAGAGAGAGAGAGGGGGAAAGTGAGAGAAACTTTGAAACTTTTTGAAACTTTTTTATTAGGAATAAAGATTTTAGACTAATGATACAGCCTATTCTTCTAATCTGTCCCTTAAGAAATTAACATAATAATAATAATTAACCTTTAACTTTAACTTGGAAATCACATCACTCACACACACACATGCACACACAATCACACCAACATCTTCATCATTATCTTTAAACAATTTTAGGCAACCACCCCTCCTCCTCATATCCTTCACCCTTATAATAATAATAATAATAATAATAATAATAATAATAATAATAATAATAATAATAATAATAATAATAATAATAATAATAATAATAAATTGAATAAATAAATAAATAAGTTAATAATTACACGAATGACTGTGTTGTCATATATGTTATTATACATCACTTTTATAATTAATTTTGCAGATGCCTACATATTTTACATTTGAAAGAAAACAGTGTGTCGCAATGTTTACACTCCAGAGGGAGTGAGTTCCATACACTAGCTCCATTAAAGAGAGAAAGAAAGAGAGAGAGAGAGAGAGAGAGAGAGAGAGAGAGAGAGAGAGAGAGAGAGAGATGGCCGCCAAAAACGAAGAAGAGTGATATGAAAGTCTCCAGCTCCAGATCTCACACTCTATTACAAAATAACAACTTTCGTTCTACTCTCCATCTTCCTCCCACCAAAAAAAAAAAAAAAAAAAAAAAACATAAAAAAACAACTACAGGGCAGGCCGAGGGCAACTGGCACGCGACTGACCAGCTGACCGGAAACCGGACACTACTACAATACAATAATTGCTGTGACTGTTTGCAGCAGCTGTGCTTTCTATTTCTCCCAGTCTTTGCAAAATGAATGAGAAAATTGCAATGCCCAAAGAAAATGCAATATGAGAGAGAGGGGGAGAGAGGGAGAGGGAGAGAGAGAGAGAGAGAGAGAGAGAGAGAGAGAGAGAGAGAGAGAGAGAGAGAGAGAGAGAGAGAGAGAGAGAGAGAGAGAGAGAGAGAGAGAGAGAGAGAGAGAGAGAGAGAGAGAGAGAGAGAGAGATTGACGCTGGTGTTTTTACTCCGTCTATTTCCAAAACAACAAACAAACAAAAATAATTCGAACATTATCCATGAAAGTCAGATGGTAAGGTGGTTATGGGGGTAGACGGAAAATGAAAGGATACAGAAAGAAGCGAGAGGGAAAAGAAAAACCAAACAAACAAAGAATGGACGGGTGGGTAAATTAGTGGGTGAGAGGTGGGAGATATACCGTACACAAACGACAAAACAAACCTCAGTGCAGACAGACTACATAAAGGGAGAGAGCAACAGAAGGTGGAGTAGTGTGACAAAAACGAGGCAGAGACAGAGAGAACTTGACAAGGGTAAAGGAAAGGTTTCTAGGGGAGGGCAAAACAAAACCAAAAAAATAAAGAAAGGGGGAGGGGGAGAGTTGGGGAAAAAAGGGGAAGGGGGGAAAATGGAAATGGACAGAGGGGATGGAGGGGAGAAAAAAACGGGGAGAGGGGAGGGGAAGGGGGAGGTAGAGGGGAAAGCGACGGGGAGACTGCACTCTTCTGAATAGTGGGGGCTTATTATTGTTGTTGTACGCCTTCTGCAATTACTCCCGGACGTGCACAAAATCTAGCGGATCGGATAATGTACATGACAGGCATCTTCAGAATAAATCGTTTTCCCTAAACTAAGTTGTAATAAAGGGGAACGATGGTAAGATATGTACACACTACACTACCACCCTCTACACGGATGCATTTTCCTTCAATCCAATTACACAGCCCAAACTGACATCATCACCACACTGACAGAAACAGCGACGATCACCTCCCTGCTGTTCACCCTTCATTTTGTTCTTATACCCGTCCTTTCCTCTTTCCACCCTCAATCCCCACACCCCAAAAAGAAGAGAAAGGAAAGTGAAATGAAAACATGACGTTTAAAAAACAATGCAGTGTATAAAGTCCCAGGTGTTCAAGTAGCGTGACTTGCAACCAACACATGTCACCAAGGCCCTTCTCCCTCTATCTGTCACGACCCACAGGTCACAGGCCAGCACTAGGGGTCACCTCGGCACGCGCCCAGGGTCACCTGGAGCAGCAGGACCACTCTCGAAAAACACACTCATCCATACGCACACAGATAGATGCACACGAACAAAACATACTGGCGAACTCACTCACTCACTCACTCTCTCTTTTCTATCTCTCTCTCACTCTCACACACATACATACATACATACACAAATACATACTTACACATACAAACAAAACACACACGGCCTCTGAAACTTCCCCTACCGATTATACACACACACACGGTTTAAAACTTCCCCTACCGATTTCACAAAATAATGGGACTGATTTTTACCGTCTTGTCACACATAATATATATAAACACACACACACACACACACACACACACAACCACCCCCTCCCCCCCCCCCCCCACACACACACACTAGAACAAGTTACCCAAGAGCCAAAATTATGGACAAAGACTATAACATATGCTGACTAAGGATTACGCTTGTGAAATTTGGACTTGTATTTCAATTGGCTTTTAACTCCTGAAGAAGCTTTTAGCCATATACCTGTATAGAGAACCTGTATAGAGAACCTCTTAATCTGCTGTGTTGTAGCTCCTTTGGTTTCTAGCTCTTCGTCTCGTCTTCTTGGTTACTTTCAAAAGAAAAAAATAACACATCAGGAACGAAGTTAAAGACTTTAGAAGGTGACAAAAACAACAAATCCGTGGAAGTGTGGGTACGGCATGTTGGCCCTACGTTAGGGAAAGGGTGAGTGGTGACATGGGAACACATAGCAAATCATGTCGAACTTTTTAAAGTTGTAATTCCCGGGGTTTTTTTTGTTTTTTTTTTTCTTTTGTAACCTCAGCGGAGGCTCGAGCTGGGCGTAATCACAGTTAATATCAGGTGCAAATCAGTCAGCACTTCTTTGATACAAAAATCCTGATAGTGCAATTATTTTCTTGTTATCCAAGACGCTATTTAGTAGTCAAAGATGAATAAATGGTCCGGTTAATACTGGCCAAGGTCTGAACGATACAAATGATGACAGGTCTGCAATGGAAAGTCTAAACAGGGGGCCGAGACTAAAAGTTTCATCACAGGACCCATTTGTCAAAGCCATGATAATATCTGACGGTATTTGTCACTAACGACAAGAACCAACGGAAGACTAATCCTGGTTAAATGGAATCACAGTACTACCATTGTTGGTGTCCCTTCTCTCCTTTGCTATATTCCGTAACCTCATCATCTCCAAAAATCAAAATCTCCATCATTCTTTTCTCATTTCCGCATCTCTAATCTCTACCTCTATTTCTATAATTATTTTTTATATAGATTGTGTGTGTGTATGAGTGTGTATGCGTGCGTGTGATAAGAATTGAATAGACGTTAAATAAAAAGAACTGTGACTGTAACTGTTATACTTTCCAACAACAGTTACAAAAACAAAATTTCAGCGATAAAAGGCTTTTTCCACTAGAAATTTACAGAATCGTGACAAACTGGATTCTTGTATTATTGCCTTCAAGAGTCAGTAGTTTAAATCTCTCCATTGGCATTGACAAAGCGGATCAGCCACGATCAAAGGCGGCAGACTCATTCTCTCTCTAAACTATGCAATACAAATGGTTAATAGCTGATTCAAAATTATAATTAGCCGGAGAAAAAGAACAATAAGACTAATTTCCGTTTACACTCCAACGAACAATCGTCAAAATTATTTATTTTATAAGTTTACATCTTTCCTCAATCCTGGAAGAGATAGGCTAGATGAGCGTCGCCAGCCTGCAATTTTCAGTCTTGAAGAAAACAAGGGGTAAAGAAGAAAGCGAGAATACAAAAGATATTAATTCGGTAGTTTCAGATACCCGTTGTGGAATTTTGAGTTACGTTCCTCGCTGTCTTCTTTACCCATTGTTTTCTTCAAGACTGACAACTGCAAACTGGCCTAAGAGGTCTCTCCTTTTATTAGGTAGGCTTAACGTCCCCGGACACAGATGCATATAGCGGACACACTGGGGTCTCTCCTAATAACACATCTGTGTTACATACTGACACAGTATGCACCAAGCCGTCTGCCTACTTCAATTTTCTAAAATAACTGAACCAGAAGGACTTCCGATACTGAAGATCTTGAGAAGCGGGGAAGTAATCAGGAGTAGGGGAGAAGACCAAAAAAAATGGCATTAGTCTGGACTAACAAGGTCAGGACTGAGATGGCTGGCTGACAAAGACTAAAGCCCAGGGGAGAACAGATTAAAAGAAGAACACGATAAAGGGTCAGACAGTCGTAGACGAGGGAGATAGGGGGAGAGGTTCGGTGAAAAAGAGAAGTAGTGTGTGTGTGGGAGTGTAGCGGGTGGAGGGTGAAGAGACTAATCCTCAATTCCAACAGCAGTTAGTTCATTTTTCAGAGCCAGTCAGGGTCAACACCGATTGACTCCCAATTCTAAGTCTTCAGTGATCCCTGGCTTTGTACAAACATCGTTATTTTTTGGGTTCCCTTGCATCAACAATTCAACTGCCTCGCAGCAAACACAATCCATTCTAATTGGTCAGATGAATTAATTTAAGCTCTACTAAAAGCAATAGCTATAAATATAACGGTATCGCTATAATAATAAACGTTTGTAGATGAGACAGGTCTGTATACTGTAATATTAAGAACTTCCTTGTACTGCACAGTAATAGCCGTTTCTATAAAACATGTTGGAGTGACCAAGGCGTCCATGCATCGTATTTCGAACATTTGTGAGCGTGAGCGTGTGCGTCGGTTACATCTCCGCGCTTAGAGTCCGATTTAGGAAAAAAGCGCGTATATAACATTCAGTATTATTTCTTATTAATTATTATTTACAACAATTATATGTTGAGCACCCCCATGCCAACTCTCTCTCTCTCTCTCTCTCTCTCTCTCTCTCTCTCTCTCTCTCTCTCTCTCCATAAATGATCTCCCCCTTTATATCTCTACTTCTTGTGAACTCTTCGCTGATGACACTACATTACACTCTCAAAATACATACTTAAATAGTCTATTCTCCTTATTACAAAAAGGAGTTAGTGAACTGAAGGAATCGACTGAATCCAGCGACATGGCCCTCAATCCAGACAAAACAAAATCCGTGCTATTTACAACAAGACAGAAAATACAAAATGTCTCTATAAAACTCTCCTCCACCAAAATTTGCAATAAAACAAGTGATGAAGTACAATGTCATAAACTTGTTGGTGTAACTTTAGACAATAATTTGACCTGGATGAAAAACATGTTAAATGTTAGCAAAACTATTTCTAAAAGGACATACCAATTATCAATGATTAAACATCTATTAAATTTACCTTCTCGTAAACAGTTTTATTCCTGCCATATTCAACAATTTATTGATTATTCCTCTACTATTTGAGATTCTGCTAGTGGCAATGCAATGACGTGCACTGAATCAAAGTTATTCTTAACACACACATTTATTTCCGGATGACTATAAAGGTATCAATATTCTACATCTTGCCGACAGACGGAAATTTAATAAAGGGGTTTTCATGCACAAGATCCCTTCTGGCACAGAACCATCCTACCTTTCTTCTATTTTTTCAACCAAAACAACCTGCCAGATCGTCTACAAAATTAAATGTTGCAATTCCAAGAATTGATCTCTTCAAAAATAGCCTTGCTTATTCCGGTTCCATTTTGTGGAATAACCTTCCTGAAGACCTCAACACTCTAGCATCTACATTTACATCATTTAGAACGCATCTCTGAAAACACATAAAAAATGAAATGAACATTAATTGTTGTTAATGGATATTAACAACGATAATCTATTTAACCATGATTTAATTTTATAATTACCTTGTTTATTTGTTATTTTTCCATGATGTTAATGTTATGACATTTATTTGTTTGTAGTTAATAGTTGTTATAAGCCAAGGGCAAGATGTAAAATAGTGCACACAGCGCTTACTCTTTTACCCTTGCAAAATAAAATTGTTATCTCCTGTCCTCTTCCCCCCCCCCCCCCTCTCTCTCTCTCCCTCTCTCTCTCTCTCTCTCTGAAATTCTTCAGCTTTGTAGTCATCACTCATGACAATTTGAAGGTCACATCCCCTGGGAGTGAGCATTCAGCGTACGCAACCTCTTATCATCATCCGCACTGTGAGCATCTGAAATTCACTCCTTCGCCCTGTATGACTTTCAGCACACAAGGGTACTTCGGCCATTCTGGCCTACGCCCTCAAACAACGCAGGCTTGACACACCTCACACACTCAGTATGGACTTTTAGTCCAGAACTGTGAAAAAGTACTTCATTCCATCATGCTAACTCTTCCATTCCGTCGCATTAACCCGTCAACTGCCGCGAAATCTAAGGACTAGGTTTAGCACGAGCACCTTGTCAATTTGTATGATGTGATTAGATTCCAATCGCACCCCACGGCCACCTCACCCATCCCCACACACACCTCAGTAACAAAGAGTATTCTTCCTGTAGCAGATACCTCAGATCTCTTGTAATAAAATTCAAGCATTTTATTGTGAAACTGGTGTACATTGTATATGAAACACCACTGCTTTAAGCTTCTCAAGGTTGATTCAGAATGACCTAAATAAATCTTGAAAAGCAATTGTGCCAATTAAAGAGAAAGAAAAGTCAAAGAACATTTGAAGCGGATCAGCTGACTGACAAAACTGTTATGATTAATGACAATGTATCTCATTAAGCTCATAATACATCCTAAATAAAGGTGTTAAAATTTTCAAATTTCATTTAAAAACCGAGAGCAAACAATCATTACTTTGAGGATTATATATATATCTATCTTTTGTTGGACTAACAAAACCCGGGCAGGAGACGACGTTGACTGGCAATGAGCAGAAAAAAATACTTTCACTTGAAGTCCATTAATCAAATTACTTGTGCCCAAACGCCATCTTTACTTCGTCGCCTTCAATGCTTCAACGTCGCGTCAAGAGATGAACAGTGCTGGGCCAAACAAAACAATACAAGACATGGGAAGAAATGAGTCAGACATCAGTGAAAGATGTGATCAAGTTACCAAACAGGAACTAACAGGTCGGTGGCTTTAAGTTACCTACACAAAGCTGCGGACGACGGCTTCTTCCCGCCCCTCCTTCCTTCCCCCTCACCCTCCTGAAGCAAGCCAGAGAGTGCCGTTGTCCTGAACTAGTTAGAAGATTGTTATAGATGACACAGAACTGGTGGGGCATCTGACCTCCTCGATGAGAGATGACACAAAATTGCACGCTTCTTCCACGTGTGTCTAAATTCCCTTGTTGTTTCCAATCCTACAATTTAATTGCAGCATGTATTGTCTTATTTATTCTGTATCTCTCTAACCATATGTTGTGCGCTCTCGCTCTCTCTCTCTCTCTACCTCTGCCTGCTAACAGACCGAACAGTATGAAGTCATTCGCATCACACAACTCGCCCTATAATGAAATTCGCTCTATCTATCAGCTCGACCAGGAGACGACACGAAAATCCAAATCAAATCAAACAATAAGCCCCCTTGCCCTCTATAGCTGTCACTTCCGAAGTTAATCAACCGTGGTCTGTTCTACACAAATCCACTTAAGATTAAGACCCTGTAAGACCAGACTCTCTACATCGCTGTCAAGCATCAGAGAGGAACAAGAGGTCCAATGCTGTGGTGATATAGGCTATAAAACATCTATCTCCTGAACTGAAGGGCATAGACTGTTTACACTGTTCTTCGCTCTGGCCGAAATCCTGAACATCCATCCTGGCTATTTCACAACACGATTGTGTCCTGAACTCTCCCTCCGTTTCTTGTTCCCAACCCATACGCGTCGTAAGCATGCTGCTAGCATGGACGATATTGTGACTTACACATCATCAACATCATTATTTCTCTCCCCTTCATCATCATCATCTTCCTTTCCTCGTCTCTTCTCTCCCCCTCCCTCTCCCCAAATCCATCCTTTCTTTCCATTCCTCTTCTCCTATTTTTTTTGGATCCCACCCTGAAGAAACGTGCGTCGCTTTTGAGGGTAAAAACGTCATTATAACTTTGTAAAGAATCAAAACCTGTAGGTACATGTAAAGCTCTACCGTTAGTAAATCTGGAATCAAATTTAAAAATTTTATTTTATGTATTTTTATTTTAATTTATTTATCTATTTTATTTTATTTTCTTGGGGGGGGGAGGGGGGCCGGGGCATTGAAGACCCTAAGGACAAACAAAGGGGGAATGCCAAACAACCACAAATCCTTTTGGTGCACGTAAAACTTCATTTATAAACTGTTTACTCCTGAAGCCTGCCTCAATTGTTCTGCACCTTCACACCTTTGTATAATTACTGAGGAGATATTCTGCCTATAAGTATTAACCTAATCCCTTTAAGATAATCTGCATAAGTATGGATAGTCATAAATAAAATAGGGCCATTGACTGGCTCGACAAGATGAGCCCACTGAAAGGTCAGACACTGAACAGTGTATGGTAATCATCTTTGCTGCTCATTGATCATAATATTAGCACTATTTCAGTCCTTTAATAGTACCACTGATTTCAGTATTTGTTGATCTTGGTACTGTATTACTACAAATAGTTCATCGACCATTAACTAGTAGTTCATTGACCATTAAATAGTTTAAAAGTTTAATGACCACTTAGTTTCAGGTACATAAAAATAGAATAGCATTACATTCACTTGTCGATATTAACTAGTAGTTCATTGACCATTAAATAGTTTAAAAGTTTAATGACCACTTAGTTTCAGGTACATAAAAATAGATAGCATTACACCCACTTGCATTATCCCAGCAAGAATGCATAGTAGTTGGGACTAAATAGTTTATATAACGCAATAAACACGAATTAATTTGCATGACTGTGATTATATTCTATTGTGGATTACAGTGATGTCTATACATGATTTGTTTTATACTGATGATGATGATGATGTGATCTTGTAAGGCGCCAAAAATCCATGTATGTAGTGTTCATGCTCTATGCGCACTAAGACGGTGATTCAGCCATATTAAAACAAGTAAGTTTTTAGTCCTTTCCTGAAGCTTGGCAGGGATGGAGCTTGTTTCAAGCTCAGGGGAAGGGAGTTCCACAGAGTGGGTGCAGCATTTTTGAAGGAGCGCATTCCAAGAGTCTTTTTGGTTGTGTTGCTTGTGCGCACACTGGGGGTTTCAAAACTACACTGAGTCCCTGACCTGAGTTCGCGTCTGGGTTGGTAAGGGGAGACCAGTTCTGTGAGGGAGCAGTGCTCACGAAGCACTGATAGGCCAGTGCCAGGATTTTGAAGTCGAGTCTTTTTTCAACGGGCAGCCAATGAAGAGAACGAAGTCCAGGTGAAATGTGCTCATTCCTTTTTTGTTTTAGAACAATCCTTGCTGCAGTATTTTGAACAGGTTGTAGTCTCTGCAGTTGTGTTTTGGGTAGTCCCCAGAGGCAGCTGTTACAATAATCCAATCTAGAGAGGATGAGAGATGTTGCAACTGATCTGGCTGTTCTAAGATTTAACAATGGGCGAAGTCTGCCTAGCATTCTGATGTAGAAGTAGCATGTCCTCACGATGAAACTAACATGCGTTGACAAGGTTAGTCGGCTGTCAATGTACAAGCCTAGGTTTTGCACTACGTCAGATGATGTGATCTTGGCCTCTCCAATTTGTACAGAGTCGATGCTGGTTTTCGCTAGGTTGGTCTTAGACCCACACAGCAAAATCTCTGTCTTCTGTGCTGATTCGGCGCACTACTTCCACCCTTCAATAAAGGTATTGGATGCAGTCAATCTAAAATTTCAAAACTAAGAATGTGAAATTCTATTCCCACTTCTGAAATAGCAATTTCTTCAGATCGCCGCGCTTTGAGTTTGACTGAAGAAAAAGCGTGTGATAACATCCTGTATTATTATTATTACTGCTACTCACTGATAAAGTGATATTGTTATAAGTCATCATTCCTGTTTCAATTCACATTTAACCAAACATACGCACACACACACACCCACACAAATGCACACACCCTGACAAAGATATTATTTCTAAATTTTATTGTATTGTTGTTTTTAAGTATTAACCACTGCAGGAAAATCTGGGTAAATTTCTTAGCAAAGAGCTTGACACAGACTAGACCTCGGGTTATAACCTCATTCAAAGAGCAGGGGCCCTGTGTTGACTGACCCCTTTCAACATCACCATCATCCAGGCCTATGCCCCAACATCAGACTATGACGACAGAGAAGTGGATGATTTTTATGAAAATCTACAGGCGGTCCTTGACCAAGTGCCGAAGAAGGACATAGTCATAGTGCAAGGCGACTGGAATGCCAAGGTTGGCCAAGATGCGCACCACAACTGGGGAGACAAACGTGGACCTTACTGCAACAACGAGACAAATGACAGGGGCCTGAGACTCTTGGAGTTTGCCAGATACAACAATCTGGTACTGGCAAACAAGCTTTGTCTCCACAAAAACTCCAGACGATGGACATGGCACAGTCCTGGCGGGGAGCATCACAACCAGATAGGCTACATCATGGTCAAGAAACGCTTCAGATTAAGCATCAACATTGGCAGGACACGCACTTTTCCAGGAGCAGACATCGGAAGTGACCACGATCTCGTGATGATGTCTTTCCGGCTCCACTTGAAGAGAGTAAATACAGCAAAGTGCACTAGACTGACGTTCGACCTGGACAAACTGCAAGACCCGGAGGTGGCAGAACTATTTCAGGCCACAATTGGAGGGAAATTTGCACCACTGCATATTTTGGGGGCTGGTGAAGTAGACGTCAACACCATGACCACCACCTTCAACTCAGCTGTGACAGATGCCGCCACTGAGATCATTGGCAAGCACCGACCAAAGAAGAAGCCGTGGATCACACCCGAACTTTTGGATCTGTGTGATAAACGAAGAGAGATAAAAAAAAGAAAAAGAACACCTCACAGGGAGCTGATGTCTACCGAAAAATCAACAATGACATCCAAAAAGGCATGCGCACAGCAAAGGAGAACTGGATAGAAGATCAATGCCAAGAAATAGAGAACAGTCTGAACAAGAACAACAGCAAGAAGGCCTACCAGACTGTGAAGCCGCTGACAAGTGTTAAACAGCCCAAAGTCTCCACGATCCAAAGCAAGTCTGGCATATGCCTTACAGAAGAACAAAAAGTCTTGGAAAGATGGACAGAATACTGCTCTGACCTTTACAACCATACACCAAATGGAGACCCATCAGTTTTAGCATGTCCCAAGAACAGAGAAGAAGAAGAAATCCTCCCAATTCTCCGGGAAGAAGTTGAGGCAGCAGTGCAATCGCTGAAGAAAGGGAAGTCAGCGGGAGTGGACAACATACCCGCGGAACTGCTACAAGCAGGAGGAGAAGCTATGATTGATGCCCTTACCGTTATCTGTCACAAGATCTGGCAGAGTGGGGAGTGGCCTACACCATGGACGACCCAGTCGCTTGTCATCACTCTTCCCCAAAAAGGTAACCTTCAGAAGTGTGAAAATTACCACACCATCAGCCTCATCAGCCATCCCGGCCAGCAAGGTCCTCCTGAAAATAATACTCAACAGGTTGAAACCCCAAGCTGAACAAATCATAGCTGAAGAACAAGCAGGATTCAGGGCAGGGCGAAGTACCACTGAACAGATTGTCAACCTCAGAATAATCTGTGAGAAATACCTACAGCACCAACAACATCTATATCATGTGTTCATAGACTTCAAGAAGGCATTTGACCGAGTCTGGCATGCACTCTATGGGCAACAATGAAAGTGTACAACATCAGCCCTAAAATTATTGAAGTCATCAAAAGCCTGTATGACAAGGCTACCAGTGCAGTCCTCCTTAACAGCGTCATCGGGATCTGGTTCAGAACAACAATCGGTGTGCATCAAGGATGCCTACTCTCTCCAACACTCTTCAACATCTTCCTAGAGCGCATCATGTCAGATGATGCTCTTGCAAATCATGAAGGCACAGTCAGCATAGGGGGTAGAGCAATCTCCAATCTTCGTTTAGCGGATGACATTGATGGATTGGCTGGAGAGGAACAAGAACTTGAACAGCTGGTACAGAGGCTTGACACCACCTCCAGAGCTTATGGAATGGAAATAAGTGCAGAGAAGACCAAAATGATGACCAACAACACCAATGGCATCAACACGGACATCAAAGTCCAAAGCCAATCCCTCAACACAGTGCATAGCTTCAAATATTTAGGAGCCATTATATCAGACAATGGGTCCCAACAGGAAGTCCTCTCCAGGATCGCACAAACAACTGCTGCCCTGACAAGGTTGAAGCCCATTAGGAAAGACAAGACCATCAGTCTACATTCCAAAGTAAGACTGCTGCGCTCCCTTGTCATCTTCATCTTCCTATATGCTTGCGAAGCATGGACCCTCACAGCAGATCTTCAACGAAGAATACAAAGCATGGAGATGAGGTGCTACAGAAGACTTCTGGGCATTTCCTATACCCAACACATCACCAACGACGAAGTCCGACAGACAAGCCATTGGACAATACGATGACCTGCTCACAGTGGTGAAGAAACTGAAACTCCGATGGCATGGCCACGTCACCAGATCATCAGGCCTTGCAAAGACCATTCTGCAAGGCACAGTGCAAGGAGGTAGAAGAAGAGGAGACCGAAAAAGAGGTGGGATGACAACATTCGAGAATGGACTGGCTTGACACCAAGCAAAGCCATCAAGGCTGCTGAGGACAGAGAAAGATGGAGTATGCTGGTTAAACGATCTCTGTGGTGCCCCATACGACCTCTGGGTTACGGGATATATATATATATATATATATTAGTTTATGGTGAAGGACAGTGACTGACCTTTAACCTCTGGTTAATGGGGTCAAATATGAGGCGAATGCCATCCTGGGACAGGTTGATGACCAGGTCCATCTCGTTGGGAATCTGAAAATGAAACACAAAAATTCTTCTACAGCAGTCACAATCAATACATTGATACTTTGTTCCACTGACTAACAGAAATTTGTAATGGGTGCTTTCTAAAATATTTTGGCGATGCTTCAAATGATCCACTAAAATCCCTACACTCATTGTTATCTCAATGGCTCATTTAAAAAAACACAACAGTCATTTATCTCAGTTGCAGGCTTAATGGATATCAGTGTAATTAAATGAATCAGAATGTGCTGAAAGCCAGAATGTTAAACTTTCCCATTGGACTAAAATCTCATTTGCCTGCTAACAAAATGTATGATATTGAAAAAAGTCTGCACATGATGGGCAGCTGTGCTTGATTCAAAGAAACGACAAAAGCACGATCAACTATGACTATGGGAAAAGATGAGAAAAAACCCACTCCTACTGTCCGCTGACAAAATTCTTTAACCAAGACTGTACTGCTGATAACTTTTAATTGCTGGCCACCACCTGACCTCTGGCCAGTCAAGTGACACTCTGCTACAGTTATATATTCAAAGGAATACATGCATGCAGCTCTATGGGCAACAATGAAAGTGTACAACATCAGCCCTAAAATTATTGAAGTCATCAAAAGCCTGTACGACATGGCTACCAGTGCAGTCCTCCATAACAGCGCCATCGGGAACTGGTTCAGAACAACAATCGATGTGCGTCAAGGATGCCTACTCTCTCCAACACTCTTTAACATCTTCCTAGAGCGCATCATGTCAGATGCCCTTGCAGATCCCGAAGGCACAGTCAGCATAGGGTGTAGAGCAATCTCCAATCTCTCAACACAGTGCATAGCTTCAAATATTTAGGAGCCATTGTATCAGACAATGGGTCCCGACAAAAAGTCCTCTCCAGGATCGCACAAACAACTGCTGCCCTGACGAGGTTGAAGCCCATTTGGAAAGACAGGACCATCAGTCTACATTCTAAAGTAAGACTACTGCGCTCCCTTGTCATCTCCATCTTCCTATATGCTTGCGAAGCATGGACCCTCACAGCAGATCTACAACGAAGAATACAAAGCATGGAGATGAGGTGCTACAGAAGACTTCTGGGCATTTCCTATACCTAACACATCTCCAACGACGAAGTCCGACAGACCATCACACAAGCCATTGGACAACACGATGACCTGCTTACAGTGGTGAAGAAACGGAAACTCCGATGGTATGGCCACGTCACCAGATCATCAGGCCTTGCAAAGACCATTCTGCAAGGCACAGTGCAAGTGCAAGGAGGTAGAAGAAGAGGGAAACTAAAAAAGAGGTGGGAGGACAACATCCGAGAATGGACTGGTTTGACACTGAGCGAAGCCATCAGGGTTGCTGAGGACAGAGAAAGATGGAGTATGCTGGTTAAACGATCATCTGTGGTACCCCTACGACCTCCGAGTTACGGGACAGGATAGGATAGGATAAATACTCAGTTCACACAGCTAGTTAAGGCCAGATCTCGAAAAAGTGCCTGTCATATCTTTCCTAATGCAGCTCTCAAAACCTTGAGCTCAGGGTACCTTTATAAAGTCCAACAATCTAACACTCTTTATTAAGTTCAAACATAACACTAACAATAGTGAATAACATATTCACTCTTAGTATTTCATTTACATGAGCGAGAAGCTTTAGATTAGAATACTGATGTTCTCTTCCAGGCCAGCTTTATGATGGTGCCATTAAACTTGCAAGAAATCCTACACCCCAACCTCCCAAAAATGTATATTTCTGTTAATAGTTCAGTAATGCTCATCATAAAGGTTGTTTTTTTTTTTTTGTAACATAATGAAACGCTTAGAAAACAGTTCAGTGGTGGGAGACTTAAAATGACTGAAGACAGCACTACCAATAAATGTTTTTGATTATTAATAAAAAAAATGTTGGTTTGAACATTTTATTGTCTCTTCTTATTGGGAAATTCTGGGCCACCTCCCCTGGGGAAGGTGTAGTCACAACCTTCGGCGCACCCAAACCCAACCTATACCTAGGTTTTGTTTTTTTAATATTTTGCTGAGGGAACAAACTGGAGAATCTGGAGAAAGCCCCCCGAGACATTGCCCGAGTCAAAAGTAAATAATATTCAGAGAAACATAACGCACAGAGGCAGGATCAATCCCACACCTGAAATGCGCCATTTGTTTCTATCCAGTGGACAAGGCAAGTTAGTCCTGCTTTAGACCAAGCGGCCACAACACTACTGCATACTCTACATGATAAGAATCGGTGCACAGTTCAGTGACATTTCATCCAATACGAAAAAAATCCGTGACGAATAAGAATTTTAAAATGTGTCAGTCCACCAATTAAGCTGCTATGTTAAGAAACCCACTCCATTGTTTACTCACATTTTGCAAAAAGGTTAGTGCTTCCAGATCCTCTCTGCATTCCTATCACTATTGAAATTATGGTTGAAACTGAATTTCAATATTTGCACTAAAAGTCTCTTCTGCAGTCCTACTGACTGTGATAACACAGCATCTCCAGAAAGGGACAATAATTAAAAAAATAAATAAATAAGTACAAATATAAAAGAAAACTGGTGTTTCAGAACCACACATCCTAGAAATGCACACCCTGCCATGAATTTTAATTTAAAAAAAATTTTTTATTTAGTACCTGAGAATGAGGAATTGTTATTAAGCTATTGAGGTTGTAGGTATCATGACAAAATTTCTCCAGAGTTAGTTAGTTATTCATTGCTTACAGGATCCAGCAGACTGCAAAGAGCCGAATCAGGACCACAAAATCAAGACCACAACTTTGCTGAAAGAGGGCTCACCCCTGATCCGCACAAAAGATCTGCCGAAACAACCCCAGTGGTAACACTGAAGGCAATCCACCAGCTGGTCACTTTACACTAAAGACATACCACGCAGGGGACGATGAGGCTATACTCTAATTTATCGAACCCCCGTTTACAAAAACAAAATAAAATACAAACATTATTATAAAATGTGAACAAAACATATACATATCAAATGGCTACATTGCCAAATAATAACATCATAGGAAGCCCCAGTGACCATTAGGCAGAAAGCGTCCAATAGTCCCAAGATCCAACAGACATCCCACACAAATGAGGAGTTTTGACCTGGAAGAGTTTTCAAGAAAAAATGTAGGTGACTGGTCTAGTGAAGAAGACGATAGTATAGTAGATTGACAGAAGAGAGTAGGAATGAGAAAGAACAAAGGAAAAAGACAGCGACAATGGGAATTTAAAGCACTAAATTTCCAGAAAGTGGGGATACTATTTATACTGAAACCCCCGGCACCCCCACAGGGGAATTCTCCAGAGTCCCTGGGACTGTTGCTTACAAAACCTATCAGAACCGCTGATGTACAAAGAGCACAAATCTTACTTAAATTATAAACTCAACAAGTTTCCTCAACACGTTTTCTACTAACCTGGTCACTGTACCAGACCTGCACTGCCTTGATGTGAGTGTCCTGACGGCGCAGTATGTTCACCGCCTGGTAAAACGGCATACCTGAAAATCAGGTCAAGGTAACTCACTACAACCACTCCACTTGAACTGTTACACCAAAAAATGTATTTAAATAATGTATACATATTTACAAAATCTTTAAAAGTAACAACACAAACACCACCAGTACTGGGCGTGTGTTCTTAAATCTACTTTACAAATACAGGCATAGAAAAACCAATAACATTAATTTCTAGGTAACATTTGTTTCCCTGATTAACTCATTGATCTACAATATCTACTTTAAAATTGTTAACGCTTCACGTTCATGGACAATATGTGCACAAAGGGCTTTGGGAGGGGGTGGAGAAAACGAACCTTGACATATATTTTGACTGTTGATGTCACACTGACCGTTTCAATTTTCATTTTATTTCACATAAATTAACTCATTGACACGTCATATTAACATGAGCCAAGAGCAATACTCAAGTATTATGCTTGTGATAATAAATTCCTGCAACGTAATTCACAGTTATTGATTGGTTTGTTTCTGAATAATCTATGATTCATGCATGAAACCATGGTGAACCAAAGCAGGGAGAATCGGACTGCATCCTCGTAACAAAGGCATATGTGTTATGTTTGCAACAGAACAACTGGAAATTATAAGAAGTTGACTAATTCAAGGTCTTTCTATCCATCATAGTGGTAGAAAAGTTTACTAAAAGCGTATCTCCCCGTCCACAGCTGATACGGTGACGTTATGCGCATAAATAGAATCTCTGGAGAAGAAAAATGAGGTCAAAACTTACCCAATATAAATTCCCATTGCTCGTTTCCTAGCGACCTTTCAGGGACGACTTCAAGATCGAGCATGGCTATTGACATAGAGAAGACACCATACGTGAAGATTGTTGGCAAAAACACATCTAAATGCTCATGATCGTGGGAACTTGTATTATGTTTACAAACTCACATCCCACTCAACGCCATTTTTGTTTTGTTTTTGTCAGCCTCTGTAAAGGTGCATTAAAAAGTAGGAATGGAGAATCCGTTTCAATTTTCTATTAAAACATCGCGCAACAAAAATGTTAAATGTATCAAACTATTTTATTGAATTATATTTTTTATATTTTGACAAAAATATCTATATTAGTAGATTCCCAAATTTGCGATATTTGTTCCTATTTTTAAAAAACGAAAATATAATAATTGATCTTCTACATTTTGTATTACCACATTTAGAAAAGTCGTCTGCTGTGCTACGTAGCAAAACAAAGGTAAACATTAAACTCGATCACAACAAACTAGGCCAAATCTCGCGACCCAAAATAAAACAAAGGATGCGCAAGAAACAGAATTAAAATTATGCACTGCGAGATGAAACAAAATGGTGTCTGGCAGATTTATCTTCAAGCCCTAAGGTCAACCATTTCAGTCATCAGATGACCTGTGTAAAGTGCAGTCAGCTGAGAAGGGCTATTTTTATCGCCCGCTTTCTGTGTTGGCCACTAAATAGGCCTACCGATGGTAGGGACAAAGTAAATACTAGATCTACAGTGATAGGAAAAGACGAGAAAAAAGTCGGTCGACACTGCAGCCGACCGTAGCTTTCCATTAGGCTTAGTTGTGATTTTGTCTCCTCAGCTCGATCCATTCCCATATCCCATGCCAAACGACCGAAATAATAATAATAATAATAATAATAATAATAATAATAATAATAATAATAATAATAATAATAATAATAATAATAATAATAATAATATTAATAATAATAATGAAATTAAAATAAATCTTTATTACATTTTTATAAGCAGCAGTGATTCGCTGCTAGCATTTTAACGCTGTTTCTACTGTCACAAGAGGCGAGTTTGGACACTGCAGTAAGGCTTCTCGCCTTAAACATTCATCCTTCTTTGGCCTTTGTAACGTAAAGTCGCTGCCTAGCAGACAACAAACGTTAGGATTGTTCCATTCTTCTTTTTCTTCATAATACCAAAGAGCTTAATTATAGATAATAATAAGCTCTTTGGTAATAGTTATGGATACCCCGTTTTCGAGGAAATGATTCCACAACTTTGGCGTAGCGCAGCGAAGGGTGTTCACAGATTTAAAATCAGGCAAAAGTACTATTTGAGGATGAGGCAGTGAGGCTGACTGGGTTAAAATTGTGTTAAGACATATGTACACGTAGGAGGTATTCATTGCAAGATGTTTATGCTCCAGTCTGTCATCGATGCTCTAAAAGATGCAACAGACGAGGAGGATGCTGATTCAGCGCTCAGTGAGTTCCATAGCCTGGTAGCTGATGGGAAGAAGGAGTGCTGCGCTTGTACACATCTGTTCTAGTGTGGGGAACAAGGAGTTTCATGTTGTGACCCCTAGTGCTCCGGTGGGCTCCACGCACAAGTCCCTGTTGGGAAACGTCGACAAGGCTGTACAGGATAGGCTTACGGTACATCATGGTCACCTCGCTCTGTCTCCGTTGTTGCAAGGGCTCCAGGTTCAGTTTTGCCAACATGGATGTTGTAAGCATATTCTAAGCATATGTAGGGAAAATCTTCACTAGGTAGGCCGTGGCATAATCCAGCTGACCTATATCCATCAGCCCCAGCGCGGGCGCAAAGGTTCACGGGATATCGCGGGATTTAGTTGGTCACACCTTTAACGTCAGTCTTTGTTAAAACCTCACCCGAGAAGGACGAACGTGCTGAAAGGTCTCTCTCAGAAGACTACGCAGGTGACGGGTGAAATCCATTTATCGCAGTATAGCCATAGCCTGACATCATCAAAAAGGTAAATGATCAATCTTGTGTTTCACCGCGATTTATTTATATTATTGTTGGATTATGCTTGTGAAGTCTTGCCATGTTTTATAATTGTGAACGCTGGTAAAACTTTGCTTGACCACGTGGCTGTCCCACGCGACCGGTTTTCGAAACTACGAGGTAGCCCCTACTGACCCACTGTTGTTTCCCACATCCGTATTATTGCAGACCAGTGGCTGTACCGGAGAAGGTGTATATATATAGGAATTATGTTGGAGATTCCAGTGGACCACGGACATAGAAGATTCGCTGTATAAGTGGATGCGATCTCGCTGAGGGCTGTTTCTGCAAACAGTGAGAAACTCTGCACTCCCTTTGTAAGCAAGGCGTTGCAGAAACTCGTTTTATATTTTGCAGATGAGCAGGCTTGGTCCGCGGCAGGAGATAGAAATCACACACGGTCTGCAACAGAGCATCGAGCACTGAGCGCCGATAGCTCAGTAGTCAACAAACGAGAAGAGGAGAAAGCAGCACCGCACCTCAACGTTTCAGTTAAGTTCCACATAACACGTGCACGAACACTGATCTATAGGGACTGTGCGGTAGTCCACTCTTCCTTAAAAAAGAACATTAGGCAAAACATGAACAAAGCCCAGGGATGATACAGTAGCAAGTGTCGAGAACAGTAGCAGAACAGATCCATCTAAGATCTACTCATTCTCCGAACCACTCGAAGTGAACTTTTGGATTGTTAAGTTAATCCTAGTTGTACTACGTTTTGGACATTTAAGTTAATGTAGTTATTAGATAATCAGATATAGAGTAGAGGAAATAAATGTGTGATATTTACTGTTAACAAGTGGCTGGACTACCTATGTTTCATCAAAGAGCGAATGATAGAAAGAGGGCGAACTTGGGACCGAACCGCGAGACGGAAGATACGAGTTACGCTCCCTTGTCGACATGCTAAAAATGGCTCGTGGCAGAAAGACAAAAGGCGACCGAGTAAAACAGGGCGGTGACTTTTGCACAGCCATCAATTGCCGTAATGCCAGATACAAGAAAAGTTGTGATGGCAAGTTCTTTTTCAAGTTCCAAAGAGACAAAGAAAGGTAAATTGTAATCGAAAAACTTCTTTTTTGTGTGTTTATATAGGCCTAAACCAAGACCGCTGCAGTGTTGTTAAAACAATCAGGGAGAGGCTTCAGTGATTCATGTTATATCTATTCTATGTGCTAAAACAAAAACTGTTTGCTTGCTGACAGTTTACGTTCAAAAGGTCGCTCACTGTTTACGTTGTTTCTAGGTTGTGTGACTATTATATTTGTGCTTACATTTCAAAAGTAGATGTTGTCAGATTGGCAGTTTGGCTTCGTCAAACTGCTTATGTTAACAAGTTAAATTAGACTAAGTCTGTTTTCTCCTCGTGATCAAATACTGTGCAAGATAACCCCTTATCTAGGCACAAAAATGGTCCTTGATCTGTTGTAATCCCTTTTCGTTTGAGTGTAAACAGGAAAAAAAATGTAATGTAGAAACTCAGTCCTTGTTCCCATCTGTGAATTTCTGCGCATTAGATCTATATTGCGTGGAATGTTGTAGTCTAGGTTTTGATTGTTCTGTCTGATTAATTAATTATTTTCCATGAAGTGACTGATGTTATTAAGCCAGTGATGTGGGAGGTGAGAGGGTTGGGGGTAGGGGGACACCTGATATAAATTAAATTCACACTATTAGTGAAACATTTTATTATTGTGCTTTATTGTGATTAATTGATTGAATGACAGAGCTCTCTCTTCCCCCAACCCCACCCCCCCTCTCTCTCTCTCTCTCTCTCTCTCTCTCACGATTACGGATTTACACAGTTTCGGATAAATGAAACAGTCTGTCATGCATATTTTAATTTTAAAATATCTGTCGTTGATTAAAAAATAATAAATTCCAGGGCAGAAAACGAACCTATGACATTCACACATAAGCAGCATAAAAGCACCTAATAAATGTCAATAAGTAAACATAAACAAAACAAAACAAAAAAAGACAGCTGTAGCGGAATGTTAATAATAATGATGGGTAAAAGTTTGGTTTTTGCAAACGTTGCCATAAATATGTTCTTTTGCAATGGCATAGGCTCAATAAGTTACCACGCACAGATCATTCATATAGTAGATGATGAAATATAGCCAGCCCGAGCAAAGGGAAATAATCCGTGAGAGCGTCTCGCATTTTTGTATAGGACATAATGGAAGTTCCCTCTCTTTCCGTAATAAGCTCTTTGGTTTCATACCGTGCGAGAGCTAGTTTGTCAGTGAATCTTTTACACGTTTTTCCCTATCTCTGTAACCCTATCCTCACACAGACTGGACCAAAAATATAAATGTATTAAGATTAGTCTTAGGGCGATCTAACTAGCCGATCCCCGAAGACGATAGACGAGTGGGTAATAGCATTCCATTGTGCAGATCCCAGCAACAATAGAACCCACCGTCACATCTACACAAGTCGTACATTTGATTTTTTCTATTTTGATATTTGTTAATTCCTGAGCGATGGCAGGGGAACAGTTTTATTATTATTATTATTATTTAATTTTTTAAACTAGTGTTGTGAGGAAATATGTATGGGCTTCGTAAATTTTCGTTCATTTCGGAAAACGAACAATTATATCACAAACGGTCATTGATCCTATAAGAAGAAGAAGAAGAAGAAGAAGAAGAAGAAGAAGAAGAAGAAGAAGAAGAAGAAACAGTTGCTATAGTATGTCGTATGGGAAGCAGTAATAGAAGAAGCATCAGCAGCAGCAGCAGCAGCAGCAGCAGCAGCAGTAGTAGTAGTAGTAGTAGTAGTAGTAGTAGTAGTAGTAGTAGTAGTAGTAGTAGTAGTAGTAGTAGTAGTAGTAGTAGTAGTAGTCCATTTAAAACAGGCAAAGAGAAATCCTGCCACCCCAAAAACTGTTACACAAGAGAAATTCCTAACGTGACTGAAAGAACTTACAGTAGAACCACAGCTTCCTTTTTTTTTTCCCCCCATCCCGTCCTTTTAAGATGTTTTTTTGGTCTACTTTTATTTTGTGTTGAGTCGTTTGGCTTCGGTTGTACTTGCTAGTCTCCTGTCATTTGGGACCACTGGTTTAGAACTGGTTGTAGCTGGTGTTTTGGTTTTGGTGCCACCTCTGTCAGCTGGTGTGATAGTGGTGTCACTTAATTCTGTCAGACGGTGTGGTTTGGGCTTCGCCAGTATCTTTAGAATTTCAATCTAAAGGTCTCATCTTTGCCAGTAATAAATATGCTAGGTTTCACTTGTATCATCAGACAGGGTATCAAAGGTCTCGCCTTCCATGACGAACAAATTTAGATCTACGTTCTCAGGTCCTTCAAAAACATACTCATCAGTTTCGCTGTACATGCTTCTTTTGGTTTGAAATCCAAGTCTCACGCTCAGATTGGTCTAGCCTACGTCCTCGGGGCTTATAGTTTGAAATCGCAGACATCCTCTGTGGCTCCACTTGTATCGCTAAGTAGGTTTGGAATCGTACGCCTCATTTTCCAATTCAAGGTGTTCACAGTCACAAGTAGCCCCTTATCTTTCGAAGGTGGTTTTCTTCTTTTTTTTCCTCCCTTTCTTGGCCTGAAACAGTTTGTTTTGTTTTTTTAATTAAAAAAATAAAAAGCAATCATCATTATCCTAATCCTTATCATCAGTAGCCACACCACCCTATTCATCACTATTAGTATGATCAATACTATCATCATCATCATCATCATCATCATCATCATCATCATCATCATCATCATCATCATCATCATCATCATCATCATCATCATCATCATCATCATTATCATCATCTTCCTCATAATCATCACCATCTGCATCATCACCATCGCCATCACCATCATCAGATACTAAAACCCTGATTTAACTTTTCATCTTTCGGGCGTTCTCTTCTTTCTGAAAGACAAGATATTGCCTGTCCTATCCTATAACGTAGCTCTAAGGCCGTTGGGGCATCACAGATGATCGTTTAACCAGAGTACTTCAGGATCCATATTTCTCTGTCCACAGCAACCCTCATGGCTTCGCTCAGTGTCAAGCCAGTCCATTCTCGAATGTTGTTCTCCCACCTCTTTTTCGGTCTCTCTCTTCTTCTGACTCCTTGCACCGTGCCTTGCAGGATGGTCTTTGCAAGGCCTGATGATCTGATGACGTGGCCATACAATCTGAGTTTCCGTTTCTTCACCACTGTGAGCATTTCATCATATTTTCCGATGGCTTGTGTGATGGTCTGTCGGACTTCGTCGATGGTGATGTGCTGGGTACAGGAAATGCCCAGAAGTCTTCTGTAGCTCCTCATCTCCATTCTTTGTAACCTTCATTGTAGGTTTGCTGTGAGGGCCCATGTTTCGCAAGTGTATAGGAAGATGGAGATGACAAGGGAGCGCAGCAGCCTTACCTTGGAATGTAGACTGATGGTCCTGTCTTTTCAAATGGTCTTTAACCTTGTCAAGGCAGCAGTTGTTTCTGCGATCATGGAGAGGACTTCCCGTCGGGACTCATTGTCTGATACAATGACTCATAAATATTTGAAGCTGGACACTGTGTTGAGGGATGTCCGTATTGATGCCATTGGTTTTGTTGGTCATCATTTTGGGTCTTCTCTGCAATTATTTCCATTCCAAAGGCCATGGAGATGATTTTAAGCCTCTGTACCAGCTGTTCAAGTTCTTGTTCTTCTCCAGCCAGTCCATCAATGTCATCCGCAAAACGGAGGTTGAAGATTGCGCTACCCTCTATGCTGACTGTGCCTTCGTGATCTGCAAGGGCATCGGACATGATGCGCTCTAGGAAGATGTTGAAGAATGTTGGAGAGAATAGGCATCCTTGACGCACGCCGATTGTTGTTCTGAACCAGTTCTCGATGGCGCTGTTGTGGAGGACTGCAATGGTTTTACAATGTGTGTATGCGTGTGAGCGTTTAAAGCTAACTTTAATTTTGGTTGTGCCCTATAAAAATTTATTATTATTATTATTATTATTATTATTATTATTATTATTATTATTATTATTATTATTATTATTATTATTATGATTATGATGATGATGATGATGATTATTATTATTATTATTATTATTATATTATTATTATTATTATTATTATTATTATTATTATTATTATTATTATTATTATTATTATTATTATTATTATTTCGGTCGTTTGGCATGAGATATGGGAATGGATCGAGCTGAGGAGACAAAATCACAACTAAGCCTCATTAGTTCATTATGCATATAATGGGAGGCTGACAATATAGCAGGGATGTTGCTAAGAAATTTTTTCTTCGGCGATTTGGCCGAAACAGCCGTGAAACTTTCGGCTTTTTACAGAAAGTTTTGGCTTTTTCTTCCAAAGCAGTCTCATATGTTTTTTGACTAGATTCACTACGTTAACGTGCACCCTCCACCTCCATTTATTAAAGGTGTTCTGTGGATGCATATCTTTTTTTTAATAAAACATGATTTTAAGAGTAGAATAAGAACATTGTAAAGAAATTTTATTTTCTAAAATTTTAGACACACAAATATGTGACAAAAGCAATTGAAAGTTTAGACTGTCCCTTGACAGACCACAATACTGTCAGAGTTTCTGGGTTTAACCTTAGTAATTATCGAATCCTCACCTAAACTGCAAGCGTACAGCACAGGAATATCGCAAAAATGGACAAAACCGAGCCGATTCACCCGTGAAAACTTCGGCTTGGCGAGCCGACATGATGGACAGTTTATCGGCTTTATTATAAAAATTTAGGCTAAAAGCCGAAGATCCGACCCAAACGACATCCCTGTATAGAGCTTCTATTATATAATTATCTGGCTCATATTCGGTTAATCATTGATACTCAGTGTGACCCAACATGCACAATCTTATCATGTTAATTGGAAAACCTAGCTCGTGATATCGGTTACATTTTTTTAATTAGATGCGCGCTCGGGAGCCTGGGATCTTGCCATGCACGTGCATCTGTACTAACAGGGACAAGGCATCATTTGACAAGGGTCTGAGAACCAGACTTTTGTATCAAGCTGCAGCGCGCTGTGTGACGTGAATCGATCGATTACGTCACTGGTGTGCCTAGAACGTCACTCACGGGACGGTTCCCGTCTTACCTGTCAGTAACGCTGAAGGCTATAATGACGGGTCGCTATTCCGGGCAAGCAACGAACGGATCGAATGTCAGGGGCAGAGGGAACGCCGGATCCACTCAGTCACACGGAGCATGGGAACGGGAACAGAAGATGTTGACATATTGATGATTTCATTTAAAGATACACAATACTTAGACGACTAGCTGGTTGTGCCGAGACACGCAGCAAAAAAACTGCCAGCATTTCGCCCACCTCGGAATCTATCCACAAACACAAGAGGTGTATTTGAAAAGCGCTTGCTATAGATTGTGACTAACTGCACATTTCTGTGAATTGCAGCGTGTTGTGCAATGGCAGAATTTTGTCACAGACAAAAGTCTGGAACGGGTTATTCATCGTTTAGTTCCGGAAGCGAGGCAGGAAATAATCCTTTGGCATGTCATCTTCAAGGGTAGAGGGCAGAGCCTAAGGACGTACTTGATTTTGATTTTGGGTTAGTTGAAGTGAAGAATGCTGCCTTCTTGTCCTTTCTCTTTCTTTCTTCTTCTATCTTCTTCTTTACCCTTCCTATAGACTCCTTGTCCGCGCCCTGTTTCTACCATCTCTGGAATCGTCCCCCTGCTTAACCCCTTCCTAATCTTCTTCCTTTTTCATTTACACACTTCTTCTTCTTCTTCTACTTCTTCTTCTTCTTGATGCTTGTCCGGTGCCTTATGATGGATTTCAGTTCTGCATTTAATACGCTTCAACCCCACTTACTAATCAAGCGTCTTCTTGACCTTGACGTTAGTCCAGGACTCGTTCTCTGGTTTCGTTCCTTTCTCCGCGATAGGCCACAGAGGGTCAGTATTAACGGTATCTTGTCCGACGAGATTATTGTCAACACTGGGGCGCCGCAGGGCTGTGTCCTCTTGCCGGTTTTGTTTTCTCCCTATACCAACGAACTGACGTGCGACACCAGCATTTTTACTTTGATAAAGTTTGCGGATGATATGGCTCTAATAAGCAGGCTGAAAGATGAACAATCTCTCTCGCAATACTTCGATTTTACTTGTACGCTTCTTACCTGGTTCAGTGACAGTTATTTAAAGCTAAACCTAACTAAAACTAAAGAAATTTGCTTTGAAGAACACCGTGCGAGAGATCCTGCCCTGCTTCGCCCCCTGAAAATTGCATCTGAAAATGTAGAACAGGTTGAAACTTTTAAGTATTTAGGGACGGTTTTAGACAAGAACTTGAAGTTCAGTGATCATGTTGGTTTTATTTGCAAAAAGGCCAATCAAAGGATGAATCTAGTAAGAAAGTTGAAATATTTTGGTTTCAATGTACATATCTTAGAAATAGTTTACAGATCTCTAGTTTAAAGTATTCTATGCTTTAACATTGTTACCTGGTTCGGAAATCTTGGCGTTAAAGACAGGAACAGACTCAACCGCATCGTAAACCTAGCTAGCAGAGTGATAGGAAAGACACAAAAGCCAATAACAGAAATATATAAAGATTCTGTAAAAAGTAAAGCTAGAAGGATCATGTCTGATAACAGTCATCCCATGTGTAGATCCTTTGAACTGTTGCCCTCAGGTCGGAGGTTTAGAACCCCGGCCTGGAAAAGAAACTTGTATGGCCACTCGTATGTACCAAGTGCAATCCGCATCTTAAATTTAAGCAAACTGTAATACCCCCAGTTACCTACATTTTTCTTCTGTGTACTGTGATGATGTAATGTAATATGATGTGAGTTGTGCAATGAAGTAAGCTATTTGTTATGCGTATGATTGTTTTAATTAATGTTTTATTTAACAAAAATTGTTAATATTTCTTTTAGTTTTTAATCTTTCCGTCTTAGTCTTTGTGATACTAAAGAGACATTTCCATGTTATTGTATTTTAACTATGGACAATAAAGATTCGTATTCGTATTCGTATTCGTATGATGATTACTTTTTAAAATATTTTATTTGATACTTTTATGGCTTTTAACATCATTTGCTTTAGTGACACCTAATGAGTGTATGCAGTTTGGTTCACCATTACCAAGGAAAAGGCTACTTTTAATAAGTTATGGTTGGTGTAGATGTCAACACCATGACCCCCACCTTCAACTCAGCTTTGACAGATGCCGCCACTAAGATTTTTGGCAAGTACCGCCCAAAAGAAGAAACTGTGGATCACACATGAACTTTTGGACCTGTGTCACAAACGAAGAGAGATGAAAAAGGAAACGAACACCTCACAGGGAGCCGATGCCAACCGAAAAATCAACAATAACATCCGAAAATGCATGCGCACTGCAAAGGAGAACTGATAGAAGAGAATGCCAGGAAATAAAGAACAGTCTGAACAAGAACAACAGCAAGAAGGCCTACTAGACTGTGAAGCGGCTGACAAGTGTTAAACAGCACAAGGTCTCCACGATCCAAAGAAGTCTGGCATATGCCTTACAGAAGAACAAGAAGTCTTAAATAGATGGACAGAGTATTGCTCTGACCTTTACAACCACACACCAAACGGAAGCCCATCAGTTCTAGCATGTGTCCAGAAAAGAGAAGAAGAAGATATACTCCCAATTCTCCGAAAAGAAGTTAAGGCAGAAGTGCAATCGTTGAAGAAGGGGAAGTCAGCGGGAGTGGACAACACACCGGCGGAATTGCTTCAAGCAGGAGGGGACGTGATGATTGACGCCCTCACCATTATCTGTAACACGATCTGGCAGAGTGGGGAGTGGCCTACACTATGGACCCAGTCGCTTGTCGTCACTCTTCCCAAAAAGGGTAACCAGGAGTGCGAATATTGGCGTACCATCAGCCTCATCCGCCAACCCAGCAAGATCCTCCTGAAAATAATACTCAAGAGGTTGAAATCCCAAGATGAACAAATCATAGCTGAAGAACAAGCAGGATTCCGGGCAGGGCGAAGTACCACTGAACAGCTTTTCAAACTCAGAATAATCTGTGAGAAATACCTACACCACCAACAACATCTATGTCATTTGTTTGTAGACTTCAAGAAAGCTTTTGACCGAGTCTGGCATGCAGCTCTGTTTGCCACCATTAAAGTGTACAACATCAGCCCTAACATTATTGAAGTCATCAAAAGCTTGTATTACAAGGCTACCATTGCAGTCCTCCACAACAGCGCCATCGGGAACTGGTTCAGAACAACAATCGGCGTGCGTTAAGGATGCCTATTTTCTCCAACATTCTTCAACATCTTCTTAGAGCGCATCATGTCGGATGCCCTTGGAGATCATGAAGGCACAGTCAGCATAGAGGGTAGAGCAATCTTCAACCTTCGTTTTGCAGATGACATTGATGGATTGGCTGGAGAAGAACAAGAACTTGAACAGCTGGTACAGAGGCTTAACACCTCCTCCATGACCTTTAGAATGGAAATAATTGCAGAGAAGACCAAAAATGATGACCAACAACACCAACGGCATCAATACGGACCTCCCTCCACACAGTGCATAGCTTCAAATATTTAGGAGCCATTGTATCAGACATTGGGTCCCGACTGGAAGTCCTCTCCAGGATCGCAGAAACAACTGCTGCCTTGACAAGGTTGATGCCCATTTGGAAAGACAGGACTGCCAGTCTACATTCCAAAGTAAGGCTGCTGCGCTTCCTTGTGATCTCCATCTTCCTATACGCTTGCGAAACGTGGACCCTCACAGCAGATCTACAACGAAGAATACAAAGCATGGAGATGAGGTGCTACAGAAGACTTCTGGGCATTTTCTATACTCAGCACATCACCAACGACGAAGTCCGAAAGACCATCACACAAGCCATTGGAGAGCATGATGAAATGCTCACAGTGGTGAAGAAACGGAAACTCCGATTGTATGGACGGAAAAAGAGGTGGGAGGACAACATTCGAAATGGACTGGCTTGACACTGAGAGAAGCCATGAGAGTTGCTGAGGACAGAGAAAGATGGAGTACGCTGGCTAAACGATCATCTGTGGTGGGGAAACGACCTTCGATTTACGGGATAGGATATGATAGGTTGGTGTACGACACAAATCCTGCATTTGATAGTAGTAGAGAAGATTAGTGCATGGTGAGGGAGGGAGAGGGGTGAGGTGACGAGAGGACGTGTCAACAGATTGTTATTAAAAGTTGGAACGTGATTGACAAATTAATTACAGGGCAATTTCCTCTTATGCCAAGATTATCCACCTCCGAAATGACAGAGACAAACACAACTTATTTTCATAAAGTGCACCGCGATTAAAATCTCTGGTCTGCACGTGCAGCATGTCCCCAAAACAACAACGTTTTTGCTTGCAGCTACAAATTGACCAAATATTATTAATCCTTTTTTGCCAGTTTAACGAGATGATACTCTACACCGTCCAAGTCCACCCAGCATGCACAAAAAGTCTTTGGTAGGCTATATTGGAAAGGGGGATGTGGGGAGGGGGGATGGGGGATGGGGCATGACCCAAAACAACATTGTCTCTATTTGCTTGTCGCTAGTCGCTTGTAACCCCCGTTGGGGTGCCGGGGGTTTCAGTATAAATAGGCTATTATCCCCATTTTCTGGAAATTTAGTGCTTTAAATTCCCACTGTCGCTGTCTTTCTCATTTGCTCTTTCTCATCCCTGCTCTGTTCTATCAATCTGCTATACTACATGTATCTTCTTCTTCGCTAGACCAGTCAACCTACCTTTTTTCTTGAAAACTCTTCCGGGACAAGACTCCTTATTTGTGTATGAGGTCTGTTGGATCAGCTTGGGAATATTGGACGCTTTCTGCCAGGTGGTCACTAGGGCTTCCTATGATGTTATTATTTAGCAATGTAGGCATTTTATATGTATGTGTTTTGTTGATAATTTATAATGATGTTTGTATTCTATTTTGTTTTTGTAAACGGGGGTTCGATAAATTAGAGTACAGCCTCAGCGTCCCCTGCATGGGATGTCTTTATTGTAAAGTGACTGGCTGGTGGAGAGCTTTCAGTTTTACCACTAGGGTTGTTTCAGCAGATCTTTTATGCGGATCAATGGTTGTCCGGTCCTGATTTGGCTCGGAAGAGTCCGCTGGACCTAAAGTAATAATCATCTAAAGTCGTTTGTAACTCCTCACGAAGCTTTTTTTTTTTTTTAGCGAAATACACATACAGAGAAACTAACTCTGGTGTGTTTTACCTCCTTCAAACATTTCTACTTGTCTTTCCGCTATTTCTAATCGTGTGCTGAGCAAAAATAGGGGTCTTTCGGAACGGGTGAAAGTGAAAGTGATTGTGTGTTCGTTTCGTCCAACGAGATGCATGCCGCTGATTCTTACGCCGCGTTACGAAACGAAACGAACGTGTTTCTGTGCGCTTTCGATTCCAGCACCTAGTTTCGTTGTGATTATTATGCCTACGTAAGGCTTCTTCTAACAAATCATGATTTGACACGAATGTAACGATTAGGTTGAACTTTAAAGATGGATTAGTGCTCTAACATTGAAGATATTTTACATTCTAGCTTCGAGTTTCATTTTTGTCACATAAAACAGTTTTTGGACTGCTGATTGGTGATACAGAATAGATAGATTCTAGACAGCCATGACGGCACGAGGGTTTGGGCACTCTTTTCAGTAGCTCGTTTGAAAATACGTTTTAAGTCTGAGACCGAGTTTAGATCCCCATTATTACTTCTAAAATGGTTGAGTAATGTACCATATACAAATTCAAATCATTTTTGGACATTTTACAAACGATTTAATAACCAAAATGTACTCACGAACATTAGTTCGTGGAAAACCTGATTTCCACGAAGTTTTATTCCTTGTGGTAGGCAGACTTCGTGACCTTTAACCATGGGAAGTAAAAGCGTCACATAAATTGCTGACGTCACAACAATAAGTAGTCCCGATTCACATTCACTTTCACTTTCACCCGCTTCCGAAAGATCCCTAATGTTACCAGCACCAGTTCGTCCATTTGAAAATGCCATCCTATAAACTCTGTTGACTGGTACCACGCGCCAGCTAAACAAGAATACAAACGGAGCGAGACGGGATGAGGGCCGTAATGAAATGAAAGGGAAGTGTGGAGGGTTGTGTGCCGTAATTACAACACAGTTATTTAAAACTTTAACGCTCTTGGATGAAACAGCGAAGTGGCCATGGTTATTTGCTTGAGGGTTAATTCTTGTTTGAAATTTAATCACCGTTCCTTATTCCACCCGATTTTTTTACGAGCGCATTCTCTTGTCGCTGGAGACTGTAGGCTACTGTCGTAGGGGAGCGGGGGGCGTTAAAACAGCGCAAAGGGATGCAACACATTTCTCCTCCCTGTCCTGAAGACACAGCTGACAGTTGGTGGCAGGCTACTGTTAATATTCTTGTTAATCATAAAGGTCCGGTGCAGGCTTTGATTGGCTCCCTTAGAAAGTAAAGTTACATGATAATAACATTTGACCCCCACTGTCTCTCTCTCTCTTTATCTCTCTCTCTCCATCCCTCTTCCTCCCTCACCCTGTGAAGTACATCGCTTAGGAATAGAACAGTGGTGAGTAGATTAGACTAGTAACAATAACATTGGTAGTTATCTCAACCTAATTGCGAGTGAGAGTCCTGCTAGATATTTCAGAATGTAAGTTAGAAGGTGACCGACAATAGCGCTTTTTGGTAGGAGTTCATCGGACCTCCCCAGTCTTGTGAAAGGAACGCGACATGCATGTATTGATGTAGTGAATATCATTATTACAGTCAATTACCTGATCCCCTGCAATTTCATTATCCCAATGTCCTCCCATAGTGGACATACAAATGACCGCTGGTCACTACGTGTCACGGCAGTCTCTGTGAGCTGTCCGCTGTTTGTTCAATCCTCTCTGCACGTGCCGCGAAACGTCATCGGCACGTGACTTCAGCACCTGCAAAAACGGACCCTTAAACCGTAGTTTACTATTTTGTTTTATTTTCACGTTGATGTACACCTTCCATGTGCCTGCCTCCCACTCCACCTCTCCACCACGACTCCCGACCACTCTCTCTCTCTCTCTCTCTCTCTCTCTCTCTCTCTCTCTCTCTCTCTCTCTCTCTCTCTCTTTTCTCTGGGGAGCGCACACGCCATTCTTCACAGATACGTTCTCTCACACATTACATTATACATTTTATATCAGTTTATATAATTGATATCTTTTAATTTAATGTACTGAAAGTGAGTCTGATGTTAGTTGATTTTGTAATTTTCAGATGACCCCAGGGGGGTACTGAGAAAGGGTCAGTTCAAGCGTTGGAAAATTACCACTGAACTAATGGCAGGTATTACTACTATTAACATCCTATAAATCTGAAAACTTGGCTTCCATAGGATGATGATGATGATGATGATGATAATTAAAAATAAGAGAAATTTGTAAAATCGACTTATTGAAAAGGCACAACTTGGACTTCGTCGCCTGGGCCTGCATGGCCACCATCTTCCTGGTCCTCCTGCTATTCATAATCATCCTCATTCTAACCACTACCTCCGTCATCATCATCATCATCATCATCATCATCATCATCATCATCATCATCATCATCATCATCATCATCATCATCACCACCACCACCACCACTAATTCTCATCACCGTTTCCTAAATCAGGACCGGTCGACCCCCGTGTTGTCCACTTCACGCTGACCGTGTCCAGGCATTTGACGAGCGATGGATGTTCTTTTTTTGTAGCCATACTAAATGGACAAGGTCGGCTCTTTCATATTCATAGTCATGATGCTGGACAGACCGGTTCTTTTGTATCCCAATTACCTTTTGTTCTGCATGCGTGTGAAGTTTGGACAATATAGAGAGGATTAAAACGTTGTCGTCCCATTCTCTCATCAAAAAGAGGACAATGTTGCCCGCCTAGTAAACTTACTGAAAAGAGCCTGCAGGCGGCAGCTAGGGTTGCATTAGGTAGCCAGATACCAGACAGCGAGATACTCTTTTGTTATCTCTCTTGTTTAGGCATGCATTTCTTCACTGCGGCTGCTGATCTTTCTGTTAAAAAAAAGGCTTGAAGTTTACTGCTCATGATTTAGATTCATTGTTATAATTAGGAATAATTTAGACTGATTGTTGTCTACATTAATTTTAAGCTGCCTCCTTGTTTTTACAAGTAGTATTTATATAATTTGTGTATGTTGGGATATGACACAAAATTATTATAGGCACCTTGAGCCCACAGTACTGGGGAATCGCGCTTTATCCATGAGATGTTATTTCCTCTACTGAACAGATTAATATTCTTAGAAAGAAATGGCAGCCCATAATCTTTGATACTGAATATTCTTGGATGGGGAATACAAACTGTATTTTCCATATGTTTCCTTTCTCAAATGTTCTTTTCGATCATTGTTCCTCCTGATTAAGGTCGCGAGCAGCTTGTGAACACAATACTGATCAAGTGGCCGCCTTGGATTTGGTTGGTGTTGTGTATATTGACCGGAAGTTTCGAAGCCTTGCATACTCAGTATTCAAGCTTTAAAGGCAACAAAAGAGCAAGATTAATATATTGTGCTTAGCGAAGTCTTCCTGATCTTCATTCACTGGAAGAACGGAGAATATAGAATGGCATGAACATTGGTTTGTGTCCTCTTCTTAATCCATCTTCCGTGTGTATTGTTGTCGCGTTCAAGCTTGTACGCTATACAAAGAAACACGGGATTCACATATTGTGATTTTCAGCCTTTTTAAGCGTGTTTCATTGTTTCAGGCTTGTGTATCATTCAGGAGACGGACGGATGAGATCGGATGGGATGTTACCCTATTTTTGTATCCATGTATCGTTTATGCTGGCCTCGTGTGCAAAGTGTGGGCCTGTAGGACAGAGAGTGGATTAATTCGTATTGTGAGGATGCTGTCTCATGAAGTGTCTGTATTGTGCACAACTTGTTATTAAGTGCGCTACAATAACGCTTAGTGGAGGAGCAGAGTTGTCAGGATAGTGTGTTTTCAACCTTTCTTTTCGGGACAGTGCTCTTTTATGTATCCATTGTTGTCTTTTGTCAGAGCGCGCGTGCATCTTGATATAGGCTGAATGCGTCCAGCTAAAAAAATGGAGATTAAAATATTAGGGTGGGAGCTTCAGGTCAAGTGGTCATTGTGCTGGTCATGTTGGTACCAGAATGATCTTATTTGAACCTCCTGCCTTACCCTCTCACTCTTCCCCCCCCCCCTCCTCCCCATATTAATCGTCTTTAAACACGACATTTATTTACGTGTTTATTTATTTATTTATTTATTATTTAAGTATTTAATTAATTTATTTATTTTATGTACTTCATGTTCAAGCTTATGATGCTGACTTTATTTAAATACTGGTTATTTGTTTGGTCACTGAGTTGTTTGTATATTCATTTAGTTAGTTATGTTCAAACATATACTGATTACCAAATAAGAATGGCTATGGAGAAGGGGGACGCTGCCGTGCTTGGAATAGACTGTGATACTCTGATGGTTCTTCCTGAAGTGAATATTCAAATACATTGAAGCTTTATTCAGCTGTTTGTAAGCTGGCCGTCTCTTGTTTCTATTTCGTGAAGATTAATTAATTAGCCTTTGGAGCGTTCCGTCATTTTCTGTCCTGATGCTTAAATTGTTTTCACAAGAAACATGACAAGTCACGTGTTTTGTGTTCCATGTAATGTTTTGTTTGGCTCTTGAATTTAATTTTGTTTAATTCAATAAACATGCCGACTGGCTTATAACTCCTGACGAAGCGTTTAATGAAATACATATATATAGAAGTTTTATCTCCTTCAAACTTTTGACCTGCCTTGCCCTAGATACACATTATTTAAAAATTCCAAAAACTGACGTGATTGAATGCAGAGAGAACGGCAAAGGGGAGTTTAGGAGAACTCCCAATACTCACGCCTATTCCACATCGCTTATCCGTAGGGTCCTTCCTCAGTGGACGGTCAAACTTACACGTGTTGATAGAGCACACCATCCCGTGTGGTCAGTCTGCTCCCTCGTAACCCACACCCTTCATCCCTTGAGGTCTACAAAGTGCAGCAGAAGGCGACAGCGATGTGGAAGTGAGATACAAGCAAAATTACAGTCGCTAGAGACATGCACCGTGGACAAGCTTAGACTTCATACACAATTATTTTTTCCCATCCTCCTCTTCCTCCCTCCTCCCTCCTCCCTCCTCCTTCTACTTCTCCTTCATTCATTTTTCATTAGTCTCGTAAGGCTCCAGAGGATGAAATTCGGGTCGCTTTCCAAGCGAAAGCACGTCGCGACAGCTCTTTGTGCCACATTACGCTAAAGCTGAAACTGCACCAAGTTCCCACACCTTAATTACTTAATAACTAATAACCTGAATGATGCATTTAAGAGGCTCGATGCCAGTTTTGATAGTGGGAATGAGAGGAGAGGGGTGGTGTGGAGGGGGGAGGGAGGGAGAACAGAGAACTGAACCAACGTCGCCTGAAAACAAGCACAGACGACACTCCAAAAACTTATATTCAATTCCGAGTCGGTCGGTACACACTCGAATCTGCATCTAATTAAATCATGTGCAGAGAGGCTTTTTGTTTTTCTTGTTCTGGTTCTTCTTGTTCTGGTTCTTCTTGTTCTTCTGGTTCTTCTTCTGGTTCTTCTTCTTCTTAAAAGTGGCATATGAAACTAAAATAGGTACAACATTAATATTCTGCTTTTATTGTTGTTCTTCCCTATACCAGAATATACATGCATGTACAAAATGCCCTCTAGCAGTAACTGTTCTTTGAGTTGGTTAAGTTTGCAATAGAAGAATCTGACTCGCCATGGGGAAACTGGTTCAAGCGGTCATTTGTGCGCCTTGCAGGGTTGAGACGTTGGGTTACAGCGAGTGAAAAAAACCAAGTAAGGTGAAAGGGCAGTGGGGATATTTTTTTTAATGTCGATGATGACCCCCGCTGACCATCTGGCCTGCTCACTTTGTCACGTGTGGCACGCACTCAGCCCGCATCGTGGACTACAGTGGACACTGGGCAGTGGAAAATAGAACCTATCCTAATATATCATCTATCGAATGGCCACTGCTCTAATCCTGACTTCTGTCACTGCGTTTCAAATCGCGCTTGGTCAAACAATGCGATCCAATTTAATTATTATACGTACAGGATTGTGTAAGATTTTATTTCCGTGTGTGTGGGAGGGGGGGGGGTGGTACCCACAAAAGCGCACAAATGGGTAGCAGACCTTGTCTTTCTTAGTAACAAATGGGTTCATTTGCTTGGAACCCACTTTTTTCCAGGACCTCACTTTTTTCTAAATGCGCGGGAGTGCTCTTTTAGTGCATGGGAGTGCAGTTGTAGTGCATGAGAGTGTTTTAAGTACACAGGAGTGCTCTATCCGGGACGGAGAAAATACAGTCAATTTTCGGAGAAATTTTGAAGAAAACTCGACCTATTTCGTCGCCTATGTCACGTGGGGTTTATGGGCTCTGCACAATGGAATTATGGACCCTCACGTTTATTCGGTGGGAACTGCTAGTAAGTCACCCTATGAATTACTTTAATAAATTTATTTGTTTAGCTCGTTCTGTGTTAAGGTTGGGGTACAGAAATAGATAGAAAAATGGTAAAAGATTACTGTCACACTAGCTTTCACACTCCTATGAATCATATGTAGTCCAGCCACTTGATAACAGTTAAAATCACACATTTATTTCTTCTACTCTATACAAGATTCTCTAAGTACTAATCTAACTTAAAAAGTCTCAGTAGCTGCTAATAGTTCGATCGCTGATAGTCTAGGCAGCTGTTATATCTTCCTCGGGCACTTGCTATTATATTTCCTGTAGATTTGGACTACTGTGGTCCGTTTTACAGTTTCTGAAGAGTTGGACTACTGTGGTCCTGTTTTGATCAGTTTAAGTGCACCTTTGTTTTTGCACTTAACTGCTAGATGGTGCGTGCGAAGTCCTTCTGTGAGGTAGCTTCTGGTACACCTGTGTCGTTGTGTAGTTGGGTTCCCTTGCCACGCTGTGGGGTCTGACAGGGTGTTTTCCAAGGTAGCTCTTTCCGACTTGTGCGGTAGAGGCTCCTCAACCAACTCGTCGTTTCTGTGGAGTGGGACGCACAGGATAGCTCGCCTGCTCGTCTGTTTGACAAGTTCAGGCCCGTGATGACTTGATAGATTTCTGAGATTCTAAGTCCTGCTTCCTGGTCTATGAGTGAAGAGATTTCTCTAGCTGTGGAGATGTTGACTCTACCTCGTCTCACACACGACTGATTCAAACTGTGTGAGGCTCTGACACAGTCAGAACCGCTCTACCCGCTTAGCCTAGCTCTCATTGGTTAAAAACGGTCAGATTCAAAGCTCAAGTGCTGACTCACTGCGCAGCGTGGGTGGCTCGCTCGCCGTGTGTGGCCTGCTGTGTAATCTTAATTGCTGCTGTGTAGCTTACTGACTCTCTACTGTTACAATTACTACAAAAGGCGAAATAGTCATAGGCAGAGTTAAAACTAGCCAGTTCATGACAACCTATAGGAGACGAACTAGGTCAACTTTTTATACGGAAAGAGCCAATTTTGCATTAGATTCTTACATTTTTAGAAGAAGTTTGCGTTCTTTCCGTCAAAAAATCACTTTCCGATTCCTACATTCTTAAATAAACCCAGTTTTGATGTATTGCAAGTATGTATGGTGTGTGTGTGTGTGCGTGTGTGTGCGAGGGTGTGTGTGTGTGTGTGCGTGCGCTTTTATGGGTGTCTGTATCTGTCACTCTAAGCAAATTAATAACACAAAAGGTTTGTGTAAGACACGCGACCTTAAGTTGTCTAACCTAAAGAGGTGAATATAGGTTAGCATCGTTGATATAATCCTAAGTAGATGTTATCCTCCTGGAAGGTAGGGAATAACAAGAAAGATCTATATCGCGCCTCTTTGACCGTGCTTGTTGAAAATCTACTGACGGATCTCCAACAGCTTGAAAAGGCAAACAAGGTTAAAGTCCGCGGGAAAAAAAAACCATCTTCATCCGGAAATATATAGTATCCACGTCTGAAGTTCTTTCATTTGTGATTACGACGATGAGCTACAGCAGATAATTAATGTTTTATTTTTGAAAAGTTAAGCCTGTGTGTTACGGAGAGGGACACCATCTTATATTGAATGTTGATTGAAAGTGTTTCGTTTGACACAATCCTGCAGTTACCTGAAACGTTAGATTTGCCAGTGGACACCGCCTTACTGCTCTCTGTCATGTTATACAGCAGATCTTTGGCTTTTTATTGTGAAATTGCTGTTTGTTGGAACACGCGTACATTACATAGGTGATTGTCTTGGGTTCATTTCCCAGCCAGCATCACTCACATCAGTGTTACTGGAAATGATTTACATTTCTCATCGTTATCGTCATCATCATCATCATCATCATCATCATCATCATCATCATCATCATCATCATCATCATCATCATCATCATCATCATCATCATCATCATCACCATCACCATCATCATCATCATCATCACTACCATTACCACCACCACCACCATCACCCCATTAGCTCCTTGATCTCCATGAGCAGTAGAAGTTGCACTTTTTCTATCAAATAATATGTTGTCGTAGACGCCATCATCAGCATCAGCATCAGCATCAGCATCGTCATCATCATCATCATCATCATCATCATCATCATCATCCGTGCTCGCAAGACAGTGTGGCCAATGGTATTAGGGTCAATGTAGTGTTCTGGCACTATCTTTTCTTTGCGACACCACTTTCTCCTCCTTCTCCTCTTCCTCCTCCACCCCCTCCTCGTCATCGGTGGACAGCTGTATACAGCCAGTGTTTTGACAGCATCCCTGGTCCCAGGATCACCAGCTTACATTGAGCAGCTACAAAATATGTCCGGCAAGGACGAAAAGACAACAAATCATAATTACCCCCCAAATCCCTCATTATTATTTTATTCCTATTGTCACGCACTCGTCAGTTTTCATGTCAGCTTTGATAATGACCAACGAGTCTCACGTTCTTTGACACGATTAAAGTATCTCGGAGACTGATGAGAAATTCGCATGAATCATCATCATCATCATCATCATCATCATCATCATCATCATCATCATCATCATCATCATCATCATCATCTCCATCATCATCACCATCCCCATCATCATCATCATCATCATCATCATCATCATCACCATCATCACCCCCATCATCATCATCATCATTATCATCATCGTCATCGTCAGGCCAGATGCCATAGATGCTGCATGGACTTTGACCCTCACTTCTTCACATATGAACTTCCGTGATGGGTTGATAAACTGACTCACTAGGTAGATAGAGGTGAGCTCATCATCCAGAAATTAGCGGTTGCCATCCCTGAATAAATATTGTGTGCGCTGGTCACCTTACAGCTTCAATCAGTCAGGTTGTTTATTTGAATACACAGCGGGTGGAGTTAGGTGGAGCGAGATGTGTTAGTCCTACAAAAGCGAGATGTGTTAGTCCTACCAAAGAGCTTGTTAATACTCCCCTCTCCCCCTTCTTGGTTGGCGCTGAATTGCGTTCATTGGAAAAAGTTATTCGAATTTCAGCCTGTATTCGACAAGTATAACCAACGCCACCGCCATTTAACCGCAAACAATGGGGTAACAATCTTTTTTCTTTTTATTTCAATTATTATTATTTTTTTGTTTATTTATTTTAATTTTATTTTCTTTGAGATAACTCGTTCAACGAAGTGTAGTTGATAGGCGTTGAGGAATAACAGCAGTTGTTTCCCTTGCGTCAACAATCTATCTTAACACCGCGTGCTACCGTGGCGCGTGCGAGCAGCAGCGATTGGCTGACCTTGCTGCGTGAACTTTCATTCATTTGATCATCTATGGAGTTTGCTGCTCATCTGTGGAGTTTGCTTTAGCAGAAGGAAGGGAAGGCGAGAGAGAGGTGCAAGGGTGTATATGCGTGCGTGTATGTGGGGGGGGGGGGAGGGCAGAGAGAGAGAGAGAGAGGGAGAGAGGGGGGGGGGGGGTGGAAGGTCACTGGAATAAGTTGACAGAAAAGAGGCGTGGCTTCTTCTGAGAGAAATTATGCGGAAATAGAAAGTCTCATGCAAATGTTGAACCTCTCACTCTGGCAAATCATAACGGTACATTTCATACTACACTTCCCTCATTGGCAGTTTCTGTACTTGACTGACACATGTCAAATATATTTAGTCAAGATTGGTCAACTTCTTCGCCAATTTCGTCTTCATGATCAATAAGGCTCTTCTTCTTCTTCTTCTTCTTCTTCTTCTTCTTCTTCTTCTTCTTCTTCTTCTTCTTCTTCTTCTTCTTCTCGAGTCCTTCATCTTCTTGCGTTTCCTTTGTTCACTCACCATACTCCCATCTATTCACCTCCACTCAGCCCTCACACGCACTACTTCTCCCCCCTCCCCCACCTCCCGTCTCCTCCTTCCCCACTTCTCCCCCTCCCCCTTCACCCTTTCCACCCACACCTCATCTCAAATCCCAGACAATGAATTCTGCCTTGAAGTTCTTGTGTAAGGCAAAGACTTGGTTTCGCTTCTTGTCTTTGTAGGAGCGTTTGTGAACTTTTGTTTTGCCTTGTACGCATTCTGTCTTCTCTTGTTTCTGCTTAAAAAGCGGTTTACTTTTTTTTTTTTTTTAGCTCCTACAGCGACAGTGTAATAGAGAATAAAGAGAACAAAATTAATACAAATATTAAGGGATATATCATCGAATTACTGAATGAATTAATTAATACCAAAATAAATACACGAATCCATTAATAATTAATTAATTATTTAATAAGGCAATGGATAAGTTATTGCAAACGCTCTTATAGAAAAAAACAAGTTAAGGTGTTTGTTCTTCATCAAGAGGAGTCAGAAGATAAAAGAAAAAGAAAAAGAGAAGTTAAGGAAGAATGTAACGGGAATAAACTGAATGAAGAACAAAAATTTAGGCGAAGAAAAAAATACAGAAAGAGCACGGAAGGAAATAAGAGAAAGAACAATTCTTTTTCTTTTCTTTTTTACTTTCGGGAATTGGATGGGAATTGGGGAGAAGGGGCAGGGGGGGGAAGAGGGGAAGATTCATGTTGTAACTTTCTAAGAAGGAAATATTGATATGATTATGGGCGACATAAAATAACGACGTTTTAACTTATTTCTAGCGGAATACTTGTTCCAATTCTTCCCTCTCCGTTCTTCTTCTTCCTTCTGCGTTCTTCTTCTTCCTCCTTCTCTCTTTGTTTATTTCATTTAACATTTAGTCACCTAAGTGATTTTAGACCTGGAAGGTAGGGGAGGGGGGAAGGGGAAAAGTAAGGCGGGGGAGGGAGGGAGGGGGGTAATTTGGTTATTGTTGAACTGTGAGGTAACACAAATTCTACATGTTATTTGTTAACAAAAATTATATTTTTAAAAAAAATCCTCTTCTTATCTTGTAAGAAAGCTATACTTGTTATGCTCTGAATACACATGTTATTAACTTTATAATTATCATTTTGTGTTTGCAAGGTTCAAAGTACAGTCGATTGCACAATACTCTCTTCCCCCCTCCCACTTCCCCTCAACAACAAAAAAAAACACTCAAAAAAACACTCAGAATCTCTCGCTCTTTATTTTAATTTTAATTTTTTTTTTTTATTTTCAAATAATATTCTTATTTCTTTTAAATCGTTTTTGATTGATTTGGTAGATTAACGTCCCCGGACACATAGAGCGTATAGGGGACACTTTTTAATCGTCATCACTTCCTACGCATATAATGACTTCCTTTCATTGTGCATCATTGTTTTTAACTTTGATGTCATTGGAACCTTGTCCTGACAGTGAGGGACGAAATTGTGGGTGGATGATGACAAGGTCACAAAGGATAGAAATAATAAAATCCTATCATTATTATGTTGTACAGATTGTTTTGAAACTACAATGGCAGCCACACCAATTTGTGTTTTTTGTTCTGTCTTCTGCATCAAGCGTAGTAAAAGTCATCGTTTGACATTTGATCGATCGTTGTGTGTAGGCACAGGAATGGCTTGTCAATACAAACCACATTATATACGCACTGTATTATTATTGTAGCCACGATCATAGTCTACATACGATACTTCCGGTGTGTGAAGGAGAGAGAGAGAGGGAGAGAGAGAGAGAGAGAGAGAGAGAGAGAGAGAGAGAGAGAGAGAGAGAGAGAGAGAGAGAGAGAGAGAGAGAGAGACTGTAGTTCATGATCCACTGCGCTCTCAAGCTCCACACATACTCCTTTCCCGCGCGCTGGCCTCGCTAGTAAATGGTCGTAGTAAAAATCGTGCGTAGTCTTTGGCACGCGCTTTTCAGCCTTCGGCGTGGAAATTAGGACACTCGGAAAACTTCGGGCTCATGCATTATTCATAGATGACGGACTAATCTATATTCGGAAGCACGAAACCGAATCTATCGGCATAGCCAGAATTCTTTCGTGACGACACGGCCTCGGGCGCCGTAAATGACCGTATATGGTAGAAGCCGTTCCTCGGTAGAGCTCGGGCTTTTCCGCTTCGTCAGAGGTGTGGACCAATGAGAGGCAAGCTGCGCGGTGCGGCCAGTCACGGTTATTGTTGTGTAGCGTAATGAATGGAAGTGGGCACAGAAGCATGTTACCATTCGAACCCAACGCGCTGTGTAGTGAACTCAGAACCAAACACAGACTGACCATGCCCAGAGTGGTGTCAAATCAAAGAGCCAAGTTTGACAACGACGAAATTTTCAGAAAACTCAGCCGAGAATGTGAGGTAAGTCACAGAGCGTGACCGTTGTAAGAGCCGGACAAGTTTCGACAGAAGTATACCTTTTTCTCTACAGGGTGTGGGCCGTCTTCAGTGGGGAAACCCGCTACTTGCGATTTCTGACCACCGGCCGCTAGCCGACACCTATATATTTTTTCTTCTGCAAATTCATGTGTGATTCTGTGAGGTGTTTCTTTCTAAGGATTTGTATTTGTGTGTGATCTAAGTTCAATGTTTATTTCATCTTAAGGATGTAATACCTGTGTGTAGGTTTGAAAAGTGCAGCTAGGTATGATCTAATCATTTCATGGGCCTATCCCAAACGTGGGAGTGTGTTCGTGTATCAGCAAGTTGGCCAGTGAAATGTCTTATGCTACATTGTTAACTGTGAATAATACCTCGATAATAGCCAAGATTATGGAAATAAGCTGCCGGATGCATTTCTTAAAAGTGTAGCACGATATGCTCAAGTTGGTGATCTTCGTCCTGTGTATGTGCAGCAGCTATCAAAAAACGTTATATTATCTTGAAATTCAAGGACATCGCTAATTATGTGTGTAGTTTGTGTGCTGATAATTGTATACGAATACAATCTAACATAGAGATACTGAATAGGTAACATACATAAACATGCGTTTTAAGGGCTTACAGCCATGGACCTTTTAGATACCCTTAGTATCTTTAAGAGCTTAACTTTTCATTTGCACCCGGATTTCCTAGAATCTCCTAAAATGTAACCGTTGTTCTCACTTATTAGTGTGCAAGTTCTTGTCATGCCAGATTGATTTTATCTTTTAATAAGTCTTGAATTTATTTTGTGTCATCATTACAAATAAGTAATCAAAAGCCATATATACCCATCTCAATAAATTATTCACCCGGCGGAAGGACTTAAAAAATTATATTTGAAGTAATGAATGTCAATTTGATGATCAGTTTTGGAGTATTATCTTTTGTGGGAATATTGTGTTTTAATTCGTGTCAACTTTAGAGTGGTTTCACTTGATCAAGAATTGATAATAATAATAATACAGGATGCTGTGGACTGAAAATGCTGGGGTTTTGTAAAATGAAATAATACACACTATCAGTCCGCGGCCGGTGTTTCAATATTTTGACAATTTTAGATTGTTCATGGTTTTTTTTTTGTAGTTTTTTTTTTAAACGGAGAATGATGTGTACATTAATCAGAATTTGCGTTACGTTTATCACCGCTTTGTATTCTTTCGGATGAGAGTGTAAACCGAGATCTAGCCTGTGCTCGCACGCATTCCATCGCATATATTAAAAGATCCTGATGCTCATGTCCGAGACGGGAGAGTGCGGCTACACAAATACCCCCAGCACGCACTAGGTTCCTTGTCCGCATCCCCGGTCGCCCAGGATTGTGCTCAGTCGTCTGGGCGCCAGACTATGGCCCCAAAGCTGCACCTGCTGTATCGGCCAGCGCCTTGAGCGGCACGTGAACTGGTACAGCGCTCTATAAAAGTGATTAAATAAATTTTAAATAAATATTTGATATGAGTTGAACTTGACAAAAAACTTAAATTTTATATCTACGGTCGCGCAATGGAGAGATAAATACTTTAAAAAATTAATATCAAGGATTTAAATTACGGTCAGCGTTTTGCACTTTTCGAATGCCGTATGGGAACAATGTCATTATCAAAACTGAAAAGTCCCCTAATTAAATATGTGATAGAAAGAAAATGCTATGCTTGTTTGCTGCAGACTTTTGGAGAAGAAACAATCATTTAGATTATTATTTTAATAAAGGGAAAACATGCAAGCAAATAAATTAATGAAATAAAATAATAGAGTGAAAGATGATCGTTTCTGGACTCCAAGCATTGCTTTTGCAGTTCGAGCGTTTTGAAAAATTGCATGTAACTTCAAGCTTGTGTGAACAAATAAATGTGCAGTTATTTTGCATGGTTTTAAATAATCCATGGACTTTTCACAGTCAAAGACAATATTTAAATCTAATGTAAAAAAATATGGATTCAAATACAAATAATAATAATAATAATAATAATAATAATAATAATAATAATAATAATAATAATAATAATAATAATAATATATTATTATTATTATTATTATTATTATTATTATTATTATTATTATTAAAACTAACTTTTTACCCATGGAGGGTGGGAATGTGATGGTGTGTGTGTAAGTCTGTGTGAGTCTCCCTGATATTTTCCACAAACCGTGTTCTGCCGATAGTTAAATACAATACAATCCAATCTATTACAGTACAATATAATACAAAAAATCTTTTTTACCTCAAACAGTGAATTTGCACAAGCGTAGATCATTACAATAAAAATTAAAAAGCACATTTAAAGACATATGTGTTAAGTGAAAAAATTTACGATCCTCTGCACATAGCACTACTACTACTACTACTACTACTACTACTACTACTACTACTACTACTACTACTACTCTACTAATCCTATTGCTACTACTACTACTAATAATAATAATAATAATAGTGTCACCACGTACACATTTTCATGGCCTACTTAAGAAAAAATTTTTTTTTAACAAAATATCTTGTTTCACATATTATTTTCCAAAGTATTTTGTTTTCATATAGGCGCAGAAGCGAAGATATAATAAATGAAGTTCCAGCGTCGTATGAATGCTATTGGGGGACCTAATTATTTATATTTTTAAAAAGATGGCGTGGTGGTTTTAAAAAGACAATTATTCTTCATTGATCTACGCTGTTCAGCTCATCAATTTTCAATACCCTATTTAAAAATTTTTTTCTAAATATCATTATTGCATAATTATATATATTTTATATATATGCTTCATAAACAAGATTCCTTGAGCGCACTGTTCTATAAGCGCCGTTCGCGGGGTTTTAGACTATATATTTTTATAAGGAGGTGGGTTCTTTTATTCTTCCTAATGTTAATTGCTTGTAGCAAAAAACAATGAACTTTGAGTCTTGAGACTTTATTCTTCCTACAACTACGCTTTTTTGTCTCTACAATTTTCGTGACCTAAAAAAAACCCACAACGCATTTGATACATCGCAGAACTGCAGATATTTTCTTGATTCAGATTCCGTCATGCTGCTGCTCTTTACTTTTTACAACCACACATTGTCTTCTCTTCACACAAACCTGATTCTATTTCAGTCAGACAGAAACATAGCCGCAGGTCGGAAGTAAGCCTTCTTGCTTGTTTGTTTGTTGTTTTTTGTTGTTTTTTTTTAATTAGGAGTGCTGACGTATTTTTTTTAAGAATAGTATTTCTGAAGTGAAATAACGCTTTAAATATTGTCTAGCCTCTTACGCAATTCCCACCTCCTTTGTCCTCCTAAAAAAAAACCTTTTGTATTGCGAGGTTTGGTCGGTCATATTTTCCTCTCTCTGTATTGTCCTGGATGGTTGGCGCTGCACTGAAACCTTACTTTTTTGCTATGGAAGCGATACACATTACAATGTTTGTTCCAGAAACAAAATTTTTTTTTTAGTATGCGTTTTCATTTTCCTGAAACGAATGTACGGATACGCATATTGCTCAAAATTAATTATCACGTTAGTAAAAGTTTTTTTTTCTTCTTCTAAAAAGAGTAACGATTATTATGATTACGCTCCCATTAAAAATGCACATTGTCTAGAACGTTATACACTGTACACCGTGATCATTTCAATGTCATGATTGAAATTATTATATTACTGGGATCGCAAATGATTGGAGTGCAGCCTTTTGAAAACAAGATTCTGCGATACTTGCGTAGCTGTTTTCAGAAGATGGCCGCTAGTTACAGAAATTTAAATGTCTCTTCTTCTTCTTCTTCTTCTTCTTCTTCTTCTTCTTCTTCTTCTTCTTCTTCTTCTTCTTCTTCTTCTTCTTCTTCTTCTTCCGCATGGTCATCACCATCACCTTGTTTGTCATCATCTGTTTTTTCTTCGTGTTCTTCTCCTGGTGTTGGTTGTTGTTGTTGTTGTTGTTCTTCTTCTTCTTCTTCTTCTTCTTCTTCTTCTTCTTCTTCTTCTTCTTCTTCTTCTTTTCTTTATTTTCTTTATCTACTTCTCTTTGTTGAAGGCTTCCTTTCTCATCTTCTCTCTGTTAGACTAGTACTCCGTCAGAAAAGTGACTGAAATTTCAGCTCGGGAATTATAATTGCGAAAATAGTTGATCCCCGATGGAGAGATTGGAAGACGCAGCATGTGCATGGGAGGTCAATGAGACTTGCTATCAACTATATATATAACAGTCGTCATGCCCCCGTCATGCACCATTATACCCATGCACACTTTAAAACGTTCCAATGAAGTTAACCGTTTAAGGCAACATCTCGTTTTAATCTGTTTATTTTTTTTCTTTTGGGAGTCAAGAGTCAAAGAAAAATCTTCCCGAAAAATCAAATTTTATCATGAAAAAGTGGTGGAGCTTCTCTTCTTCTTCTTCTTCTTCTTCTTCTTCTTCTTCTTCTTCTTCTTTTTCTTCTTGTTCTTCTTCTTCGTCTTCGTCTTCTTCTTTAGTTGGCCAATTCTTATTTTACCCCCGTTGGGGTGCCGGGGGTTTCAGTATAAATAGTATCCCCACTTTCTGGAAATGTAGTGCTTTAAATTCCCACTGTCGCTGTCTTTCTCCTTTGCTCTTTCTCATTCCTGCTATCAATCTGCTATACTATCTTCTTCTTCGCTTGACCAGTCACCTACCTTTTTTCTTGAAAACTCTTCAGGGACATGGCTCCTGATTTGTGTATGGGGTCTGTTGGATCAGCGTGGGAATATTGGATGCTTTCTGCCAGGCGGTCGCTAGGGCTTCCTATGATGTTATTATTTAGCAATGTAGGCATTTTATATGTATGTGTTTTGTTGATAATATATAATGATGTTTGTATTCTATTTTGTTTTTGTAAACGGGGGTTCGATAAATTAGAGTACAGCCTCAGCGTCCCTGCGTGGGATGTCTTTATTGTAAAGTGACTGGCTGGTGGAGAGCTTTCAGTTTTACCACTGGGGTTGTTTCAGCAGATCTTTTATGCGGATCAGGGGTTGTCCGGTCCTGATTTGGCTCGGAAGAGTCCGCTGGACCTAAAGCAATAACGATGTAATGTAATGTAATTCTTATTTTAATTGAAGTTTATTTAAGATTGAAATGTCTTCAAGCGTTTATCATTCATGTAAGAGGCGATGTTTGTGGATTCTTTCCGAACGTTTACTTTAGGCCCTCAAGTACTTATTTTATTCAATTTTATTAATGTTATAATTATTTTATATCGCATTATACTGCATTGTACAAGTACAAGTTTGTTCTAGTTGGTACAGTATTTAGTGACCTAAGTCCTGTTCAGGACCTACCAGCTATATGCGCTCACTCTAAAAAGATAAAGAAAATAAATAAGTAAATAAATAAATAAATATATAAATATATAAATATATATAAATAAATAGATGGTAGGTCCACATCAATTCTATAACTAACTAATGAACTAACTAAATAAATAAATATAACGGTAAACAGAAAAAGAGAATGGATATATATAGTGTGCTGTAGAATATGACATGGTGCGTGATAGTTATGATATAAATCATTCCTTTACAGTGCACAAATCCCGATGGCGGTGGGCGCTGAAATGAAATATTGTTAGTCTTATTACTATACTAGTGCCCATTACTTCAGTGTATATATTTTTTTCTTTACATTCCGAAGTTTTCTTCGAATAGGCAAGGTAGGCTACAGTAGGTTGGTGAAACTCTTGTATTCTAAAGGGAGGGTTCCATGGCTGGAACATGAAACTGCATGTGATGACTGACTCACTTGCTGAAAGTGAAATCGTTTTCCCTGGTGCTTATTTCACTGTGTAGCACATGGAAAGGTGTATTTTCGTAGGAGTTGTTGGTACTGTTTCTCCTATACATGTGCAAGGTGGCTGCACTGCTGCAGCCGTGCTTTCGCGGAGAAAACGAACTGAATTTTATTGTTACGGGTTTATAAATATATTGTGTGCGTGTGTGGGTGTGTGCGTGTGAAATCTAGGAGTACGAGGGTGGCGTATCCGCCCATCTAAATACGAACGTAGGCTTGTAGTGAACGAAAACAGGGCCTGAGGCCTTACCCACATTATTAAAAGCATTAAAACAATGATATTGATACTTTGCTAGTATTGTCCTTATTGTACGCATATTCCGCCTTGCTTTTGCGTGCATGCTGTGCAGTTAGTACTGGGAGCGCTTGTGTGGGGGCTGGAGTGCGGGGAGGGGAAGTGCGTGTGTATTTGTTGTGCGAGTATGCGTACGTGTGTGTGTGTGTGTGTGTGTGTGTGTGTGTGCGCGCGCGCGCGCGCACGCTCCCTCGCTCGCCTGCGAGATGTTGCTTTTGCACACAACAGAGCCCACAACAGTCAGATATGTGTTTGCCTTGATAATAATAAAATGCGTGCATAACGTTTATTATACGTGCCAATTGTTTTGTTGTTATTTAATGTACAAAACGTCATAGAATACTTACGCCCCCCCCCCCCCCCTCCCACTTTATTTTTTTTATATTTGTTTTAAATTTTACTTGACCTCGCTTTTATGTTACGATGGACAAAACATAATTTACTGTTAGTAACTCTCTTTTTCATCGTAGGTTATACCAAAGAACCTCTTTGGTTATACTGCACCGTTGTCCCTACTTCTATTTTGAAAACATAGAAGTAAAACATCTGTGACGGCTCGAAGATAATTTATGTTAAAATGAGGAGATAAAATTAAATTCCCTTAACTTATATTAAGTCATATTCATTTAAATTAAAACGAAACAAAAAGTCACATAAAACAAAAGCTCTCCATTGAAATACAAACAGCAGGAAGTTACATTGGGCGGCTGTCTTGAAAAAGACGTCACAGTTGCTCTGCTGCGTCACAAAAGGCTCGTTGTATTGGAAAAAACCAACAGAATCTCCAATAATCTTTAAAATTATTTGCTATTGTTTCATACTTGTGTTCGACTTTTAAACATGTGGTTTATTCTGCTGGAATCTCTATATTTTTTAAAGGACATAAGGAAGATGAATAATACATTCTGGAGAACAAAACCTGCTATCAGGGATGCGAATGTGGTGCTGTGCGTTTATTCAAGTCAACAGTGTTAATTAAGAAGAGCATGAGGATTGTGGCAGTTGAACGAAATAATATCGTTACGTCTTTCTTCTGTGTCTTTCTTGAAAAGGAGCAATTTGGTCTCGTCGAAGATTACATCTTTTCACATTTTTGCTGGCGCCAGTCGGATTAAAATATAATATTTTATGTGGTTAATACCAGACTACAAAACAACGCGCAACATTTAAAGGTATAAAATTCGCAAAGCTTTAAATAAATGCTATGCAAGCGAAAACAAAGCAGTAAGCTTCCATCCGAAACGTATGTTTCAGAGGGTACAAAAGCAGTCAGCGCCATAAGGGTAAGAAGGGAGCAGGTGTCAGTTGTCAATTTTCCATCTATGGCACTGACCAGATGCCCTTCTATCTATCTATCTATCTATCTATCTATCTATCTATCTATCTATCTATCTATCTATCTATCTATCTATCTATCTATCTATCTATCTATCTATCTATCTATCTATCTATGGATCTATCTATCTATCTGTCTGTCTGTGTCTATCTATCTTTCTTTCCATCTGTCTGTCTGTCTGTTTATCCAGTCATTCATTTCTTTATCAATTATTTTTATTAAGAGAATTAGTAGGTTGTAATGACTCCTCAAAGCGTGTCCGCTGCTTCCCAAGTGTCGCCGCATTTGCACTCTAAAGATCATGGTCTCTCGGTCCGAGGGTTTTGTTCAAATAAATATTTCCTGTTCAGCTATGCGTAAAAGTGATAATCCTTTAAGAGATACAGTGAAATAAAGAAACACATAAATAAACTAATTAATTTATTAATTAGTTAATTAAACAAATAAACAAAATGGATGTTCTGTGCTTGTTCTGTTACACCAGTCATGTGAACTAATATAAAGTAAAAGATGGTGGGGCTTGGCTAGTTGATTCCTTTTAAAACAAATGAAGAAGATGGCATTCATTCTGACTAGTCGATGCGACTTTAAGGGATGAGTAAACAGATCTTGGGTAAATGTTGATTCTTCCCTCTCCACAACCTACATTAAATTTTACTGGTCGATCAGTTCTCTTAAAGGACTGACTCTTGCTTGAAGTCCCTTGCTAATATTATTCCTATGATACATGTATTGATGTAGATTGTTGTCAATGCTGTCGTAACGATAGGTGTTTTAGCGGGTTTCAGATGCATTGAATTCAGGAAGCGGCGAAGATTTTCCTTAGAAGTGTCCGTGTCTTTAAGTGTAAACCTTGTTGGTTGGGCAAGAAGCAGGCATTGCTCAAGGCGCCCTGTGTCTTTTGGGCGGGATGGGTTCAATCTTAACTTCAGCAAACTATTTTGTGTTTGCTGGATCTCTATCCTCACGTCTTGAGCATCTCTATGAGCTGGCGTCAGCAGAAGAATCCAATGAAATCAGATATACTAGTAAAAGCAATACTTTTCAAAATCAAACTGCACATGCACACCAACCTCTTTAAGATAGTAGCATCTTTGTGGGTTTAAGTCACGAAGCAATAAGCTGCCTTAGTAAGATTTAGGTCTTAACAGTTGTAGTTGAATTAGGTGAAATAGTGAATGATCACCAGTGACATTGGTTTCGTAAACTGTATAATGGAGAGATTGAAATGGCAAACGATTTGGGCGATATTTGCACATGTATACACTTCTGGCAGGATTGTGCACGATCGGGCAGCGGTTTGCCTGACGCTTTGTTGTCCGCCCTCATCGATCGTCTTAATGCGTTTTAAATATTTTATTTTATTCCGAAATTCCTGGGGATGTTGGTAAATTTGCTTTTCCTTCTTTGAGTGCGATGTAGTAGTGGAATCGAATGGGACTGTTCGGTCCGTGCTCTGTCTCCAGCATCGATTGGAGTAGCAATAATATCTTCAACAGTTACCGTGAACAACCGACTCACAACCGATAAAATAGAACATAATAGAATAGAACAGAACAGAATTAGAATATAAATAATAGAATAGTATAGAATAGGCTGACTTTTTTGTTCGCTGCTTTTCTTATATCCATTAGATAGAAATAAAGCAGCGTTTTCAATAGCGACTCTACACATTTCTTACCTGAAATGTGTGTGATTGTTACAAATCTCGTGTACAAAGATTGTGAACTGATATGTTGATGCGCGTCATGCTGATTTGGGCAAAAGTGTGGAGAAACAAAAGTGGAGGCCAAATATTTTTGAACAACTGGTGTTTAACATTCACCCGATAGACCCCAACTTGTAATAAGGTTTTGGGCAGAGCAATTGTAGTGTATACCATCACACAAGCCATTGGACAACACGATGACATGCTCACAGTGGTGAAGAAACGGAAACTCCGATGGTATGGCCACCTCCCCAAAGCATCAGGCCTTGCAAAGACCACCTTGCAAGGCACGGTGCAAGAAGGTGGAAGAAGAGGGAGACAGGAAAAGATGTGGGAGGACAACATTCGAGAATGGACTGGCTTGACACTGAGCGAAGCCATGAGGGTTTCTGAGGACAGAAAAAGATGGAGTACGCTGGTTAAACGATCATCTGTGGTGCCCCAACGATAACAAAGATACGGGATAGGATATAGGATAGAACTGTGGTGTAAAGATGAAGATGTTCTGCAGCAACACTCCAGAGTTCAGATCCATAACTTTCACAGCGCCAATCTCCTACTAGTGTGTTTTAGAAAATATGATTCCATTGTACAATTTATTAGCCAGCCTGACCACATTCTGAATTTCGATTTGGAAGTGACATTTACAAAGAAGAAGAAGAAGAAGAAATAAAACGTATTAATTTAAGAAAGTATAGTTTCAATGAGTGCATGAAAAAAATTGGTGTGGTACATTTATGAATCAGATGATCTTGTGACGCGGAGTTTGTAGCTGTTTTGAGATGATTCATGTTTTGTTTGGGTTGAGAAATCTAGAGAATTGGGAAGTCTCATTTTAAATCCATTTTCATTGAACTAGCACCTTCACCATGACTGTGAACAGACGAAATAACTGAACAGTGGAAACTTTATAAACTTGAGATTGGGTTCGTAGACTAGCATTATACTGCATCATTAGTCAGTATGGTGAAAAGCGTCAGGTTACTTTGGAGTAAAGAAGAAACGAATTCAAACATGAAATGGATTAAAAAGCATCAACCACTGAACACAATCAAAATGTAATTAGTGTAAAATGCACCAGACCGAGTTTATGTGTGTTCGTTGACAAAATAATACTACATTATAAACCTGTTTTGGGAAACGCTTCATATCCCTTTGGAACCAAAAACCTGGAGACCGGATAAAAGGCATTGTCTTGGGATCGATTTGCAAGGCAGACAGCATCATGGTCAACTACTGTAAGCTGCGGAAATAACTATAAGCTGCATGAAATTGAAACTGTTCATGGGATGACCACATTCACGTTGATACTGTGTATTGCAACGAATCGGGCTTATGTAAAGTCAAAGGACCTGGAGAAACAAAATCAAGCATCGAATCGATTTCCAATGCAAATTACGAGCACGCACTATCTACTAAAAACAACTCAAATAAATGTTACTATGAAGTATGCGAGAGACACTGTCCATGGATCAACCTTATACTATTTTGAGGTCGTTACTGCGTGTTAAAGGCGAATCCTGCTGGTTTGAGTTGATGACAAAGTATTTTTAAAAAATCGTCAAGGAAACAGCATATTCAGAACTGACTGTGCTGAAGTGAAATTATTAAATAACCAACATTTAAAACGCAGAAGACTACACTACATGCATGTGTTCTTGAACAAGAACATGCCGTCGTGTGTTGAGAGTACTCGGGTTTGTTTTGGGTCAAGAAATCTGCGACACGGAATCAAAATGGCGACTGAGAAAGGCTCTTCCGCTCTCGCCGAAAGCCGTGCCTTAGCTGTGAAGATGTGTTGCGATTTCTTCATCAATGTCTGTCGTGCTCTGACAGTGATTGGAGTCGTATTTTAGTTTAATCTTGGTGATAAATTTGCATATGAATGTTATGTTTGATAATAGACGATTCTGGGAGATTAATTCTTTTTTTCAGTACTGTAATTTACAATAATGCCTATTTTAGTCTCGAAGGATAGAAACGATAAGCATTTAAATAATGATAAAAACAGATGAATCAAATATTATGTCTCTATAGCTGAATTAGTTTTAAAACAAAAACATGTATATTTATTTATTTATTTATTGACTTTGTAATTACACTGTATTAACTGCTGAAGGCACCGTGAAATCCAACAATATGAACTAAATAAACGTAATTAACCAAATCATCAGAGTAATCAACCTGATGATTGAGGCCGTCTAATGGATGAAGATTAAAGGATGTACCTTAATAGAAATGGGAGAAACATTGTTTGGCCATAATACTAATAGTCTTATTAACTATTTTAAGTGAATAAAAACGTGTGTCCTGTTTCACAGTAATCCTGTTAATTCTACACCTGTCAGCATCATGTACTATTTTATCTTAGCCCGCTTCTTACCTCACCCAGAACATTCACTTCTACAAGCCATATAGAAATCGTCGTTCTCCCTCTGACACCCTCATGCTACGAATACCCAGCTACAAGCTCTCCTCTGCAGGCTGTCGATCCTTCTCAGTGCTTGGTCCTTCAACTTGGAACTCTCTCTCTCTCTCTCTCTCTCTCTCTCTCTCACTCTCTCTCTCTCTCTCTCTCTCTCTCTCTCTCTCTCTCTCTCTCTCTCTCTCTCTCTCTCGCTCTGTGCAGCTCTCCGAACATAGCCACTTTCAAGTCCAGCTTAAAAATTCATCTTTTCCTTAAAAAATATCTGATCTCGTCTCCCATCACCAGCATCATTCCTTCTTTTCTGATTCAGACCACCGCCGTCACACCTCACTCCCCCATCCCCTCACTCCTTAGCTGCTCTTCTCCTCCTCCCTCTTATACCCCCCTCCCTACCCTCTCACATTTGGTATTCGAATTTTAAATATTCTTTTTCATGTTTGTATTTATTTTTTTTCATAGTTTATACGGGTCTTGTTTTTGTTTTTCACTTCTTTTCGTATGTATTTCGATGTTAATGTTAAGTATAAATGCGAGAGAACTGCGCTTTGAACTGATGTCATTAGGAAAAAGCGCTATATAAATACCATTGTTATTATTGTTATTATTATTATTATTATTATTATTATTATTATTATTATTATTATTATTATTACTATTTTTATTACCATTATTATTATTATTATTATTATTATTATTATTATTATTATTATTATCGTTAGTATTATTATTAGTATTATTATTATTATCATCATCATCATCGAAAGTGTCACGAGAACACTAGAAATCTGGGGTTGCACTAACTGCTATATCGAGTATAGATCGGCCTCTTTTGATGGTTGACGCAAGTTTTGGGGTATATTGTAGGCGATTTTGATGTACGCCTGTGTTCAGAGACGCACGACTGAAAGTCGGATAATTATCTCCTGTTATTTTATAGCATGATTTTTTTTTGTAAGATCTTTCAAATTGTCTGCCCAAGATTTACTTATATCCGGCTATGAAAACAATAAGCTTAACTTGTATTTTGTCTTTGCCAATGAAAAAAGATATCTTTTTTATTTGTGCATTTATTTGATATCTGTTGCTCAAAAGGAGTTAAAGGATTATTTTATTTCTCGTCTTTGCGTAATACCTGTATCTATTTGTCCTTGTTCAATGTCTCGTTTTTGTGAAGCAAGTACTATACTATTATTTTTCTGCATAATGAGAGACAATATTTACTGTCATTTTGATATTTTCATTTTGTGAAATTGGAACAATAACTGTCATTTCCTTGTGTACTGATGACAAGTTTCTGCCTTTTTATGTCAAAACAATTATACAGTCCTTTTTTCCTCTTGTGTAACGAGGACAATAGCATTATATTTGTATATATATTGTCCTTTGGGAAGTGAGGATAATACATCATTGGATCTTGTATCTTGTTATTGCCTAATGAAGACCAGAATGTTATTTTGTTTTCTTAATAAAATGCGTCCTTGTGTAATTGGGACTATACAATTTTCTTGCATCTTATTATTGCTTAATGAAAACAAGATTAATATTTTTTAAAGTGATTTGAAAATAAACAACAACCACGATCTTGTTCTTACGTAATGAGGACAAAAATAATCTTGCATCTTGCTATTATCTAATGAAGACAAAGAAGTTGTTTTGTCTTTTTATGTAAAGCGGACTTTTGAATCATCTTGTTCTTGGGCAATGAGGACAGTATTTGTGTCTTGTGTCTTTTGCGTAGTATATTTATAATATGATGTTTTCTGTTGCTTCAGGTGCGATATACAGGGTTCAAAGACAGACCGCTTGAAGAACGACGACTACGATTCACAACAGAATGCCGAGAAGGACACGCAGACATTGTGAGTACAAACTTCATCCACACTTTTCGTAGAGTTATTGCTTGTAGCACAGTTTCCCAAAATTCACTATGGAAGCCATGATTTTGTGTATCTTTGTTTACTCTCTCTCTCTCTCTCTCTCTCTCTCTCTCTCTCTCTCTCTCTCTCTCTCTCTCTGTGTTTACTTGTATCATGCTTTTAAAATTCGGGAAATTGCGTTATCCTGATTGTTATATATATATATATATATATATATATATATATATATATATATATATATATATATATATATATATATATATATATATATATATATATATATATATATATATATATATATATATATATATATATATGTTTCTGCTAATGTCCTGATTGTTTATATATTTATAATTATGTTAATAAGTGCTTTGTAAAACGATGTCATGGTAAATTACCCCTTTTCTAATGGGGCTTTGGCCTTATTGAAATAAATAAATTTCAAATGTCAAATTTCAAATTTCCATCTCTCTCTCTCTCCCTCTCCCTCTCTCCCCCCCTCTCTCTCTCTCTCTCTCGTTTTGACTGTCTTTTTGACGGAATAATTCCGGTGGGAGTGAGGGATAGGAGGGGGGGGGGTAATGGACATTCTTATCTTCAAACATCTTTTACTGAAGGTCTGTTGGATACGAAATAAGCGCCAAGAGTCTTAAAATGTGTGTTCATTTTCTGAGATGATTGCCTTTTGTAAGACAGCTTCACATTGCAATGAAGTCATTCTCGACGTTACAAAATCTGTTTGGCAATTTCGATTGAAATGTTTCTAGGAGGAAGATTTTGTTTCCTGTTAATAAAACGTTATTACAATGCAGCCTCGCCTGGTAGTGCGAATGTTAATATTTATTTTATTTTGTGAATTTCGGACAAAATTGCCACATAATCGGAAGTTTAAACGGGAGAGGGGGTGGGGGGTAAGTAGAAAGGGGAAGGTAATATGCAAACGGCAAACTAAAAAAGGAGATAATTTTAGAAGGAAAAAAAAGTTAAAAAAAAACAACAAAACAAAACAGCGGGAGAACAAGTTTGATAATGAACAGAATTGATAATACCAAAGGGAGGCAATTTTATGGCAACGGAAGAGAACAAGCTTTTACGCTGACTATACTCTTCAAGATTGGCGGACGTAAAATAACCGTTGGACCTATCATCGTTCTTTGAAACCTTTTGTTTGTGAGAGATGACATCCTATAACAAGGAGTAGAATTAAAGACGATGGAGGACACGCTTTTGTCATTTTGGGCTATTAACTCAGGGAGTAATTTGGAAAGAAAATTGATGTTCGAGAAAAGAAGGAAAGTATTTGGCCGCACAGATCATGGCCCTCCTCTGTCAATGTCGTTCAGGCTCTTTCCGTCTGTATGTTATCTTCACTGCTACATATTGGAGCAGGAGAGCGGAGGAGAAGGATGAGGAGGAGAAGAATTAGAAAAAGGAGGAAGAGGATGAGAATAACAAGGAGAAAACAAGGAAGCGGAGGAGGAGGAGAAGAAGAAGGCAAAGAAAAAGAAAAAGAAGAGCTGCTTACAAAGGGTTCTTGGTGAAAAAAAAGAATAAACCTTTCTTTATAATAATAATAATAGTAATAATAATAATAATAATAATAATAATAATAATAATAATAATAATAATAATAATAATAATAATATTAATAATCATCATCATCATCATCATCATCATCATCATCATCATCATCATCATCATCATCCTTCCTATCCTATCCTATCCCGTAACTCAAAGGTCGTTGGGGCACCAGCGTACTCCATCTTTCTCTGTTCTCAGCAACCCTTGTGTCTTCGCTCAGTGTCAAACCAGTCCATTCTCGAATGTTGTCCTCCCACCTCTTTTTTTGTCTCCTTCTTCTTCTGCCTCCTTGCACCGTACCTTGCAAGATGGTCTTTGCAAGGCCTGATGCTCTGGTGACGTGGCCACACCATCGGAGTTTCCGTTTATTCACCACTGTGAGCATGTCATCGTATTGTCCAATGGCTTGTGAGATGGTCTGTCGGACTTCGTCGTTGGCAATGTGCTGTAATAATAATCTATATATATATATAAATTGCTTAGCCGGAAGTCCTTCTTTGCCTCTACTGTAAAGTTTGTCCGGTATGGACGCTGATCTGGGCAGGTGCTGGGCGCTGCTGATCAACCTGCTGTGCGCTCAAAACCTGCGAAATCGTTATAGCCGACATTTCCTTACCGTTTCTGAGATAAATAAATAAACAAAATGTCCACAAACTGCAATAGCCTCATGCCGCGCGGCGCTTCCGATTCAACCCGTGTAAAGAACTGCCGTTCCGTAATACCGCAAATTTTGTTTTATTTCCATTCAAAACACTTTTGCACTCATGTCACCAATCTTACAGCGGAAGGTTACCTGTTCACTTTCTTTTTCATCCATACTTATATGCGCACAAAAATTCAATTTGCATAAAATCTTCCATTACTTGAAGCAACTGTGTCATACAAGATCTGCGCTGACGAAAACCATGTTTGTAGAGTTGTAACAGGGTTACTTCCCTCTAACTATATTACTGTTTATGCAGTACCTATGCGCTACCGCGAATACAAATATACCGGAAGTATTATGGTACCAAGGGAGATTACTTGCATGCCTAATATTTTTAAATAAAGGTATGACATTTAAAAATACGTTGCCTAACATAAATACTAAATTACAATAAAATATTTTAGTGCATTACCCAAACATGCACCTATACTCTGTTCTGCAGTACATTGCAATTATCATTTTAAATTAAAATAGTTCAATGCATTGCTCGAGTCGAACATCAACATGTACCTTTTAATCTACTCTGTTTTGCAGTGCTTCATCATTCGACCCCTGCAAGTAAATTATTGCAATCATTTCAGTGCATGTTTAATGTTTAATGCTAACTCGCAGACAACAGTTGTCTCTCTGTCTACATTTTAAACAGCAACCTGTGTACCCTGGCTTGCCAGGGTACAAAACCACTAGTAATAATAATGATGATAATAATAATAATAATAATAATAATAATAATAATAATAATAATAATAATAATAATAATAATAATAATAATAATAATAATAATAATGTGATTTGCATAGCGGGCAAACTAGACCCTCTCGGTCTGCTCTCGGGGCTCATGCACTCGCAGTTATGCTCAAACTTGCAGCTATATCAGAAACAACCCAATTTTATGTACAACACAACTAGAATAGAAATCTCACGCACACAATGCAAAGCGGGCAATTATAAAATAAAGTAAATACATGGAGAAATCACAATGATAATTTATTTATTCATTCGTAGGTAAATTATCATCACTTGCTCATGGCGGATCAACGAACTACCCCCCAAGTAACCCTTTAGCTCTTCCTGTTTTAATCTTTCAACTCTTCGATGTTTCTGCACACCCCGAAAAGAAGTTGTTAAGGAGTTTTTCATTCAGAATGACAACGGCTTTGGTGTAAGCAAGGTGCCTTGGTGTGCTTCCTTGCCTGTCAATTACGGGAGGCCTCCGAGTCACGACGGCTCACTTTTAAGGTTTATCTCTGTCGCCCTACATCTCACATAAACAGCGCACAATGTTCACGTAGAAACGATAATTTCATCTGTGTTTTAGAGTTGGTTTAGAGAGAGAGAGAGAGAGAGAGAGAGAGAATGGGGGAGAGAGAGAGAGAGAGAGAGAGAGAGAGAGAGGGGGGGGGGGGGGAAGAAGAACAAGGAGGAGGAGGAAAGAAAGAAAGAAAGAAAGGTTTTAGAGCTTTAGACTTGTCACAAACACACACACACACACACAAATTAAATCATCATTCAGACATCTATCGTTGGAAGCTTGTCATCAAACCTGTAAAGTTCAATGAGGACACTTCAAGAATCGGCTCTGTAGTTGAAGGGGGCAAAGCGATTAAAACAGAGAGAGAAAGAGTGGGGGAGGGATATAGGTGGTGGTGAGAGGAAGAGAAGCCGGAGCAGCAGGAGATGAAGAAGAATCGTCTCACACGAACAGAGAGAGAGACAGACAGACAGACAGACAGACACACAGAGAGAGAGAACATTATTTACAACTTACCATTCAAAAGTGCGAGTCAAAAAAACAAAAAGCGAAGAAAGCAAACTGCTGGCGAAATAATTAACGAGGAAAATCATGAAAGGAATGTGAGATCATTTATGTTCACTTCGCAACTCCTGATTGGAAATTCGGTTACACAGTTCTTTAATAGCGAGTAGGCTACAGAAGTAGAAGTACACTTTTCTCTGCTGTAAATTAATGCGTTACGGTAATTAATGAATGAGTTACGCTGCTATGGGAGGTTTACTAGGAATGCTAAAAATGCTAACAATGCCCCCTAATATTCCATGGACGCAATAATGAGAGCAGTGTTAGCGCGGAGTCGTCGTTGTTGCATTACCTGACTGCAGGTTATTCATTATTGGTGACAAGTGTCAAAGCACTCTTATTGGTGTACACTATGATATATACTGCATCACACGCTGCTAATCCTTCCATACACATTCCTCAAACACCTCTCGTGTTTGTTTCACCCCAAAAGCCCATCCAAAGCTCTGTCCCACCATTTCTGACCCCACTCCCTCTATCACACACACACACACACACACACACACACACACACACACACACACACACCACACACACTCTCTCTCTCTCTTTCTCCCTCTCCCTCTCGCCCTCTCTGTCTCTAGCCTTCTCTTTCTCCCCTCTTTTAAATTCACTTCTCCATGTTTTTCTCCCCGCCTCCTCCTTCCTATTCTCTCTCTCTCTCTCTCTCTCTCTCTCGCTCTCTCTCAGACATCCATACGGGAACGTAGGCCTAGTTGTCACTTGTTTGATTGATTGATTTATTGTTGCTTTAGGTCCAGCGGACTCCTCCGAGCCAAATCAGGACCGGACAACCCCAGATCCGCATAAAATATCTGCTGAAACAACCCTAGTGGGAAAATTGAACGCCCTCCACCGGCCAGTCACTTTACAATAAAGACATCCCACGCGGGGGACGGCTGAGGGTTTACCTCAACTACGCGAACTCCCGGTTACAAAAACAAAATAGAATACAACCATCATTACAAATCATCAACGAAACATATACATATAAAATGCCTATATTGCTAAATACTAACATCATAGGAAGCCCTAGTGACCACCCAGCAGAAAGCGTCCAACACTCCCAAGCTGATCCAACAGACCTCATACACAAACAAGGAGTCTTGTCCAGGAAGAGTTTTCAAGAAAAAAGGTAGGTCATTGATCTAGCGAAGAAGAAGATAGTATAGCAGAGTGATAGGACAGAGCAGGAATGGGAAAGAGTATATGAGGAAGATAGCAACAGTGGGAATTTAAAGCACTAAATTTCCATAAAGTGGGGATACTATTTATACTGAAACCCCCGGCACTCCAACGGTGGGTACTGTTGCCGCAGTGAATCTGTCATGCCTACAAAGGCAAGACAGGTTTTCAACTGGGGCTTTCACTGTTCCCTGTATAGGTTAGAACAATCTACAGTGGCAAGATTGCTCATGACCCCAAGGGGTAGTTGTCACTTCATCATAGTAATAATTAGTGATGGTTGGTTAGTTGTTTTATTAACCCCTTCTTCGTCGAAATGATAAGACGCAGTAATTAGTGACTAACGAGCGTTGTGGCCGCGTGGTCTAAGGCGGGACTAACTTTCCTTGTCCACAGGCTAGAAACCACTGGCCCCTGACAGGTGTGGTGGGATCGATCCTACCTCTGGGCGTTATGTTTCTCTGAATATAATTTACTTTCGACTCGGGCAACTTCTCGGTGTTTTCTCCGGGCACTCCGGTTTGCTTCCCCCAGCAAAATTTCAAAAATACAACTGATGATAGAAAATAAACTATGTTTGAACGATGGCAAGACTGAAGCACTGTTAATCAAGAAAAAGAGCATAATTCTTTCAGATGGTGAACCACACTTCTTTCAGCACCTCTGCTTGCAACCTAGGATTCATTATGACATCTGACGCATCTCTTGACACTCACATCTCCAACACATGTAAATCTGCATATTTTGAACTTCGCAAAATCAGTTCTATTCGCTCTTGTTTTTCACAACAAACCACGATCATCTTAGTCTGGTCTTTTGTTTTTTCAAAACTGGATTACTGCAATTCTAATCTTGCAGGCTGCTCCCAAGATCTTTTCTCTACAAACTTCGAAAAGTACAAAATGCAGCTGCACGCCTTGTTTTCAAGGCTTGCAGAAGAGATCATGTCACTCCCCTACTACGTTCCTTGCACTGGTTACCCATATCTGCACGCATAGAATACAAACTTTCCACACTCTGCTTCAACTTTTTCTTCGGCACTTCCCTTGAATACTTTTCTGACATGCTCATTCCCTACGTACCACGCAGACAGCTCCGTTCCTCATCAGACCAACGCACCTTCATCATCCCACTTGTCAAAACAAAAACCTATGGAGAACGCACCTTTGCTTTCTGTGCATCCACTCAATGGAATTCTCCTTCCACACAATATCCGCCATGCGCAAACACAATAAGCGTTTAAACGACAACTCAAAACATATCTTTTCCAGAAACACCTTCCATAGCTCCTCCTCAATAACACAAATGAATTAATCTCATCATCAGTCTAGTATGCACACATGTCGTGGCGCTTCACGGGCAATGGTGTCCGCTTTTAATGGTGTTCGCTTTTAATCATTCTTATAAGTGTTGGTTGCCTTTTAAAAGTTTTGTTTATAATAGTTTTAGTTGCCTTTTTATGTTTTTAAATGTCATATTTTTATTGAATGTTTTTAACATTATGTTGTACATTTTTAGTGAATTTATTCAGATTTTATATACCTACTGTTGTTGTGTAGTAGATAAATGGTGTATGAATGTGTCAAGCGCGGAGAGCACAGCCACTTGTGGCTGTGATGCGGCGCTATATAAATCTGCATTTATTATTATTATTATTATTATTATTATTATTATTATTATTATTATTATTATTATTATTATTATTATTATTATTATTATTATTTCAACTAATATTAGGTAGGTCGGATTTGGGCGCGACACAGGCTGCGACTACGCCTTTCCCAGGGGAGGCGGCCCATAATTTCCCATAAAAAGAGACAATAAAGTGTCCCCTCACCACCCCCAAACAAAAATAAAGAAATAAAGCGCGCGCACACACACACACACACACAACACACACACACACACACACACACAATCCTTCCCCCACGCTCCTCCCTTCAAACACACACACGTTTACCAGGATTAGTCACCCTGTAAGATGCAGTCAACTTGCGCACAATGCACTAGCATTAACAGTAATAATACGTAGTGATAATAATTAGTATACAATAAACCGTTGATTATATTCATAGGCACCCAGTATGCCTATACTAAGCAGTGTACTAAAATAACTGGTAGCGACTTGTTCACAATCTTCTTATAATGGTCTGAATTATTGTTTGCATTGCATACCCTAAGGGTCTTACAGTCATTCATTGACTAAATGGACTACTCGATAAAACGGCGGATTATTTAAATGACTGACTCACTAACTAATGTAGTACATGAGGTAGTGACAGACTGAGAAGATGATTCAAACGAAACATTTATTATTGAACTACTCTGTTCGCTCAAATTATCCCTTCCTTGATTATTTCTCTTTCCTCATGTTCCTCAGACTTATCTTTCCTTATATTCCTCATAAACTAATAACATATTATTATTCCCTACTCACGTTAAACTCAAAAGACAAACGTCACTCCATAAAATTAACATTTGTATTTTCTTTGCTTAGACCCTCTTCTACCATCTTAACAACTTTCTATTATTAATAATAACTCTTTCGTTTTACATGCATCAATCAAAAAAATACATTAATAAAAAAGAAAACATATTTCTCACCTGACAAAACAAACAGCAAAAGATATAGCTGGAAATGCACACCTGTTTATACTACCAGTATTAATCACCAATAATGCTTTCTGTGTTCATCTTATTCTAATGTATGTACACTATCGTTTTTTCCCCAAACCTACTAGTTGTCATGCGACCCCACTCAAATATTGTCAACGGATTCATAGTTACCTGCAACAATGCAGCTATTTTCTCGACGGCATTACAGAAGGAAATTCATGACGCCATCTATACGCCAGTCCAACCTGTTACACTCGTTGTTGGTTTTTTTATCAGTAGTTGATTCAGTCAGCCCCGATGCTTGAATCCTGATAAGTGTAACTCAGATTCGTTTATCCACGCAACCTGTTCACTCAGCAACAAGGCAGGAGTCGTCGTATGAAGTTTTCCAACTTTATTCAGCGTACATCAACTGCATTCAATCGAATCGCTTTTTCCACTTTCTCTACTACTCAACTGAAACAGTGCGGTACATTATATTATAGTGTCTCTATACTCTAGAGAACGTTGGAACATTCCCGCGTGACGCAATTACACCCAATCAAAATAAACTTCGTCATCACTGTCTTACGTCATTTAACTTAGAATCATCTCGTAGCCATCACTAGATTTATCCACCCGCTTCGATCGATGGTAAACAAGTAATCCTAGAAATTTCTCCAGTAATATCGACCAACGAAAATTATCAACATTAGACAAAGCTTCTTCTAACAACAACGCAAAGTCAAGTCAAAGGTAAATACACTCTGTTATTGCATGCTTTGCAAAACAAAACGATCGGATCTATCGTGCGCGTCTCACACGTACTATCGTGCGCGTTGCAACGTAACACAACCGAATCTGACTTATTGTATAAAGTAATTCCCTCGGACTAGCTTCCCTTTGGTTCCGCATTTTCTAACAAAATATTTTGTGACTGACTAAAATCCAGTGTTTTCTTACTATAATTACCATAAACTATAATCACCCTTTCTATTAATTGTATTTATGTGTGTCTGACTACCTGTCACTGATTATAATTCCTAACATAGAACATTTCTTTTCTGGAAGAATAACACTTTTATCGAATGGAAGAGAGATGTATGTGTATGAGAGAGAGAGAGAGAGAGAGAGAGAGAGAGAGAGAGAGAGAGTGGGAGGGAGAGGGTTTATATGGAAATGAAAAGTCTGAGAATGTGTTCAAGTCTTCTGTTCAATACACGATCACAATTCTACAAAGATTTATATCTCAGGTAGTGAAATAATTCAAACAGGCATTGTGTAAAGTAATACTGTGGGCCAAGTAATAAATACCAGCATTAATGTTAAAGGCTGGGGAATGGAGGAAGACAGAAGGTATATATCAAGAGAAAACTGGGAAGGGGTTGGCCTGTGAAAGTTGGAAGGAGGACTAATGGGGGATAGGGGCCCGTGGGCAATCCCAAGTGTCAGCATACCAAGTGCGTGAAGTCAGCTTTTTTTCTTGGCGGCGAGAATTCCCCCTGACCCATAATAGTGGTCATCGACTTTGGTCAATTTGACCCCTTGATTATTCCCATTACCACTATGTTTCTAACCACTGAACAAAGAATGAGTATCATGAACGAACGCGACGCAAGTTTCTCTGAAACATTTTACAGATTTCTAAAGCTGTCAGTAGTTCGCTGAAAAGTGATTCAGAACGCATACACTAGAGCCATTCCTTTTGTGGCCTAACTTATTCACAAACGAGAGAATTTGTATTTATAGTGATCAAAAAGCAACAATTTTGTTTTCCATTCCAATGAAAATTGATTAATAGCGTTTAAAATTTAATTCCTTAATTAGAGACAATTTAGTTAAAAGGCCTCAAGATCACACAGTTTAGGGTCACAGGTCCCGTTTGAAATCCCCATTATTATTATTATTATTATTATTATTATTATTATTATTATTATTATTATTATTATTATTATTATTATTATTATTATTATTATTATTATTATTATTATTATTATTATTATTAGAGTAGTAGTAGTAGTAGTAGTAGTAGTAGTAGTAGTAGTAGTAGTAGTAGTAGTAGTAGTAGTAGTAGTAGTAAATGTGGTGTTGGTAGTAGAATGCATAAAGAAACACATCTTACACCTAAAGCTACAGAAGTGTCCATGGACACTCTTTGAAGTTGAAATGTTTCCGCCTTTATCAGGAAATAATTGCTTTGTAATTGCACCGCTCGATTCTTTCCCTCACTTGACCTCAGCAGACCCCAATGGCTAATAATAGGTCTTTAATTTTTGCATTAAAATGTACTTTAGTTTCTTCCCACGGTGCGTGAGATTATTTCCTTATTAGCTGAGTGAACTTTTCTTTAATTCTATAATTGTTGTCGTCGAGACCTTTTTCTTACGTCTGGTGTACTCAATACAGGACACGGAGTTTTGGCAAAGTGGTCTAGTGGTTCATTCAGGGAACACTGAAAGAGATTTGACGCTTGGGTCGGAAATGATAGTTAACCATTCTTCTTCCCATTGTATAGGTTGGGTTGCGATGCGACCGCTGTGCTTTTTTCTGAGTAAGCTGGTTGAATTTCATTTATAGGGGAATGAAATAATAGTCTGCTTCCTTAACCAAACATGGCGGTGCAGATGAAAAGTCCGTGAATTCCTTCACCACACAAGTATTATTATTATTATTAGTAGTAGTAGTAGTAGTAGTAGTAGTAGTAGTAGTAGTAGTAGTAGTATCATTATCATTATTATTATTATTGCTGTTGTTATCATTACTAGTAGTAGTAGTACTCAATAGCAACAGTTTCCATTGTATTCACGGAATTGCCTTCCCCCGTTGGGGTGCCGGGGGTTTCAGTATAAATAGTATCCCCACTTTCTGGAAATTTTGTGCTTTAAATTCCCACTGTCGCTGTCTTTCTCATTTGCTCTTTCTCATTCCTGCTCTGTTCTATCAATCTGCTATACTATCTTCTTCTTCGCTAGACCAGTCACCTACATTTTTTCTTGAAAACTCTTATTTGTGTACGAGGTCTGTTGGATCAGCTTGGGAATATTGGACGCTTTCTGCCAGGTGGTCACTAGGGTTTCCTATGATGTTATTATTTAGCAATGTAGGCATTTTATATGTATGTGTTTTGTTTATAATTTATAATGATGTTTGGGTTCTATTTTGTTTTTGTAAACGGGGGTTCAATAAATTAGAGTACAGCCTCAGCGTCCCCTGCGTGGGATGTCTTTATTGTAAAGTGATTGGCTGGTGGAGAGCTTTCAGTTTTACCACTAGGGTTGTTTCAGCAGATCTTTTATGCGGATCAGGGGTTATCCGGTCCTGATTTGGCTCGGAAGAGTCCGCTGGACCTAAAGCAATAAGCATGTAATGTCATGTTACGGAATTGCCAAAGTTGCTTCATGAGTTGTTTTAATTATTTTGTATACGTATGCAGTTACAAATAGTGCGCTCTTTATGATTATTTGTACCCTGGTACCGCTCCGAAGGTCTTTGAATAACCGGAAAAGTCATGCCCATCTACGATTTCACGCTCTGCGATTTGACACACTCATTTGATGATGATGATGATGAGGAGGAGGAGGAGGAGGATGATGATGACGATGATGATGATGATGATGATGATGATGATGATGATGATGATGATGATGATGATGATGATGATGATGATGATGGTGGTGGTGGAGGAGGAGATGGTGGTGTTTATTATTGTTATTATTATCAGGGAATGATCAGGATTGTTAGCCACTTAATGGGAATCATTGACGACCCTTCGGAATATGTAAGGCAAGCGGAAGATTTTATTTGAACACGGAAGTTGCGGATTTACCATGTAGACCTACGTTGAGTAATATGCCGGATATGCACAGTCTTACCTAACAATATTTTAGTTTGCATCCAAGCATCCTAGACTTTTAGGAAGGAAAAAAAAAAGCGATACCAGACCGTCTTCGGAAATGGGAGATAACCTGTCTTTTTGTGTTGTTTTAAGTTACCTAGAGTTATCCGGGCGGACATCTCGTCTAATGACACTGTGAAAGCTACCGCGAGCTGCAAGCTATGCTTCGGGAAAGGGGTGGTGGTAGTTGACTGGCAGTGCAAGGCCGAACTAGCGGAGCTAGCTAAGATTACAACTGAAATCGACCTTTCGGTTGATGGAGGACATGAATTGTAAGCGAGAAACTGTTCGTTTGCAATGAATGTCCGCCTGGACGTTAGACAACTCTGGCGCAGCATGCTGGCAAGCCGGCCAAAGTTGTTTCCCCTCGTATTTCCGAGCATGGTCTATTAGAATAGCAACGTGTGGTTTCATCAGTCATGGTGCTGTGATGTGTAGTGGCGTTTCGCAATACTTCTTCCAAGAATCCATAGTCTTTGCTTTTAGTAAAAAAGCATAAGTCAGTTAATAATTAGACTATCAGAGTCTTTATCGTTTAAAGTTTTCATAATTCGCCGAGCATTGTTGAATTCCAAGGTGTTGACGGATACGCATTGTGTATATCGTATCAATCTGGAGTTCTGTTTGTGGTTTGAATCATCCTGACGTAAGAATCCCATAGCGGATTGATAATGCCAGGATGGAATTATCAAAAATGATATGGAGTTATGATGTGTGAAATTCCTTTGATTTATGTTGTAGTCTTCTTTTGTGTAACGTTTAGCTCCGGGTTGAACTTAATTTAGGAGGAAGTGCGCTATGTCAAATGTTCATTATAATTTTCCGGACTAAATTCGTTGTTAAAAAAAAAAAGAGACCCAAAAAAAAAGGAAGTGTGGTGTTTCGCCATCCAGTTTGCGTAATGAGACTGAAAATACGTGTAGCATGGAGTGTAGGGGATAGAGGCAAATAGGGAGGAAGGAGGGATACGGGGAGGGAGATGAGGTGGATGGATGTGTGTGTAGGGGTGTGTGTAGGGGTGTGTTTGTAAGTGTGTGTGTGTGTGTGTGTGTGCGAGGAGGTGTGTGTGTGTGTGTGTGTGTGTGTGTAGCGAAGGGAGGTGATTGGGCTGGAGGGAGGGAGAGGGAATTGTGGGTGGGGATTGACTGACAGTAAGCGGACGCAGACTAGCAAATTGTAGACAACATAATGGGAATTGGGCTATTTCTCAGTTTTCGAGATGCATTTCCTCATTCCTTACCTAGCTACATTTCCCATACTATAGGGAAAGCAAACTTGGCGCCACAAGTCTTTCTGCCAAGGAAGCTACTATATATTGACGGAAGTAGCAAGCAGAGGTAGCGCTTAGCTCTGTATTTGTTCTATATCATGACGCAAAATTAGAGAGCAGCCTAAGTGTGCTTTGTCTTCAGTTTCGTTTTCGTCATCACTTGTATACAATGACCGACTATGACAAAGTTAAAAGGGTTCAGGGTGTAGAGGATGTTTGTTTGGTTAGCCTGTGTGTGTGTGTGTTTATGTATGTGTAAGAGAGTGTGTGTAAGAGAGAGGATGTGTGTGGGTGTGAGTGCGCGCGCGCGTGCGTGTGAGTGTGTGTGTTGTAGCGCGCGAGCGTGTGTGTGACACAACGAGTTTACGCTGAGACTGCGTAGTTGTCACATTAAAAGATAATATCCTAATGGTTAAGCGTTGCTCAAACAGACCACTAACCTTAAACAACATTAGGTGTCTCTTTCTTTCTTATGTAAACAGAAAACTCTACACCCTTTCCCCGTGATGCTATTTTTAGAATCAGCCTTGATGCTATTAATAGGCGCAATCACACATGAATTTATTGATTTATATCCAAACCGTACTTTTGACAGAGATTAAGAGTCTTTTATTGTGTGTGTCTGTGGCTTAATCTTTTTTTTTTCCCGATGGAGCAGCACTAGGTGAGATGGATCTGTTATTCTGAAATGTGTGCTACTGGGTCCCTTGCACTCATTATCCCAATTCTTCATTGTAAAATCATTTTCGATTTCGACGATTTAAAAAAAATTAATTAATCAGGTGGAAACAAAAACAAGACCATGGGAAAATGTTGAAATGTGGTGGTTTTTCAATAACAGCGGATTTCAATACATCCTATCTTCGTTTGTTGTAGTTCCTTTGTGGTTTTTAAATGTTTCTTGAAAATATTGGTTACCATCAGAAAACAATGCATTCAGTTGTCAGTTGAGGAAGGTCAATTGCGCGAGACTGGTATTAAAATGTAATAACGTTACCGTTTCTGAAAATGTTGGAAAGCATATTTTGCTGAAACTTAAAATAGTTCCTTCTTTTTATTTCCGGCTCTTTCTACCTTCGCCCGTCTCACCTCCACCCCTCTCCCTCTCCCGTCCAACATTTCCTTTCCCTCTTCCCCCTTCCCCGGCCCCCTGTCTGTCTGTCGCTGGCTCTCTCTCTGTCTGTCTGTTTTACTGTCTGTCTCTCTCACACGCACCTTTTGTATTGTACTTTTCCTTGCTTTTTTATTATAGTTTTTAAATCTCGTAAAATCGTCTGTACATTTTAAAGGCTTTCAGGCTACTGCCGAAATAGTTCATGACTTTGGCAGTTGAACATAATAATTACTAGACCTACTACGCACCTTTCTTCATATTGCTGCTGCTGCTGCTGCTCTCTCTCTCTCTCTCTCTCTCTCTCTCTCTCTCTCTCTCTCTCTCTCTCTCTTTCTCTCTCTTGAATGCCTCCCACTCCTTTGCTCCCCCTCCCCCCATACCCCTTTCCTTCTTATTGTTCTCTGAAAATATAAATAGTCTAACAGCTTTTGAGATGACGATGTGTAGCCTATATGTGTAGATCTCTCTCTCTCTCTCTCTCTCTCTCACCCACACACACATAAACACGCACGCACAATCCACTAGTTCCCGGATGAGAGTATAAACCTAGTTACCCCTTGGGGTCATGAGCAATCTTGCCACTGTAGATTGTTCTAACTTATAAAGGGAAAAGTGAAAGCCCCAGTTGAAAACCTGTCTTGACTTTGTAGGCATGACCAATTCACTGCGGCAACAGTACCCCCGTTGGGGTGCCGGGGGTTTCAGTATAAATAGTATCCCCACTTTCTGGAAATTTAGTGCTTTAAATTCCCACTGTCGCTGTCTTCCTCATTTACTCTTTCCCATTCCTGCTCTGTCCTATCACTCTGCTATACTATCTTCTTCTTCGCTGGATCAATGACCTACCTTTTTTCTTGAAAACTCTTCCTGGACAAGACTCCTTGTTTGTGTATGAGGTCTGTTGGATCAGCTTGGGAGTGTTGGACGCTTTCTGCCGGGTGGTCACTAGGGCTTCCTATGATGTTATTATTTAGCAATATAGGCATTTTATATGTATATGTTTTGTTGATAATTTATAATGATGTTTGTATTCTATTTTGTTTTTGTAACCGGGGGTTCGAGTAGTTGGGGTAAAGCCTCAGCCGTCCCCTGCGTGGGATGTCTTTATTGTAAAGTGACTGGCCGGTGGAGGGTATTCAATTTTCCCACTAGGGTTGTTTCAGCAGATCTTTTATGCGGATCGGGGGTTGTCCGGTCCTGATTTGGCTCGGAAGAGTCCGCTGGACCTAAAGCAACAATCAATCAATCAATCAATCATAAACCTAGTTTGGTCTAGTTTGTGCACTCATTCGCCGCAGTTCGCATGTCTAAGACGGGTGAGTACCTAATACAACAACAAAACACCCCGCAAGCACGAAGTTTTATCCCAACCACCCCATCCTTCGTTATGGTTGACGCTGCTCTGTGGCTGCCGCGCTTTCTCTGAGAATGCAACCCGAATTTCGCCCGCCTGGGTGACGAATTGTATCCAACACAATCATGCCAGGGGGAACTCTAAGTACCAGAGCCTACATGGGTGTATGTAACCATGCAGGATAGATCTGTGAATCAATGTGTATCCAGGATATTGGGCTACAGCCGGTAGTAGTACAAAGCCGAGGCGGGGGCGGCCTACTGGCTGAACGTAACATGTAATGCTTGGCCCCATTCCATGGTGGGTCATACCTGGGTTTTCCCCAAAAATGCCGCTATACGTTTTTATAGCTCTTCTCGGCCCGTAGGCTAGGATCAAAGCCTAGATTAAGCTTGAATTACACTTATCACCGCTTGTGATACAAACCTGTACTGTGATGATGATGATGATGATGATGATGATGATGATGATGATGATGATGATGATGATGATGATGATGATGATGATAAAACTATACATAAATTAGGTAATTAAATAATACATTAATAAATAGGTAAGTTTAATTTAAATGTATTGTAATTATTTTGTGTAGGACCCAAATATTGTGAAGACCCTTTCCCTGAGCATTGAAGAAAGGGGATAATTTATAACAGCAACGGAAATGCTCGATATTAAAACACACTGCATCATTTGTACGGCATACAGTTGTTTTGTTTGCCTCTGTGTCTTCACCTTTGATTTGAATCAAGAGTTTTCTGCTTTTTTTCTTTTTACGGGTCCTCCATCTCCAGATCACTATATCCTTTGTCACTCGCAAGGCCCGTTCGGTCCCGCGAGTTCAGTGCATTTGTTTCCTTGCAAGGCCCGTTTAGTCTCTCGAACTAGTCTAGTCTACCGCGTCGTAACTGTCTAGCAACGGTGAACCACAATGCATCACTTTAAAATTTATTCTGGAAAAATGTCCGTTTCTGTTTTACTTTTTCGACAAATCTAGCGAGCGTTGTGGCCAAGTGCGCTAAGGCGGGACTAACTTGCCTTGTCCACTAGCCAGAAACCAATGGCGCCTGACAGGTGTGGGTTCGATCCTGCATCGGGGCGTTATGTTTCTCCGAATATTATTTACTTTCGACTCGGGCAACGTCTCGGGGGTTTTCTCCGGGTACTCCGGTTTGCTCCCCCAGCAAAATTTCAAAAAAAAAATTCAAAAATTTAAAGAATTTCTACATTTCAAAAATTACAACTAATGTTAGGTAGGTTGGGTTTGGGCGCGCCACAGGCTGCGACTACGCCTTCCACAGGGGAGGCGGCCCAGAATTTCCCGATAAAAAGGGACAATAAAGCATTAAAATCTAAAATCTAACAAATCTATTAAAAAAAATATTTTTTTTAAATCTAAAAAAAAAAATCTAAATCTCCACAGTGATAGAGGCGATAGCCTTTTCATGGTGATTTTTTTTTTTTTTAGATCAGAAAGTTTGTGTCCCAATTTTCGATGTCACAAAGATGGAGGAAGAAGATATGGTGTTCGATTATCTGTGAAAGCAACGATAAAGAGATTCCTCTTATATAGCGCACTTACAAGCTTAGAGAGCTTCTCAAGGCGCTGGCCCGTAATATCCAGCAATCACACAATAGTTTGCTGAAGTCAAGATTCGAACCCATGTCGCCCAAGACGCACTCACAAAAGTCGTGCGCTCTGACCACTGAGCTATCCATGCCGCCAATGACTTTATGGACTTTGTACTAGAAGAATAGACTAGAGAAAGGAGTGGTGTCTGATGTTGACTTGGATTTAGCAGTAAACCCAAATCTGCTTGATTTTGACAATTTTGTCGATCAGCAGAACTCACAAAACTGACCGACAGATGAACTGGCCGACATATGATCTGTCGGTCAGTTCTTTGAGTTCAGTAGAGAATGATTCAGATCAGGAGTTGCCAGCTGTTGCTGGTCTCAGCAAAATAAAGAAGAAAAAAACAACTAAGAAGACAGATAGATCTACTGATAGTCACAAGAAACAGAAAGTAGAAACAAACTAATCAAAAGAAACAGAAGAACCAACAAACTGTACAGTGTTAGCAACTTGTCTTCACTACCAATTCGGACATTGACCTTATAGTTTCTTCAAATACAGTTTTAGATTAGATCCGTTGGATCTCATTTTTGATATGATGATGATGGTCATTGTTGTCAGGGTGCCGACGTGGTGATCGTCCTTAACGCTCATGGAATAGGACGTTAAGCATCGTTTTCCGTACAGTTTCATTACACCGTTCTTTCTCTTCTTTTATTTTCTTCCATTTTGGTAATTTTATTTCCTTTAAGATCAGCGTACCTTGTGCTTTTAATAACAGCTTGCTTTGTGAACTCTGTGCTGACCAATAGCCCTTAAAAAATGGAGTACTAATCGTGAAAACATGAAGCTGTTGTCTTTGTATTTTTATGTGCATTTTCTGTACCAACCTTACACATTTTAAGCACAAAGTGTGAACATTCAACATCTGGAGATGTTTTTCATCACATTAAAACAGGTGTAAATCCTCATTTTGTATTTTTATTGGATTTTTTCCCCATGAGCGTGGTGTCAACATTTTGCGGAGTTCTTTCCCATGCGTTGAGAACTGAATAAAGGGAAGCTCAAAACAGGACCGAGTGGGGCAGAGGGGCCGGGTAGCTCAGTTGGTAAGAGCGTCTTGCTAGTAACCGAAAGGTCGCTGGTTCGAATCCCGGATTGGTCAACGTGTGATCATATTATTTTCCCCTTTACCAACAACTGGCCCGCTGGTGTCAGTATAAATCGGTCCAGTAGTCACCTATATGCGAAAGTGTCGTGTGACTATAATCTACAAAAACAAAAAAAGACCGAGTGGGGCCATTGGGTTAAATTCTTCATCGTTTTCTTCTCATTCCTCCTCCTTTTTAATCCTTCTTTCCTCAAGTCCCATTCTCCCTCGCCTTACCCGTTTTTCAGATCAAATGTAAGAAATATTAAGACTTTTAATTATTCTGATTCTTTGCAATTACATTGTGAATAAAATTAATTAGAGAGAGAGAGAGAGAGAGAGAGAGAGAGAGAGAGAGAGAGAATCTATAAATGCTGGTGTGTGTATGTACACATCGGGCCTAATGTTTTGTCGCTCGATTTCTCCAACAAAGTTCTAGCATAAAAGCGATATGCCATTTCATTTCTACCAATTCTTTGGCTGGCTTCCCTTTGGAGTCTTTTTACCTAAATACACACATACAAATGGATCGCGACTGTCGGCGATTTCTTTGCATTTGGGTGTTCAGTCGCAGGCGTTTTGCTCATATCCACAGCAATGTTGACCGATGGCGTGTCTGAATACACAAATGCCGTAACATCGTGTCTGATGTTATCTCTGTCTTTCAGTCCCTTGCTCTACGCTTGTTCCACTGTGTCGATCGCAATGGAGGGGATGGAAAAAATCTTGGAAAAAGAAATCATCTCGGACTGTTTCTCAGCGTCATGGCAGACTGGTTGCTGGGACTAGTAGTGGTGGCGATGTTTTTCATTACATTTTCAACCCATAAAACATCGGTTGGATGGAATTTGTAAAAGTCGTTCCATTACATCGTTTGGGAGAGACCTTTTACTCTAGGCCATATTTGTGACCGTGGAACCCATCTTTTCTTCCTCCATTCTTTATCATCTCAGGGTGTACTCAGAGGAAATATTTGCCCACAAAAATTGACGAGAGTTGCCCGAGGTGAAAATGAACCAGGTTGCAGCCAAAGAAGAACATGTGTGTGAAGGATATGGCAGTGTGTGAAGGCCCGTGACCCGTGTAACGTGGCCAATAGGGTTGTGAACACTGCTCACCCTTTTACAGAATCACAGCTTCTCAGCCCGTACCACAGACCCAATAATTCAGGGTCGCGCAATTTTCCTTGCCTTGTTCCTAGAGGACAAGAATATTCTTAAAGTCTCCAATATCTCTTCTGCAATATGGACTTTGATAGCCACTTGGAGTGAGAGGGAGATCATGCAACGTTGTTGACATATCACTACAGTAGAGGCTTGTTTGCACGAAAGCACAGTCCTTATAGCGTACTTTCTGCTTAGCCACCGAAGGCAGGTTCGAACCCACGTGGTCTAGAAAGCACACCATCTTCTTGCACTCCTTCGTTGATCGCAGATGAGAGCATGGGCACGCTTGCGTCATAGCAGTCTATGGAAGTGTCTGCAGGTAGCCATAGAGCTGTTCATACCAGTTTGTGCGCAATAACGCACCAGGGACCATTGCACCACCTCGGCAGAACAGTTATTGTTAGAGCGTCTCCGGTTTAATCTCATCGAGTCCGAGATACTCAGTATGACGATGCTTGTTTGTCGCTGATCGATTGCTCTCTGTATTGTAGAGACCCCCGGGCCTCACCCTCTGCTCTCCAACCCAGAGTGTATGCGATGAATAATGCCAACCTTTGTACTGGAATGACTTTAGCCTGGAATTGTCTGCTGCTCCGAAGTGCTCTTCACTTGCCCCGGTCTCCCAGCGTCTGACATGGCTTTTGACTTCTCCATTGCGCCTCCGACATGGATGGCATTACCAGGCTGATGATGCTGTGAATGCCAGAGCTGGGATGACACTGGGAACTGCTTTAGTAGGACAAATTACCCTAGGAAGTGTGATGGTATGGTTTGAATGGCCAAAGCTTAGGTGATCCTGTGAGTACCGTGAACATTGATGGTGTACTGAATGACAAACGTAGAATCCGTAGAATCTGTCTTGTCCTGCAATCCTCCTCTTAGCCTTTTGGCCCTAGTCTCATTAACCTCACTAGCTCAGTGAATATCACACTATCCATTGATACATACATACATTATAGTGTTTTCCTTCTATCTGTCGTGGACTTTCAAACCCACCCATATGATCAGGTAAACATCTAACAAGTAAATCGTGAGTAATTGTTTTCTTCTACTCTTCATGGTGAAGGCGGTTTCGCCTGCCTGAAGCTGAGGCCGCATTTTGACAACAGCATGGAGTCGTTCATGGGTATTAATGAGTCGTTTATAGGTAACTGCGTCAGTTTACTGGTCCGAGATGATTATTTAAAATATGGAGGGACAAAAACCCACCGAACGTACAATTTTATAAAAGTTTGTTGTCGCCGTCAGCAGCATCTTGCATGTTCAAATGGAGCTTCACGGGATGAGCGGTGTCTCGCTGTTGTAGTGTCCTTAGTTATGATGATATTCTCACTCTCTCTTTTTCCGCGACTTGACGGCACCCAATCGATTCTTGACACGGAGCCAGCCAGAGTATGCAGCATCAGGGAAGATGTTCTTTCTCTCTGTATCGACTTTAATAAATTCGCAAGTCCTCGAGTCTTAAAGATGCTCAGCAGACGACGGATTGCGACGGACGAAGGGTCTCGGGGGCGGGCGAGAATTTCTAAGTCTCCGCTATCTGAAATCAGATTCATTAGGCCTTTTCCTCCTTTCCCCATTTCCTCAATTTTTTTTCCTTCCATGAAAAGTTCAAACCCTTCACTCCTGATCGTCCTTCTCCTTTCTTCCTTCCCCTCCTTTTTATCTTCTTCTTCTTCTTCTTCTTCTTCTTCTTCTGCTTCTTCTTCTTCTTCTTCTTCTTCTTCTTCTTCTTCTTCTTCTTCTTCTTCTTCTTCAGAATTCCAACCGTCCTTCTTTTTCAATATGTACGCCAAACACTAACACCAACCATGGAGCTGAAAGTGTTGATAATACTTGAGAGAGAATGAAAATGAGGCTGGAGATGTATGGGGGCTGGGGAGGGAGGAGAATGTGCTGATGAAGTTTGAGAGAGAGAATGAAATTAGATGGAGACGGAGGATAAAAAATAAAATGAATAAAAGAGGGGTCAGAAGAAAAAAAGAAAAAAAAAGAAGTCAAGATTGTGAATTAGACGGCGTGTCTATCCTGTATCAGATATTCAATAGAATTGTACTGCAATTCGATTTTTTTTTCTAGTCGTGATTAGAAGAGTCGAGGCGCTAGACAGTCTTTCCTTAGCTGTGAATTTTGAAGCCGAAGAATTGTCTCCTCTTGACGGAAAAGAAGAAGCAGTAGGAGGAGAGAAGAAGAAACGAGAAGAGGAGGAGAAGAAGAAGCATGAGGAGAAGGAGGAAAAGATGAAAGAAGCAGTAGGAGGTGGATAGAACAAGAAGCGGGAGGAGGATAAGTAGAAGAAGAGTTCTTGTTTCCAGTGGATTTAATTTAAGCTGTGTGCTTTTTTGAGCTCCAATCACCTTTGTTTTGTTTTGAATACTCAAGTGGAATGAGATGTATGTTTGCACACAAGAGGAGAAGGAGGAGAAGAAGAAGAAGAAGAAGAAGAAGAAGAAGAAGAAGAAGAAGGAAAACCATGCTGGACAGTTGTGGCTCTAAGTAACCAATTCCTTTCGATATGATTGGCAAGTGTTTCTTGGCATTCAGCCAGGTGGCATGATGTGCGTCTTGGGCGACGTGGGTTCGAATCCTGACTTCAGCAAACTATTGTGTGATTGCTGGATATTACGGGCCAGCGCCTTGAGAAGCTCTCTGAGCTTGTAAGTGCGCTATATAAGAGAAATCTCTTACTTTCTTTTCTTTTTTTTTTTGACATAAAATAAAATAGAATAATAATACAGGACAATACCACCAGTAGCAGAGGGAAGACTCTGAAAGTTTTTTTCTGTCACTCCTGACTTTAAAAAAAATACAATATTACTTCTAAATAATATAATATTGTGATCTAGAAGCTTCTATATACAGTTAAAATTGGGCTGTAGTCCTGTTTATGTTTTTAGGGTAAGTACTTGCTTCTGTAGTTTTTTTTTCTCTACTCACCTCATTGTCTCATTTGACATGCCTACTTCGAAACAAAAAAAGTGGACAGGGATTTGGAAATAAAATAAAGTAAAATAAAAAAAAATACAGGTGGATGTGGGCGCCTGGGGATTAATGTCGCGTTTGATTGATTTGGTTGCTTCGGGGTGATGGAGGCGACGGTGATTTCTCTGGAGTGGAAACATGCATGTAGCAACAGCCCGACGTTTGATGAAGAAGTCTACCCTTCCTTCTTCCAACTTTCCGTCCTTCCTCTCTTTGGTGTCGCTCATACGAGTGACAATGGAGTGCTTTCTTATTGCGGCAGCCGCGGTGCAGCGCTAACCGTGGACAGATGGAGAAAGGAACAACTTCTGTTTTCAGTTTGAAACATCCATATAATCCCTTCAACTGTGCTCTGGGTCTCTGCATTTGTTGACACTGCATTGCGGCCGCTTCACTTCCCTTGAGAAAGCGACCCAAATTTAAACCTTATGGTTTGGGAAATGAAAAACGAAATCTAAACCCAATCTGTAGTGTTTGTTTCCTTGGCGCAACTTGGACCATTCTGTCCTCAAGTACGAGAGAAATAAACGGTCACGTGTTCAACTGTTAGAAACGAGACTTATTCGGCCTCGGTGTTAATTAGGAAGAATTCTGTCGATTCACATTGAAAACTCAAATACGCAGTAATATCAGGGACTAGAACTAGAATTATTATGTTCTTTGGTCACAAGTGTTCTCCCGTCCCACTCTCACCCCCGCCCTCCGCCCCACCCCACACACACACACCACCCCTCACACCTCCTCCCATTGTCTAGTTTGTTGTGTAATGTGGGTGATAGCTTCTGTCAACGCGTTCATTTCTGACTCCATTACTCACCGGAAGTTGGGTTTTCCAGCGTAATGACTGGTTTCTATGGTAACGCATTAGGGGAAAACTGTAAGAAAACACCGATCTTGGAATCAGCAGCGTGAAGAAGTTAGTAAGCCGTGGTTACCGTTGTAGAAAATATGCCATTTTGTGAGAGTTTGTTGCCGCGAGCATTTTTGAAGCGTACAAAGTTATATAGAGGATTGCCCTCCAATATGAATATTTTATAATGTAATAAAATATTGGAGACAAATAGGTTCTCTCAACATTGACTTCCTAAGTAAAGTAATTCTGAGCAACAATATTTGCCATAAGTAAGTATTGTACAGGATTTGCTCGTGAAATATGTCCGCTATACTGTGTTGCTGTGTATCACAATATTTACAATTCTTCGAATTTACATCATACAGTTTCAAATCCACCAGCTGAACAGTTTTCTCGTAAAAGCATGACGCAGAGGTTAAGTGAAAATGTCTTGCTGAAGGCTATATTTCGCTGCGGTTGCATTTCATGGAATATTATTTCAGAAAGGGTCGTGGCCATACGTCATGAAAAATTAAATCATTTGGATCTTGCTGACCAGTTCAGATAACTGTTAACAGCTCTGGCTACTAACAGTCTGTGCACTCCTATCTTATCCTATCCTATCCTATCCTATCCCGTATCTCGAAGATCGTCGGGGCAACACAGATGATCGTTTCCAGCATACTACATCTTTCTCTGTCCTCAGTAACCCTCGTGGCTTCGCTCAGTGTCAAGCCATTCCATTCTGTAATGTTGTCTTCCTACCTCTTTTTCTGTCTCCCTCTTCTGCCTCCTTGCACCATGCCTTTCAGGATGGTTTTTGCAATGCCTGATGCTCTGGTGACGTGGCCATACTATCGGGGTTTCCGTTTCTTCACCATTGTGAGCATGTCATCGTGTTGTCCAATGGCTTGTGTGGTGGTCTGTCGGGCTTCGTTGTTGGTGATGTGCTCGGTATAGAAAATGCCCAGAGGTCTTCTGTAGCACCTCATCTCCATACTTTCTATTCTTCGTTGTAAATCTGTGAGGGTCTATGTTTTTCGCAAGCGTATAGGAAGATGGAGATGAAAAGGGAGCCAAGCAGCCTTACCTTGGAATGTAGACTACTGGTCCTCTCTTTCCAAATGGGCTTCAACCTTGTCAGGACAGCAGTTGTTTGTGTGATCCTGGAGAGGACTTCCTGTCGGGACCCAGTGTCTAATACAGTGGCTCCTAAATATTCGAAGCTATGCACTGTGTTGAGGGATTGGCCTTGGACTTTGATGTCCATGTTGATGCCATTGGTGTTGTTGGTCATCATTTTGGTTTTCTCTGCACTTATTTCCATTCCATGGGCTCTGGAGGTGGTACATGGTGTCAAGCCTCTGTACCAACTGTTCAAGTTCTTGTTCCTCTCCAACCAATCCATCAATGTCATCCGCAAAACGGAAGTTGGGAGATTGCTTTACCCCCTATGCTGACTGTGCCTTCGTGATCTGCAAGAGCATCTGACATTATGCGCTCTAGGAAGATGTTGAAGAGTGTTGGAGAGAGTAGGCATCAGTGACACACACTCAGTAGTAAAACATTGCCTAAAATAAGAAAACAAATGTGTCAATTCATGTAAACTAAGATTTCAGGCAAGACGACACAAGTCATCACAATGCAAATGTTGGGGCAAATGTTCTTTCTTAGGTTACAACTCAGAAGACGTTGCTTAAAAAGAGTAAATTATTGTCACGGCGTAGAATTTTCAGTGAAATTATGTTTCCCGTGACTATATTTGACAAACAAGGTGTGTGTCATGACAGTGGTGTATGAGTAAAGGCGTGAAGAAGTCAGCCAGTCGTGTCTGAATGCTGTGTGGCCCACATGCTCACTATCTATCATCCAAGGTGCGGCCACAAGGAGTATCATTGATCGTGGAGTTGGCTCAGACCATGTAGTACAGCCAGTACCTCGCCTCACCTAATTCTTCGTCCTCTAGGGTCAGGGAAGGTGTAAAGACGGGAGTGGAGAAGGTCATGGCGGGGGTTTGCGCATGATGCTGATAGTTTTCTCCGCTTCCGACCATTGTGAACAATTTTGCCTATGTTCCTTGATTCCAGTGCTTGTAGAAAGCATCTTTTACGTGAATGTTGGGGTTTCTCATTCCCCATAGAAAGATCTGGGCTTTCCGCAGCTGAATTTTTGAGTTTGGGGAGCAGTTTGAAACGTTATGCAAGGGATGTGTATGAGGGCAGATGGAAGAATTCTGTCTGTATCCCGCAACCATTGTTGCATCGCCACAGAAAGCGAGAAGACTATAAGATACTTCCCACCCTCAAACCGAACGTTCAACTCCCTGAGCTAAGCTAGAGCCACATATTTACCATGGATTCCTATAGCCTAGCTTGACTTTGCCACCACATGCGGACTTTTGCTTTCAGGGGGCACTCCTGAAAACATTCTCTTCTCTATCCTCCATCACTGTTACTCTCTCTCTCTCTCTCTCTCTCTCTCTCTCTCTCTCTCTCTCTCTTTCCTCTGAACTTATTTGTGACTAATCATTGTAACGTTCCTTTAGCCATCTGGGTTAAACTGGTGGCTTCCGTAGCGAATGAGTAATGTAGGTAATGTAGGGCCGAACTTGATATGTATACTATGTTACTGTTACAAGGTATGTAGGGTACACAGTTCTGAACTAGTCAGAATACTCGTATCATGCCTTGTTCAAGAAGCATACGACGGCGTAAGCAGCATATGGAGGCGGGCATACGCCAACGTTTACGCCTAGAAGTTGAACATTACATGGTTATTGCTTTAGGTCCAGCGGACTCTTCCGAGCCAAATCAGGACCAGAGAAGTTGAACAGGAATCGGGCTAGCTGTGAGCACTGCCATCTTATTACTTCATTCAGTGTTACCACTAGGGTTGTTTTAGTGGATCTTTTATACGGATCAGGGGTGAGCCCTCTTTCAACCAAGTTGCTGTCCTGGTTTTGTGGTTCTGATTCGGCTCTTTGCAGTCCGCTGGCCCCTGTAAGCAATGAATAACTAACTATCAACGGCGGTAGTTCCAAGACGGAGTAAGTGTAGGATGGTGCCCGGAGTCATTTCCCCTGCGTGCGTCCATGGTGGCGCTGCATGGCAGTGCATTAGCTGTTGATGGAAAGGCGTAAGGGTGGAGGGGGATGGGAAGGGAAAAAAATTATTATAATTATTATTATCATCATCATCATCATCATCATCATCATCATCATCATCATCATTATAGATTCCTTAGTAAAACCATGTTAGTTGCACCCATTACACATAGCTGCGATCGAAAGAAAGTATACTCCAGGCACACGCTGCGCAGCAGGCCAAAGTATGTCCCTTGAAGGGAGGTAAGCGAGGTTAGCAGCCTGCTCAGTTACAGTGTCGGTGAAAGACTACAAACGGAAAAGTAAGTTTCGTCTCCTGTAGGCGACGAATTAGGTCACGCTGTATTTGTTTCTAGGTCAACTGTCTTTTACGAACCGTCTGAGAATTTTTTCGAACCGTTTATTGACGCCGGATAGTGTCCTCACTTGGTTTCATACAATTTAAGAATCCAAGAAATCAAATGGGTTTTTGGGACGGTAAAAGCATTTTTGTAGATAAAAGGGTTAGGGCAAGGGCTAGGGATATATCTACAACTAACCCTTACCCGAACCCTTGTAGCAATATTCCGCTCTTTCCGTCACTTTTAAACAGTAGTGCGCTTCGCATCCGCGGCTAGCAGCGAGCCCAAAGTATACTTTGAAGGGATGGAGGGAATACTTTCACCTGCTGCTAGCGGGAGTTTTGGCGATACTTTATGCCGATCGCAGCAATGTGTATTACCTCGTTAGTTGTCGAATACCAGAACCAAGTAAGGCATTAATTACCTTGTAGGATGATCGTCATTTAAGAAGAAAGGAATGGCTGAAGGAAGTTGGGAGGGGTGAGGAGAAACAGAGAAAGAAAGAACAAACGAAAGAGAGAACAAACGAACGAGAGAAATGTAGTCCAAAGAGAATAAAAGGCAGAAAAAATACAAGGATAGGAAAGCGCAAAATGAAAAGAAAGTTCAAATGATTTTTTTTTACCGTTTAAAGACACTTTATAGAAAGTCCGGGAATCTTGTGAGAAATCTCTCCCGTCACTCTGGGGATCCGAACCCGTCTCTCCC